>CAWUFW010003186.1:1200000-1903123 GCA_963921515.1 Calotriton arnoldi | reverse complement strand
ATAGTTACGTACATAAAGTGCTGCTGGCGGCCAAGTCGAAAGTGTTCGGGTGGATCCAAAGGTGGATCGAAGATCTGAAGAACCTGAAAGCAGAGGGGACAGAGTCTGGGCCACTAGCCAGTGACCAGGAAGGCGATGAGCAGATGCCCACCGATGTCGAGTGCTTCAGGTAGGTTGACGGTCGTCTTGACTCTTCAGCCACGAGGTCCAGGAGGTGTCGACGATGACCAGGAGCTGGATTCGAGCTGTCCCACGACTTCTGTCGATTGCAGTGGTGTCGGCGACCGGATTGGACCCAACAAGCCTTGGCAACGGCAAGTCTCGTGGAAATGGAAGAAAGACGATGGTGCAGACCAGCAAGGTCTGTGGGACTCACCCAGCAAGGGTAAGTCAGGGCACGCCTGGAGCAACCAGGGAGCCCAAGCAGAAGAAGATTGGCATTCGGGAGAGCCTACTAGCCAACAGACTAGCGACCGTGAAGGAGCCTCAAGTGGACGCACTTGGAGCTGGCTCACAGGACGCTCGTGGAGTGGAGGCCAGCGATCTTCGGTGTAGTCGGTGCTGGAGGCTGGGGATACTTGGAGCCCAAAGCACAACTTCGTGGGAGACCCAGAAGAGGATGCACTTGCAAACGCGATCGGTGTCCAGGGGTCACAGTTCCACGTTACCCACGACAGCTACGGGCCTCAGCTTTGCTGGGGACTCAGGGCAGCCTCGGGGAAGTCTGGAAATCCACGTCTGGTGATGCAAAGACTTCGGCGTCCGGCGGGAGCTTCAGCGATGCAGACCGAACAATTGCTTCTTTGGTGCCTGCCAAGCAGGGGAGACACTCCTTGACCCCAAGGGAGATTCTTCAGTCCTCTAATCTTGAAGTAGAGCGTCGAAGGTCCAGGATTCTGTGTCAGAGTTTCGTCCAGGTAAATCTAAAGTCCTAAGGACTGGGGTCCCATACTTATACCAAGTTAGGGGGTTGGACATACTCTGGGGACCCACCTATGGGAGGGTCAGGGCAGAGGGTGGTTACACCCCTTTCCCTTTGTCCAGTTTCGTGCCAGAGCAGGGGCTGGAAGCCCCTGAGCCGGTTTGAACTGGGGTATGCACAGGACACCAAATGTGCCCCCAGTGCAGGACTTCAAAGCACCAGAGAGTGCTCCCGCCCAGCCCCAATACACACTATCCTGTCTGGGGAGCTGGTTACACCTCCCTGGGACAGGAAACCTATTGTCCAGGCCTCCCCTGCTGGAGTTTTGGTCAGCAGCAGGAGGCCAGACTCGTGTCTGTGGCAGCGGCATCCATTTTGTGATGCCAGGGCTTGGAAAGAAGTTACTGGGCAGGCCGGTGTGTACATGTCTCTCCCTCTAGAAAGGGTGGAATGCGACCCCTGCCGCCAGAACTGGTGGGGGGTAGTATTCCAAGATGTTTGACACCAAACACGACATGTTTCCGTGCAGCCATCCCAAAGTTAGCATTTAACGCGAGGTTATAATGCGCTTAAGAGTATATGGTCAGGCTGCACTACAAACAGCATCAGAGAAGGGTCTCCGAACGCTGCAGAGGGGCCCTGCTCATGCAGGGGCACCCTCTCACATAGGAACCACGCACTCTGCCTCCAGGATTGATAAGGCCTGCCATAGGAGTGACTTATAGGTTTATATGTGTGTATGTATGTAGTGATATAGGTAGCCTATATCACAGTAAAGGGTGCATGCACCATCTTACCCAGGCTGCAGTAGCAGACCTGTGGTGTCATTTTGGATGGCCTTCCAGGGGTGGCACAATACATGCTGCAGCCCCTGGTAGGCCTCTGAGGTACCTATGCCCTGGGTACATAGTATACCATATACTAGGGACTTATAAGGGCACTCCAGATTCCAATCAGAGATGTGCCTAAGGCACATGGAAACCATTTTAGAGAGGAAGCAGCTAGGCTGGGGTTCTGATTAGCAGGGCCCCAGCCAGACTAAAGTCGAAAAACAGTGAAGCATCAGCAAAAAGTGGGGGTACCCATGTGAAGCAGATCCTACTCTCCTACATCTTGCCTCCTTATGTACCTCTGTTGCTTCTTTCTGTACTTCTCTTGCCTCTTTCTACACCCCTCTTGCTTCTTTCTGTACCTCACTTGCCTCTTTTCTGTACCTCACGTGCCTCTTTCTACACTTCTCTTGCTTCTTTCTACACCTCTGTTGCTTCTTTCAGCAATTCTCTTGCCTCTTTCTGCACTTCTCTTGCCTGTTTCTGTACCTCTCTTGACTCTTTCTGCACCTCTTACCTCTTTCTGCACCTCACTTGCTTCTTTCTGCACCCCTCTTACCTCTTTCTGTACACCTCTTTGCTCTTTCTGTACCTCTCTTGCCTCTTTCTGCACCCCTGTTCCCTCTTGCTGCACCTCTCCTGCCTGTTTCTACACCTCTCTTGCCTCTTTCTGCACTTCCCTTGCCTCTTTCTTCACCTGTTGCTTCTTTCTGCACTTCTTTTGCTTCTTTCTGCACCTCTCTTACTTCTCTCTGCACCCCTCTTGCCTCTTTCTGCACCCTTCTTTCATCTTTGTGCACCTCTGTTGTATCTTTCTGCGCCTCTCTTGCCTCTTTCTGCAGTTCTCTTACCTCTTTCTGCACCTCTTTTGCTTCTTTCTACACTTCTCTTGCCTCTTACTACACCCCTGTTGCCTCTTTCTGCACCTCTGTTGGTTCTTTCTGCACTGCTCTAGCTTCTTTCTATACCTCTCTTGCAAATTTCTGCACACATTTGCCTCTTTCTGCACCCCTCTTCCCTCTTTCTGCACCTCTATTGCCTCTGTCTGCACCCCTGTTCCCTCTTTCTGCACCTCTTTAGTATGTTTCTGCAACTCTCTTGCCTGTTTCTGCAGTTCTCTTGCCTCCTTCACCTCTGTTGCTTCTTTCTTCACTTCTCTTGCCACTTTGTGCACCCCTCTTGCCTCTTTCTGCACCCATGTTGCTTCATTCTGGACTTCTCTTTCTTCTTTCTGTGCTTATTTTTTTTAAATTTATTTTATGTGTTTTATAGAGCGCGAACTTGACCCGTTAGGGTATCAGAGCGCTTTACATGAGAGCAAACAATATACAGACAGGCTTAGAAACAACCAATTGCAGATCGAGTAGTAGGGGGCCGGGTGCCGGAGATATAAGGGAGAGAAGGACACGTATTTACAGTTTACAAAACCAAATACTGAAGGCGAGGTTACATATATACAGATTATGTTTACAATTATTCAAGACAAGGTACCAAGTTTCCGATGGGCGGCTAGGTAGTCCGAAGGAGGCAGTGGGCGGCCATAGGTCAGGGCCATAGTGAAGCATGAGGCCAAACTTAAGCGAGAATTTGCCCATAAGGAAGGTTTTGGCATCTTTTTGAATCGAGTTAGAGAGGGGATTCTTCTGATGTCGGGTGGGAGAGAGTTCCATATTCTTGGAGCAGCCCGGAGAAGGCCCGATTGAAAGTTTTTTTCCGAAGCGTGCAGGTTGAAGCAAGAGGTTTCTGGCAGATCGGGAGTTTCTGATTCCTCCGGAGATCACAAGTTTCTGTGCCAGATATGCAGGGGAGTTAGAGTATAAAGCTTTGTGCGTGATGCATGCTAGCTTCAACTGTATTCTGGCCTCTAGGGAAGCCAGTTGAGAGCTTTCAGGTGTGGGAAATATGATCATATTTTCGTGTGCCGGTAAGTAGTCTGGCGGCCGCATTGAGGCAGGCTTTAAGAGGTGCCAGGGAGATCTTGGGTAAACCCGAGAGGGTAGAGCAGCCATATTCTAGTCTAGAGATGACGAGTGCTTGGACTGCCATTTTTAGGTCGGGAGCATCGAGGAAAGGTTTCAATTTCCTAAGGTAGCTCAGGTGGAATCTGGCTGTTTTGGCCATCGAGTTGATGTGGTCCCGCATGTTCAGGTTGCTGTCGAGGGTAATTCCCAGGGATTTAGCCGAGTCCACAATGGTCGGTGGGCAATTTAAGGCTGTGATAGCCTTAATCCATGAATGAATATCAAGGTTGGTACTGGGAGGGAGACCAGGAGAAATTCTGTTTTCTTTGCATTGAGTTTGAGTTGATTGGATGCGAGCCATTGGACGGTGAGTTTCAGGGCTTCGTTCAGGGAGAGAATCTCTTCGAGAGATGAGGTTTTGATGTAGATCTGAGTGTCATCAGCGTACATATGATAGGAGATATTTGCAGTGCGTAATACTTCAGTAAGCGGTTCTAGGTAAAGGTTGAAGAGGGTGGGGGACAGGGTTGATCCTTGAGGGACTCCAACCGTGACTGGGGATGGTGACGAAAGGTTGCCGTTGATTAGGAATCTCTGTGACCGGTTTTGGAGGAAGGACCTGAACCATTCTAGAACAGTGCCATCCAATCCCATTCTGAGTTTGAGGCGTTCGAGTAGTTTTTCATGGTTAACCGTGTCGAAGGCTGAGGATAGGTCCAGGAGAATTAGGAGACAAGTTTTGCCTTGGTCAAGGGCTTGGAGGGCATCATCCACGATGTGGAGCATGGTGGTTTCGGTGCTGTGCCCTGGTCTAAATCCGGATTGGAAGTCATCGAGCAGGTGGAAGTTGTTAATGTGTTGGCTTAGCTGTTGTTGCACACATTTCTCCAGCACTTTGGCTAACAGGGGGTGTTGGAGATGGGTCTGAAGTTATCGGGAGAGGCTGGATCCAGCGACGGCTTTTTCAGAATGGGGAGGACTTGGCCGGCTTTTAGGGAGTCAGGCATCGTTCCCTGCTGGAGGGAGGCGTTGATTATTGTAGTCCAACTAGGAATAATGGATTGGGCAACGGCAGCTAGGCAGTTGGAAGGAGCGGAGTCATTAAAATGGTTGTTCGGGTTTAAGGTGGAAAGGATTTCAGAGATGGAGTCTTCTTCGTAGTCTTTGAAGACAGACCAGTGAGCATGATTTTTAGGAGGAGCCTGTGGCTGCGTGCGTGGTGGGAGGAGGCGGGTCAAGAAGGGGTTGAGGGTGTGTGATGGAGCTGAGTTCGATTCCAAGGGCAGAGGTTTTGTCAGCGAAGAAGGAGGAGAATTCCTCTGCAGATATAAGAGACTTAGGGGTTTCTTTCGATGTTTTGGCCAGTTTATTAGATTGGTGTTTGACCAGTTCGAAGAGCTTGTGGGTCTGTTCTTGGCTTTCTCAAGTTCAGTTCTGAAGAAGTCTTTTTTTGAATTGAGTATGTTCCTGTTGTAGACATTTCTGGCCTGGCGGAGGAGTTTTAGATGTGCGGTAGAGGGTGCTGCCTCCAGGATCTTTCAGCGTGTCGGAGGGCTCTCCTCTCATTATTAAGGGATCCCGTGAACCAGGGGTTTCTGTCTTTGATTTGCGTTCTTTTCAGTTTTAGTGGGGCTAGATCATCCAGGATGTTTGATATTGTTGCAGAGTAGTGATCGTTGAGGCCACTGACTGTTGTGATATGCGAAGGGGAGGTCGGAAATGCAGCGAGCCTCAAGTTCACTGCGGTCCAGGTTCTTGGTATCTCTGATCCAGCTTCTCTTGCTTCTTTTCTTCACCCCTCTTGCATCTTTCTGCACCCCTCTTCCCTCTTTCTATACCTCTCTTGCCTCTTTCTGCACCACTCTTGCCTCTTTCTACACTTCTCTTGCCTCTTTCTGCACCCCTGTTCCCTCTTTCTGCACCTCTCTTGCCTCTTTCTACACCCGTTCCCTCTTTCTGCACCTATCCTGACTGTTTCTGCACCTCTGTTGCCTCTTTCTGCACTTCTCTTACCTCTTTCTGCACCCCTCTTGCTACTTTCTGCACCTCTGTTGCTTCTTTCTATGCTTCTCTTGCTTCTCTTGCTTCTTTTTGCACCCCTCTTGCTTCATTCTGCACCCCTCTTGCCTCTTTTTGCACCCTTCTTCCTCTTTGTGCACCTACCTTGCCTCTTTCTGCACCTCTCTTGGCTCTTTCTGCAGTTTTCTTGCCTCTTTCTGCACCTCTTTTGCTTCTTTCTGCACTTCTGTTGCCTCTTTCTGCACCCCTCTTGCCTCTTTCTGCACCTCTGTTGGTTCATTCTGCACTGCTCTTGCTTCTTTCGGCACATCTCTTGCAAATTTCTGCACCCCTCTTGCCTCTTTCTGCACTGCTCTTGCCTCTTTCTGCACCATTCTTCCCTATTTCTACACCTCTCTTGCCTATGTCTGTACCTCTGTTGCTTCTTTCTGCACTTTTCTTGCTTCTTTCTGCACCTCTCTTGCTTCTTTCTGCACTTCTATTGCTTCTTTCTGCACCTCTCTTGCTTCTTTCTGCACCCCTGTTCCCTCTTTCTGCACCTCTCCTGCCTGTTTCTGCACCTCTCTTGCCGCTTTCTGCAGTTCTCTTGCCTCCTTCTGTACCTCTGTTGCTTCTTTCTGTACTTCTCTTGCCTCTTTCTACACCCCTCTTGCTTCTTTCTGTACCTCACTTGCCTCTTTTCTGCACCTCACGTGCTTCTTTCTACACTTCTCTTGCTTTTTTCTACACCTCTGTTGCTTCTTTCAGCAATTCTCTTGCCTCTTTCTGCACTTCTCTTGCCTGTTTCTGTACCTCTCTTGCCTCTTTCTGCACCTCTTACCTCTTTCTGCACCTCACTTGCTTCTTTCTGCACCCCTCTTACCTCTTTCTGCACCCCTCTTTGCTCTTTCTGTACCTCTCTTGCCTCTTTCTGCACCCCTGTTCCCTCTTTCTGCGCCTCTCCTGCCTGTTTCTGCACCTCTCTTGCCTCTTTCTGCACTTCCCTTGCCTCTTTCTTCACCTCTGTTGCTTCTTTCTGCACTTCTTTTGCTTCTTTCTGCACCTCTCTTACTTCTCTCTGCACCCCTCTTGCCTCTTTCTGCACCCCTCTTTGCTCTTTGTGCACCTCTGTTGTATCTTTCTGCGCCTCTCTTGCCTCTTTCTGCAGTTCTCTTACCTCTTTCTGCACCTCTTTTGCTTCTTTCTACACTTCTCTTGCCTCTTACTGCACCCCTGTTGCCTCTTTCTGCACCTCTGTTGGTTCTTTCTGCACTGCTCTAGCTTCTTTCTACACCTCTCTTGCAAATTTCTGCACCCCTCTTGCCTCTTTCTGCACCCCTCTTCCCTCTTTCTGCACCTCTATTGCCTCTGTCTTCTCCCCTGTTCCCTCTTTCTGCACCTCTTTTGCCTGTTTCTGCAACTCTCTTGCCTCTTTCTGCAGTTCTCTTGCCTCCTTCACCTCTGTTGCTTCTTTCTGCACTTCTCTTGCCACTTTGTGCACCCCTCTTGCCTCTTTCTGCACCCATGTTGCTTCATTCTGTACTTCTCTTGCTTCTTTCTGTGCTTCTCTTGCTTTTTTCTTCACCCCTCTTGCATCTTTCTGCACCCCTCTTCCCTCTTTCTGTACCTCTCTTGCCTCTTTCTGCACCACTCTTGCCTATTTCTACACTTCTCTTGCCTCTTTCTGCACCCCTGTTCCCTCTTTCTGCACCTCTCTTGCCTCTTTCTACACCCCTGTTCCTTCTTTCTGCACCTATCCTGACTGTTTCTGCACCTCTGTTGCCTCTTTCTGCACTTCTCTTACCTCTTTCTGCACCCCTCTTGCTACTTTCTGCACCTCTGTTGCTTCTTTCTAAGCTTCTCTTGCTTCATTCTGCACCCCTCTTGCCTCCTTTTGCACCCTTCTTCCCTCTTTGTGCACCTACCTTGCCTCTTTCTGCACCTCTCTTAGCTCTTTCTGCAGTTCTCTTGCCTCTTTCTGCACCTCTTTTGCTTCTTTCTGCACTTCTGTTGCCTCTTTCTGCACCCCTCTTGCCTCTTTCTGCACCTCTGTTGGTTCATTCTGCACTGCTCTTGCTTCTTTCTGCACATCTCTTGCAAATTTCTGCACCCCTCTTGCCTCTTTCTGCACTGCTCTTGCCTCTTTCTGCACCTCTATTGCCTCTTTCTGCACCATTCTTCCCTCTTTCTACACCTCTCTTGCCTATGTCTGTACCTCTGTTGCTTCTTTCTGCACTTTTCTTGATTCTTTCTGCACCTCTCTTGCTTCTTTCTGCACTTCTCTTGCTTCTTTCTGCACCTCTCTTGCTTCTTTCTGCACCCCTTGTGCCTCTTTCTGCACCCCTCTTCCCTCTTTCTGCACCACTCTTGCCTCTTTCTGCAGTTCTCTTGCCTCCTTCTGTACCTCTGTTGCTTCTTTCTGTACTTCTCTTGCCTCTTTCTATACCCCTCTTGTTTCTTTCTGTACCTCACTTGCCTCTTTTCTGCACCTCACATGCCTCTTTCTACACTTCTCTTGCTTCTTTCTACACCTCTGTTGCTTCTTTCAGCAATTCTCTTGCCTCTTTCAGCACTTCTCTTGCCTGTTTCTGTACCTCTCTTGCCTCTTTCTGCACCTCTCTTACCTCTTTCTGCACCTCACTTGCTTCTTTCTGCACCCCTCTTACCTCTTTCTGCACCCCTCTTTGCTCTTTCTGTACCTCTCTTGCTTCTTTCTGCACCTCTCCTGCCTGTTTCTGCACCTCTCTTGCTTCATTCTGCACCCCTCTTGCCTCTTTTTGCACCCTTCTTCCCTCTTTGTGCACCTACCTTGCCTCTTTCTGCACCTCTCTTGGCTCTTTCTGCAGTTTTCTTGCCTCTTTCTGCACCTCTTTTGCTTCTTTCTGCACTTCTGTTGCCTCTTTCTGCGCCCCTCTTGCCTCTTTCTGCACCTCTGTTGGTTCATTCTGCACTGCTCTTGCTTTTTTCGGCACATCTCTTGCAAATTTCTGCACCCCTCTTGCCTCTTTCTGCACTGCTCTTGCCTCTTTCTGCACCATTCTTCCCTATTTCTACACCTCTCTTGCCTATGTCTGTACCTCTGTTGCTTCTTTCTGCACTTTTCTTGCTTCTTTCTGCACCTCTCTTGCTTCTTTCTGCACTTCTCTTGCTTCTTTCTGCACCTCTCTTGCTTCTTTCTGCACCCCTGTTCCCTCTTTCTGCACCTCTCCTGCCTGTTTCTGCACCTCTCTTGCCACTTTCTGCAGTTCTCTTGCCTCCTTCTGTACCTCTGTTGCTTCTTTCTGTACTTCTCTTTCCTCTTTCTACACCTCTCTTGCCTATGTCTGTACCTCTGTTGCTTCTTTTTGCACTTTTCTTGATTCTTTCTGCACCTCTCTTGCTTCTTTCTGCACTTCTCTTGCTTCTTTCTGCACCTCTCTTGCTTCTTTCTGCACCCCTTGTGCCTCTTTCTGCACCCCTCTTCCCTCTTTCTGCACCACTCTTGCCTCTTTCTGCAGTTCTCTTGCCTCCTTCTGCACCTCTGTTGCTTCTTTCTGTACTTCTCTTGCCTCTTTCTATACCCCTCTTGTTTCTTTCTGTACCTCACTTGCCTCTTTTCTGCACCTCACATGCCTCTTTCTACACTTCTCTTGCTTCTTTCTACACCTCTGTTGCTTCTTTCAGCAATTCTCTTGCCTCTTTCAGCACTTCTCTTGCCTGTTTCTGTACCTCTCTTGCCTCTTTCTGCACCTCTCTTACCTCTTTCTGCACCTCACTTGCTTCTTTCTGCACCCCTCTTACCTCTTTCTGCACCCCTCTTTGCTCTTTCTGTACCTCTCTTGCTTCTTTCTGCACCTCTCCTTCCTGATTCTGCACCTCTCTTGCTTCATTCTGCACCCCTCTTGCCTCTTTTTGCACCCTTCTTCCCTCTTTGTGCACCTACCTTGCCTCTTTCTGCACCTCTCTTGGCTCTTTCTGCAGTTTTCTTGCCTCTTTCTGCACCTCTTTTGCTTCTTTCTGCACTTCTGTTGCCTCTTTCTGCACCCCTCTTGCCTCTTTCTGCACCTCTGTTGGTTCATTCTGCACTGCTCTTGCTTCTTTCGGCACATCTCTTGCAAATTTCTGCACCCCTCTTGCCTCTTTCTGCACTGCTCTTGCCTCTTTCTGCACCATTCTTCCCTATTTCTACACCTCTCTTGCCTATGTCTGTACCTCTGTTGCTTCTTTCTGCACTTTTCTTGCTTCTTTCTGCACCTCTCTTGCTTCTTTCTGCACTTCTCTTGCTTCTTTCTGCACCTCTCTTGCTTCTTTCTGCACCCCTGTTCCCTCTTTCTGCACCTCTCCTGCCTGTTTCTGCACCTCTCTTGCCGCTTTCTGCAGTTCTCTTGCCTCCTTCTGTACCTCTGTTGCTTCTTTCTGTACTTCTCTTGCCTCTTTCTACACCCCTCTTGCTTCTTTCTGTACCTCACTTGCCTCTTTTCTGCACCTCACGTGCTTCTTTCTACACTTCTCTTGCTTTTTTCTACACCTCTGTTGCTTCTTTCAGCAATTCTCTTGCTTCTTTCTGCACTTCTCTTGCTTCTTTCTGCACCTCTCTTGCCTCTTTCTGCACCCCTGTTCCCTCTTTCTGCGCCTCTCCTGCCTGTTTCTGCACCTCTGTTGCTTCTTTCTGCACTTCTTTTGCTTCTTTCTGCACCTCTCTTTTACTTCTCTCTGCACCCCTCTTGCCTCTTTCTGCACCCTTCTTTCCTCTTTGTGCACCTCTGTTGTATCTTTCTGCGCCTCTCTTGCCTCTTTCTGCAGTTCTCTTACCTCTTTCTGCACCTCTTTTGCTTCTTTCTACACTTCTCTTGCCTCTTACTGCACCCCTGTTGCCTCTTTCTGCACCACTGTTGGTTCTTTCTGCACTGCTCTAGCTTCTTTCTACACCTCTCTTGCAAATTTCTGCACCCCTCTTG
This sequence comes from Calotriton arnoldi, assembly GCA_963921515.1. Lineage (NCBI taxonomy): Eukaryota > Metazoa > Chordata > Amphibia > Caudata > Salamandridae > Calotriton > Calotriton arnoldi. Next base: position 1,892,475 of record CAWUFW010003186.1, on the reverse strand, counting down.
CCTCTTTCTGCACCCCTCTTCCCTCTTTCTGTACCTCTATTGCCTCTGTCTTCTCCCCTGTTCCCTCTTTCTGCACCTCTTTTGCCTGTTTCTGCAACTCTCTTGCCTCTTTCTGCAGTTCTCTTGCCTCCTTCACCTCTGTTGCTTCTTTCTGCACTTCTCTTGCCACTTTGTGCACCCCTCTTGCCTCTTTCTGCACCCATGTTGCTTCATTCTGTACTTCTCTTGCTTCTTTCTGTGCTTCTCTTGCTTTTTTCTTCACCCCTCTTGCATCTTTCTGCACCCCTCTTCCCTCTTTCTGTACCTCTCTTGCTCTTTCTGCAAAACTCTTGCCTATTTCTACACTTCTCTTGCCTCTTTCTGCACCCCTGTTCCCTCTTTCTGCACCTCTCTTGCCTCTTTCTACACCCCTGTTCCTTCTTTCTGCACCTATCCTGACTGTTTCTGCACCTCTGTTGCCTCTTTCTGCACTTCTCTTACCTCTTTCTGCACCCCTCTTGCTACTTTCTGCACCTCTGTTGCTTCTTTCTAAGCTTCTCTTGCTTCATTCTGCACCCCTCTTGCCTCTTTTTGCACCCTTCTTCCCTCTTTGTGCACCTACCTTGCCTCTTTCTGCACCTCTCTTAGCTCTTTCTGCAGTTCTCTTGCCTCTTTCTGCACCTCTTTTGCTTCTTTCTGCACTTCTGTTGCCTCTTTCTGCACCCCTCTTGCCTCTTTCTGCACCTCTGTTGGTTCATTCTGCACTGCTCTTGCTTCTTTCTGCACATCTCTTGCAAATTTCTGCACCCCTCTTGCCTCTTTCTGCACTGCTCTTGCCTCTTTCTACACCTCTATTGCCTCTTTCTGCACCATTCTTCCCCCTTTCTACACCTCTCTTGCTTCTTTCTGCACCCCTTGTGCCTCTTTCTGCACCCTCTTCCCTCTTTCTGCACCACTCTTGCCTCTTTCTGCAGTTCTCTTGCCTCCTTCTGCACCTCTGTTGCTTCTTTCTGTACTTCTCTTGCCTCTTTCTATACCCCTCTTGTTTCTTTCTGTACCTCACTTGCCTCTTTTCTGCACCTCACATGCCTCTTTCTACACTTCTCTTGCTTCTTTCTACACCTCTGTTGCTTCTTTCAGCAATTCTCTTGCCTCTTTCAGCACTTCTCTTGCCTGTTTCTGTACCTCTCTTGCCTCTTTCTGCACCTCTCTTACCTCTTTCTGCACCTCACTTGCTTCTTTCTGCACCCCTCTTACCTCTTTCTGCACCCCTCTTTGCTCTTTCTGTACCTCTCTTGCTTCTTTCTGCACCTCTCCTGCCTGTTTCTGCACCTCTCTTGCCTCTTTCTGCACTTCCCTTGCCTCTTTCTTCACCTCTGTTGCTTCTTTCTGCACTTCCTTTGCTTCTTTCTGCACCTCTCTTACTTCTTTCCGCATCCCTCTTGCCTCTTTCTGCACCCTTTTCCTCTCTTTGTGCAGCTCTCTTACCTCTTTCTGCTGCTCTCTTGCCTCTGTCTGCACCCCTGTTCCCTCTTTCTGCACCTCTTTTGCTTGTTTCTGCAACTCTCTTGCCTTTCTGTAGTTCTCTTGCCTTCTTCACCTCTGTTGCTTCTTTCTGCACTTCTCTTACCTCTTTGTGCACCCCTCTTGCCTCTTTCTGCACCCATGTTGCTTCATTCTGTACTTCTCTCGCTTCTTTCTGTGCCTCTCTTGCTTCTTTCTGCACCCCTCCTGTATCTTTCTGCACCCCTCTTCCCTCTTTCTGTACCTCTCTTGCCTCTTTCTGCACCACTCTTGCCTCTTTCTGCACTTCTCTTGCCTCTTTTTGCACCCCAGTTCCCTCTTTCTGCACCTCTCTTGCCTATTTCTGCATCCCTGTTCCCTCTTTCTGCACCTCTCCTGCCTGTTTCTGCACCTCTGTTGCCTATTTCTGCACTTCTCTTGCCTCTTTCTGCACCCATGTTGCTTCATTCTGTACTTCTCTTGCTTCTTTCTGTGCCTCTCTTGCTTCTTTCTGCACCCCTCTTGCATATTTCTGCACCCCTATTCCCTCTTCCGGTACCTCTCTTGCCTCTTTCTGCACTACTCTTGCCTCTTTCTGCACTTCTCTTGCCTCTTTCTGCATCCCTGTTCCCTCTTTCTGCACCTCTCTTGCCTCTTTCTGCACCCCTGTTCCCGTTTCTGCACCCCTGTTCCCTCTTTATGCACCTCTCCTGCCTGTTTCTGTACCACTGTTGCCTCTTTCTGCACTTCTCATCCCTCTTTCTGCACCTCTGTTGCTTCTTTATGTACTTCTTTTACCTCTTTCTGCACCCCTCTTGCTACTTTCTGCACCTCTGTTGCTTCTTTCTGTGCTTCTCTTGCTTCTTTTTGCAACTCTCTTGCTTCTTTCTGCACCCCTTTTGCCTCTTTTTGCACCCTTCTTCCCTCTTTGTGTCCCTCTCTTGCCTCTTTCTGCAGTTCTCTTGCCTCTTTCTGCACCTCTTTTGCTTCTTTCTGCACTTCTCTTGCCTCTTTCTGCACCCCTCTTGCCTCTTTCTGCACCTCTGTTGGTTCTTTCTGCACTGCTCTTGCTTCTTTCTGCACATCTCTTGCAAATTTCTGCACCCCTCTTGCCTCTTTCTGCACTGCTCTTGCCTCTTTCTGCACCCCTCTTGCCTCTTTCTGCACCTCCGTTGGTTCTTTCTGAACTTCTCTTGCTTCTTTCTGCACCTCTCTTGCCTCTTTCTGCACCATTCTTCCCTCTTTCTGCACCTCTCTTGCCTATTTCTGCACCCCTGTTCCCTTTTTCTGCACCTCTGTTGCTTCTTTCTGCGCTTCTCTTGCTTCTCTCTGCACCTCTCTTGCTTCTTTCTGCACCTCTCTTGCTTCTTTCTGCACCCCTCGTGCCTCTTTCTATACACCTCTTCCCTCTTTCTGTACCCCTCTTGCCTCTTTCTCCACCCCCCTTCCCCCTTTCTGTATCTCTGTTGCTTCTTTCTACACTTCTCTTGCTTCTTTCTACACCCCTCATCCCTTTTGCTGCACCTCTGTTGCTTCTTTCTGTACTTCTCTTTCTTCTTTTGGCACCCCACGTGCCTCTACCTGCACCCCTATTCCCTCTTTCTGCACCCCTCTTGACTCTCTCTGCACCTCTGTTCCTTCTTTCTGCACTTTTTGTTTCTTTCTGCACCTCTCTTGCTTCTTACTGCTTCCCTCTTTCTCCACCCCTCTTCCCACTTTCTGCATCTCTGTTGCTTCTTTCTCCACTTCTCTTGCCTCTTTCTACACCCCTCTTCCCTCTTTCCGCACCTCTGTTGCTTCTTTCTACACCTCTCTTGCTTCTTCTGCACCCCTCGTGCTTCTTTCTGCACCCCTCTTCCCTCTTTCTGCACCCCTCTTGCCTCTCTGTGCACCTCTCTTCCTTCTTTCTGCACTTCTTTTGTTTCTCTCTGCACCTCTCTTGCTTCTTTCTGTACCCCTCTTGCCTCTTTCTCCACCCCTCTTACCCCTTTCTGCATCTCTGTTGCTTCTTTCAGCACTTCTCTTGTCTCTTTCTCCACCCCTGTTCCCTCTTTCTGCACCTCTGTTGCTTCTTTATGTACCTCTCTTACTTCTTTCTGCATCCCTCATTCCTTTCATACCCCTCTTCCCTCTTTCTGCACCCTTCTTGCCTCTTTCTGCACCTCTGTTCCTTCTTTCTGTACTTCTTTTGCTTCTTTCTGCACCTCTCTTGCTTCTTTCTGCACCCCTTTAGCCTCGTTTTCCACCCCTCATCCGTCTTTCTGCTCCTCTGTTGCTTCTTTCTGCACTTCTCTTGCTTCTTTCTGCACCTCTCTTGTTTCTTTCTGCACCCCTTGTGCCTCTTTCTGCACCCCTCTTTCCTCATTCTGAACCCCTGCTGCCTCTTTCTGTACCTCTATTCCTTCTTTCTGCACTTCTTTTGTTTCTTTCTTCACCCCTCTTCCTCCTTTCTGCATCTGTTGCTTCTTTCTGCACTCTTCTTGCCTTTCTCCACCCCTCTTCCCTCTTTCGGCACCTCTCTTGCTTCTTTCTGCACTTCTCTTCCTTCTTTCTGCACCTCTTTTGCCTGTTTCTGCAACTCTCTTGCCTCTTTCTGTACTTCTCTTGCCTCTTTCTGCACCTCTGATGCTTCTTTCTGTACTTCTCTTGCCTCTTTCTGCACCCCTCTTGCCTCTTTCTGCACCTCTGTTGCTTGTTTCTGCACTTCTCTTGCTTTTTTCTGCACCTCTCTTGCTTCTTGAGATAACGCACCGAAAAAAGCTCAGTTAAGCCTCTTACACTATTTTTATGGTTCTCAGCACAGCTTAGCTTTTAGCATTTTTAGCATTTTAATTGTTTACTATTGGCAATAACGTTTTTAAACTTACGGGAGAATCGCTGTAGTGCTGCTTTGTGTCCCCGTTCCGCCGTGGCTTGCCGTTTGATGTGGAGGGGCACTGGACACTACCCCTACCTCGGGCACTTCCGGTGGGAAGGGCAGAGGTCAGAGAGCGCATCCGGCCAGCAATAAAAAGCGCATGCTGAGACGGACGCGCAGCGGGTGCATGTGGAGTGTGGAGGAGATAGTCCTCAGTCTCATTTACTTTACCGCTTGAGCTAACGCACCTTAAAGAAGCTCCATTAGGCCTCTTACACTATTTTTATGGTTCTCAGCACAGCTTAGTTTTTAGCATTTTTAGCATTTTAATTGTTTACTATTGGCAATAACGTTTTTAAACTTACGGGAGAATCGTTGTCGTGCTGCTTTGTGCCCCCGTTCCGCCGCGGCTTGCCGTTTGATGCAGAGGGGCACTGGACACTCCCCCTACCTCGGGCACTTCCGGTGGGAAGGGCAGAGGTCAGAGAGTGCATCCGACCAGCAATAAAAAGCGCATGCTGAGCCGGACGCGCAGCGGGTGAGTGTGGAGTGTGGAGGAGATAGTCGTCAGTCTCATTTACTTTACCCCTGGAGGTAACGCACCTTAAAAAAGCTCCATTAAGCCTCTTACACTATTTTTATGGTTCTCAGCACAGCTTAGCTTTTATCATTTTTATCATTTTAATTGTTTACTATTGGCAATAACGTTTTTAAACTTACAGGAGAATCGCTGTAGTGCTGCTTTGTGCCCCCGTTCTGCCGCGGCTTGCCGTTTGATGCGGAGGGGCACTGGACACTGCCCCTACCTTGGGCACTTCCGGTGGGAAGGGCAGAGGTCAGAGAGTGCATCCGGCCAGCAATAAAAAGCGCAAGATGAGCCGGACGCGTGCAGCGGGCGCGCCAATGGCAAGCCTGTCTGCGCCCATCCGCGTCCGGAACGCGGCCAGGGCCAGAAATGCTGCTGATTCCGACCCAGGATATCACTACTCAAGAGATTAAATCCAGGCACTTAACACACAAGTAAGCAAGTGCCACGTCCACCTTCAATTTGACAAAATGAAGGGCCCAGTAACTTGCTTAGAATGTAGATACGAGCTTAGATATGAACCTAGCACTCTCCCTGACTATGCTCCTAAATCTGACCCTATAACAGACCCTAACTCCAATCAACTACGAGGAGGCTTAGTTAATGTTAGATCACTAGGCAAAAATGCACTACATATCTATGACACAATCCCAAGCCTTGAACTAGACTGTCTTTTTATCACAGAAACTTGGCTGAATGATTGGTCAAACCCTGATATTGTACAAGCCCTCCCACCAGGATACACTATATCCAGACAAGACAGACCTATACAAAGAGGGGGGCCTAGCAACAATTTACAGGAACACACTGAAATGCTCCACGTTTGACATCACAGAGCTTAAAGGGTCAGAAAGTCTAGCTTTCTGTTTCGAACTAGATAGCTCTGTGTCTTTCGCAGGAGCCTTGATCTATAGGCTGCCAGGATCTAGTTTCAAGTTCCTAGATACCCTGGGAGAAAGTTTGAGTACCCTGGTAGTTAGGTACTCTAATTTCACCATACTGGGAGATGTTAACATACATTTGGGATCAGCAGATACCCCAAGTGCGAAAAACTTTGGAGAAAAATATAGAAACCCTGGGACTCAAACAGCAGATAGCTGGGCCCACACACCGTGCAGGTCACACCCTGGATGGACTTTGCACCACTTCCACAAGTCTTAAAGTAGAGCCGCCGGTCATTATAACCTGGTCTGACCACAAGCTCATCCCCTTCAGGATCAGTTGCTCTAGTACACAACCTGTGAGAGACTCTAGTTAAACCTGCCACACAATGAGGCGAAAGTGGAACAAAATGCTAACCAATCCTAACCTACATGCGACGATAGAACCAGGCAAACCTACCCTAACAGGGGACCCCTCGCTAGATTCCCACATTTTCAATGACTGGATGGCCTCACTCGCTAACATTTTAGCGCCTCACGCCCTTCCCAGTAGAATTCTTTCTAATAAAACATCTGCTCCCTGGTTCACCCCTCAGTTAAAAAAATTACAAGGCCAGTGTAGAAAACTGGAACGAAAATGGAGAAAAGGTTATAAACCAGAAGAGCTTACCACCTTTAAAGCAGCTCTTAAAAACTATCATCAGCAAATCAAAGCAGAAAAGAAGATCCATTACTCTAATCTCATCAACCAGGCAGCGTCTGATCAGAAAATGATCTTCAATATTGCAAAATCTTTAACTCACCCTAAAATGCTCGAACACGAAATTCCACCATCACAAAGTTTATGTGATCAGATTGCCGACTTCTTTGACAAGAAAATTAGAGACTTAGAAAAAGAATTGAAGGAAAGTGACATCTTGCCTGTAGAAAGAGCTGACATGGAAAACAGACCAGGGCTTAACTGCTTCAAGGAGATTCGTCTCGAACAGTCCCGGCAAGCTATCCTCTCATGTAAATTGGCTCTCCTCTTGATCCCTGCCCCCTGAAAATTTTAAATGCACTCATCGATATCATAAACCCCACTATCAACCAAATAATTAACTCCTCCTTTAGGCTAGCAAGAGTACCTGATAATTGGAAAATTGCCTCAGTTAAGCCCTTTCAAAAAAAAGCAATTACTGGACCCGACAACTCTCTCAAACCTCAGACCCATCTCGCTGCTACCATGCCTAAGCAAAATAACTGGGAAGCTAGTAAACACGCAACTAAATGTTTTTCTGCAGGAAGCTAACATTCTACACCCCCGCCAATCGGGTTTTAGGCCTGGACACTCAACAGAGTCAGTGCTGCTACATACTATGGAAACATTAAAATTTGCCCTAGATCAAGGTAAAAATGCAGTGCTGATTCTGTAGAACCTATCGGCCGCATTCGACACTGTCTCCCACGACATTCTGGGAGACCGGTTAGCGAAAAGTGGCATCTCACAAAAGGCCTTGGCCTGGCTAATATAGTTTCTGGAAAATAGGAGACAAATAGTAACCCTGGGCAACTACAAATCGACAGAGAAACAGCTGCTCTCTGGTGTTCCTCAGGGCTCTGCCCTGAGCCCAACACTCTTCAATTTATATATGGTAGCTCTGCTCAACCTGACGGCATCCTTTGACATCGAGTCTATCTCGTATGCTGATGACACTCAGCTAATCCTTACGCTAGACAAAGATTCCACAGCAGCAGAGGAAAACTTCCAGCGCTGCCTATCCGCGATCATGGACTGGATGAAATCGAACCATCTCAAATGTAATAGCCAAAAAACAGACATTATAGTGCTGGGGAAATCTAACATCTTCATGCCCAAACAGTGGTGGCCAACTGACACGGCTCCGCCTCCTAACAGTGGATACTGTGAGGAACTTGGGGCTTAGATTTGATGCTGCACTGTCCTTCCACCAGCAAGCCCTCTCGGTGGCCAGCACTTGCTTCCACATGATAAAAACCCTCCAAATCTTTTTTGATCTACTTCCAGTTACAGCTAGAAAGACAGTTGCAGTTGCCTTAATCCTGTCTCATCTGGATTACTGCAACAGCCTACACGCAGGAGTTAAGAAGGCAGTTCTGAAAAAACTACAGATAGTCCAAAAAGCAGCAGCCCTGCTGGTATTAAAACTGCCAAGGGGGTCCTCGGCTTCAGCAGCACTCAAAACCCTCCATTGGCTGCCCATACATAAAAGGATTCTCTTCAAGATCTTAGTAATCACCTTTAGAACTCTCAGGTCAACGGGACCTAAATACCTCAGGACGAGACTCAAACCTTATATCACCCAAAGGCTTCTGAGATCATCCTCTGAAAACTTTCTAACAGCTCCCTGCTTTCACCTGTCGTCCGGAGGGGGAAAGTCAGTGGCAGTCCTAGGAACAAAGGCTTGGAAAGCTTACCCACCCAGCTGAGACTTGCGCAGTCAGAACCCATGTTCAAGAAACTTTTGAAAACCTGGATCTTTGTTGTCATCACTCATCTGACCTTTTCCCGACTGTCTATTCACTTCATTCTACAGACCCCCTGCTTCTGTAGCGCCAAGATGCTCCTCGGAGTGAAAGCTGTGCTCTATAAATGCTCTCATTCATTCATTCATTCATTTGTTCATTCTTTCTGCACCTCTCTTGCCTCTTTCTGCAGTTCTCTTGCCTCCTTCTGTAGCTCTCTTGCTTCTTTCTGCACTTCTCTTGCCTCTTTCTGCACCCCTCATGTCTGTTTGTGCACATCTGTTGGTTCATTCTGCATTGCTCTTTCTTCTTTCTGGACTTCTTTTGCACATTTCTGTACCCCTTTTGCCTCCTTTTGCACCCCTCTTGCCTCCTTCTGCACCTCTGTTGGTACTTTCTGCACAGCTCTTGCTTCTTTCTGCACCTTTCTTCCTCTTTCTGTTCATGTTCTACCTATGTAGGCATAGTTAGAAATTAACATTTAAAAACCCTTAGAAATTCATTGAAAAAAACATAGGTTTCAGGGACGTTATAGTTAGTAATTAACATTTGTATGTTTATTTTTATGTAACATGTCACTAGGTAAAAGCAGAGACACACGCATGCATACCTTCACAAACTTGGTGAGACTTACGACAGTGATATGGTTAGGATTGCTGTTTTACATTTGGTAGGCCTAGCATTCTGAGCAGTCGATGAATAGTGAACCTTGAAGAGAAAAGGAAGGTTTAAGGCATCTTGGGAGAAGGATTAGTGATTAGGCTACTTTGTATGAGTCTGTGGAAAGGTACAGTCAAAGAGTCAAACAGCTTCTCTCTGGTGTTCCTCAGGGCTATGCCCTGAGCCCAACACTCTTCAATTTATATATTGTACCTCTGCTCAACCTGATCGCATCCTTTGACATCGAGTCTATCTCGTATGCTGATGACACTCAGCTAATCCTTACGCTAGACAAAGATTCCACAGCAGCAGAGGAAAATTTCCAGCGCTGCCTATCCGCGATCATGGACTGGATGAAATCAAACCATCTCAAATGCAATAGCCAAAAAACAGAGATTATGCTGCTGGGGAAATCTAACATCTTCATGCCCAAACAGTGGTGGCCGACTGACTCGGCTCCGTCTCCTGACACAGTGGATACTGTGAGGAACTTGGGGATTAGATTTGATGCTGCACTGTCCTTCCACCAGCAAGCCCTCTCGGTGGCCGGCACTTGCTTCCACATGATAAAAACCCTCAAAACAATGTTTTGATCTACTTCCAGTTACAGGTAGAAAGACAGTCGCAGTTGCCTTAATCCTACCTCGTCTGGATTACTGCAACAGCCTACACGCAGGAGCTAAGGAGGCAGTTCTGAAAAAACTACAGATAGTCCAAAACGCGTCAGCCCGGCTGGTATTAAAACTGCCAAGGGGGTCCTCGGCTTCAGCAGCACTCAAAACCCTCCATTGACTGCCCATACATAAAAGGATTCTCTTCAAGATCTTAGTAATCACCTTTAGAACTCTCAGGTCAACGGGACCTAAATACCTCAGGACAAGATTCAAACCTTATATCACCCAAAGGCTTCTGAGATCATCCTCTGAAAACTTTCTAACACCTCCCTGCTTTTACCTGTCATCCAGAGGGGGAAAGTCAGTGGCAGTCCTAGGAACAAAGGCTTGGAATAGCTTGCCCACCCAGCTGAGACTTGCGCAGTCAGAACCCATGTTCAAGAAACTTTTGAAAACCTGGATCTTTGCTCCCCCAGACAATATAGTGTCATCACTCATCTGAACTTTTCCCGACGGTGTCTATTCACCTCATTCTACGGACCCCCTGCTTCTGTAGCGCCAAGATGCTCCTCGGAATGAATGCTGCGCTCTATAAATGCTCTCATTCATTCATTCATTCATTCTTTCTGCACCCCTCTTGCCCCTTTCTGCACCCTTATTCCCTCTTTGTGCATCTCTCTTGTGTCTTTCTGCGACTCTCTTGCCTTTTTCTGTACCCCTCTTGCTTCTTTCTGCACCTCTCTTGTTTCTTTCTGCACTGTTCTTGCTTCTTTCTGCACCTCTCTTGCAAATTTCTGCACCCCTCTTGCCTCCTTCTGCACCTCTGTTGGTTTTTTCTGCACTGCTCTTGCTTCTTTCTGCACCTCTTTTGCCTGTTTCTGCAGCTCTCTTGCCTCTTTCTGCACTCTCTGTTGCTTCTTTCTGCACTTCTCTTGCCTCTTTCTGCACCCCCTTGCCTCTTTCTGCACCTCTGTTGTTTCTTTCTGCCCTTCTCTTGCTTCTTTCTGCACCTCTTGCTTCTTTCTGCACCCCTCTTGCCTCTTTTTGCACCCTTCTTCCCTCTTTCTGCACCTTTCTTGCATCTTTCTGCACCCTTGTTCCCTTTTTCTGCACCTCTCTTGACTGTTTCTGCAACTCTCTTGCCTCTTTCTTCAGTTCTCTTGCCTCCTTCTGCAGCTCTCTTGCTTCTTTCTGCACTTCTCTTGTCTGTTTGTGCACCTCTGTTGGTTCTTTCTGCATTGCTCTTACTTCTTTCTGGACCTCTTTTGCAAATTTCTGCACCCCGTTTGCCTCCTTTTGCACCCCTCTTGCCACCTTCTGCACCTCTGTGTGTTCTTTCTGCACTGCTCTTGCTTCTTTCTGCGCCTTTCTTCCTCTTTCTGTAAATGTTCTACCTATGTAGGGATAGTTAGAAATTAGCATTTAAAAAACCTTAGAAATTCACTGAAAAAAACCATAGGTTTCAGGGACGTTATAGTTAGTAATTAACATTTGTATGTTTATTTTTATGTAACTTGTCACTAGGTAAAAGCAGAGACCACGCATGCATACCTTCACAAACTTGGTGAGACTTACAACAGTGATATGGTTAGGATTGCTGTTTTATATTTGGTAGGCCTAGCATTCTGAGCAGTCGATGAATAGTGAACCTTGAAGAGAAAAGTGAGGTTTAAGACATCTTGGGAGAAGGATTAGTGATTAGGCTACTTTGTATGAGTCTGTGGAAAGGTACAGTCAAAGTAGGCCTTTTTCTGTACCTCTGTTGCTTCTTTCTGGACTTCTCTTGCTTTTTTCTCCACCTTTCTTCCTCTTTCAGGACTTCTGTTGCCTCTTTCTGCACCTCACGTGCTTCTTTCTGAACCCCTCTTACCTCTTTTTGCATCCTTCTTCCCTCTTTCTGTAACCTCTCTTGCCTCTTTCTGCACCCCTGTTCCCTTTCTGCACCTCTGCTGCCAGTTTCTGTACCTCTCTTGCCTCTTTCTGCACTTCTCTTGCCTCTTTCTGCACCTCTGTTACTTCTTTCTGCAACTCTCTTGCCTCTTTCTGCACTTCTCTTGCCTCCTTCTGCACCCCTGTTGCTTCTTTCTGCACTTCTCTTGCCTCTTTTTGCAGCTCTCTTGCTTCTTTCTGCATCCCTCTTGCCTCTTTCTGCACCCTTCGTCCCTCTTTCTACAACTCTCTTGCCTCTTTCTGCACCTCTTTCCACAACCCTCCTGCCTTTTTGTGCACCTCTGTTCCTTCTTTCTGCACTTTTGTTTCTTTCTACACCCTTCTTCCCTCTTTTTGCACCTCTCCTGCCTGTTTCTGCACCTCTGTTGCTTCTTTCTGCAATTTTCTTGCTTCTTTCTGCACCTCTCATTCTTCTTTCTGCATCCCTGTTGCCTCTTTCTGCACTCGTCTTATCTCTTTCTGCACCGCTCTTGTCTCTTTGTCCACCGCTCTTGCCTGTTTCTGCACCTCTCTTGCATATTTCTGCACATCTCTTGCCTGTTTCCGCACCTCTGTTGCTTCTTCCTGCACTTCTCTTGCCTCTTTCTGCATTTCTGTTGCTTCTTTCTGCACTCCTCTTGCCTCTTTCTACATTTCTGTTGCTTCTTTATGCACTTCTCTTGCCTCTTTGTGCAACCCTCTTGCCTCTTTCTGCACCTGTTGCTTCTTTCTGCATTTCTCTTGCTTCTTTCTGCACCTCTCTTGCTTGTTTCTGTACCCCTGTTGCCCCTTTCTGCACTCGTCTTCCCTCTTTGTGCACCTCTCTTGTCTCTTTGTGCACCTCTCTTGTCATTTTCTGTACCTGTCTTACCTCTTTCTGCACTTCTGTTGCCTCTTTCTGTACCTCTCCTGCTCTTTTCTGCACCTCTCTTGCCTCTTTCTGCACCTCACTTTCCTCTTTCTGCACCTCTCTTGCCTCTTGCTGCACCCCTGTTCCCTCTTTCTGCACCTCTACTGCCCGTTTCTGTACCTGTCTTGCCTCTTTCTGCACCTCTGTTGCTTCTTTCTGCACCTCTCTTGCTTCTTTCTGCAACCCTCTTGCCTCTTTCTGCACGTCTCTTGCTTCTTTCTACACCTCTGTTGCTTCTTTCAGCAATTCTCTTGCCTCATTCTGTATTTCTCTTGCCTATTTCTGCACCCCTCTTTCCGCACCTCTCTTGCCTCTTTATGCAGCTCTCTTGCCTCCATCTGCACCTCTGTTGCTTCTTTCTGTACTTCTCTTGTTTCTTTCGGCACCCCTCTTGCCTCTTTCTGCACCTCACTTGCCTCTTTCTGCACCTCTCTTGCCTCTTTCTGCACTTCTCTTGCCTGTTTCTCCACTTCTCTTGCCTCTTTCTGCACCTCTCTTACCTCTTTCTGCACCTCACTTGTTTATTTCTGCACCCCTCTTACCTCTTTCTGTACCCCTCTTTGCTCTTTCTGTACCTCTCTTGCCTCTTTCAGCACCCGTTCCCTCTTTCTGCACCTCTCCTGGCCTTTTCTGCACCTCTCTTGCCTCTTTCTGCACTTCTCTTGCCTCTTTCTTCACCTCTGTTGCTTCTTTCTGCACTTCTTTTGCTTCTTTCTGCACCTCTCTTACTTCTTTCTGCACCTCTCGTGCCTCTTTCTGCACCCCTGTTCCCTCTTTTTGCACCTCTCCTGCCTGTTTCTGCACCTCTGTTGCTTCTTTCTGCACTTCTCTTGCTTCTTTCTGCACCTCTCATGCCTCTTTCTGCTCCCCTGTTGCCTCTTTCTGCACTCGTCTTCCCTCTTTCTGCACCTCTCTTGCCTGTTTCTGCACCTCTCTTGCGTATTTCTGCACATCTCTTGCCTGTTTCTGCATTTCTGTTGCTTCTTCCTGCACTTCTCTTGCCTCTTTCTGCATTTCTGTTGCTTCTTTCTGCACTCCTATTGCTTCTTTCTACATTTCTGTTGCCTCTTTCTGCACTTCTCTTGCCTCTTTCTGCAACCCTCTTGCCTCTTTCTGCACCTCTGTTGCTTCTTTCTGCATTTTCTTGCTTCTTTTGCACCTCTCTTGCTTGTTTCTGCACCCCTGTTATCCCTTTATGCACTCATCTTCCCTCTTTGTGCACCTCTCTTGTCTCTTTGTGCACCTCTCTTGTAATTTTCTGTGCCTGTCTTGCCTCTTTCTGCACTTCTGTTGCCTCTTTCTGCACCTCTCCTGCTCCTTTCTGCACCTCTCTTCCCTCTTTCTGCACATCTCTTGCCGCTTTCTGCACCTCTGCTGCAGGTTTCTGCACCTCTCTTGCCTCTTTCTGCACCTCTGTTGCTTCTTTCTGCACCTCTCATGCTTCTGTCTGCAACCCTCTTGCCTCTTTCTGCACCTCTGTTACTTCTTTCTGTACTTCTCTTTCTGCACCTCCCTTGCCTCTTTCTGCACCTCACTTACCTCTTTCTGTACGTCTCTTGCTTCTTTCTACACCTCTGTTGCTTCTTTCAGCATTTCTCTTGCCTTATTCTGTACTTCTCTTGCCTGTTTCTGCAACCCACTTTCCTCTTTCTGCACCTCTCTTGCCTCTTTCTGCACCTCTTTTGCCTCCTTCTGCACCTCTGTTGCTTCTTTCTGTACTTCTCTTGCCTCTTTCTGCACCCTCTTGCCTCTTTCTGCACCTCAGTTGCCTCTTTCTGCACCTCTCTTGCCTCTTTCTGCACTTCTCTTGCCTCTTTGTACCCCTTCTGCCTCTTGCTGCACCCCTGTTGCTTCATTCTGTACTTCTCTTGCTTCTTTCTGTGCCTCTCTTGCTTCTTTCTGCACCCCTCTTCCATCTTTCTGCACCCCTCTTCCTTCTTTCTGTACCTCTCTTGCCTCTTTCTGCAACTCTCATGCCTCTTTCTGCATATCTCTTGCCTCCTTCTGTACCCGTTTCCTCTTTCTGCACCCCTCTTGCATCTTTCTGTACCCCTTTTCCCTCTTTCTGTACCTCTCCTGCCTCTTTCTGCACCTCTCTGGCCTCTTTCTGCACTTCTCTTGCCTTTTTATGCACCCCTGTTCCCTCTTTCTGCACCTCTCTTGCCTCTTTATGCACCCCTAGTTCCCTCTTTCTGCACCTCTCCTGCCTGTTTCTGCATCTCTGTTGCCTCTTTCTTCAGTTCTCTTGCCTCTTTCTGCACCTCTGTTGGTTCTTTCTGTACTTCTCTTGTTTCTTTCGGCACCCCTCTTGCCTCTTTCTGCACCTCACTTGCCTCTTTCTGCACCTCTCTTGCCTCTTTCTGCACTTGTCTTGCCTGTTTCTGCACTTCTCTTGCCTCTTTCTGCACCTCTCTTACCTCTTTCTGCACCTCACTTGTTTCTTTCTGCACCCCTCTTACCTCTTTCTGTACCCCTCTTTGCTCTTTCTGTACCTCTCTTGCCTCTTTCAGCACCCCGTTCCCTCTTTCTGCACCTCTCCTGGCCTTTTCTGCACCTCTCTTGCCTCTTTCTGCACTTCTCTTGCCTCTTTCTTCACCTCTGTTGCTTCTTTCTGCACTTCTTTTGCTTCTTTCTGCACCTCTCTTACTTCTTTCTGCACCTCTCGTGCCTCTTTCTGCACCCCTGTTCCTTCTTTTTGCACCTCTCCTGCCTGTTTCTGCACCTCTGTTGCTTCTTTCTGCACTTCTCTTGCTTCTTTCTGCACCTCTCATGCCTCTTTCTGCACCCCTGTTGCCTCTTTCTGCACTCGTCTTCCCTCTTTCTGCACCTCTCTTGCCTGTTTCTGCACCTCTCTTGCGTATTTCTGCACATCTCTTGCCTGTTTCTGCATTTCTGTTGCTTCTTCCTGCACTTCTCTTGCCTCTTTCTGCATTTCTGTTGCTTCTTTCTGCACTCCTATTGCTTCTTTCTACATTTCTGTTGCCTCTTTCTGCACTTCTCTTGCCTCTTTCTGCAACCCTCTTGCCTCTTTCTGCACCTCTGTTGCTTCTTTCTGCATTTTTCTTGCTTCTTTTTGCACCTCTCTTGCTTGTTTCTGCACCCCTGTTATCCCTTTATGCACTCATCTTCCCCCTTTGTGCACCTCTCTTGTCTCTTTGTGCACCTCTCTTGTCATTTTCTGTGCCTGTCTTGCCTCTTTCTGCACTTCTGTTGCCTCTTTCTGCACCTCTCCTGATCCTTTCTGCACCTCTCTTCCCTCTTTCTGCACCTCTCTTGCCGCTTTCTGCACCTCTGCTGCAGGTTTCTGCACCTCTCTTGCCTCTTTCTGCACCTCTGTTGCTTCTTTCTGCACCTCTCTTGCTTCTGTCTGCAACCCTCTTGCCTCTTTCTGCACCTCTGTTACTTCTTTCTGTACTTCTCTTTCTGCACCTCCCTTGCCTCTTTCTGCACCTCACTTACCTCTTTCTGTACGTCTCTTGCTTCTTTCTACACCTCTGTTGCTTCTTTCAGCATTTCTCTTGCCTTATTCTGTACTTCTCTTGCCTGTTTCTGCAACCCACTTTCCTCTTTCTGCACCTCTCTTGCCTCTTTCTGCAGCTCTTTTGCCTCCTTCTGCACCTCTGTTGCTTCTTTCTGTACTTCTCTTGCCTCTTTCTGCACCCCTCTTGCCTCTTTCTGCACCTCAGTTGCCTCTTTCTGCACCTCTCTTGCCTCTTTCTGCACTTCTCTTGCCTCTTTGTGCACCCCTTCTGCCTCTTGCTGCACCCCTGTTGCTTCATTCTGTACTTATCTTGCTTCTTTCTGTGCCTCTTTTGCTTCTTTCTGCACCCCTCTTCCATCTTTCTGCACCCCTCTTCCTTCTTTCTGTACCTCTCTTGCCTCTTTCTGCAACTCTCATGCCTCTTTCTGCACATCTCTTGCCTCCTTCTGCACCCGTTTCCTCTTTCTGCACCCCTCTTGCATCTTTCTGTACCCCTTTTCCCTCTTTCTGTACCTCTCCTGCCTCTTTCTGCACCTCTCTTGCCTCTTTCTGCACTTCTCTTGCCTTTTTATGCACCCCTGTTCCCTCTTTGTGCACCTCTCTTGCCTCTTTATGCACCCCTAGTTCCCTCTTTCTTCAGTTCTCTTGCCTCTTTCTGCACCTCTGTTGGTTCTTTCTTCACTGCTATTGTTTCTTTCTGCACCCTTCTTCCCTCTTTCTGCACCTCTCTTGCCTCTTTCTGCACCCCTGTTCCCCTTTTCTGCACCTCTGTTGCTTCTTTATGCACTTCTCTTACAACTTTCTGCACCTCTGTTGCTTCTTTCTTCACTTCTCTTGCTTCTTTCTGCACCTCTCTTGCTTCTTTCTGCACCCCTCATGCCTCTTTCTGCACCCCTCTTCCCTCTTTCTGCACCCCTCTTGCCTCTTTCTGCACTTCTCTTGCTTCATTCTGTACCTCTCTTGCTTCTTTCTGCACCCCTTGTGCCTCTCTCTGCATACTCTTCCCTCTTGCTGCACCCCTCTTGCCTCTCTCTGCACCTCTGTTCCTTCTTTCTGCAATTCTTTTGTTTCTTTCTTCACCTCTCTTCCTTCTTTCTGCTTCCCTCTTGCCTCTTTCTCCACCCCTCTTCCCTCTTTCTGCATCTCTGTTGCTTCTTTCTACACTTCTCGTGCCTCTTTTTACTCCCCTCTTCCCTCTTTCTGTACCTATGTTGCTTCTTTCTGCACCCCTCTTGCTTCTTTCTGCACCCCTCCTGCTTCTTTCTGCACCACTCTTTCCTCTTGCTGCACCCCTCTTGCCTCTCTCTGCACCTCTGTTCCTTCTTTCTGCACTTCTTTTTTTCTTTCTGCACCTCTCTTGCTTCTTTCTGCACCCCTCATGCCTCTTTCATACCCCTCTTCCCTCTTTCTGCACCCTTTTTGCCTCTTTCTGCACCTCTGTTCCTTCTTTCTGCGCTTCTTTTGTTTCTTTCTGCATACCTTCACAAACTTGGTGAGACTTACAACAGTGATATGGTTAGGATTGCTGTTTTACATTTGGTAGGCCTAGCATTCGGAGCAATCAATGAATAGTGAACCTTGAAGAGAAAAGAGAGGTTTGAGACATCTTGGGAGAAGGATTAGTGATTAGGCTACTTTGTATGAGTCTGTGGAAAGGTACAGTCAAAGTAGGCCTTTTTCTGCACCTCTGTTGCTTGTTTCTGGACTTCTCTTGCTTGTTTCTCTACCTTTCTTCCTATTTCAGGACTTCTGTTGCCTCTTTCTGCACCCGTCTTTCCTCTTTCTGTACCTCTCTTGCCTCTTTCTGCACTCCTCTTGCCTCTTTCTGCACTTCTGTTGCTTCTTTCTGCAACTCTCTTGCCTCTTTCTGCACTTCTCTTGCCTCCTTCTGCACCTCTGTTGCTTCTTTCTGCACTTCTCTTGCCTCTTTCTGCATTTCTGTTGCTTCTTTCTGCACTCCTCTTGCCTCTTTCTACATTTCTGTTGCTTCTTTCTGCACTTCTCTTGCCTCTTTCTGAAACCCTCTTGCCTCTTTCTGCACCTCTGTTGCTTCTTTCTGCATTTTTCATGCTTCTTTTTGCACCTCTCTTGCTTGTTTCTGCACCCCTGTTGCCCCTTTCTGCACTTGTCTTCCCTCTTTGTGCACCTCTCTTGTCTCTTTCTGCACCTCTCTTGTCATTTTCTGTACCTGTCTTGCACCTCTCTGCACTTCTGTTGCCTCTTTCTGCATCTCTCCTGTTTCTTTCTGCACCTCTCTTGCCTCTTTCTGCACCTCACTTGCCTTTTTCTGCACCTCACTTGCCTCTTTCTGCACCTCACTTGCTTCTTTCTGCACCCCTCTTGTATCTTTCTGAACCCTTCTTCCAACTTTCTGCCCCTCTCTTGCCTCTTTCTACACCCCTGTTCCCTTTCTGCACCTCTGTTGCCCGTTTCTGCACCTCCCTTGCCTCTTTCTGCACCTCTGTTGCTTCTTCCTGCAACTCTCTTGCTTCTTTCTGCAACCCTCTTGCCTCTTTCTGCACCTCTGTTACTTCTTTCTGCACTTCTCTTTCTTCTTTCGGCACCTCCGTTGCCTCTTTCTTCACCTCACTTACCTCTTTCTGCACATCGCTTGCTTCTTTCTATACCTCTGTTGCTTCTTTCAGCAATTCTCTTGCCTTATTCTGTACTTCTCTTGCCTGTTTCTGCACCCCTCTTTCCTCTTTCTGCACCTCTCTTGCCTCTTTCTGCAGTTCTCTTGCCTCCTTCTGCACTTCTGTAACTTCTTTCTGTACCTCACTTGCCTCTTTCTGCACCTCACTTGCCTCTTTCAGAAATTCTCTTGCCTCTTTCTGCACTTCTCTTGCCTCTTTCTGCACCTCTCTTTCTGCACCTCTCTTGCTTCTTTTTGCACCCTCTTACCTCTTTCTGCACCCCTCTTCGCTCTTTCTGTACCTCTCTTGCCTCTTTCTGCACCTCTCCTGCCCTTTTCTGCACCTCTCTTGCCTCTTTCTGCACTTCTCTTGCCTCTTTCTTCACCTCTGTTGCTCCTTTCTGTACTTCTTTTGCTTCTTTCTGCAACTCTCTTTCTTCTTTCTGCACCTCTCTTACTTCTTTCTGCACCCCTCTTAACTCTTTCTGCACCCTTCTTCCCTCTTTGTGTACCTCTCTTGCCTCTTTCTGCACCACTATTGCCTCTTTCTGCAGTTCTCTTACCTCTTTCTTTACCTCTTTTGCTCTTTCTGCACTTCTCTTGCCTCTTTCTGCACCCCTCTTGCCTCTTTCTGCACCTCTGTTGGTTCTTTCTGCACTGCTCTTGCTTCTTTCTGCACCTCTCTTGCAAATTTCTGCACCCCTCTTGCCTCTTTCTGCATCCGTCTTCCCTCTTTCTGCACCTCTCGTGCCTTTTTCTGCAACTCTCTTGCCTCTTTCTGCACCCCTGTTGCTTCATTATGTACTTCTCTTGCTTCTTTCTGTGCCTCTCTTGCTTCTTTCTGCACCCTCTTGCATCTTTCTGCACCCCTCTTGCCTCTTTCTGCACTTCTCTTGCCTCTTTCTGCACCACTCTTGCCTCTTTTTGCACCCCAGTTCCCTCTTTCTGCACCTCTCTTGCCTCTTTCTGCATCCCTGTTCCCTCTTTCTGCACCTCTCCTGCCTGTTTCTGCACCTCTGTTGCCTATTTCTGCACTTCTCTTGCCTCTTTCTGCACCCATGTTGCTTCATTCTGTACTTCTCTTGCTTCTTTCTGTGCCTCTCTTGCTTCTTTCTGCACCCCTCTTGCATATTTCTGCACCCCTATTCCCTCTTCCGGTACCTCTCTTGCCTCTTTCTGCACTACTCTTGCCTCTTTCTGCACTTCTCTTGCTTCTTTCTGCATCCCTGTTCCCTCTTTCTGCACCTCTCTTGCCTCTTTCTGCACCCCTGTTGCTTCTTTCTGCGCTTCTAGTGCCTCTTTTTGCACCCTTCTTCCCTCTTTGTGCACCTCTCTTGCCTCTTTCTGCACCTCTCTTGCCTCTTTCTGCAGTTCTCTTGCGTCTTTCTGCACCGCTTTTGCTTCTTTCAGCACTCCAGTTGCTTCTTTCTGCACCCCTCTTGCCTCTTTCTGCACCTCTGTTGGTACTTTCTTCACTGCTATTGCTTCTTTCTGCACATCTCTTGCAAATTTCTGCACCCCTCTTGCCTCTTTCTGCACTGCTCTTGCTTCTTTCTGCACCTCCGTTGGTTCTTTCTACACTTCTCTTGCTTTTTTCTGCACCTCTCCTGCTTCTTTCTGCACCTCTCTTGCCTCTTTCTGCACCCTTCTTCCCTCTTTCTGCACCTCTCTTGCCTCTTTCTGCACCCTTTTTGCCTCTTTCTGCCCCTCTGTTCCTTCTTTCTGCTCTTCTTTTGTTTCTTTCTGCATACCTTCACAAACTTGGCGTGACTTACAACAGTGATATGGTTAGGATTGCTGTTTTACATTTGGTAGGCCTAGCATTCTGAGCAGTCGATGAATAGTGAACCTTGAAGAGAAAAGAGAGGTTTGAGACATCTTAGGAGAAGGATTAGTGATTAGGCTACTTTGTGTGAGTCTGTGGAAAGGTACAGTCAAAGTAGGCCTTTTTCTGCACCTCTGTTGCTTGTTTCTGGACTTCTCTTGCTTGTTTCTCTACCTTTATTCCTATTTCAGGACTTCTGTTGCCTTTTTCTGCACCCGTCTTCCCTCTTTCTGCACCTCTCTTGCCTGTTTCTGCACCCGTTCCCTCTTTCTGCATATTTCCTGCCTGTTTCTGTACCTCTCTTGCTTCTTTCTGCACTCCTCTTGCCTCTTTCTGCACCTCTGTTGCTTTTTTCTGCAACTCTCTTGCCTCTTTCTGTACTTCTCTTGCCTCCTTCTGCACCTCTGTTGCTTCTTTCTGCACTTCTCTTGCCTCTTTCTGCATTTCTGTTGCTTCTTTCTGCACTCCTCTTGCCTCTTTCTACATTTCTCTTGCCTCTTTCTGAAACCCTCTTGCCTCTTTCTGCACCTCTGTCGCTTCTTTCTGCATTTTTCATGCTTCTTTTTGCACCTCTCTTGCTTGTTTCTGCACCCCTGTTGCCCCTTTCTGCACTTGTCTTCCCTCTTTGTGCACCTCTCTTGTCTCTTTGTGCACCTCTCTTGTCATTTTCTGTACCTGTCTTGCGCCTCTCTGCACTTCTGTTGCCTCTTTCTGCACCTCACTTGCTTCTTTCTGCACCCCTCTTGTATCTTTCTGCACCCTTCTTCCAACTTTCTGCACCTCTCTTGCCTCTTTCTGCACCCCTGTTCCCTTTCTGCACCTCTGTTGCCCGTTTCTGCACCTCTGTTGCCCGTTTCTGCACCTCCCTTGCCTCTTTCTGCACCTCTGTTGCTTCTTTCTGCACCTCTCTTGCTTCTTTCTGCAACCCTCTTGCCTCTTTCTGCACCCCTGTTACTTCTTTCTGCACTTCTCTTTCTTCTTTTGGCACCTCCCTTGCCTCTTTCTTCACCTCACTTACCTCTTTCTGCACGTCGCTTGCTTCTTTCTATACCTCTGTTGCTTCTTTCAGCAATTCTCTTGCCTTATTCTGTACTTCTCTTGCCTGTTTCTGCACCCCTTTCCTCTTTCTGCACCTCTCTTGCCTCTTTCTGCACCTCTCTTGCTTCTTTCTGCAGTTCTCTTGCCTCCTTCTGCACTTCTGTAACTTCTTTCTGTACTTCTCTTGCCTCTTTCTGCACCCCTCTTGCCTCTTTCTGTATCTCACTTGCCTCTTTCTGCACCTCACTTGCCTCTTTTAGCAATTCTCTTGCCTCTTTCTGCACTTCTCTTGCCCCTTTCTGCACCTCTTTCTGCACCTCTCTTGCTTCTTTCTGCACCCTCTTACCTCTCTCTGCACCCCTCTTTGCTCTTTCTTTACCTCTCTTGCCTCTTTCTGTACCTCTTCTGCCCTTTTCTGCACCTCTCTTGCCTCTTTCTGCACTTCTCTTGCCTCCTTCTTCACCTCTGTTGTTCCTTTCTGCACTTTTTTTGCTTCTTTCTGCACCTCTCTTTCTTCTTTCTGCACCTCTCTTACTTCTTTCTGCACCCCTTTTAACTCTTTCTGCACCCTTCGTCCCTCTTTGTGCACCTCTCTTGCCTCTTTCTGCAATGCTCTTGCCTCTTTCTGCAGTTCTCTTACCTCTTTTTGTACCTCTTTTGCTCTTTCTGCACTTCTCTTGCCTCTTTATGCACCCCTGTTGCCTCTTTCTGCACCTCTGTTGGTTCTTTCTGCACTGCTTTTGCTTCTTTCTGCACCTCCCTTGCAAATGTCTGCACCCCTCTTGCCTCTTTCTGCACCCCTCTTCCTGCACCTCTCTTGCCTCTGTCTGCACCCCTGTTCCCTCTTTCTGCACCTCTTTTGCCTGTTTCTGCAACTCTCTTGCCTCCTTCTTCACCTCTGTTGCTTCTTTCTGCACTTCTCTTGCCTCTTTGTGCACCCCTCCTGCCTCTTTCTGCACCCCTGTTGCTTCATTCTGTACTTCTCTTGCTACTTTCTGTGTCTCTCTTGCTTCTTTCTGCACCCCTCTTGCATCTTTCTGCACCCCTCTTGCCTCTTTCTGCACTTCTCTTGCCTCTTTCTGCACCCTTGTTCCCTCTTTCTGCACTTCTCTTGCCTCTTTCTGTACCTCTATTGCTTCTTTCTGTACTTCTCTTACCTCTTTCTGCACCTCTCTTGCTACTTTCTGCACCTCTGTTGCTTCTTTCTGCGCTTCTCTTGCCTCTTTTTGTACCCTTCTTCCCTCTTTGTGCACCTCTCTTGCCTCTTTCTGCACCTCTTTTGCCTCTTTCTGCAGTTCTCTTGCCTCTTTCTGCACCGCTTTTGCTTCTTTCTGCACTTCAGTTGCCTTTTTCTGCACACCTCTTGCCTCTTTCTGCACCTCTGTTGGTACTTTCTTCACTGCTATTGCTTCTTTCTGCACATCTCTTGCAAATTTCTGCACATCTCTTGCAAATTTCTGCACTCCTCTTGCCTCTTTCTGCACTGCTCTTGCCTCTTTCTGCATCTATCTTGCCTCTTTCTGCAACCCTCCTGCCTCTTTCTGCATCCCTGTTGCTTCATTCTGTACTTCTCTTGCTTCTTTTTGTGCCTCTCTTGCTTCTTTCTGCACCCCTCTTTCATCTTTCTGCACCCCTGTCTTCCCTCTTTCTGTACATCTCTTGCTTCTTTCTGCAACTCTCTTGCCTCTTTCTGCACATCTCTTGCCTCTTTCTGCACCCCTGTTCCCTCTTTCTGCACCTCTCTTGCCTCTTTCAGCACCTCTCCTGCCTGTTTCTGCACTTATCTTGTCTCTTTCTGCAACTCTGTTGCTTCTTTCTCTACTTCTCTTACCTCTTTCTGCAATTCTCTTGCTACTTTCTGCATCTCTGTTGCTTCTTTCTGCGCTTCTCTTGCCTCTTTTTGCACCCTTCTTCCCCCTTTGTGTACCTCTCTTGCCTCTTTCTGCAGTTCTATAGCCTCTTTCTGCACATCTTTTGCTTCTTTCTGTGCTTCTGTTGCCTCTTTCTGCACCCCTCTTGCCTCTTTCTGCACCTCTGTTAGTTCTTTCTACACTTCTCTTGCTTTATTCCGCACCTCTCCTGCTTCTTTCTGCACCTCTCTTGCCTCTTTCTGCACCCTTCTTCCCTCTTTCTGCACCTCTCTTGCCTCTTTCTGCGCCCCTGTTCCCTTTTTCTGCACCTCTGTTGCTTCTTTCTGCACCTCCGTTGCTTCTTTCTGCACTTCTCATGCTTCTTTCTGCACCTCTCTTGCCTCTTTCTGCAACTCTCTTGCCTCTTTCTGCAATTCTCTTGCCTCTTTCTGCACCCCATTTCCCTCTTTCTGCACCCCTCTTCCCTCTTTCTACACCCCTCTTCCCTCTTTCTGCACCTCTGTTGCTTCTTTCTGCACTTCTCTTGCTTCTTTCTCCACCTCTCTTGCTTCTTTCTGTACCCCGTGTGCCTCTTTCTGCACCCCTCGTACCTCTTTCTGCACCCCTCTTCCCTCTTTCTGCACCCCTCTTGACTCTCTCTGCACCTCTGTTCCTTCTTTCTGCA
This sequence comes from Calotriton arnoldi, assembly GCA_963921515.1. Classification (NCBI taxonomy): domain Eukaryota; kingdom Metazoa; phylum Chordata; class Amphibia; order Caudata; family Salamandridae; genus Calotriton; species Calotriton arnoldi. The sequence continues at coordinate 1,868,561 of CAWUFW010003186.1, read as the reverse complement.
CTTCTTTTGTTTCTTTCTGCACCTCTCTTGCTTCTTTCTGCACCCCTCTTGCCTCTTTCTCCACCTCTCTTACCCCTTTTTGCATCTCTGTTGCTTCCTTCTGCACATCTTTTGTCTCTTTCTCCGCCCATGTTCCCTCTTTCTGCACCTCTGTTGCTTTTTTCTGTACCTCTCTTGCTTCTTTCTGTACCCCTTGAGCCACTTTAATACCCCTCTTCCCACTTTCTGCACCCTTCTTGCCTCTTTCTGCACCTCTGTTCCTTCTTTCTGCACTTCTTTTGTTTCTTTCTGTACCGCTCTTGCTTCTTTCTGCACCCCTCTTCTCTCTTTTTCCACCCCTCACCCGTCTTTCTACTCCTCTGTTGCTTCTTTGTGCACTTCTCTTGCTTCTTTCTGAACCTCTCTTGCTTCTTTCTGCACCACTCTTGCCTCTTACTCCACCCGTCTTACCCCTTTCTGCATCTCTGTTGCTTCTTTCTGCACTTCTCTTGTCTCTTTCTCCACACCTGTTCCCTCTTTCTGCACCTTTGTTGCTTCTTTCTGTACCTCTCTTGCTTCTTTTTGCACAGCTTGTGCCACTTTCATACCCCTCTTCCCCTTTCTGCATCTCTGTTGCTTCTTTCTACACTTCTCTTGCCTCTTTCTACACCCCTCTTCTCTCTTTCTGCACCTCTGTTACTTGTTTCTGCACTTCTCTTGCTTCTTTCTCCACCTCTCTTGCTTCTTTCTGCACCCCTTGTGCCTCCTTCTGCACCCCTTGTGCCTCTTTCTGTACCCCTCTTCCCTCTTTATGCACCCCTCTTGCCTCTCTGCACCTCTGTTCCTTCTTTCTGCACTTCTTTTGTTTCTTTCTGCACCTCTCTTGCTTCTTTCTGCACCCCTCTTGCCTCTTTCTCCACCTCTCTTACCACTTTCTGCATCTCTGTTGCTTCCTTCTGCACTTCTCTTGTCTCTTTCTCCATCCCTGTTCCCTCTTTTTGCACCTCTGTTGCTTTTTTCTGTACCTCTCTTGCTTCTTTCTGCATCCCTCGAGCCACTTTCATACCCCTCTTCCCACTTTCTGCACCCTTCTTGCCTCTTTCTGCACCCCTGTTCCTTCTTTCTGCACTTCTTTTGTTTCTTTCTGTACCGTTCTTGCTTCTTTCTGCACCTCTCTTGCTTCTTTATGCACTTTTTTTGCCTCTTTCTGCACCCTTCTTGCCTCTTTCTGCACACCTCTTCTCTCTTTTTCCACCCCTCACCCGTCTTTCTACTCCTCTGTTGCTTCTTTCTGCACTTCTCTTGTCTCTTTCCCCACACCTGTTCCCTCTTTCTGCACCTATGTTGCTTCTTTCTGTACATCTCTTGCTTCTTTTTGCACCGTTCCTGCCACTTTCATACCCCTTTTCCCCTTTCTGCTTCTCTGTTGCTTCTTTCTACACTTCTCTTGCCTCTTTCTACACCCCTCTTCCCTCTTTCTGCACCTCTGTTGCTTCTTTCTGCACTTCTCTTGCTTCTTTCTCCACCTCTCTTGCTTCTTTCTGCACCCCTAGTGCCTCTTCCTGCACCCCTCTTCCCTCTTTCTGTACCCTTCTTGCCTCTCTCTGCACCTCTGTTCCTTCTTTCTGCACTTCTTTTGTTTCTTTCTGCTCCTCTCTTGCTTCTTTCTGCACCACTCTTGCCTCTTACTCCACCCCTCTTACCCCTTTCTGCATCTCTGTTGCTTCTTTCTCTTGTCTCTTGTCTCTTTCTCCACACCTGTTCCCTCTTTCTGCACCTTTGTTGCTTCTTTCTGTACATCTCTTGCTTCTTTTTGCACCGCTCATGCCACTTTCATACCCCTCTTCCCAATTTCTGCACCCTTCCTGCCTCTTTCTGCACCTCTGTTCCTTCTTTCTGCACTTCTTTTGTTTCTTTCTGTACCTCTCTTTCTTCTTTCTGTACCTCTCTTGCTTCTTTCGGCACTCTTTTTGCCTCTTTCTGCACCCCTCTTGCCTCTTTCTCCACCCCTCTTCTCTCTTTTTTCATCCCTCACCCATCTTTCTCCTCCTCTGTTGCTTCTTTCTGCACTTCTCTTGCTTCTTTCTGCACCTCTCTTGCTTCTTTCTGCACCCCTCAAGCCTCTTTCTGTACCCCTCTTTCCTCGTTCTGCACCCCTGCTGCCTTTCTGCACCTCTGTTCCTTCTTTCTGCACTTCTTTTGTTTCTTTCTTTACCCCTCTTGCTTCTTTCTCTACCCCTCTTCCCCCTTTCTGCAACTCTCTTGCCTTTTTCTGCACTTCTCTTGCCTCCTTCTGCACCTCTGTTGCTTCTTTCTGCACTTCTGTTGCCTCTTTCTGCACCCCTCTTGCCTCTTTCTGCACCTCAGTTGTTTCTTTCTGCCCTTCTCTTGCTTCTTTCTGCACCCCTGTTCCCTCTTTCTGCACCTCTCTTGCCTCTTTCTGCACCCCTGTTCCCTTTTTCTGTACCTCTCTTGCCTCTTTCTGCAGCTCTGTTGCTTCTTTCTGCACTTCTCTTGCCTCTTTCTGCACCCCTCTTGTCTGGCTGTGCACCTCTGTTGGTTTATTCTGCATTGCTCTTGCTTCTTTCTGTACCTCTTTTGCAAATTTCTGCACCCCTTTTGCACCCCTCTTGCCTCCTTCTGCACCTCTGTTGGTTCTTTCTGCACTGCTCTTGCTTCTTCCTGCGCCTTTCTTCCTCTTTCTGTACATGTTCTACCTATGTAGGCATAGTTAGAAATTACCATTTAAAAAACCTTAGAAAATCACTGAAAAAAACATAGGTTTCAGGGACGTTATAGTCAGTAATTAACATTTGTATGTTTATTTTTATGTAACATGTGACTAGGTAAAAGCAGAAACACACACATGCATACCATCACAAACTTGGTCAGACTTACAACAGTGATAAGGTTAGGATTGCTGTTTTACATTTGGTAGGCCTAGCATTCTGAGCAGTCGATGAATAGTGAACCTTGAACAGAAAAGTGAGGTTTAAGACATCTTGGGAGAAGGATTAGTGATTAGGCTACTTTGTATGAGTCTGTGGAAAGGTACAGTCAAAGTAGGCCTTTTTCTGTACCTCTGTTGCTTCTTTCTGGACTTCTCTTGCTTTTTTCTCCAACTTCCTTCCTCTTTCAAGACTTCTGTTGCCTCTTTCTGCACGTCTCTTGCTTCTTTCTGCACCTTTCTTTCTCTTTCTGTACGTGTTCTAACTACGTAGGCATATTTAGAAATTAGCGTTTAAAAAACCTTAAAAATTTCACTGCAAAAACCACAGGTTTCAGGGACGTTATAGTTAGTAATTAACATTTAAAAAACCTTAGAAATTCACTGAAAAAACCAGAGGTTTTAGGGATGTTATAGTTAGGAATTAGCATTTAAAAAACATTAGAAATTCACTGAAAAAAACCACAGGTTTCAGGGACGTTATAGTTAGGCTGACATTTAACTCGTACGAAACCAGAGAAATTCAGCAGTTATAGTTGGCTGAGCTAACTGTAATTGACGCCCCCGCAATGCACTGCTGATAACGTCACATACTACATGACTCATGACATGGTCAGTGACATCACTGATGACATCTCAAATGACATCACTGATGACATCATCCACTTAATATCTGATGCACTTCCTCATACCCTAATATAACCTTTCATACACCCACTCTAAAATATAGACTATCATACAAGAAACCATAGACACACCAATACCAGTTAGTACAAACCCACTTCCTGATTCATAGGTCTACACACATCAACTCACTCAACCATACAGTCACTCATACACGCAGTCACTCATCAATACAGCCACTGATATATGCACTCATACACCCATACAGACACTCACATACTGCCACTCACCCACAGAGATACTCACACACCTAGTCAGTCACCCAAAGACTGAATCACACTGCCATTTACTCACCTATACAGTTATACACACACCACCTCATTTATTCATACAGATACTAACACATACTTACTCTCTTATACAATGACTGACACAAGCACACACTCAACCATACAGCCACTCTCACAATCACTCACTCTCACATACAGTCACTTGTATACTCCAATACTCACATATACTGCCTTTTACATATGTAGTTACTCACACATATACCACTGAGACAGCCATTCACTCACCAACACAGCCATACGCACACTCACTGCCCCATACAGCCCCTCGCAGATACACTCATGAACCCATACACCCACTGAATCACCCACTCACACATCCGTGCAGGGAGTCACACCCCCCCACCCAGACACTCAGGCACCCATACAGGTAATCAGACAACCAATCATTAACCCACATACACATTCATGTAGCTACTCGCCAACCCATGCAGCCACTTACACACCAGCTGACAGACTGATACAGATATTCACACAGATTAGTCATTCACCCATGCATTCACTAAGAAATGTTTAATCACTCACTTATACGGTCAGTCACGCACTCACTAAATCATCCATTCAGATACTCATACACCCACTCATTCTTCAATAAACCTTGGCGTGTATATATATAACATTCTTAAACTTTTTAGAAACACTCTGTCACTGGATTATGTCATCAGTGATGTCATTTGAGATGTCATCAGTGATGTCACTGACCATGTCATGAGTGGTGTAATATGTGATGTCATCAGCAGTGCATTGCGGGGCGCGAGTTCAGTTAGCTCAGCTAACTATAACGGCCGAATTTCTCTGGTTTTGTATGATTGAAATGTCAGCCGAACTATAACGTCCCTAAAACCTGTGGTTTTTTCAGTGAAAATATATATATATATATATATTCACTGAAAAAACCATAGATTTCAGGGGCGTTATAGTTAGTTGGACATTTCACTCGTACAAAACCATAGAAATTCTCCCGTTATAGTTAGTTCAGCTAACTATAACTTGCGCTCCCGCAATGCACTGCTGATGACGTCACATATTACATCACTCATGACATGGTCAGTGACATCACTCATGACATCACTGATGACATCTTAAATGACATCACTGATGACATCATCCTTGTGATAGAGTGGCAGACCTCCTCTCACCCTAATATAACCTTTGATACACACACTCAAAAATAGAAATTAACATTTTCAAAACAATGGATATACCAATACTTGTTACAAAAACCTATTCAGTAATTCTAAGATCTACACACACATCCACTCATTCACCAACAGTCCTATACAGTCACTCATACATGTACTCACTCATCATATGTACTCATACACCTATACATCCTGTTACACCCCGACACTCATCCATAGAGTTACTCACACACATAGTCACACATGCAAAGTATCAAACATCCATTTACTTGCAGATACAGTTATACACACTTCTACAGAAACTTACACATACTTACTCTCTTAAACAATCACTTATGGAAACACATACTTATTTATACAGGAACTCTTCCAATCTCTCACTCTCACATACACCAATACTCACATATACTAGTTTAAAACATATGTAGTTACTCATAAAGACACTATTGAGACAGTCATTCACTCACTAACACACCCATACACACACTCATCCACCCATACAGTCCTGCATACAAGCTGTCTTCAACACATACAAACAGTGAGTCACTCAATCATGCATCTATGCACTAAGTAATACCCCCCACTGAACCATACAGACACTCAGACACTCATACTGATACTCAAAAAACCAATTAATAACCCATATAGACACTCATGTAGCTACTCTCCAACCCATGCAGCCACTTATACACAAAGTGAGAGACTGATTTAGATATTTACATATTTAAACATTACTCACTAACCCATGTATTCACTAAGATACACTTAATCAGTCAGTTATACAATCAATTTTACAAAAAAAAATCATCCATTTAGACACTTATATACCCATTTATTCTTCCATCGACCTTGGGATGTACATATATAAAACATATTTAATTTTCAGAAAAACACACATTCACTGGATGATGTCATCGGTGATGTCATCAGTGATGTCATTTGAGATGTCATCAGTGATGTCATGAGTGATGTCACTGACCATGTCATGAGTGATGTAATATGTGACGTCATCAGCAGTGCATTGCGGGCGCGCAAGTTATAGTTAGCTGAACTAACTATAACGGGGGAATTTCTATGGTTTTGTACTGAGTGAAATGTCCAACTAACTATAACGCCCCTGAAATCTATGGTTTTTCAGTGAATATATATATATATATATATATATATATATATATATATATATATATATATATATATATATATATATATATCCAAAACAGAACCACCGCGTCACCTCCTCGCACCAGGGCACGACACAGCAGTCCAAGATTGGTTTCTCCAAATTTGTTTATTGCAGATTAAGGGCTATGACGCGTTTCGGCAGGATCCGCTGCCTTGATCACATGTAGAGTCAAACTCCCAACATGAATTTAAGTGCTTTACTACCACCACGTGGTACAAAAGACATAGAAAAAACACTACACAACATCGTTAACTTTCACTTTAAAGCTGCAATTCAATTTTTTAGTTTTTTTAGTTTTGTTTAGTTAAAACAAGCAGGAGTATACTGATACTTTTTTATTGATAGTATTGCATTACAACTTCTGATGTTTCAATTTATTTACTTTTGCTCATGTACTCTCTCTCCTTGCTCTTTTTCTTGTTTTTTATATATTCATTTCAATGAACTTTATTGTGCCAGACAGTCAAGCCCTTCCTGAGTGTTTAACTAACAAGTGTCCAAATGATGCACAAGTGATGCATGATGGACCAGGTATTCGTGCTTGAATAAGGTCCGTAGCCTCTTATCCACTTTGTGTTTAGGGACAGCGCGTGCCATGTAATTTCAGTGCTAAATTGAAGCTCGTCACTCTATATTGTGACTGCACGATGGAATAGCTGCGGTTACCTTGTCTGACCAAATAGCCACTGTCCTAAAATGGCTAAATTCTATTTGCAGTTGCCAAAAAAGGGGGGAGGATTAAAGTGCTAGTGCTTTTGGACCCATAAGTCTATATATTGCTTAAGTGCAAATGGCAAAACTTTTAGGACAAAGTGCAAATATGCAATGACAGCTGTCCATGAAGATAAAGTGCGAGTGCACGATTGAGCTTATAATTGTGACTGCAGTTGGAGATAAAGTTCAAGTGCTTCTTCCCTCAATCTAAAACTGCCTATGTGCAAAATCGCAGTGTTATTAGACCCTAAAGTCTATATGTCACTATACTGCAAATAGCAAATTATTTGGGAAATGTGCAAATTTTTGATAACAGCTGCCAATGAAGATAAAGTGCAAGTGCACAATTAAATTACAGTAATGGCTGCAGTTGAACATAAAGTGCAAGTGCTCTCTCCCTAACTCCATACTGCATATGTGCAAACTGGCAAAGTTCCACTTATTCAAACACAATATTGCACTGATAAATCAATAAAATGATGCCTTACTATACCCGGTTAAAACAAAGGGGGGTATACAAATTCATTACAAAGTCATATAAAAGTGTTCTACAGATTCACATTTCTCAGTTTGTGCTTGAATGGGGCTATGTGTTACAGCTACCAATGCCCTAATGGTATAAGGTCTAGGGAACTCGACTCAGTACTCCCAATTAAAGTAAATGGACATGTAATCCTTCATCTGAATTCAGACCATTTGGACTTTTGCAGTCGAGCATTAAAATATAGCGCAACTCCAATTTTCTCAGCTCGACCTCCCGATTTCCTCCTCTTCTCTTTTTGGGTACTGAGTCTATCACAAAGTAAGTTAAATCCTCAACCCTACCTTTGTGAACTTCATTTATGTGATGGGCAACTGGATAGGATTGGTCCTTATTCTTGACCGCTCTCAGATGCTGAAGAATTCTTACGTGGGCCATATGGATGGTACTGCCCATGTAGACCATGGGGCACGTGCACTGCAGCACGTACACCACATGGTCACTCCTGCAATTAAGAAACCTAGGAATATTCCATGGTTTGGTCATCAAAGGCAGCTGTAGTTCCTTTTTGTTGACCCCATGTTTACAGGCCTTACATTTGAGGCATTTGTTAAAACCCGGATTAGCCTTGAGCCAACTTTCAGTTTCAAGCAGTTCTGGACTACTGTTTACTAACTTCTCTCGCATTGATCTTGCTCTTCTGTATGAGATGTGTGGTTTTCTAGGCACTGCACTTTTCAGGATGGGGTCCCCTCTAACCAGGTACCAATGCCTATTCATGCAGGCTCTCACCCTGGCATGATAGGCATTGTACCTGGTTATCATCCTAATATCTTGTTTCAGATCATTATTTGTTCTTCTAGTTTTCTTACTTTCCCCAAAGAGTATTTCTTGCCTCAACACACTTTCTACTTTGGCTACTGCTTGATCTAGGACGATCTGACTATATCCTCATTCCTTAAATCTCATTGTCAGTTCCGTCTGAGCTTGTGTCAGGGAGCTTGCTTCGCTACAGTTTATTTTCATGCGAAACTGTTCCGCATAGGGAATACTCTGTTTTAGCTTTTGGGGATGAAAACTACTACAGTGCAACACAGAATTACCAGCCGTAGGCTTTCTAAAAGTGCGAGTCTGCAAACAGCCATTATTTATGAACACCTCAAGGTCTAAAAAGTGTATACTAGAGGGGCTTATGTTGTCAGTGAAATTCAAATTCAGAGTATTTACATTCAGGGAAGTAACAAACATTTTGGCATTATCTGATGACCCCTTCCATATGATGAACAGGTCATATATGAATCTGACCCACATCTTGATGTTACTCTCCCACACATTTCTGTATGTAGTCATGAGTACCTGCTCCTCCCACCAGCCCATGTGAAGATTTGCATAGCTGGGGGCGAAGCAGGTACCCAAGGCCGTCCCCCTCAATTGTCTAAAGGTGTCATTACCATACTGAAACAGATTATTCTCCAAGCATAATTCTGCCATTCTCAACTGCATTTCAGAATGTTGATACAGTTGCAAGGGCCTGCTCCCCAAAAAATGCCTCAACGCCATTAGTCCATCCGTATGAGCAATGCTCGTATAGAGCGAGGTCACATCTAGAGTGATTAGCAGATCCCCATCTTTCCACTCAATCTCATGTAATTTCCTCAGGACGTCTCCTGTGTCTTGGATGTGTGATGGCAAAGCTCTAACAAAATCCTGTAAGAAATGATCTAAAGATCTTGACGTAGTTTCAAAAGACTGCAAATTGCCGAAATAATTGGCCTCCCAGGAGGTGTTGCCATATCTTTATGAACTTTAGTTATCAGATAGAGTATGGGGGTCACTGGGTTGTCTACTTTCAAATATTGCAGTTCTGCATCAGAGATCAACCCCATACCTCTCCATCTTGTCAATTCCTTACTTTGCTTTTACTTCAAGACATTGCTTTGTGGGACTTTCTGGTAGCACTCTCTATCTTTTAGTTGGGATCTTGCTTCAGCATCATATTGACAAAGAGGCCATAAGACCACGTTGCCCTCTTTGTCTGATTGTCTTACGACTATGTCCTTTCTTGATTTTATCTTCTTCATGATTTTCTCACAGTTCTTCCTCTTTCATGTTTTTATTGAAGTTTTTACTCGATTCTTTTGCCAACTCCTTGAGGTCCGTGACAACCCGTTCTGCAAATAAATCAATAGAGTCTTTTGACATAATTGGTGTGAAAGTTGATTTTTTCCGAAATTCCGTGGCACTAGTCCCATAGATATCAAGGCCCAGTCTATCGACAATGTTGATGTTTAGTGATTCCTCCTCTAAGTTGTTGGCATCTCTCTCCATCTCATCCAGGTCTCTGAGCTAGTTCAAGTCCTCCACCGCTAGATTGCCTACAATCTCATATTCCGATCTGATCAGGTCTTTTCATTTCCGTGGGGTTTGTTTATTAAAGTATTTACTCAATTTCAGTTTTCGTACAAACTTGAAAAAGTCAATACGCGTCTGCGCATAGTTGAAATTACTGCGACTACAAAAGGACAAGCCTAATGATAAAATATTCAATTCCGCCTCCGACAGTTCAAGCTCTGAGAGATTTTTTACAGTGATGGACGTGCGGTTCATTAATTCCGTTTGTTCTCCTTCTTCCTGGATCCCGACCTTAGTTCCATGCCTTCTCCGCCTTCTTTTTCTTTTTCGTTTCTGTTGTAGCCCCTGCCTCTTCCTCCACTCGATGGCCTTTGTCTGGCAGTTATGTTGCAATCCATACCTAAAAAATCCATACCTAAAAAACGTAGCTCTTGGATGACATATATATATATGTCTAAATATACTTGTTATATTAGTAAATTTAAAAACAAAATAGAAAATTATGAATTAAACTAAATATTTTTTAACCCCTTCACTGCTAGGCCTTTTCCCCCCCTGTGCTAAGCCTTTTTTTGGCTATTTGGGGTAGTTTGCGCTTAGGCCCCTGTAATTTTTTGTCCACATAAGGTATCCATGCCAAATTTGTCTCATTTTCTTCCAACATCATGGGGATTTTAACGGTACCCAGGGTTAGTTGATTCCCCTGGATGGGACCCAGAAATTAGCCAGAATACAGCTAAATTTTGTTTTTTTTGGAGAAATGGGAAAAAGTGCTGCAGAAGAAAGCATCTGTTTTTTTTTCCTGCAAATGGTATCAACAAAGGGTTTGTGGTGCTGAAATCACCATCTTCCCAGCTTTCAGGGCCAGACAGACTTGTGTCAGAAAACAAACATTTTTTACACAGTTTTGGCATTTTACTGGGACATAGCCTATTTTTGCTATTTTTTGTGCTTACAACCTCCTTCCGGTTAGTGGTAGAAAGGGGTATGAAAGCAATAATGGATCCTGGAGAGCTACACAGAAAAGTGAGGAAAATGTGATTTTTTTCAGCTAAATTTGAGGTTTGCAGGGGATTCTGGGTAGGAAAAGGTTGGGGGATCCACGCAAGCCATAGCTCCCTGGACTGCCCAGGGTGTCTAATTTTCAGAAATGTGTGGGTTTGGTAGGTTTCCCTAGATGGCCGCCGAGCCCGGGGCCAAAAACCCACGTGCCCGCCCCTTGCATAACCAGATCGTTTTGTGATAGGTAATTTTGATGTCTCCACAATACGTTTTGGACCCTTGCCTGTCGCGGGTACTTGACCCACCCACACGAGTGAGGTACCATTTTTATCGGGATACCTGGGGGAACACTGGGTGGTAGAAAAAGTGTGACAGCCCTGTGATCCCACAACTTTTCCACACAGAAAGTTGAGAAAAATTAGATTTTTTCAGCTAAATTTGAGGTTTCCAGGGGATTCTGGATAGGAAAACGTTGGGCAGTCCACACAAACCATACCTCCCTGGACTACCCGGGGTGTCTAGTTTTCAAAGATGTCTGGGTTTGGTAGGTTTCCCTAGATGGCCATCGAGCGCGGGGCCAAAAACCCAAGTGAGCCCCTTTGCAAAACCAGGTCGTTTTGTGATATGTAATTTTGATTTCTCCACAATACGTTTTGGGCCCTTCCCTGCTGAGGGCACTTGGCCCACCCACACAAGTGAGGTGCCATTTTTATTGGGAGACCTGGGGGAACGCTAGGTGGTAGGAAATTTGTGTCAGCCCAGTGATCCCACAACTTTCCCACACAGAAATGTGAGAAAGATTAGATTTTTCAGCTAAATTTGAGGTTTGCAGGGGATTCTCGGTAGGAAAATGTTGGGGGATCAACGCAAGCCACACCTCCCTTGACTCCCATAGGTGTCTAGTTTTCAAAAATGTCTGGGTTTTTTAGGTTGCCCTAGATGTCTGCAAACCTGAGAACAAACATACAGGTGCTCACCTATCTATCACAAAACTTCTTCATCTCTTCCAGATTTGTGGGACTCCACCGGGTAGCTCTAGAGTGGGCCCTAAGGCTGGCACTGTTGTCACTCAATACTGTTCAGCATACAAATTAGTCTGCTCAACAATCTCTGCCAAAAATACATCGTCCACAAACAACTGAAAAAAATTTATAGGCAAAATGTTTTCAGTATCCACTCTACACCCTGGAACACCAGTAAAGTCTGGCAATGTCGGCTGCACCATGCCTGGGGGAACTCAGAGGTCAGCACTTGGGGAGCCTTGCAGCCCCAGGCTGCAACCCAGATACTTCTTGCTGCACTATCGGCACATCAATGTCCTCCTCTAAGACAGGCACTTCATCTGCACTAAGAGTGGCTTCATCATCCGATGATTCCTCGTGGACAGAAAACTCACTGCCAGAATCTTCCACTTCCTCCTCTGCCTCAGATGCAGAGTCAGTCTCTGAACCATGGTCAGAGGAAGACTCAAAAAGCATACCAACAACCTGCTGAGCAGCAATCCTGTGGCTAGCCATAATCCTTACAAAGAAAGGAGACTTCATAAACAAGTCAACAACAACCAACACTATGCAAAATAAGTAATAAACAAAGTGTGGCTTTATCACAAAGATCTATATACTCAAAAACAATATGACTCACTTGCCAAAGATAGCTACACTCACCAGCACCTACTCTGCAGAGACACAGCAAAAAATAACGATATCCCACTAGAAAGAAAAAACAAAACCAATTACTCACAAAACTACAAAAGACACATCCAGCATAAATGCAAAAAGATTATGACACTCACAGAAGCCAAACATACTGCTAATATTACATCATTTGCAAAAAACACATTTATGCAGGGAAAGGAAACTCATTTAGAGTAAATAGTACAAAAACAATTCTCTTACCAAACACATGCAACTACACAAACTGCAGAACCACCAGTAACAAAACCGCAACCTGGAACATCAGCCTAAAGAGCAAAAGCCTTGAACTAGAATAAAAGGAGAAATAAAACAATACAATTGACAAGAAATAAAACAATTAACATTATAACAAGCTATTCCACTACCCAAATGGTCAATCTGCCAGATGGGCCTTCAAATAGGGCAGAGAAAAATGGGGGGTGATTTTGCCCAAGGGATCTGGTGGGTTTTCTGCCAGGCCGATCTGTCCCCAGGTGGGGCAGAAAACAGCCGACAGAAATTTGCCCCCTTGCAAAAGAAATAGATCCCTGGTGCCTAGTAGGGTTGTCTGCCCCCCTCCCACCTGGGGGCAGAAAGCCCCAAAAAGCTGGCAGATCTGTCCCAGGGGGGGGGCAGAATATACACAAACATAATTTAACCCCCTTGGTCACTTCCATCTGCAATAAAAGAAGAATCCCTGGTGCCTAGTGGGGTTTTCTGCCCCACCCCCTCCCCCCTCCCCCCGGGGGCAGGAATACCAAAAATGAGCCGATCAGCCTCCGGGGGGGCAGAAAAAACATAAACTGAGTTTGATCCCCTTGGAAGCGACCCAAGCCCAAGGGGTCGCTTCCATCTTCAATAAAAAAAAAAATCCTGGTGCCTAGTGGGGTTTCTTGCCCCCCCCGGGGGCAGAAAGGCCAAAATAACGGGACAATCTGCCCCCAGGGAGCAGAAAACACATCCAGCCAATTTGTCCCCCTTGGAAGCGACCCTTGCCCAAGGGGTCACTTCCATACACCAAAAAACACAATCCCTGGTGCCTAGTGGGGTTTCGGGCAGAAAGGCCATAAAAACTGGCTGATCTGCATAAAAAACATCCAGTTAATGTGTCCCCCTTGGAAGCAACCCTTGCCCAAGGGGTCACTTCCATACAACAGAAAATAAAATCCCTGGTGTCTAGTATGGTTTTCTGTCCCCCCCCCCCCGGGGGCAGAACGGCCAAAAAATGGGCCGATCTACCCCCGGGGGCCGGGGGGCACAAGAAACATCCAGCCAATTTGTCCCCCTTGGAAGCGACCCTTGCCCAAGGGGTCACTTCCATACACCAAAAAACCCAATCCCTGGTGCCTAGTGGGGTTTCTGCCCCCCCCAGGGGGCAGAAAGGCCCAAAAAACTGGCTGATCTGCAGAAAAAACATCCAGTTATTTTGTACCCCTTTGGAAGCGACCCTTGCCCAAGGGGTTGCTTCCATTCCAAAAAAGCACATCAATGGTGCCTAGTGGGGGGCATTTCTGCTGCACGATTGTGACGCTGTGCGCGATAGTGCAGCAGAAATACCCTGCAAAGAGACATCAGGGGAGAGGAAAAACTCTTTCCTCTCCCCCGATGCCTCGATGCACAAAGAACACCCCCCCCCCGCCAGGGAACAGGAACACCTACCTGTTCTTGTGGACGCCTGGAAGCAAATGGCTTCAGGTGCGTCCGGGGCTTCCTGATGATGGCGGCGCACGCTGTGCGCGCTGATGTCATGGCATTGCCACAGGGGAGTCGGGGGTGGCAGCAGAAACTCTTCCGCTGCCATCCCTGTTGGAGGGAAGTTGATGGGCTGCCCATGGGGGAGCGCCAGCACTTCCCCCATGGGTGGGTGCCATGAAGGAGCGGTTCCGTCATGAGCACACGCCCACCGTGGCTCATGACGGAACCGCTCCGTCATGAGCATAGAAAGGGTTAACATAGTTTTACATGATAAATGTACACACATACATATATCTGAATGTGTGTGTTTGTTCAAATTAGTATATTTTATATATATTTTTAAATATTACCTAAACATATTTAATTTCTATCATATTAATGTTATATGTTAAAATATTTAAGATTTACTACTTTAACTATATATATGCTAATAAACTATATTTATGTATATATTTTTTGAATATTAGTGTAAAACAAAAAAATCTATATTTTTTACTTATCTGTATATGTATAGGAAAATTATATTTTTGTGCTCAATATCTTTAACACAATATTTCTGCTGCACAATATTTCTGGTTTCAATATTATGTCAGTGAACCAGGAAAATGTGTGTTTTCAGCCAACATTTGAGGTTTGCAAGGCCTTATGTTTAAGAAATCATTGTGGCATCCACACGAGTCACATGATCCTGGACTCGCCCAGCCTGGGATTGGTAGGTTTCCCTAGGTCACTGCGGAGCCAGGCCCACAATCCACAGTTGCCCACATTGTAAAAAAGGGGGCATTTTGGGGTATTTCCTTTCGAGGGCACTGAGCCAGGACTGAGCCAGGTGGGGTACCATCTTGATTGGAACAAATGTGGGAACGCTGGGTGGTAGAAAATGTATGGATCCCTCCCTATCTCTGAACTTTGTTTGACAGAAATCTAAGGAAGATGTCTGTTTTCTAGCACATTTTTAAGTTTGAAGGGCATTTTGGTTAAGAAAAGGTAGGGGGATTCATACAAGCCTAACCTCCCTTGACTCTGCAGGGTGTCTAATTGTCAGAGATGTCAGAGGTGTTTCCTGAGTGACAGCTGAATCCATGCCCAAAATCCACAGCTACCCACATTGCAAAAAAAACCAGTTGGTTTTGAGTGGAAAAGTTTGATCTTTCCATGTTCGGTTTGGTGCTTTTCCTGTCAAGGGTACTGGGACAACCAACACAAGTGGGGTACCATTTATATTGGGACAAGTCTGGAACTTTCTATCTCAGAAATGTGATAAAGATCCGTGTTTTTTGCTAAAGTTTGAGGTTTGAAGGATACTGTGGATAAGAAGATATAGATGAATCCATGCATGGTCTTTCCTGGGTATCTGTTATGTTATGTTATGTTAAGTCGATTTGTATACCGCAGCTTATCGTCCGTAAGGGTATCCAGGCACTTGGGGCCTGATTCACAGAACTAACTTACGTCAAAAACGTAAAGTTAGTACTTTTTGGTATTCACAGAATACACTTACTCATTTTGGTATTCACAGAATGAATTTACTCATTTCGGTATTCACAGAAGTTAGTAGTCCTAACTTTAGGACTCCTAAATGCCTTCTGTGAATACCGAAAAGTCTTAAAGTTAGGATTTTTCTCAGTTTAGGAGTAGTAAAGTTAGGACTCCTAACTTTAGGACTCCTAAATGCCTTCTGTGAATACCGAAAGTCTTAAAGTTAGGATTTTCTCAGTTTAGGAGTAGTAAAGTTAGGACTCCTAACTTTACTACTCCTAAACTGAGAAAATCTTAACTTTCGGTATTCACGGAAGGCATTTAGGAGTCCTAAAGTTAGGACTACTAACTTCTGTGAATACCGAAATGAGTAAGTTCATTCTGTGAATACCCAAATGAGTAAGTGTATTCTGTGAATACCAAAAGTACTAACTTTACGTTTTTGACGTAAGTTAGTTCTGTGAATCAGGCCCTTCGAGCAGGAGTGTAGGTCCGGCGGTGCTCTCAGTTAAACAGCTAGGACTTCAGTTTCTTGTGAAAGTTGAGGAGTGGAGTAGCAGTCCTGATGTGTAGAAGAAGTTAATTTCAGCTTATGGCAGCGATGAAGGAGAATGCACGCCTTCCTGTCTTGCTTTTGTGGATGCCAGGGATTCATGCGAGAGAGATGGAGGTGGAGTATATCTGTCTGGAGGGTTAGTACAGTTAGAGTTGGTCATTGAGATAGGCTGGCCCGGTATTGTGGAGGACTTTGTAGTCGTGGATGAGCAGCTTGAATTTGCAGTGTTTCTGGATGGGTAGACAGTGCAGTTCCGTGAGGGAGGAACTGATACACGCGCTTCTGGGGATGTCTAGGATGAGTCTGACGGCGTTTTTGGATGGCTTGGGGTCTTTGTGTTTCTAGTTTTTAAAAATGCTTTCTGGTACCTAGTTTTAAAAAAATGTCTATTTTTAATAGGTTTCTTTTTGTGGTGGCAGATGACAGGCCCGAAATCCACAGCTATATAAATTGCAAAAAGGGTTGGTTTTGAGTGGAAAAATGTTTCTGTCCAGTGTTGTGTTTTGGTGCCTTTCCTTTCACCAGCGCTGGGACCAGTGGTTGAAAATTTGTGGAGTCCTTCATCTTTTGAAACTTTTTCTCACAGAAATGTGAGGAAGATGCCTGTTATTATCCTAAAATTTGAGGTTTGAATACATATCATTATGAGTGAGAAAAGTTTGGGGAATCCATGCAAACCAGACCACCCTGGACTCCCCTGGGTATCTATGTTTCAAAAAAGTATGGTGTGGTAGGTTTCCCTTGGTGGCGCTGAGGTAGGGCCCATAATCCGCAGCTACCCACATAGTAAAAATAAATTTTTTCGGCGAGTTAAATGTGCTGTCTCCAGGTCCGATTCTAGGGTGTTTTGTGTCACAGGACTTAGGCCCAGCCGCACAAGTGGGGTACCTTTTTTGTTGGGAGACATGCAGAAACCCAGAATAATAGAAAATTTGTTATTACATATGGTTGCTCTGCATTTTTGGCTTCCAAATGTAAGCCAGTGTGCAAGATGTAACAAATCTTGTAAAATGCCCTCTGAATAACAGTAGTATGGGTAGCCCCAAATTCAGAGGTGTACGAATAACCACTGTACCTAATCTAGGATCTTGTGCACATTTCAGAAATACATAGGTTTTCTTCATACAGATTTTCATTCAGCAGATTTTACCCTATGAATTGCTCCATGGCCAGTACATGATTAAAAATGTATAGAAGCTGCAGCTCAGTTGTTGATTCTGGGTTTTGCTTGCTTTGGAAAACCTACAAACACTATGTATACTTGCGACCAGAAGTGTCTGACTAAAATAGAGCAATATTGGTTTTGTAAATCAGCCATTGTGACAAAAAAAAAGATTACATCTAGTCTGAGGCAAATATTTTCATTACGCCAGTGTAATTTGTCTAATTTTGGGAATTTTTTATTATTCTTGTTAAGTGAAATTCCCTACTTTATGCCATTGCACCACTTTGTGTAATTACGTGGCATTCGTGGAAAAGATTTACAGTGAAAGTGCCATTTAAGCAGCTGTTGTTCTTGATACTTTTGTTAGATGCATCCTTGCGCCAAAAATTGATGCAAGGATGCATTTGACAGTGAAATATGGCACAAAATGACGCATTGGCAAATCATGCAGGAGTTGGAATCGCACCTGATAAATTCCCAACTGGCCTTTGACATATTAATCCCAAAAACAACTTTGAAACAAGGCAAAAAGAAAAAGAAAACACACAACATAGACCAGGAACTAATGGAATTAAAAATCGTGACGGTAATAGGTACAGAGGTTGAAAAGTATAAGATAGGGCACGAACAATGTGTATAAAACTGCCCTCACACACAGCAAGCTGTGTCATGCTTCATCATAGGGCCTGCTAAACACACCCCCGCGCTAGCCAACGCTGGGGGTGGAGCAATAGGGAGGGGAAGACAAACACAACACAAAAAAGTGAACAATGAGTGTGGGAACTCAGAGGTGAAAAAAGTGGCAGAGACTAATTAAAAACTGGTAACAGTGTATCCCTATACTATCTTTAATGGTGGGCACACTGTCCAAATGTAGAAGATGGTCCCTGTCGGACCAGTGGGTGAAGGTAATGGCTACTATATACCAGAGCCCTACCCCCCCACTCTGCTAAAATGTCGACATGTTTCAGCCGGATCAAACTACTACCCCGGCTTTCTTCAGGACTTTCACCTGAGCCCGCAACCGCCACCTAGTCGCACTCCCAACACGGTGCTGGGAGTGCGACTAGGTGGCGGTTGCGGGCTCACCTTGACGAAAGTGTGACAACAGGGAGCTACTTGCACATATCCCCCCGCCAGTTCGAGTTTGACCTATTGATAAACTCGGTTCCTTATTAAGAGCAATGGGCTCCTTCACTCTCTTTATCAGAGTATGCATCTAAACAAGGTACCTGTATTTCCTTACCCCTGGATTATAAGGAGGTAGGGTTTTTATCCATGCTGGGATTGCTCAGGTGAAAGTCCTGAAGAAAGCCGGGGTAGTAGTTTGATCCGGCTGAAACATGTCGACATTTTAGCAGAGTGGGGGGGTAGGGCTCTGGTATATAGTAGCCATTACCTTCACCCACTGGTCCGACAGGGACCATCTTCTACATTTGGACAGTGTGCCCACCATTAAAGATAGTATAGGGATACACTGTTACCAGTTTTTAATTAGTCTCTGCCACTTTTTTCACCTCTGAGTTCCCACACTCATTGTTCACTTTTTGTGTGTTGTGTTTGTCTTCCTCCCTATTGCTCCACCCCCAGCGTTGGCTAGCGCGGGGTGTGTTTAGCAGGCCCTATGATGAAGCATGACACAGCTTGCTGTGTGTGAGGGCAGTTTTATACACATTGTTCGTGCCCTATCTTATACTTTCCAACCTCTGTACCTATTACCGTCACGATTTTTAATTCCATTAGTTCCTGGTCTATGTTGTGTGTTTTCATAGTCTAGAGGAGGGTGGCCAGGGACTCATCCTCTTTCCTCTCTTACGTGTTTTTCTAAAAAGAAAAAGAAGGCACCTTTCATGAATGACGAGCTGAAAAAAATGAAAGGACAACTAAAACAGCAAAACACATATGGCTCAAGTCCAATAACCCACAAGACAAAATATGTCTACACAGACACAATAGGATGCATAAATCATACATAAAGAAGGCCAAGAAAATCCTCTACTCAAGCAAGATTGACAATGTCAAATGCCCAGGGAAGGAAATCTATAGTCTTTAATCAGGGTTTGGCAATCCAGATAGCTGTCAAACTTCCACCCCACTTTCAGAAGAGTTCTGCAATAAACTAATGACACATTATCTAAACAAAGCACACAAAATGGATACGATTCTTATCTAACAACCAAGAGAAACTACTATTCCCATATTGTACTGCCAACAACAATCAAGGCAGTTACTCAACTCCTATCTATGTCAGATTTCCAAGAAATTACAACCTCAGAATTTGAAGACCTGCTAAAACTAGCACTCTAGGCAACTGCCCTTCGAACCCCTGCCATCCACACATTTTCAAAAAGATCCTTCACTCAACATCAGCATCTATTCCATTCAGAAATATTATCAATAACTCCTTTAAAAAGTCAATTTCCCAGATATATAAAGGAAGGCATACATATGCTCACTACTTAAGTTGGACCCTCAAGACCCAATCTCCCTGTCCCTTTCCTTATCACCTTATGGAAAGAGAAGCAGGGAGAGGGACCAAATCCACCCTAATTGCAATTTTGGAAGACCTAAAAACATGGTTGACAAATGTGTTGCTGCATTACCTGTACCTTTCAGCAGTTTTTGACACAGTACATCATGGCACGTTACGTCTCAGACTGAAAACATTGCTTCATAATCTGGACCCTCACACAGAGCAGCAGGGATCAGATTTCTAACCTCCTGGTGCAAGGGCATAGCTCAATGCACAATACAAGGTAGAAATCCAGTTCGACTGCAACCCATACACAGCCCACTCTGCAGTACTGTGCATGAGGTGTTTTCTGATCACGATTAGTCCCATCTATATAAGTTCAGTGATACAGTGGAACTCCAAACTCTCTCTCGTAAATGAATCGCACACTCAAATTTATACTAAGAAATGAAATATAATTTAAGAGGTTTATTTCTAAACCCAAGACTAGTTCATAAAATATGAATGACAACCGCAGAGAATGCAAATATAAATGTTGCAATGCATGACATGGCCAGCATAAACAATATGAGCATTCCTAACATGGTTAGCAAGTTCCTAGCAACCTAATATTCTATTGCTGATTCTAAGCATCATGCTAAATTATAGCTGAAGCAGTAAATCACTAGCTTTAAATCGAGCTTCTTAAAATGGATCATCCAGCATACCATGTCGCGATATAGCTTCTCTATCACAGTTTTTTACACTGGAGTGATAAGCGATGCAAGATTGAAGGCCACTTTTCTGCCCTACTCCCGTAGCCTCCTCCGGCTGAGGATGGCTGTTGCTGTAAACCGGTGTGATATCTAGATTGATAGTCCTAGTTCAAAGCTTCTCCAATGTATGGTCAGATACCTGGGGCTTTACAGCATCTATTAGAAGATTTTATCTTATGTTTATAAAACAAACCAATACTTGTAGACACTAAAGCATCAACAATACCCAGCAAATACGGCAATAAATGTGTCACCTCAATTCACCTGTAGGTGAAATGCTTTTAAAACCAAAAACAATAAAAAACATGTCAGCTTATACTGTAAGCAGCTATGATGTTATTGCAGTGTCCATAATAAAAATAATAAAATATTTCGGCCTAGAAAAGAGGCAGACATGATGCTAACATTTCTGTGAGTATCTGAACCTTCATTTTTTCTACTAAAAGAGATACAAGAATCTGTAAGCAGGCACATAATGAAAGCAAAAGAATCAGAAACAGGACATGTCACAGTGTTCAAAACAGTTGGTATAGATAGCATCACCCATTATTTCCTAAGCAACAAAGCATACTAGATTAACACATCGTCTTTCTCTTTAAATCCTTACGGCGTAAAAACAGGAGTTCCACAAGGATCTATCATTTCATCTCTATACTTTAACATGTACTTGAAACCACTACTAAATCTTATCAACAGTTTTGAACCCTCCTCCTACAACTATGCAGACAACACCTAAATAATTCACAAATTGGAAAAACCTAAGGACAGAGGAACATCAAAACTCAACATTTCCTCATAGCCATAGATCAATGGATAACATTAAAGCACCACAAATGAATGCTTCAAAAACTGAAATACCAGCTTAACAATGAGAACACTTAGACATCTATTTCTACATTTTAGATTTCCTCAAAAGGTGCAAGCAAAAACATTACTCATCCTCTCAAAACTTAACTATACAAACAGACTGTACAACAGCGCTCCACTCTCAACTATCAGAAGATGTTGTAGTGAGTCAACTCATACTCATACAGTAAGCTATATTGTGTTATTTCATTGTATGTTGTGCTTCATAGTGAATTGCATGCTTTTCTGGGCATAAGCTGCCCAGCTGCTTACATCATACTGCTGCTCGTGTCCTTGGATTCCAAGTTCCGCAGTTGTGGAATGTTTAAGTTCAAAGTTTCAAAGCAGTTAGAGTCTGGTCATCACTGTGGCTAGTCGCTTACCTCTGCTGCTGGGAAAGTCCTTTTATTTTGCTTTTGTTGTCCATCGTGATTGCCACATTTTGGCGACAAGCGACCTGTCCCCAGTTGTACTTGTCACAGCAGAGCAACAAGACTGCCTTACTATGTATCCAGCGGTTGGGAGAAGGATCGACACCGTTCTTGCAGTCACATAGCCTTTGACCAGCGCTGAGTTCAATTTTCATTGCAGACGTCGAAGCTGACTCGGAGCGGAGTCTGCAAGACCCTCATGGTGTCCTCAGAGCCAGTAAGTCATGGCGAGGGAAAAGAAGAAGGGGATAATGGGTCCAGATATTATGCACTCCTGCATGTAATTGAGGATATTTTTACGGGGCTACTTGTCCTCTGCAATGGGAGACCCCTTCCCCATTTATTTCAAAACTGAGAGATGTGCCAGGACAAGTAAGAAAAATCGTAGTCTCTTAGGAGTTAGATCCATTTATTGTATCCGGTATTTTTTGTGTGGTAGGGACTCAATCTTCAGAGTCTTTCAAAGCACAGTAAAGGTAGAAAGCAAAGGTTTGTAACGCAGCCGTTACATTAAGTAAGTAAGTCATGGCGACACTGTTCGTGACGTATCTACCCCATGCGACAGCTGTGCACCGCATCACTTTGATTACAGCACCATAGCTATGTGCTGCCATATAGCGCCCGCAACGCCCTGCACCAAATCTAGGTAACAACCATCCAGTGCTCACGTTGGTTACGTGCAGCAATATTGCATGAACTTCACAATCACATAGGATATGTGCCGCTTCTTTTATTAATTGCCAATTCACGTATGCTCGCACGTTCCATCAACCGCTTTGCTGCCTTGTATACTTCTGCATGGCAACCTGCAGCTTCACTTTCAAATTGTTTTGCCGCCTCAGCATTCTGTGCCGATTGTCCGCTTTGTTCACTGCTTCAGTGGAAAAGTCAGTTTCTTTTCAAGCAGTGTTCTATACTATATTACTACTGTTTTCTGGACACTCAGGTATTTACTATTTCATTCATTTTTAATATGCAGCAGTGTTATAATCCACCACCACCATTACTCCAAAATGCAGGAGATTTAACAATGAAATGGAGTAAATGGATTGGTTTCTTTAATAACTTTATGATTGCCATTCATGCTAATTGATTCACTGCCACAAGAAAGAAAGGGTGATTGTTGAATGCCATTGGTACAGAGGTCCAGGAAATATTTGATCGCTTACCTCAACATCAATCACCTATTGGAGTAGAAGAGGTTTATGAATTTTGTGAAGCTTTAGACAGGTTAAAATCACATTTTACCATTGAGCCAAAAGCTTTGATGGAGTGCTTTAACTTTTACTCAAGACATCAGCTAGCTGCTGAACCTGTTGAGAATTATGTTGCTGCGCTTCACAATTTATCAGCAATGTGTGAGTTTGGCATTATTGCTGATCAATATTTTAGAGCTCAAGTGATCATGCATTGCTACAATATAAAAATTCAGGAACAATTATTAAGAAATAAAAATCCAATATTAGCTGAGATGGTAACGGTGGTAAAAGGTACTGAGAGATCAGTGCGCTCATGCAAGATGCTCAATGAGGAAAAGGATAATCACCTTGAGGTTTCTTTGGTGCGCAGTGTTCACAAAAACAAATGCAACAAAAGAATTTATAAAAATAACAGCTACAAGGCCAAATGTCTTCGATGTGGATCTGGAGTGCACACTAACAAGTCTTCATACCCTGCTATGGCTAAGGAATGTTTAAAGTGTGGGAAAATTGGACATTTCTCTTCTGTTTGCAGGTCACAACGCAGTGTTAATTCCATAGCAGAGAGTAAAACTGACTGACTGAGGATGCACAGGAAAAAGAAAATCTAATTCTAACAATAGGTGGCAAGGAGAACAGTCATGTTGAGATCTTGAGCAGCTCTATTGTCAATGATCCTTGCAAGACACCTAATTGTGAGTTTTATATTGATGGAGTTAAAACCATCATGTTGGTGGATTCAAGATCACCATTTTCTTTAATTTCTGAAGTTTTTTTTACATATTTAACATATTGGGTTATGTTGTTGGTTCCATTTTGTAAATGTCTCGTACTATTCTATGAAAAGTGTGCATTGTCAAAAATGGTCAACATATTTTAGGATGGAAACATCAAGGAAACCTAAGACTTGTCCTGGATTCGGTTTCTGATATTCCTGTGTACTGCATGACTATTCATCAAGGTATTGATGGTGTTATTTCCCAATACAAAGATGTTTTCAGAAGTGAATTGGGCATGGTTAAAGGTTTTTCTCACAAGATTAAAATTAAAGTAGGGGCGTCTCCTGTTAGACACAAACTCAGGGATGTACCTCTTAGCGTAAGACAGGATCTTAGTACATTGTTACAACAGTTTTTGGGTTGACCCGTTGAGTCATCCAAATGGGTGTCTCCGATAGTTTTGGTTAAGAAAAAGTCTGGCTCTCTTAGGCTGTGTGCTGATTTGAGGTCTCTAAATACTTGAGGTCTCAAAATAAACAGATAATTGTTGACTGTCATCCTCTCCCAAAAATACAGGAACTGTTGGCACAATTGGAGGGGGCAAAATTATTTACATCATTCAACCTCAAATCTGCAAATCACTGATTCTGTTAGAAGAGGATTGCAGATACCTGACCACATTTATCACACCTGATGGAGCTTTTAGATATGTCTGCATGCCTTTTGTCCTAACCTCAGCTGCATCCATATTTCAAAAACTTATGTTTACTCTCTTTAGGGGTATGGATGGAGTTATCGCATTCCAAGACAACTTTCTTGTTTTTGCTGACACCATTAAATCACATAATTTATGGTTGTCTAAAGTACTACAAGTTTTACAGGAAAAAGGCATGACATTACAAATGGAGAAAGGCGAATATCACCCTCAGGAAGTGGATTATTTGGGTCACACCATTTCGCCAAAGGGTATTTCACGGAAGCGTGTTTAGTTTAGGCTATTGAAAAATTACGCACACCAATGGACAAAGACCAACTGAGATACTATCTTGGGTTGTGTGAGTTCTACTCCAGATTTTTTAATACGTTTTCTCAAATAGCATTACCCTTGAGAAACCTACTCAAGAAGGGTGTTAAATTCAGTTGGTCTCTGGAACATCAGGAGGCATTTAGTAGACTCAGAAATTCAATGGTAAAGGCTTTACAACTAGCCCCTTTTAACCAAAGAATGTGCTGTTATTTGTATGTTGATGCTAGCTCTGAAGGTTTGGGTACGATGTTTAATCAGAGATGCCAGGGTTTGGAAAACACAATGGTTTTTGCTTTGAGACCTCTTTCTTGTTCTGAATCCAGACATTCTACCTTAGAGAGGGAGGCTTTAGCCTGAATATGGGCGATTGAATACTTTAAAATGTACCTATGGGGAAAATAATTTACCATCAAGACAGACCACAAACCTCTTATAGTGTTACTTAATAGTAATGGCACTGGTAGAACATCTGCTCGATTGGTCAGAATTCTTTCTAAAACTTATGAATGCAATTTCCGAGCAGATTACATTCCAGGGTTTTGTAATAGTGTTGCAAATTGTTTATCTAGATTACTGAATGGTTCTGCAGAGTCCTTTTCTAAGAGTATTGAAGAATGTGTGGCTGTGGTTGTGAATGATGTGTTGTCTGTATGTGGTGGTGAGTTATCTAGAGAGGTATAGATGGAGAGTTGTCAAGAAGATGAGGAGTTAAAAAATTAGAGAAATTGAGCATCAAAGGATGGCCTTTTAACTCCATCTCTCCAGATTGCTTAGAAAGTTAGAGAATCTATCTCAGCTTCTGGGGACATGGTTTTAAAAGAGGTTTGTGTAATTCTTCCTAAAGGTATTCAACACAACATTATCAAATTGGTACACAGGGGACATTTAGGAGAGACACTCACTAAGAAACATGTCAGAGAAGTATTTTGGTGGCCCTACATGGACTCACAAATCTCAGGTTCTGGAAAACAATGTCCTGTTTGTGATAACTCTGATAAGTCTCTTTGTATCAACAAATCTACTCCCATTATTTAGAAATTTCCCAACAGACTGTGGGGAAAATTAGCTTTGGAGATGCATACTTATGGCATATAGAAACTAAATGTATAGTGTCAATTGCACTGGCCTAGTCACGACAAGTCAAATGGAATGTTTATTTAGACCCTTGGTCCTTAAAAATAAAAAAGAGCATATCGATCTTTTCATAAATACTGTGTCATTAAATAATTTATACATATTAAATATAAAAATCCATACTAAATCAAGATTCTTAGTTATTCCATTTTCCTAACATAGTACATTTCATCATAAAATATGATTCATAAGATTCCTGATTCTATAAACTCCTAAATATTTTTTAACTTCAAGCATAAACCTCCCAATTGCACATGCTATGTCCAGAAAGTACATTTCCATTAACAGGTCTACTGCCTGTGCACGATTTTTAATACCAGATTTTAAAAACATTGGTCGTAAGAACAATTTCCGTGCAGCAAGGACCTTAAAACAATCTAATAGTATGTGCAAAATATTGCATTTTGTTCCTAGGTTGCAGGTACACTTCCCGTCAGAATCCATCTGGCCCTATCACAAGTACAGATTGGTAGTTCTGAGGGTCTTTGCCATCCTACTAACAATTTGGGAAACAAATTCAAGCGAAAGGAAGATAGCAGAAGTTTGTGCAAATTTGGCATATCTAAAGTCAGATACATTTCTATATTACTCATAGATTTGACCATAACATAGTGCACCCCAGATTTTTTAGCTATCATACTATTATTGATTCATGAGCGTTAATCCGAAACGCCTCCCTAACCTGCCCCACAACTTGGTTAGAGATTTGCTCAGGGTTAGAGAACAATTGTGGATTATACATTGTATCTAGGGTACTTTTGACATAATGGATCCACCGAATATGAAGACTATATTTCAATGGAAAACAATCTTTCAAGATCAATTTGTTTAGGTCCAGTTCTTTTTTTAGCCAAACATTCATCCATAATGGTATGGGGTGAACTTTAATAAGATCCGAAATAAAATCTGCCCCTAATTCTGCCTAAGCTATCTCCATTGGTACACTCTGTGGCAGCCTCAGGAGCCTTCTCAAAAATGTATTTTCAGCGACCTGGATAGAGTGACAGGATTTATATCCCCATACTTCTGACTTTTAAAACATATTCCTACCTGACAGCGTAACTCAGACGAGGTGGTGTGTAGGGGCTATGGACATTCAGAGGAATCTCTGGTGCATGTGGTATGCTTCTGCCCAGCACTGTTGGACTTGCGTAGATCAAAACTGAGGCCTGAGTGGAACAAACTTGGAGTCCAGACCTGCAAGCAGGGTATCATTACGGCCTTGAATCCAGAGAGCACGGCTCTAAACATTAGCTTTACGATCTTTATCCATCAGGCATATCGCAAGTTTAAGCAATCCATTAGTATCAATAAAATCACTGGAAAATAAGGTAACCGCCATAGGTGGTCACAACAATCGGTTCTTGGAAAAAAAAAAAGTAGCTGCTGCTTCAATTCGTAAAGCTAGCACCCTCCAATTAAAGTTCATTACAAGGAACCAGGCTAAAAAGACCCAATAGTTAACCCTAGACTGATCTCTGCTACTGACTAGCACCATTCTATGTGCATAAATGATTTGTTCTGCCGAGTGCCATCTGGAATCCCCTGCGGTGACAACATGCTGTTAATTTTTTATTTGCTTAGAGGTTTTCTTACCACTTTGCAGTTATCCAACTTTTTGGTCTTGCCGGACTGTGAACATTTACGTACTTTAGAATAACTTTGCTCCAGTTCTCATAATATGGCTACCTCACTTTAGAAGGGACTTTTCACTAAGTGTATATGTTAATAAATCAATGTTATACTTTTTGCCTGGGATAGGAGCAACGAAGCGTAAATTGTTCAATTGCTGTTTCTTGATTACTGTAATGACCTTACATATCAAACAATAGGCCATGAATGGCTGCCTTCACTGAGCTCCATCTTAATTACAATATATATATATATTTTTTTTTTTTGAAAATGAAACAAACAATATCAGGCTACACAAAAAGAAAAAATAAACAGAAATTTAGAAAACCCAAAATACATAGGCACAACCCCCGACAGACGAAAACACAGATTGTAGCCTTGCAAATGATGAGATGTACAGCAAAGCCAGTTGGCAACGAATTAAGGGGGTGCACCGAACAACAATAAGATCCAGAAGCATGACAAAATGAAACAAAATTCGCAAAAATAGACATACCCAAGAAATGATACATACTCTCGCTCATTGTAGGAGAACTGAAGTTCACGTCTTAATTACAATATAACTCTTAATAGGATGTCTTTTTTTAAACTTCTACCGTATGCTAGGTGTTGGAGATCATGTTCTGCTTATTTGCACATGGGTCTTATTACTTTTTAATTTCAATCTGCACTTGCACGGTGATTGTTATCTTTTGAAAAGGTTGTAAGACGCAGGTCGTAGTTCTTGTTTTTTTCTTATTTTATATTTGTACGGTTAGTCTAGAAAACCCATATAAGAGAGAGACCCTGAATTGAGTAAGAGTATTTGTACAAGGATTGTCCTTTTAGGTTGATTACTCTCTGCTCTCAGACAATTATGGCTAACGCGACTAGTAATTCGAATTTTATATAAAGTTTTAACCATGCAGCCATGTATAATTTTAAGTATAACTATTTATTGTTGTTTTGTTATGTATTGTATGCTGCTTTTAAGATCCTGGAGATCAAATAAAGCTTACTCCCATCAACAGGATTTATATCCCCAATTCTTCCGACCCATAAGAAACTGATGGTATACATTCTTCTCGCAATGGGGATCAGATTTTGAAGGACTGTCATCCTAAGAGAAAGATCACAACACATGAAAATCTTTCAGATTTCATTTTAAATTAATATTGTTCCTTTTTTGTTTCTTTTAGTATTTGCAGCTTTTTATTGGACTATTTTCTTTTAGTTATGCTAAAGGGAGGAGATATGTTGTGGTGAGCTAACTCATATGTATACAGTAAGTTATGTTGTGGTATTTTATTGTATGTTGTGTTTCATAATGAATTGTATGCTTCTCTGGGCATGAGCTGCTCAGGCTATCAGCTGCTTACATCATACTGCTACTCGTGTCCTTCTATTCCAAGTTCCACATTTGTGGAATGTTTAAGTTTAAAGTTTCTAAACAGTTGGAGTCTGGTCATCACTATGGCTAGTCGCTTACCTCCGCTGCTTGGGACATTTGTAAGAATAAAGTTATTTTATTCTACTTTGGTGTCTGTCGTGATTGCCACAGAAGGTTACAAAGAATCCAAAACTAAGCAGGAAGTCTACTTCTAAATGTATATACAAACCCGCATTTCACCAGTCCTGAAGGCTCAACACTGGCTCCATCAGCAAAAAAGATCCTTTCAAACTACTGTGTATGCAGAGCTTCTAATAGTAAAGGCCCAAATTCATTCAAGCACAATACACAAAATATTCAAAACCCAGGAGCTTACATTTCGTGCTCCATGCTTAATAATTCCTGCTCATAGGAAGAAAACAGTTGGTTGCGCTAATTACCTGCAAAGATCAGAGCCACTGTGTTAGAAAGGGGTAGCATGGTGCAGAGCGGGCGGGCCAAACTCCGGAGGAAATGTGTAAAGCATCCGCGCAGCACACTCACAGGCGACACACCAGGCACACTACAAAAGGAGACCACACCAGGTTGCATGAAAAATAACTTGTGTATTATACCAAATACAGTAGGATGCAATCACATGGTGAACACGGAGCCAACTGGCACCAGGTAGTCATTTACAGAGGGGGACTATTTACAAGGCAGGGCCAATCGGGCCGCTGCCGGAATCATCACAAGTACACAGGATAAATGTGCAAGCATCAGTAACTGTGTAACAACCCGCACTTACAGGCAGGATCCTTGTGGGCATAACATTAGGCAACTTGCATGAGGCATCTCAATATGCATAAAAACACATTGTGGGCAACAATTAGGCATGGAAACATAGAAGCCACTCTCATCAGGGGTAGGCCACCTTAGGCGGGGCATAAACCTCATCAATGTCCACCCTAGGAAAAAGCATTAGGCACATTAGCATAACCCTAGGTATGAACACATCTGTATAAATCACTTTAACAGGAGGCCTGGGATGAGAACCTTAGGTTAGGCATGGAAATGCAACATGCATATTCAGATTGGCATTAGCATAAAATGCAACCTTAGGCATACCATCACACTGTGCATACATAACATTAGCATTACGCAAAACCAGGTGAGCATAGAGGCACCACCATCATTAGCGACACAGCATTAGGCCTGAACATGTGGGCATGGAGGCGACAACATTAGGGTGAAAGCATGAACAACACATTAGCAATTTGGGGGAAAACATTACCAGCATAAATGCATTAGCGTAGACCCCTTAGCGCAGGCATAGCCTTAGCATAAATCACCTGTACATAAATCATAAGAGGCGCTAGGCCTCCCAAGCATAAGCCCCAGTCGTCCCAATCGGGGGCACAACACTCTGAAACTGGGCCCAGGCCAAATGGCCTCTCTCAGGGGCTCAGAAGCCCTATATCCCGCAAAGTCAGGGCTGGCTGCAAGGGCAGCGAAAACAAAGGTGCGCAAAGCGCTAGGGCAGGAGGGTCCCTCACTCCTCTCTCTTTCCCTTCTGGGTAATCCAATGCCCCAATGCATGGCAGCTGCCCCCTGTCCTGCGGGGTAGCTGGGTAAACCCAACAAGCACTGGCGCCAACAATGCAGCGATGGGAGCCCCACCGGGCTCTAATAGGAATCTGCCCACAAGAACACTGGCACTGTGGAGCCCCTCTTCTGGGACTCTAGAATTTCCCAAAATGCCTCTGTCGTGCAGCTGAGGGAGGAAACAAGTACTGGGCACGTTGGAGCCCCCCTCCTATGGGACTCTAAACACAACCAATGCCCTCCAAAGAATACTGGCGCCGGGGGCGGGCACCGACAATGTGCCCCGACATACCCCCCAACCACAGGATGACTGAGCCCCACTCACCGGCAGTCTGAGGCCCCTCTGGATGTCTCTGCAGTCTCCGGGCACCGGCAATGTGCCCCGACAGGTCCCGCTTCTGGGACCTCTCCTGGCTTCACCCTCAGCGGAGCCTTCTCCTCGTCAGCAGCGCGGAGGGGCAGGCACCGACAATGTGCCTCGGGCCCCCTCCGCCGCAGGACTCCTCCTTGGCAATTTACATATAGCGCTCACGAAGCGCTAGGTGGCAGGAAAGTTCTTGGGCTGAAATTAAGTTGTAGCGCCCACAAAGCGCTAGGTCCCACACCATAAAGTGGTTGCGCTCCCCTTCACTGGCAATGAAATATAGCCCTCCCGAGGCGCTAGGGAGCAGGCAGGAAGGCACAGTCACTGGAAATATAGCGCTCTCGCAGCACAGCGCTGCAGATGTCAGCTCCTCACCTCCTGGGCAATAAGATAAAGCGCTCTTCTTCTCCAGGCGCTAGCCAGCAGGCAGGGATGGTCAGTCACTTCAAATGTAGCGCTCCTCTTCTGCTGGGCACAGTTATAGCGCTCTCGCAGCAAGCAGAGCACAGTCAATGCAAATATGGCACTCCAGCAGCCCAGCGCTGCAGGACCCACGCACCTTCTTCTCCTGGGCAGGGCTGGAGGCAGCGCTCTCCTGGTGCAGGAATAAGGTTGTAGCGCTAAGTCCCACAAAATAAAGTTGCAGCGCTCCTCTTCCCCTGTGGCAGTTATAGCGCTTTAGCAGCACAGCGCTACAGGCATCAGCTCCTCTCTTCTCCTGGGCAGACCACGTGCTCACAGGGTGCTAGGCAGCAGGCAGCTGGCAGTAAGATATAGTGCTCATCAGGTGCTGGGCTTAGGACGGCAGGAGAGCAGGCAGGCAATACTGGGCAAGATCAGCAGGCAGTGGGTACTCATCAGAACAGGACAGCAGCTCCTAGAAGCAGTCATCTCCCATAAAGTGACACTCCTCCTGACACAGCAGTCTTCACTCCAGTAAAGGGCTCTCACTGGCCCTGTGGACAGCAGAGGGGTGCAGATGGGCACAGGGGCCAGCACACAGGCCCAATGTGGCGGTACCTCCTGGCAGAGTGTCCCCTCTCATTCAGGTCCACGCTCAGTCTGAGCACATGGAGGCACAGCCCCCCTCACCCCACCTACCAGAAAGGGCTGGAAGCTTCTGGAAGGTTCCCTGGGGAACCGGTCCCAACTGGTTTAGGGGGAGGTGTAGAACACCCTGGGTGCCAGGCTTCCCTCCAAAAGCTGGGGGTGCTGGGAAACAAACGACTAGACTGTTAACCCACCTCTGGCAGGCTGCACAAGCACACAGCCATGGCGTCCATTTTAAAAGTAACATTTTACAAAGGTGCATTTCTACACTGGTGGAAATAAAGGTGCGTACACCATTGCACAGCATTTATTATTTTCAGTTCAGACCCACCATGTCAGTAAAAAGGCTGGGGGAAAAGCGAAAAATTCAGGGAAAAAGGGCCAATTCCAACACACTGAAAATCACTAGGGGCCAAATTACAAGTTTGGCGGTCCGAGGACCGCCAGACCCGTCATGGCGCGGCGGTGGCAGTCCAGCTACTGCCACACCGGCGGTCTGACCGCCCAATTACAGGTTGGACCGTAATTGGACCGTCGGCTCTGCCAGGGAACCTCTGTTCCTTTGTGGTGGCACGGCCGTCAGGGGCTATGCAATATGCAGGTGGTATCGCTGTGGCACCACCATGCATATTACAAGTTTCAGGACAGCCAGCGGTTTCATGGAGGTCTTTTCTCCATGAAAAGGCTGGCGGTCCTGAAACAAAGGGGGCCCTACAGGACTCCCTGCACCCTCTTAGCCTGGGGATGCATGCAGGGGGGCACAACATGTGGCCCCCATTGTGCATGCACACAAGTTCCTGGATGACATGCGCTTTCTAGTCCATGCAGTGCAGGAACCCTGTGGGGTATTTCCATTGCGGTGCCTCTTTCAAAGGCACTGGCGCCTTTGAAATACGCACTGCAGCGGAACCGCCATGCCACAAAAGTGGTCGCAATCTGATGGGCGTGCGGCAGCGACCTTCTGCGGCACCGCTGAGACACCCCTTCGCCAAAAGTCGTAATTTGGCCCTTAGAGTTCCAAAAGATTTTTAAGCTTTAAGACCTTGTATGGCCAATGTGATCCGGCATAGAATCCTCATGTTCACATTTTCTGCCTACAGACAGATACCCTCTAGGACCTTCTAAGATCAATGAAGTGCTAAATGAACAGCAAACCTTAACAAACAACCCTTATTATCAGAGAGAACCAAATCCCACTTCAAACTCAATACCCATGCATCTTTTCCAAACAAAACAAACACATAACTGTATGGTTAATGCAAACCCCAATGATTGTCCACTGCTCAGTAACTCAACAGACAAACCAAACAGCTCACTATCCGGACGTACCACATAACTCAGTTATCCATGATAACAAATAAGTTAAAAGTCAAACAACTTCAGTAATATTCATTATCTATGTAAAAATAACTCTGCTCAGAAGCCCGTGGCCGGTGCAATCATATGTCAACATGACGAAAATCATGGAGGGTAGTCTAAAATCCACCTTATATCTCTTTAATCCACTATTGGACCAACCCTGCCTGCCTCTTTTTGTCACTCTTCCAGGTTTCTGCTTTCAACCTTTGTGTCGTTTCCCTCTGCCCTTCTCTTCCTTCATGTTTCCACTTTGTATATTTTTTCCTCTCTTGCTCTTTGTCAATGTCTGATGGGGAACAATAAGGGCAGCTCTCCAAAAATGAGTGATGGTGGCCCCCACAGGCGGCAACCAACAGCTCAAATAAAGCCCTGAAGCTAAGGCATAACAACTCATGTCACATGCCCACAGGTAACCAACTTTAAGCCTTTCTTTCTACTCTTCAACTTCCTCCTTTTGCATCCTACCTCAACACTCCAAAGACCCTGCATGAAAATAACCTTTTTATAACTAGGGATTACTCTCTTTCCTGCCTTTTTATTTGAATGATACTCTTGTAACATCCTCTACATGCCTCAGTCCCTCCCAGTTTGCACTATACTTTCACGTCTAGTGCCTTGTTCTAAACTATACTGCAGTAAATTAACTACACCTCTCCTTACAAATCATAAACTCTGCTCCCGAGGAAGAATTCCTGCAAGCCCAAAAAACATTGTAGCCCATTTACTCATCACTCTGTAATGGCAATGGGTTTGCGTCTGGCAAAGAGACATATCACTATCCACTGGAAGCAAGACAGGGGCCTGTTGTAATGCCTGTGGCTCGAAGATATATGAGAATGGTTATTAGCAGATGATGTTCATCTGGCCGCTGTCTGAACAGACAATGAAGTACCCGGACTTGAAATGTTTGAAAGAAATGTACAGAAAAATATGCACTCATCTTGACATTGCTGATTAGTGCTGAGCCTACCTGCCTACTGAATGTATCTTCTCACAAGATGACCTGTTCCTGCCGCCTAGCGTTCCTCAACATGGTGAAACATGGCTGAGTGCTGTGCAATTGATGCTATTCGCTATTCCTTATCTGCCCTCAGCAATGTTTGATCAACAAAACCAATAAAACAATTTAAAAAGAAAAGAAACTGGATTCCCTCCAGGTGTAGATGCCTTTCACTTCTTCACAACGATGCTAGGCACCTGCTGAGCCCTCTCAGACATCAGGTAAGATGAAAGGAAAGTTCTTACGAGCCCTTGTTGGTCCACATTAGAACAGAAGCTGGCCAGAATGCAAGGATGTGAAGTTGGGTTTGAGGGCAGGCAGTCTCTTGGCAGCACAGCGGCACACAGCCCACCACCATCCTGGATGGTTGCAATCCTCCCCCAGTATCCTTGTCAGCAGCATGATTATAGGCCCCATTCCTCCAAAAAGAGAGTTCTGTAAAATGTGCCTGAGTCCCCAGTCACAGAACTATTTAGACCCCCTCCATGCCCCGTGTGACCGTCAGGTTTGACAGTGAACTCACAGCAAAGAAAGGCTATTTGATGCAAAGTGTCACAAATTCAAAGCAGGATGATTGTGTGGAGTTCATTTGTTATGCCAATGTAATCATCTAACAGGTCTGGCCAATCAGGGTCTACTTTCCTGTTTCCTTCCTCACTCCATGTGTGACAGGTTGAGGTATACTCTATTGGTCCCTGCTCCCTCAGTGGCTGCATTAGGAAAGCCACCTGCCCAGGACACTACCTTCTCAGGCGGCATGGTTCTTTCAGGCATTGAAAAGCTCCTGCTCCTGTCTACCAGGTGCAGGATTGGAGCACACTTCCTGAGACGCCTGATCACAGGCACCACTGTAGTCCATATGGGTGGAAGTTTATCCACCTGGCCGTTACAATGTTTGACGGGGATCCTGTATGTTGCTCCCCACTCTGCACAGGCCACCTGTTACCCACAGTATCACAGATGACTAAACCCCTTAATCACTTCCTGCATGGGCTTACCTGAGCCCTCCTTGATAGAAAAGTACTGTTGGAACCTGGGAGTGTTGTCAATTCTAGTTGCCAACTGCCCTAGCTTCTCCAAATTCCAGGCAATTGATGCTTAAAACCTCCTTCATTTTTAAATAACATTTTCATAGTCATATAATGTTTCAATCTAAATATGTGGATTATAATTTTTTAGAGCAACAGGAACCTGTTTGCTGAAAGATCTCATATTTAGAAAGAATAGAACTGTGCTCCTATGGGTAGTAAGACACTCCAAATGAGTTGCTGTTGGGCATTACAGTTTCTTTACTTTTTCTTTTCTTTCTTTCCCTCCCACTTCCTTTTTGGCAGTAGTTGCATTTGCTCCATGAACATCCGCAGAGGTCAAAATCTTTTTATTGTGAGCTAAATAATACAAAAAGTATGTTTAAAATGTATATTTATTGTCTAGTAAAATGGTTCTACTTAAAAACAACTATATTTAAACTTCAAATGTAAATAAATAAGATGTATTTCAGAGTAATATTGTAAATGAAAGAGGCATATATCATGAAACCAAGTGAAAGCTCTCATGCACTACTCAATTTTAGCAGACTGGGATCACTTTGAAATATAATACAAACACATAGAGAAGAATGTTTTAGGGGCTCATTCATTTCTGAAATATGCAGTAGGAGAGAGGAGAACCATTTTCATGTACATATGAGCATTATGTACAGGAAACTGAATGATTTTAAAACTGTCTTCTCTGGCAGCATGCCTCTCAGTGCAGGTACATTCTGTAAGCTAGGTGAACACTCGAATTCTTAATGTGAACTCTCTGATCTTCACAGTCAGCTGTTAGGGGAACATAGGGGCAGATTTACAAGCCCCTTGCGACACATTTGCGCCGCCTTTGCGTCACTTCTGTGACGCAGCGGCGTTGTAAACAATGCGTCACGTTGCGACATATTTACAACGTGACGCATCTAGGGAGATGCGTCACGTTGTAAAGCCC
Source organism: Calotriton arnoldi (assembly GCA_963921515.1). Taxonomy (NCBI): domain Eukaryota; kingdom Metazoa; phylum Chordata; class Amphibia; order Caudata; family Salamandridae; genus Calotriton; species Calotriton arnoldi. Next base: position 1,832,300 of record CAWUFW010003186.1, on the reverse strand, counting down.
TGCCCCACATTATACCTGCGTCAGGTATAATGTATGCAGGGTGGTCGTTCCGTCGCAAGAAAGTCTCGTAAAAGGGACGCAGTGAAATCTACAAGATGTCACTGAGTCACTTTTACGACGCCGCTGCGTCAAAACCTTGCGCCTGCTTGAAGCAGGCGTAAGGAGTGACGCAGCACGTTAAGTATAGGCCGCCCCTGAGCAGTGCTGGAGTTGCGTCGCGCTTCCGACACAACTCCAGCACTGCGTCACCTTTACGCCGACAGATGCGACACGCATCTGTCTAGCCTTGCGCCACGGTGCGCCGCATTGTAAATGCGACGCATCCATGGTGGCGCAAGCGTATTCTTGCGTGTCGCGTCTTTACTGGCGCATCCCTGCTAATATGCAGAGATACGCCAGTCCTTGTAAATCTGCCCCAAAGTGTGGTGAAATGAGGGCCCATACTGTAACGAGACTTGTTTCAGATGGTAGTTATAATTCCCCTAGATAGATTTCAACCAGCCAGGAGTCTGTCAGAATGCAGCTTTTGGGAAGTGTACAGTTGTCAGGAGTAATAGGACCCTTGGATAAAATTGATATTGTAAAAAGGTCCCTTAATATTTGGGCTGAAATTCACAAAATTGGTTGTTAGCTGCAGTGTTATTTTCATTGTACTGTAGAGGAGGAAGTTTTATGGGAAGCATATCTTCTGGATTTTATAGTAAGAAGGCTCTGCCACGTTTGTCATATTGAAATGTATTATAGTGAATACCTGGTTTTGAGGATCTTCCTACGCAGATGTGACAATGTGATTCCTCATCCCAGTGGATCATACATTAGTCTTAAAATTAGCCTGGATCATAGTGATCACTCTTGGAGTGACTTTCATCTGCCACCTTCCAACCGTCAAGTCAACCCACAACCACCCTTGAAAAGAACAAGAAACCATCCATCAACAATCACTTAAATGTTATATATGTCATATACAAATCGTACCACATCAAGATTTGTACCATGTTATATTAAGTAACTACTTCAAAATGTTCCATTGCAGGAACTCACTAAAAGAAATGAAAGTTGTAGACAAATTGCTTCAGAGAGCTGTATTTAAGTATGGGCAATCGGTTACGACATAGCTTTTTTGGGATTTGAACTGCGTGAGAGTGCGAGTGTGCATTTTAGTGTGTTGCAATTTTCATTCATACTAGGATACCTCAGTGGGTTAATGTTCCTTTTGGAAAGATCTGTTTAAATGAAGAACACAGCTGAAATGATGCTTGTTTGCACAGAATAATAAATGTGGACTTTCACTCCGCTAAAGACCTACGTTGTTTCTAACCACGAGTCTCCTGTGCCAATATACTGCATGCCAAAAGACCCAATTCAAGCCAGAGACTCCAGATTTTTAAAGCGAAAAACGGCTATAATTTACTTTCTCCCGCCTAAAATAGCTCTCACTCAGTGTTTGTAGTGGGGGAAAAAAGATGGGGAACTGTGGGCGAAGAATCAGAGGGCGGGAATAACCCGAGGAATGGGTCAGTAGGCAGAGTCAGAGGTGTGACCAGAAAGAGCAAAACATCCCAATTTTTAGTATTTGGCAAGTCACTGACCGGTTACAGCTTATTTCGTTATTTAATTCAACCAATGGATACACATGTTTATTTAAGGTTTAAATATGAGTTATTGACATTAAAATACATATACAAAGTGGGATATGTTTCCAATCAAAGAATGTCCCAAATACGCTTAAAAGTGGAATCACAAGCCACTTGTCTCTGAGCCATGCAGTTTCTGTCATCAGAACTTCTCCTCCCTTTTTCCTCAAGAGCAGTTCAAACATTAATGGCAAAATATCCTAGCTTGCAAATTTTTGCCAAATAATTATGGCTCTGCCATATTTGCCACATAATACATAATCTGACAATTTGAATGAAAAAATTGTTTGCAGCTCAAACGGATCAAGTTTAGGAACTTAGTTTGGTGTGCGTGCAAATCCTGCATTGCCGATCCCTGGTGAGTCGCACTACTACTGCTGAAACAAGGCCAATGGAGGTACCAATGGGTGAGGCAGACTGGCCTCAAGGGTCCGGTGATCTCAGTGACAGAGTCACTATCGCTCTAGGGTGTGCTGCTTCGTAGGCCTGCCTGCATGACTGGAGGTGAACTTCAGAATGGATTGTGGTGGACAGGCCTTTAAGGTAAACTTACTCTTGCCACCGCTAGGGTCCACCTGCTAGTGCAAAGACACCAGGGTTTGTAAGGTCTAGGGGCGCCTTCTAAGGTCTACCATGGGAATGTGCCCCCTTAAGAGAGTGGTCTGGTGGACTGGTCATGAAGGCTGAACCTGGTTCCCCAGTTCCAAATTTGGCAGCTCTGGCCATAGTGTCACATCCACTCCCCCACTGAACACCATACTGCCCTCTGAGAGAAACTCGCACTGCCTTCAGCTACAACCCAATTGTGCCCCGCTATAAACACCTGGATGCGACCCAATTCAAATTATGCACTGGACAAGAGTATTATGCTGCCTGAAAAAAAAAAGTAACAACATGCTTGAAAAAGCAAACACTCATAGGGAATGCAAGATTAAGTAAAACATGTGAAATGTAAGCAGGAACAACATGGTTACCTTAACGTTTTTACTCTCATTATTCAGAAATCAAGTGTTTTTGCCTAAAAAGTTAAGAACATGACTACAGGGCCTGGAAGGGTCCCATTTCAATGTCCATTGCTTATATCATTACAAAACATCATCCCCGAGCACAGAGCCGCTGTACACATTTTATAAACTAAAATAATGAAAACAGCTGATACGGATCACATTAAACATTTTCCACTCCACGCATCAACCAGGTATTGCAGTACCTCCAGGAATCGTGTACTTCCCCACCAGTGGAAAACAATGTTGTTGAAAAAAAGACGAGAAAACGAAAGTAGCGCTTCACTGGCAAACTCTGTAAAGTGCTACTAACGTGTTTGAGTGTGAATACAACCAATCTGGCCACTTTGTGACCACTCTGTCTTGGTTTATTTAGTTATTTTTCTTATTTTGATCCTTTATTTCTCTCCGTTCCGAGGCTGCACTTTGGAATAGAAAACGTTTAGAAAAAGACTACATTTCCAGAAAAAGTGTTTCTTTATTTTTTGGATCCATTTCACAGGGGAACAAATGAATGAAGGGAGAAGAAAGAAAGGGTAAGAGCCGTTTCTTGAAATCACGGATTTTCATTCAGCAAGTGAGGGGGATCAAGACAGAGACAGAAAAAGAGGTAAGAAGAGGAAGAAAGAGAAGGGGTGGGGGGGGCAGCAGCCAGCGGCAGAGCAGGAGAAGTGGACACTGTCCTTGTTTTTTTCTGGGCAAGAAAGAAGGGACAGAGTCCTTTTCCTTCTCTGCCTACCCCACCCGTCCCCCAACGGCAGAGCCTTATCTATAGGCCTTGACTATTTCTGCCGTCCTGGAACGCATTTTTAAAATAATCCGGCCCACTTAAACCACTGCTCTCACCTCAATGCAATTCAAGCAGTGGCATAATGAAACTTGAGGGGGCCCCCTGCAAAGTACATGGAGGGCCCCGGACCCAGTCATGAGCTCCCAGGCCTCGGGCCCTCCACCCATGTACAGTGCTAGATTGGGCTCCCTGGAGCTCGGGCCCCCTCTCCCCACCCTGCGGGGTTAAGGGGGCGAATGTTAAGCCACTGAAGTCATGGGGGAAAATAAATTCACCAGAGTATTTCTTTATAATCTCCTTTTTTTTTTTACGTTTCTTTTTATTAAACAGTTAGAAATCGACAACACAGCTGTACTTGAGAGGAGGCGAGACAAATCCGCGTTCACAATCTTACATACAACATATGGTAATAAGTCTTACATGAGGAGACACCACCTTTAAGGTACAAGAGAATCATCAATTGAGGGAACTACAAGGGGGGTTACATATAATTCCTCGGTACACATTCCATTTATTCCAGACTGCTGAGCATTTTTGCGGACAGCCCCATGCTACGTATACAGTCTTTTCCCTAAACATGCACCAGTCCATGTCTGTTTTCCATTTCACAATTTTGGGCGATGTTTCGCTTTGCTACCATAAGACCTAGGGTAGCCCATATTTTATCTTTACTAGTTAAATCAGTTGGCTCACATACATTCAGGAGGCACCTTTTGGCTTCAGGGTGGACAGGCACCGCAAGCACCTCGCTCATGACGTCGTGTATTTTCCGCCAGTACCTCTGAACATGTTCATATTCCCATATTATATGCATGAAGGTGCCCATCTGGTTACAATTTCTTCTGCATTTTCCCCCCTCCACCTGTCCCATGTGAACCAGACGGGGCCCTGTTACGTATACTCTGTGTAGTATTTTGAGCTGGACAAGACGCAGTCTAGCAGAAATTGCCACCTCTCTTGGGGAGGCCACTGCCTCTTGCCAATCTTCATCGTCCAACTCCAGCCCATCTCTCACCCATTTCTCCCTAGTCTGTTTGAGTGGATCTAAGGTATGATTTACCAATTTCTTATAGGTCAGGGAGATTCCTTTCTTTGGCAGGTACCCGTCTAACAGCCTGTCTTCTAAGGGCGAGGCTTCAGGGGGAGAGGAGCCCCTCTTCAGTTGTGCCACCAGCGCGTGTCGAATCTGCAGGTACCGGAAGTACTCAGAGTTGGTCAGTTCGTACTCCTGCTGCAGTGTCCCAAACTCTAATATGTCACCCCGAACCCAAAGATCCCCAATCTTCGAGATCCCAATCAGGTCCCAGTTGTCGAACCCCTTCGAGGTCCTCAGTGTACCCAGCTGCTCCGAGTCCCACAGTGGAGTTGCCAATGTAAGTTTCTGCTCCCACCCCAGCCCTTTGTTTGCTGCGTGCCAAATTTGAACTGAGTGTCTCGTCGGCCCTGTTAGGTGGAAATTCTTGGGCTTAGAGTATATGGCCCTACTGTAGCTTCCCCCCGGAAATAGCCATCTATCCATGGCATAACCCGGATCATCAGGTCTGCGGTAAGTGCATTGATTAATGGCTGCCAGATGGGCAGCCCAATAATATTTTTTGATGTCTGGGAGACCTATCCCTCCATCGTACCAGGTCAAAACAAGTTTAGTCAGTGCTATGCGGGGTCTCCCATCCCACAATAGTTGTCTCTGCAATCCCTCAATCTCTTTAAAGTATTTTGTAGGGACCATGTCGGGGGAGTTTTGCAGGGCATATAGGAAACGTGGCAGTGCCATCATCTTGAAGAGGGCTGCCCTCCTCAGCATCGAGAGCGGGAGCCCCTTCCAACTTGCAATATCCCGTCTCAATCTCTGTAGCGGGGGAGCAGGTTGCAGTCGTAACAGTGTTTGGGATCAGTGGTAATGAATATTCCCAAGTATTTAAAACCTGTCTTCGTTGTTTGTATTGGGCAATCCCTGGGGGGGAGGGGAGGATCTCCGCAGAGGATATACATCAGGGATTTACTCCAGTTGATTGAGTACCCGGAGAATCTGCCAAAGACTGTAAATATATCAACACTCTACTGAGTGACATTTTAGGGGAGGCTGAGTATAAAAGAATGTCATCCGCATATAGCGAGATGCGGTCCTCCCATTCTTCTGACCATCGCAGTCCTCGTATCACTGGATCTTTACGGATCCATTCTGCCAGTGGCTCCAGGGTGAGGGCAAAAAGTAGAGGGGATAGTGGACAGCCTTGACGGGTCCCACGACTGAGTTTGAAGGATTCAGATTTTTTATTGTTGACCACCACCTGCGCGAGAGGATCCGAGTAGAGGAGTTTGACCCATCCTATAAAGCTCGGCCTGAATCCCATTTTTGCTAGTACCGCAAAAAGGTATGGCCATTCGATGGTGTCAAACGCCATGGAGGCGTCTAGTGAGACAATTACTGCCGCCTCCTGGATGGTTGCCACCCTGCCCAGCACTCCGTGCACTCTACGCAAGTTTAGCGCCGTGTTACGATGGGGCATGAAGCCCGATTGATCAGGGTGCACCAGCCCACTGATGACCTGCGTGAGTCGGTTTGCCAAAAGTTTCGCCAATATTTTGGGTTCCGCGTTAAGCAGAGAGATTGCTCTGTAGGAGGAGCATTTACACCTCGGTTTGCCCTCCTTGTGGATGGTAACCAGCGTTGCTATCCTCTGATCTGGCGGAAGTGAACCTACCCTCTTGCTTTCTAGAAACATGCCACGCAGGTACAGGGCTATTTTATCTGGTCTTAACTTATAGAGCTCGATTGGTAGGCCGTTAGGGCCAAGGGCTTTCCCGGCCTGAAGATTTCTGATTGCTTGCGCTATTTCATCGTTGGTAAAATCACTATCTAGTGCAGCCGCCTCCTCTGCCGAGAGGGCAGGGAGTCGTATGTCTCTGAGCAGTTCCTGGGAGTAAATTTCGAGCAAGGGGGTGCTTGATTGGTAAACAATACTATAGTGAGCAGCAAATTCATTTGCAATTTCCTGTGGGTCCGTGATTGTCCTGCCCTCATCGTCTACTAACACTGGCACTAGCCTGCTTGCCATTTCTCTCTTGTCAAGCCAGGCTAATTGTTTCCCAGCTTTGTCCCCCAGATCATACATTCTGCCGTCTTTTTCCCTCCCCCATGTCCTAGCTCTATCAGTGGCTATGGCTTTATATTCATCTCTTGTTAGCTGCAAAATATGCAATTTCTCTGGCGTGGCTCCCTCTCCGACTTCTTCCTCTAGCCGGAGGACCTCATTCTCGACCTTCACCAGGTCTCTCTGCTTCTCTTTCCGTGCCCCAGCTATCAGAGAGAGTGCTTGCCCCCTTATCACAGTTTTGAAGGCTTCCCATAACGTTAGCGGGGACTCTACTAACCCCTCATTTTCCTGGAAATAATGTTCAAAGGCCTGGAGCAGGGCTTTTTTAACCTCGGGGTTATGGAGATGCCAAGGGTTTATGGGGGCGACCCTTCCCACCCTTGTGGCCCCAAGGACCAGCTGTGCCCACACTGGTGAGTGATCAGAAATGCCTCGTGCAATGTGTTTGATTTCTCGGATATTAGTAATTTGTGACGCAGGTACGAGCAAATAGTCTGTGCGGGATAGGCTATTATGAGCTCCTGAGTGGAAGGTATATTGGCTATCATCTGGGTGATACGCCCGCCAAGCATCGGTTAGTCCCAAGGCGTCCAGGAAGTCCGGAAGCCAGCAAAAGAAGGGGCTGATGTCCCGGGGAGGGTAGCGATCCAGTGATCCCGAGGCCACTGAATTGAAGTCTCCTCCTACCATTAGGAGACCCTCCGGGAGGGAAAGCAAAGTGGAGCCAATGTCTTTGAATGTAGTGGTATGGAGGCCAGGTGGCACGTATGCAGACATCAAAGTTAGTGTTCCCTTCCCATTGTCCCGTGACTGCAGTGTATCTGCCCCTGTCGTCCGACCATGTTGATTGTATGGAAAGGGGAAAAGAGTTTTTGAGCATGACGCCCACTCCCCTAGAGCCAGTCGTGAAGCCTCAGTCGGCCACTAGTTTATACCCCCATCTGTTCAGTGCTTTACAAGAGTGGCCCATTAGGTGGGTTTCTTCGAGGAGTACTATATCTGGGGAGTGTCTTTTGATGTATTGCAAGACAAGGCATCATTTTATTTTGTCCCCAAGCCCATTGACGTTCCAGCTCAGTAATCGCAAGCTTTTATCCCAGTGTGTACCCATGAAGACCTAAGTGTTTCTCACATTCCTCTTGATATATACGAACAGCCGTTATCGAAATAACATGAACATATACAAACTTACAACCCCCCACCCAACTTCCCCCCTCCCTGCTGCCCTGCACCTTGGGCCTGAAACTGCCCATAAGTATAACAATGCAGAGTGCCTATCGCCCGAACTGGAAACTAACAGTAGAAAATAGAGGGGTGAGATGCTCCGCTACCCCGCCCCCCTTCACTACTTTGGACCATGGTAACACCCCGAACGGTGTGAGCCACCAACAACTTTGTACACAGAAAGAGATTAGGTCATCCTACCGAGCTAGTGTTCACTATCAAATACAGTACATCTCAGCCAATCCCCGGTTGGTACACTTATGATGAGAACAATAGAGTCTTTGTACCCCCAGATCAGGGATGAAGCACAGATTAACCCCCAAACAGATCAAGCAATCAACGGGCATTATGTTTGCTAGCCCCTCTCCAACCCTCCAGCCAGTCTGAGCCTCAGGGTTCTCAAAAAACCAAGCTTTCCCACCCGCCTCGACCCAGAGCCGGGCCGGAAACAACATTGAATACTTTATTTCTCTGTCCCTGAGTTTCTTCTTGACGGCAAGGAAAGAGCGTCTCTGCTTCTGTACCGCTTGAGTGAAGTCTGGAAAGAAAAGGATTTCCGCGTTTTCATATCGGAGAGGCGAGGCCACCCTGGCATTTTGCAATATCACATCACGGTCATGAAAGTTGAGTAACCTGGCCAGGATTGGGCGTGGCAGGGCACCCGGCCTCGGCCTGGCCCCGGGGACTCTGTGGGCCCTTTCAACCACAAAGAATTTTGACAGGCCCTTGGGCTGCAGGTGGGTTAATATGAGGTCCTCTACAAAAAGATCAGTCGCCTGCCCTTCCGCCTTCTCCGGTACACCAAGAATGCGCACATTGTTGCGCCTAGTGCGCCCTTCATAGTCATCCAGTTTATCTTCCGCAAATTTTCTGAAGGTTTTCAGTTCTTGAATTTCGAGTTGAAGTTGGGAGGTGTCATCTACTAGGCTAGCCGTAGTAATCTCTACCTGCTTGATTTTCCCGCTCATTTTGACTAGATCCGCCCTAATAAGGGACACCTCCGAAGTGATGGTGTCCATCCTCTGTTCCATCGAAGTTCTGATCCCGGAGATCGCTTCCATAACATCTTTAAGGGAGAGTTCCGGGTCCTCCTCCTCCGCCCCCCCAATTGACTTAACCCTGCCTTGATGTTCCTGGATGGTTGCTTTTGGGAGCGTATAACGATCCAGCTTGTTCTGTTGGGTAGTTTTGGGGCCCCTCGTGCCCGACATTTTGGTCCGCTCCTGGGTACCTGCCACCTTGTTTCTTGCCAGGGTATGGGCGTCAGCTCCGGCCGTAACGCGGTGCAACACTATGGGTGGATGTCCCAAGACCAGCGGGGGCTCTCAGCGCACAAGGATTATATGCCCTGTGGGGGGGGGGAGACGCCGGAGGCCTGTCTCCGGGGTGACACCTCTCAGCGAGTGATGGGCAGCCACAGATACTATGATGCGAACAGGTGCCCCCAATGGGTCTTTCCAGCCAGCTAGCATGGCCCTCTGGCTCCTAACGGGCCCCCCTCACTGGGCCCCGGGTGGGCAGTGACTAACAGCTGAGCAGCCAGGACGTGCAGCGGGTGCCCCCTCCGACCTCGAGGCACATCAGGTCCCTGCAGTGCCCTCAGAGAATGGTTGCCTCTGGCCCCATGCGCAGATCCACAGCACCAAGTGAGATGGGTGAAGGCACTCCCCCCCCCCCTCGGGGGGAAAGCTGTTATGCGGCTCCCGAATGCTGGCCACTTGAATGACTCTGCATCTGCTTCATAGAGGCGCCGCCTTGCTCCCAGGGGCTCAAGCCAAGGTCTTGTCGCGGCGGGCGCTTCCCCTCTAATTCAGCCGATCGCGCTGTGTGCTGAGCCTCTAGTGGGGAACCCGGCTCACCTGGCACATCTCCATTGCTGTCTTTCCCGGCGGGCTGATGGTCCCGCCACGCCTCCGCTCTCCCTCCGGGGCGCGGGCCCAGACCGCGGTTCCGCGCAGTGACCGGGACCGCACCTCGCCACTGCCGGCTTGGCAGAGGCGATCACGGCAGGGCCCTGTCTGCAGCGATGAGAAGGCCGCAGATGGTGATGGACACAGCTCCGGTTTCACTGGTCCCCGGGCCCCGATCTTGGGCTCGGTGAATTCCCCACACTATCCGGCAGCACGTCCGCCGTTCAGGGCTCAGATGAAGTTGTCAGGATAGGCGGTAAGGAGACGGTTCGCCGGAGCTACTCTAGCTTGCGGACATAGCGCTACGCTGCGTAGCCATGCCTATATATAATCTCCTTCTTGTTGCTTTCCCAATGCTGGCATGCATCCAGTATGACATTTATAAAGCACTGAAACAGTGTAAAGATGGTTCTCCCATTCTGGTATTACCAACAGTATGCTCTAAAGTAGGTATCAAGTCTGTCAGCCACATGTGTCTTTCACACCATCACAATTCACACAGTTTCCGATGAGTACCACTTTATCTTCCCTAAACTGCCTTCTGTAATCTACCACCACTGCATAAGTTATATTGTACACGCAGCGGCGGCCGGCAAAAGTAAACGCGGTAGGGTGGTGAGGAGGGGTGGGAGGGAGGGGAAGTCGAGTAGACGACGGAATAGGTATAGTTTAAAAAAAAAAAAACCTATTCAGTCGTCTGTCGGCTTCCCCCCTGCCGCGCCCTGCCCCGCCCCACTGCCCTACCGCGCTTACCTGAGCCCGTCGCCGCTGCATACACGTATCCCACCACATCAGACATTCTTCTTAAGGGAAAAAAGTTTTGGCAAACTCAATAGTTAGTTTCCCAAGATGTGGGCAGACTATTAGCTTTATAAATACTTCTTTTTTCCATGTGGCCGCCCTGTATGTGCATGCATGCACAGCAGCCATCATTGGATGGTTTAAAAGATATTTAAACTGGATCAGAAAAATGCTGGCACTAATGTAAATATTTAAGTTCACTAACCCCGCTCACCATTCACATACAATGAGTATACTATGGGGATATGAGAAACTCTGGCACTCATGAGACAATGAATGAAACCCTGAGAATCAAGGGGCATAAGCACTAAAGCATTTTTGCAGTAAAAAACGGCCCCATTCGTAGAATCGGGCTGTCTCTGACCGCAAAAATGCTTTTTCATATGTACAAAAACCAACTTGTGATTCTGTAACGTTACCGAATCACAATTTGTGTTTAGCGATTCTGTATTTGGAAGGGATGTGTTTAGAGCGTCACTTCCAAATACCGAATTGTAGTGCTATGTATGAATGTTTTGCGACCAACTTACACCTCAAGGGTGGTGGTAACCATTTGCCAATGGGAAGTAGTCCTCACGGGACCCATTCTCCTTTGTGATCAGACTGACACCACACCTACACAACTAGTACCAGCGAATAGGACATGTTACAACGCAAACATTTACAACGCATGCCTTTACAACGCGGTTTTTACATCGCAACATCCATTACAACGCATGATTTTACAACGCATGCCATCACAACGCATTTATAGAAACTACATTTACAACGCATTCCATTACAACGCATACCACTACAATGCATACCATTACAACGCATAATACTTTTAGTGCAACAGTATGGTAAGTGTTGGATAGTGTAGGGGTAAAAATTACTATTCCCACTCCAGTGAGTGCAACAGTAGGGTAAGTGTTAGATAGTGTAGGGGTAATGCGTTGTAATGGCATGCGTTGTAGTGACATGCATTGTAATGGCCTGCGTTGTAGTGACATGCGTTGTAATGGCTGCATTGTAATAGTTGTTTCCCAGTACCAGCGATTGTGGTTTATACTCAATATGAAAAAAGTCACATATACCATTAAAGGGGACAAACAGCGATTGCTAAAAAACTGGGCTTGCATTTGGCACATTTTCAAAAAGACTGCAGGAAAATCACACACCCGAGGGTCCAGAGAGCCCAACAAATGGCAAACATGTACATTACCATGTGAGACTCTGATAGACAATGTTCTGCAATATACTAGACCTTGTTTAACAATGGAAGTCAAGGCGGGGATTTATCACAAATGCAAATACTGATATGATTATCAGTATTTTATTCATTAATATACTCAAAAGGTTACTATGAGGGGATGGCAGGAGGAGTGGTTAATGGCTTAAGTAAATATATTTCAATGCTTCTTTCCGCCCTAAAACAAGTTATTTTACTTAGATTATAGACACTAATAAAAGTCAATTGAAAACTAAAAAATATTTTACGATGGCCCTGTGCCCATACAGAGGCGGGCGGCGCTCATAGTGTAAGTTCTCAGGAGAGGCATGCAGGCTTTAGGATGTCCTAACGTTTGTAATAAAGAGAGTGGGATGGGAAAGGAGAGGAGGAGCATGGAAGTGACAGAGACAAAACACTCTCTTATGAGCTGCAGTACACGGTCTGATGTCAGCAGTGGAAGGCACAAGTCACCTAATCAAAGCACGGTGAGACAGCAATGCTCCACGGTGGGACTAACACAATAATAGGTAGGAACTTCATTGAATTAGGAGCAGGGAACTGGGATAGCAGACACTGAGGGGCATATTTACAAGTCCCTTGCGCCGTTGATGCGTCAGTTTTTTTGACGCACCGGCAGTGCAGTGCAGTGCTCCATATTTCCAAGGCCACGTAAAGTCACCCTGCATGGCTTTTCGTAGCCTTGAAAATACGACCCCTTTTCACTCAGCACTTTGCGTGAAAGGGGTGTGCCATGGGTGTTGCTGTGGGTCTTGCCACGCAACACCCATGGAATCTGAAGCATTCCCAGATTTACAACATTTCGTAAACCTGGGAATGCATCAGAATCCTATGCCTCCCAAGGGGAGGCGTAACAAGACGCAACGAGGAGAAATACTTATATTTCTCCTAGTTTTTTCCTCTTTTCATGTGTGCTGCATTCTGCAGCACACATAGAAAGAGGAAAACACCTCACTTGATTGTTTTTGTGGAGAAAGGTGTCCCTTCGTGCACAAAAACGATCTCCCATAAAACGCAGACACCCTTGCACCATGGCGCAAGGGTGCCTGCGTTGGCAGGCAATTATGCACCAGCGCAGAGGAAAGCACAGGGATACGACATATTGCTGTAAATATGACGCATCCCTGTGCTTTGAAAGTGACACAGCGCAGCCAAATGGCTTGCGGGGCAGCGCTGTGTCACTTTCTTGTAAATATGCCCCTGAATCATAAGCGGGGGGCACAAAGCTCACTCTAAAGGCCTGATTTGCAAAGGTATACATGCACTTTTGTGTATGTTTATGATTGTTTGCTATTCACAAAGGTATTTTACGAGTAGTTCTTTTACGAGTCTCCACACACAAAAAGAAAGGTTTATTTTATCTTTCTATGTTTGGAGATTCCACAGTCATAAAGATACTACTCGTAAAATACCTTTATGAATAGGAAACAATTATAAACTTACACAAAAGTGTAAATTTCCCTTTGTGAATCAGGCCCTTAGTCTGTATTGATTACTAGGGGTGTATTCCTAACACATAGCTAAAGCTGTCTATAGGCGAGACCAAAAAAGACAGAGTTCTACCTATGGTACAGGGCCAAAAGTCTGTCGCTAGTCAAAAGGCCAAAAACACAATAAAAGGGTCAGTCAAGGTCTCAATAAATTATTAACTTGCTCAGTCCTTGGTAGCAGGTAACTAGCAGGCAGGTGTAACTTAGGAGACAGGTGTGTAAAGCATTTAAAAACACCAATACACTAAATAAGTAGGACACAACACACAATAAAAATCCAACTCCAAATTATAAAAGTATGCCATATTTTTATGAACAAATAGACACCAAAATGACGGGAATCCAATGTAGGGACCAGAGATATGTATTTTTCAAGAATAAACACTTTCTTGTGCTTAAAAACATACTGGGGCCGATTACGATGTCGGTAGGAAAGCCTCCGACCGCTATTCGGAAGCTTTCTGACCGAGGTCAGAGGCTTTCTGACCGTCACGGTCGGTTTGCAGTCCGCCCGACCGATTACGATGTCGACGGTTGGAACGTAAACCGGCCGGTCATTCCGACTCTGTTCTGACGGGCTCTCGGAGTCTTCCAGCCGGTCGGAACCGCACCGTAATTGCCTATCGACGGCGTTTCCGCCATCGGGATTACAATGTTGGTTTCCCACAGCCTTTTTATGCCGGCCTTTCCAACACGGAAAGGCTGTCGGAAATATACTTTGGGGGCCCCTAGCAGGCCCCTTTGCCTCCGCGGTCTACGGTTGGTGGTCGTGGTACCCCCCTGTAAAACCCTCCACTGTGTGGCACGCACCATGGGGTGTCCTTCTTCTCCTTGTAGTTTCAGGCAGCAGATCTGAGTTGCTTAGCAACTCTTCCATATTTATGCTGTGTTCCTGGGAGTCAAGCAGGGGAACACCCCTGACCAATGGGATGCAGGGTGCCACCCAGGTGTATGACAACTTTCTCCAAAGTATGGCGTATGCTAGTCCCAGAAAGCACTTTTCTCTCGAAATCCAACATGGAAAAAGTCTCTCCTTGGAGATTAGACCAGGCTAAGCCAACCCACTGACATGGCTAAGATTCCTTAACACCCCCCTTCCATCCCTCTCCTTAATCTATTTACAAGGGCTCCTGTGTGGCTGGGGTAGCAGGGCAGGATGTGGGGTGCTAACCTAAAGTGTCATTCTCCCTTTGAAGACAAGTTTGGCCACCCCTCCTCCCTCCTGTCTTCTGCTCCTGCAGTTTCAGTTCTCCTCCCAGAGGAAACCCATTGTCTCTCTAGCAGGCTACTTCACACCTCATTACGACAGCTTGGCTCAGCCTATCAGATGCTAGCCAATCAGGAGAGAGCAGCTGGAAGGCTGGATTTTGGCTTACAGAAAAGAAAGTTTAATAACTTATTTTCTGTGATAGTTATTATAAATCTAACAGTGACAAGTTGTTGGATTTATCATAACTAACATTCTGATACCCTGAATGTTATTTTTATCTCGCTCCTGTCAATATTTATATTTAAATAAAATATTCCTTTGTTAGCCAACGGAGATAATTATCTACCATGAGGAAAATGAATTTAGCAGTTTTTCCCTTACCTGGGCTTATAAAACATCTTTTATAATGTCCCTGTTTGTAGTTACATGGCACCCTACACCTAGAGCACCTAGGGTAGACCTTAGGAGTGACTTATATGTAAAAATAAGGTAGATTACTACTTTGGAAGTATCTTTAACTCAGAAGTCGAATTTGCATATAATTTACTTTTAAAGACAGTCTGCAAAGCAGGGCTGCCTTTAAAATGACAGCAGGAAACATAGAAGTGCACACTCTCACACTCTAGTGCAGAAAATCTACTGGGCCTCTCACTCTCCTTGCCCTATAATATACTAGGGAATTATAGGTAGTTTGAATACCCCTTGCCTTATTATATACTAGGGACTTACAGGGGTCTGGCATTGCCAATTGTAATTATAACTTTAAAGGTGAGCACTGGCCCTAGGTCTGGTAAGTGGGGGTGATCAGGGCCAAAATGATGACTTTCTCACAGAGGCAAGGACTGCTCTTGGAATTCTATTACAGGACCGGAGGCTTCGTATTATGCTTCTCTTTCTATTTATTGCCACTCACAGCAGCCAATGAAAAACTTGTATTTTATGTAAATAACTACATTTCCCATGATGCCATGGTACACCTCACATCCTGTAGAGCCCCATAAGACCCACCATCACCGGAAATCGTCCTCTTTCTTTGCTGCTCACGCAGTCAGTTAAGTGCATTTTACGCTCTCTCTTACTTGAGATATGCAAATTTGTTTTGATCGGCTTGCGCCGCTTTAAAAATGTGTGTACGCGATGATCGCGTTGAATGTTACTTGCTTTTGCTTGTTCTTGAGGTTGTTTGTAGCGCTTCTGCCTTGGCAGCGCGGGCTCCTCGCGCGGTTTCCTGACGACCTGCGGCGCCCCGCTGCCATCGGAGGTACGCGCTGTGTGTCGGACGCTGGGGGAAGCAGTTTTGAATTTCCCGCTTCGCGGGACGGTGATTAGCGCTGCGGGCGCTTGTGCTGCTCTTCCCCCCGTTTGCCTTTCAGGTACCGCTCCGCCTACGGCGGTGACAAAAAATCAATATTAGAGGCGCAGAGGCTCCCCTTGTAGGCCGGGTGCGCTAGGAGCCCCCCCCCCCTTGCAGTTTTCTTCGTGTTTCGTCGTGCGTAGCTCAATTGGGCTATATTTTGGTAGGATTGGGCTACGCGCGTCGCTACTGCCCGTTTTTTCTTTCACTTTAAGCACTTCTCCTGCTTTATTCACCGAGCAGCATCCCCTACGCCTGACTGGCTACAACAAAGCTTTGGGCCTGGAGGGAGCACACCTCCTTTAAAGAAACCTGCTCTTTGGCTCCACTTACGCCCTGTGGCTGCAACAACTGTGATACAGCCTTTGCTGAGGGGCTAGGTACCTTTATTGATTTTTGTGCTGTGGGTTGGCCCCCCCCTTTACTCCTCGCTACCCTTTGCCTTAAGTGCAAATACATACAATTTAAATTTGGTCCCACAATGGAGGAATGGGTGCATTATAACGAGGATGATGTCTTTTACGAAGAGGAAGTTACTAATCCTTCCTTAGAGGACAACATTGTTGAGGCCCTGGACGCTTCTGTCCAGGAGTCGGTCAACAAGGCCCTGGAGAAAGCAGTTCCGGGAACTGTACAGCAGGCACTAGCTACTGCTTTGAAACCAATAACAAAACAGCTCGAGAAATTTGCTAAACGTCATGGTTTCACTGCACCCACAGTCAATCCCACTGACGCTCCCCAAGCTAAGTCCTGGCCTCATTCCACCTCATACTCTTCACTTCCTCACCCTGACGCTGACAAAGCGAAAGCTACGGACACTGACACTGACCCTGATACTACGGGCACTGACACCCCGGACGAGTCCCCTCCCAAGAAGAGAACGAAGAAATCAAAGAACGCGGAAACGCCTCTGACTACTCCCACTCCATTTACATTTAATCCAGCGGATATAGTCCACCCCAGGTCGTCTGATTGGTTACCTGCCCCTGAGGTTGCTGCATACTTACACGAAAACCTTCGTAAAAGCTTTGACAAGGAGGTGCGCAACCGGCTCCGGTCGGAATGCCCTAGACCGGATATTTCCGATAAGGTAGGCGAAACTCCAGATATAGATTCCAGCCTCCTGACCTTCTTAAAGAAGTTTGCGAAGGATCCCAAGAAGGGTATTGATCGCGCCTGGCGTGGATGCCAGGATAAACTCCTAGATGTGGTAGGCCCTCTAGCTAAGGTCCTGGAGATGGCTTTAGAGGCGCAAGAATCCGGGACTGCAGTCGACCCCCATGTCCTGGCGGGCTGGACCCAACGGGCCATATGTCTTTTGGGCAATGCCAACTGTGCCATTTCCACAGAGCGGCGCAAATCAATTCTTATGCGAATGGACTCCAATCTCACGGAGTTGGCGGCGGCGGAGCCTGGTCCTCTGGCGGACGGGAACCTGTTCGGAGACCGTTTCGTCAAGGACGTAGCCAAATATGTGGGCACCTTCACAACTCTGGATAAGGCGCAGTCAGGCATAAAAAGAGTTTTTCAGGCTGGTGTTTTCAACAGGGCCGGACGAGGCCGAGGACGCTCGTTTGGCCGACAGTTCTCCCAAGGTCCTCAGAGAGGAGACTTCGGTCGAGGCAGGGGAGAGTGGGACTCCACCCGTGGCAGAACTTTCTACCCCACCAGGCAGCGCTTTAACAAAAGGCGTTTCAACAGAGGATCCTACCGTGGAGGCTTCCAAAACCATGAATCTTCAGGTAGGTGCTCCGGACAATTTCGTATTACCTCTGGGAGGGCGTACTCAGTTCTTTTATCACAATTGGGTTCAACTGTCTCAGGATGCTTGGATATTGCAGACAATTCAGGGTTTTCATCTCCATTTCTTTCAGACCCCCGTCCAGGTCAGACAACCCAGACAGCTTTCTTTTTCCCGACTAGAGTGCGATTTTATAGATTCCGAAATCGAAGAATTGCTGCAGAAACACGCGATAGCGTATTGCAACGAGGGCCCTCGCGGTTTCTGCAGCAATATTTTTCTGGTACAGAAGAAAGGCGGAGGTTACAGGTTGGTACTCAATTTAAAAGACTTCAGTCATTATCTGACCTACAAACACTTCAAGATGGAGGGCATCCATCTTTTGGCGGATCTCCTCAAACAAGGGGACTGGCTGGTCCGTCTGGACCTGAAGGACGCCTATCTGTCTATTCCCATTTTTCCTCCCCATCGCCGATTCCTGCAATTTCAATGGCGGGACCGATGGTACGAATATTTGGTCCTTCCTTTCGGACTTTCCTCGGCTCCGTGGTGCTTCACCAAAGTGCTGAAGCCGGTGATAGCTTATCTCAGGGAACAAGGAGTTTGCATGATAGTTTATCTAGACGACATTCTTATCATGGCGCAATCTCCAATTCTGGCAACTCAGTAATTACGCATGACCATTGCTACCTTACAAAACCTGGGTTTCGTGATCAACGAACCCAAGTCAGTTCTGTATCCTACCCAGACGATAGATTTCCTGGGCTTTGTCATAAACTCTCAAAGGGCTCAGTTGAGTCTTCCACGCTCCAAACTTCGGGATATAAAAAAGGAGCTATGCTCTCTGTTATCCAAACAGATGGTCTCACTCAGAGTGATTGCCAGGATAGTGGGCCTTCTAGCGTCCTCCATTCAAGCGATCTTTCCAGGGCCCTTACATTATCGGGCCCTTCAGAGGCTCAAGATTCAACACCTGCAGAAGGGCCTCTCTTACACAGACCTAGTTCCCCTTTCCCAGGAAGTACGGGAAGAGATCCAGTGGTGGCTTGCCCACGTAGAGGCATGGAACGGCAGGGCCATTTTCGGCTCTCTGCCAGAGGTCATCATAGAGTCCGACGCCAGCCGTTGGGGCTGGGGAGCGCGCTGCGGAAATATTTCCACAGGAGGGCGTTGTTCCCTAGGCGAGCTGGATCTCCACATCAATTGCCTAGAACTCCTTGCAGGGTCGTTCGCGATCCGGACTCTGTCACCCAAACAAGTCTCGTGTTGCATCCTCTTGCGGATGGACAACATTTCGGCGGTTCAATACATCAACAAATTGGGAGGCACGAGATCTTCCCTGTTAGTGGAAATAGCGAAGGATTTTTGGCATTATTGCCTGAGTCATCAGATCTCGGTCATAGCCGAGTACATTCCGGGCAAATCGAATGTAGTGGCAGACTGGAACTCCAGACATCTCAAGGACTACAGTGATTGGCAACTCCAACCCCAGGTAGTGCAATGGCTACAGGCAATCTGGGGACATTGCGAGATAGACCTGTTTGCTTCCAGACTGAATCGTCAAATGACCAAGTTTTTCAGCTGGAGGCCGGATCCGTTGGCTCTGGCGACGGATGCCTTTTCACAGGATTGGGCACCGAATCTGAATTATGCCTTTCCTCCCTTCATCCTGATTCCCCGAGTGTTCACACAAGTAATGCGCCAGAAGGCGGAAGTGATTTTGGTGACTCCCCTGTGGAAGTCGCAACCTTGGTTCCCAATATTATTGGAGGCGAGTTGCGATTTTCCCAGGAGGATTCCCTGGTCCTCAACGATGCTCCAGGGCCCTCACGGAGAGATGCACCCGATGGTAACATCGGGGCAGTTGTCCCTGATGGCCTGGAGACTTTCCGGCAACGTTGGCACATGCCAGGATTTTCGGAACAAGCTTCAGACTTTATCAACCAAGCTTGGGCCCCTTCCACCAGGAAAAGGTACTCTTCAGCCTGGAAATGCTGGGTTCGTTGGTCCGTGGAACAACACGTGGATCCCGTGGGGGCAGACTTATCCTATGTTGTAAATTTTTTGTCCAAAAAAGCTTCTGATGGTTTGGCATATCGTTCCATCAATAATTTCCGTTCAGCCATCTCGGCGGGTCATTCTCAGGTGGAGGGCAAACCAATAGGGATGCATCCATTAGTTTGCAAACTCTTGAAAGGTATTAGAGTAGCTAATCCGCCCAAGCCAAAGTATTCTTCTTTGTGGGATGTCTCGCTAGTTCTTTCCTTGTTCAATAAATGGCCCAGCAACGATATGTTGACAAGGAAACAACTCTCATCCAAATTGGCCTTGCTGTTATGTTTGGCAGCGTGTAGACGTTCATCGGATATCAAAGCTCTAGATATTACAGGTAGAGTATTTATTCCTGAAGGAGTTTCTTTTAACATTACTTCCGGAACAAAGACAATGTCACGTAATGTAGAATATCATGCTTTTCCTAGCAATCCCAAGCTCTGTGTTGTTCACTGCCTTAAAGCGTACGAAGAATGTACCAGGTCTCTTCGGCCTGATGGTGTGGTGCAATTATTAATTGCTTTACAGAAGCCCTACAAACCTGTCACTGCGGCTACTATAGCCAGATGGTTAAAATCTGTTATGCAAGAAGCAGGTATTAATACTCAAGTGTTTGGGGCACATTCTGTCCGAGGCGCCATGGCCTCTAAGACGTTCATGTTGGGTTCTACTGTACAAGATATCATGCATTCTGTAGATTGGTCCTCTGAATCAACATTTAAACTGTTTTATTATAAACCGGTGGGCGATATATCCTCTGTGGTTTTTAATCAGCGTTAAACTAGCATAATACGAAGCCTCCGGTCCTGTAATAAAATAAAAAATTAGCTAGCATTCGCGCCAAGAATTTTCAATTCTATTAAGGACACGGAGGCGAGGATTATCCCACCCGATTACATTACAGTATTGTAATTGTTACCCACCCGTTGTATTTATATTCTGGTTATGCAGAAGTTACGGGTTGTTCTGTCTCTCATTCTTTCAGAATCTGAAAAGAAGATGGATTAAGCGTAATCCTGGTTAAGAAGACGTTCTTCCCAGTTGGCCTGGTTCTTCCACGTTGGAGGATTGTGTTGGACTTAAGTTATTATGTTGGACCTTTATTGTTCGAAGCAAAGAAAGAGGACGATTTCCGGTGATGGTGGCTCTTATGGGGCTCTACAGGATGTGAGGTGTACTATGGCATCATGGGAAATGTAGTTATTTACATAAAATACAAGTTTTTCATTGGCTGCTGTGAGTGGCAATAAATAGAAAGAGAAGCATAATCCTCGCCTCCGTGTCCTTAATAGAATTGAAAATTCTTGGCGCGAATGCTAGCTAATTTTTTATTCAGGGGCAAACAGGATTTTTGAATCAGGGTTTCTGGTAGCAAAGCTATTGACAGCAAACCTAAAGAGTGGTTATGTTCCCACAGAATGGTTTGATTTACCTGGTTTAACTGTGAGGACAAAGGGCTTCCAGGACCAGACCCCACAAAACTAAACTCACACAGCAGGCTAAATGGCAGATGTCCCAAAATGTACCCAATCTTCCAGGTTACACAAATCTTAAAGAGATTTGCTTTTGACTTCAGAGCTTTCCCTCTGATAATGCAATGTTTCAGGCATGCTATTTCATTTAGAAAAGAAGCTGTTTATCAGGCTTCACTAATCATGCATAGCAAGTCGCACACAATATACCTATCTCTGAACTGCTACACTCTGGGGCAAATTCATTAAAAAGTTTTGCAATGCAGCACAACAACCAGATTTGTGGTGCAGTGTTGTGCATAGGGAAAATCATATCTACAAAGCCACCATGGGGCAAAGGTGTGAATGTGTTATCTAGCATAGGTTTTTATCTGGAAGGGTAATCTTCCAGTACAAAACACTATGCTTAGGCCATGATTACTAGTTGGTATATTCTGAGCCATGAGTAAATCCCTGTTTACGCACATGTTAGAATTACAAGTTGGTAGGTATTTAGTTATCAGATGCAGTAAATACTTCAGCCTTTGTTAAAGTTCTGCAGGTCAAACCTGCTGAAATTTAACAGGGGAAAAGCATATGAGATTTACCAAATCATGCATATTTTGGAGCGCTAAACACGAAAATCCTCATGTTACTCCCCACCAACTCGTAATAGGTGTTATTTATCGCACCCAATAAATAATGTACACCGTAGTGTTGTTATTTATCAGATGTGAGAAATAGCACCTAAACTTGTAATCAGGGCCACAGACTTACTTGAAAACATTTGCTACAGTGTAGTGTGCTGTACAGTGTGGCACACATGTCAATGTTGGAAACGTTAGGAGAAATCAAGTAATTTCTCCTTGCTATCACCTGCCTAAAGGAGGCAGTATTTTTTGACACATAGCTGCTGTTATCATTTTTAGCAGAGAAGGCTTTGCATCAATAATCGTGGGTGGTAACATGGGAACCCACATTTACCACCCAAGGGAGCACCCTTGACGAAAGGTAATGCAGAGCAGCTCTAAGTACTATTTGTGTTTCTTTACAGGCTACTTTCTAGTGCAAAAACAGTTTCCCCTGGAAATTAGTTAATCAACACTTTGTGCTGGTTTGCTTCACTTTTTGTGAGTTTGCACAAGTTCAAAGTGGTGAAAAATCTGTCCCTTTGACTTTAGACAGCATAGCCATCTTTAAGGCTGCTCAGACTACAATGAACGCTCAGATGGTGCATAGGTTACAACCTTTAGCAATGGACAGAAGAACTATTTCTCAAGTTACTTAGAATTTACTAGTTCTGGTCTCAGAGAGTAGAACCATTCCGTAAGTGACACAGAGTTACAAATTAAATCCACAGGCGGCAGGTCTATCTCACATTCAAAGGCAAGAGGGAGAGGATGCGGCCTAATGGCTAGGGCGGTCGACCTCAATTCTGAGGCCTGAGTTCGAGTCTCGGCAACGATACTCAACATCCTGTGATTCTGAGCAAATCACTTAGGGGCATATTAACAACGGCCAGCGATAATTATCGCTGGCCGTGCTTAGCGATAATTATATTATCGCCGCCTATCTCTGGTATTTATCGCCCTGGTAGCGCGTTATTAACAACGCGTTACTCCAGGGCGATAAAGATTCCAGAGATAGCGAGAGTTATCGCCCTTTTGCAGGGAACATCGCTGGTTTTCCAGCGATGTTCCCTTCAAACGGCGATAACCTTGCTGATACGACCCTGTGGTCGTATCAGCAGAATCCATCTCCTATGTCTAACATAGGTAAGTCAGGATTATAGCAGACGTTAGATTTTGGCAAACACGGCCGTTTTCGCCAAAATTTAACGTCTGCTATAATCCTGTGGGCTGCCTTGTAAATATTGCGATGTGCACATCGGCGATATTTGCAACGTAGCCCATCCGGGGTACGCCTAGTAACGCCCACTTTGCATCTCATTAGAGATGCAAAGATGGGCGTTGGGGGAAAGGGCGATAGTGCAAGGATTCACGCGATAGCGTGACCTTGCTGATTAGGCGATAAGATTATCGCCGCTTTTCGTCCGAAAACGGACGCTAAAGCGGCGATAATTGTTTATCGCCTCGTTGTTAATATGCCCCTTAATCTCTCTGTGCCTAACAAAAATTAATGTGTCCTTATGTAATGCAACTGGTGCTCATGTAAAGCGCTCTGATACCTGATACCTTCAGGTCAAGTTCGCGCTGTATAAAACCTTGAAAAAAAAGGCATCAGAGAGCAGAGCTATTTCTTGGGTTATACAGGTCTATCATCCAAAGTTTTAAAGGATAGTGCTATCATTTAGTTTACACTGTTCCTACTGCTAGGCTGGCGAACCATGACATACATAAAGCAAGTGAAAGGCTCAGGATCCCATTGGAAAACTTGGAAGGATTTCTTACTTGAAGCCTAGCCCTTGCGTTACTATAGCTGCCAAGGTTTCAGATTGCGTATCTGTGACATTTTCATAACATCAGTGTAATTATGAGTGACATTCAATGACTATGAGTTACACTTTCTCATGAGACAAATCAAGCATTGAAGATGAAGGAAACATATAAATATAAACTACATTCATTTGAGCAACGAGAAACTCTAGGAAGATCTTAAAACTGCTATAAAGCACCAGAAATGAAACCAAGCAGTTAAAAATCACCTGAATGTAGAAACGCTACACTGCAGGTAATGTGACTCCGGTTATCTGTATTTGGAAGGATTATCAGAAAGTGGTGTGTAAGATATGTCTCAGCATGGAACCGTGTGAAGTGCCGACAGCAACGAGGTCTCAAATATCTGTAAGGGTGGCCAGGGGTGTAAATGAATCAAGCTTGTTGGGACATAGTCCTAGTTACACATAAAAAGATACCAGGAGAGTTTGCATATGAAATAGTACCTTCAGGCCGGTCCAAGGTAGTCAATTGCGGTCGGAATGGGACAGGAAAAAGGCAACACCATCCAACTTTCGAGCGAGGGCATGTCAGGAGACCTTGCTTGTTAGAGTTGAGGTATTTCCGGTATAATTTGAATGCATGGTCTGCAACTCGGCGAGCGGGTTCGGAAACCCGTTGCAGCCATATTGGTATAGGTTGTGGAGAGTCATGGGGCATTCACCCATGCAAGTCATGGTAGGGTGGAAGCTACCATGTAGTGATCACGTGGTGCGTCCGAAGTAGTGGTGGCAGTACTAACTGGAAAGAGTTCCTTTACAGCGAGGAGGCACCACTCAAAGTAACTCTAAAGGAAATGTTAAAGAGGGGGGGGTGAGGGAGAAGTCCTGGAGTGTCATTCAGTCGTCATTATGAAGGTGCGTAGTACAACAGAAAAGTGACCAATCGCAATGGACTAATTGAGCCTGTTATGCAAGTAATAGGGTGCCGAGCAAATTGTGGAAACAGGTTGGTATAAGGTTTATGAGCTGCAGTGGCTCATACCGAGTGGTATTTGTACATATAATATTAAACTATGTTAACGGGTAGCAAAAAAGGGAAAAAAACAGTAGGCAACTCAGGTGGCCAGGCTCCCGGTAGAGAAGGGAGGCATGGCCTCCCGAAGAGTTAGTGGGTGTAGTGGGAGGCAGGGTTATTAAGGACAGGAACATGAAGCCAGGCTCAAGGACTGACTTGGAGAGCGGCGTCTACCCAGCCCGCCACAGCACCCGGTAAGCCATGCCTCAGGAGCAGTGCTTTAAATGGGCCGGTACTCACCGGTACTGAGTACCGGCACTTCTTAGATTTATCACTCTGAGTACCGGCACTTCTCTACTGCCGTGGAGAGTACCGGTACTCATGCAAAGGTAGGCTCATTGGCTGTGCTGGTGAGCAGGAGTGGAACGTGTCCCTGGCAGCCAAGGCGCCGCTTCTGTAGCCCCGATCTGAGCCCCAGCTGAGCTATTCAGCAGGGCTCATTTGAATAATGTCCGGGTGCTCACCATCACGCTGTGCTTGACAGAGCAGGGTCCATTCAGGCCCTGTGCTGTCAATCACATTCACACTATCCTGTGCATTCGTGCAAGCACAGGAATCATGTCAGTCCCCTGGCAGTGGCAATCAGGCTACGGCCAGTCCGGCCCTGGTGGCAATTAAAAAAGCCATGGTAGGTGAAGAGAAAAGATGGCTTTTATCTTACCTGAGTCTTTTGTGTGTCTGCTATGTTTGTGTGTATGCCTGTTTTTGTAAGAAAAAAGTGAGAAAAAGAGAGAGAGAATCAAGACACTCTCAGGAGGTATTTTAAAGAAAATGGGTGGCACTTTGTTTGTACATGTCTGCTCGGCGACAAAGATTCATAAATAACGTAAAAGGGAGGGTTGGTGGGTGGGTGAGTGGATGAGTGAGTGGATGGATGAGTGAGCAAGGGTGGATGTATAGATGGATGGATGGATGGATGAATAGATGGAAGGATGAGTGAAAGCATGCATGGGTGAAAGAGGGTGGATGATTGGATAAAAGGGCGGATGATGGGTGGATAAGTGAAGGATTGGATGGATGAATGAAAGGTAGGGAGGATGGATGAAAGGGTGGATGATGGATGAGTGCAAAGAGGTATTGAGTGAAAGGGTGGATGGAATAAAGGAGTGAAAGGGTTGATGGATGGATGAGTGAAAGGATTTATGGATGAGGGAAAGGGTGGATAAAGAGATGGATGAGTGAAAGGATGAATGGATAGGTTTGGAGATGGATGGATAGGTTTGGATATGAAGGGTGGATAAACGGAATGGTGAAAAACTGAATGTTTGATGAAAGACTGAATAGACAATAGAATGTAGAGGTTAAATGGTGGACACCAGCAGGTAAATCGTAGGATGAAAGGATGAATGGATAGATCGATGGAAGAGACAAGAGATATCTTCTGGGGAGGGTCATGATGAGTTGCTTCATTTGCTTGGTGCCATAAGAGCTTTGGTTCGACGTGGGGGTATTTTCAGTTTCTTCCTACTCGCGTGCTCAAAAATATATAGTATTGTGCCAAACAGCAAATAACAGTATGACATTAAAAAGGTGCAACTATTGCAAAAAAAGGAAATGTTAACCTGCTTTGTTTATATAAACACATTTCTCATGTGTTTTGGTATGTGCTGCAACTAATATAGAAGTTGTTAAGTATCATCATGTCTTGCCCTTAGCCCCGCCCCTAGCCCCGCCCCCTCACTACACCTCTAGCTCATTTTAATGAGTACCTGCACTTATTTTTTCCTATTTAAAGCACTGCTCAGGAGAAAGACTGAGAGGCTGAGGCAGACACTGCACACACAAAAGTAATTTAAAATACCAGTGTCTTGACACAGGGCCACTTTCTGGTCTGAGTCTCTTCTAGCAGGTGCCGTGTATGGGCCGACCAGCCCAGCGACGACTTCCTTCCTCCTGGCCAGGAAGTGCACGGACCGCGGATGGTCCAGGACTCTCGAAGTGCTTCGGACTGCAGACAGTGCAGGCTCAGTTGAGACACCACTAAGGTGGCGGCCGGGGCAGGGTGCCGGTGGGTCTAAAAATAGAAGTGCCATTACACCGCATGGTGTGAGCAGCGGCGGGAGCGGCCTGGGCTGTTTGAAACTTGTGCACAGCACTGCAATGCCCCGCCCGTGCATGGTTGCCAATAGGTGTGTCTCTCTGTGACACATGACTCAGTTCTTGTTGTGCCATTGGGCAAAATCAGTCCGTGACATCAGGGCTGATGCCGCATCGGGTGGATTGGTTGCATTGTAGCCTAAGATAGAGCTGAGCCAGCCCCCAAGCTTGCTGTATGCAGTGCATACAGCACCTCCCACTAGATTGCTCAGTCACAAAGTGGTAAGAGCGGTCCGGGCCTGACAGCTGAGGAGGTGCTATAAATGTGTGACTTTGCATTTCAGTGCGGTGATGCAGACCACCCCAACGAAATGCGTTAGTCTAATGTCTGATGTGTGGTACTTGGCAGGGCTGCGTTACATGTGCACTCTATGCTTTTCCCCATCTCCAATTGATGCTGTATCAGGAATCTGCAGTAATCAAAATTCACTTGGGTTCTCCCAGACATAAAAAGATATTACTGGGCCTCGCAACTCGCTGCCATTAACCAGTGCACCTATAGACGGCATGACGACCCGGCCTTTCGGATTGATCGCTGGCTCCTTCCCGGGGGAGGGTTTGAGGGGGCGCTATACACAAACTTTCGAAAACTCGCCCTGACCGGCCCGACCACACACACGGTGCAGATATGGCGGGACGCTACTAAAAGCTTGGGTTGGGAGGGCAAACTCACTCAAGTCACGCCACTTTGGCATTGTGACCGGTTGGGCCGTTTATTGCGCTCACTGGGCTTTGACAAGTGGGATACCATAGGCATTTCTAGACTAGGGGACCTTTGGAAATCGGGCGATGTCAGGCCCTTCTCTCAGCTACGTCAGGAATTTGAAATGGCCGACTCGGAGCAGTTCCGATATCTTCAAATCCGACACGCGCTGCTCGCGGCTTTCCCCAGGGGTACGATCCTTCCTGACTCCTCCCCTCTGGAGGACAGGATTTTAGATGGTGACCTGCCAGAAAAAGCCATATCTCATATTTAAAAAGCTCATTAATAACATGACTGATCCCTTGATTCAGTTGAGGGGTAAATGGGACCATGATGTCGCTGGCCTGGACGATGAGGAATGGCGGGCTGCAGTGGCTTCTCCGCGTGAGGTTGCTATCTCCTCGAGACTCCGATTGGTCCAGTTAAAGATCCTCCATAGAATATATCTGTCCAGATCCTCACTGGTCCATATGGGATACGCCCAGGACACTGGATGTACACGACACTGCGGCCACGAGGGCACTTTCATACATATACTGTGGGAATGTGCGGAAATCCAGGCATTCTGGGAGAGGGTGGTATCCAGGATGGGGGAAGCCTTGGGGCAGCCGATACAGTGTAGCATCAAGCTACTCTTGTTGAACGTATGGGATTCTACTGACTTCACGGCCAAAGAGCGGATTTGGATTACACTAGGGTTTATGGTGGCTAAGCGGAACATCGCTCGACTGTGGGGGGCTCCGAGTCCGCCGAGTATGGCGGATTGGACCAAAGACATGGATTGGTGTATGGTGACTGAGAAGCCTATCTATGTTTCCAGAGGCTGCCCGCAGAAATGGTCACAGATATGGGGACGTTGGAACATCTACCGGGGGGAACTTTGTGTGCCGCCAGTGGGTAGAGATGAAGTTGTTGAAAATATTGGTTAAGCACACACCTCCGCGGCTCATGCTAATATACTGGGATAGGAGAACCCCAATGTCTTAATGCACCCTTAATTTCCGAATACAGATGTATTGTAATGATTTTATTGTATCCATGCCTAATTTCTTAATAAAAGTTTCAAAAAAAAAAAAAAATTCACTTGGGTTATTTTGCTTACTTTTATTGATTTCATTTTTCCAGCAGATCTGATTCTTGCATCCTGCATTTACTAAAAGGCCACTGAGATTGTGTGACAGTGAAGTGCCAACTTATCCACAAGGATTTTCTAAATTATGTTGCGAGGAATTGGAAGAAGAGGCAAATAATGGGACGTAATGTGTAATTAAAGGCAGATTATGTTAGCCATTCTGTGACATTATTATCTACTTTTAGATTGTTTAAAACATATGCAAGGTATACTCATCAAAACCCAAGCCTACATGTACATAATAAAAAGTGTGCCTCATGTATTCGTCACATCCAAGTTATGTGCAACAGCTTGTTAGGTGTCCATTGTATCTACAGCAGAGTATCTTCAGAAACACCTTTTTACATATAAATAATTCCACAGGCCATTATTCCACCTTTAGTATTTATTATGCACACATCTCTGTAGAAATCACTTCAAGAGATTTTAAAAAGACATACAAGGTGTTTGGAATCTTCTTGAACTAAGTGTTCTCTTTATACTTTGTTGTAAATAGATACTGCTGTATAGAAATGTGTATGGCTAGTGAAACAAAACATTCTAATGCCAATAACAAGATCATAATTTTTACCGTTTGAATGAAATATACGCTTTTAATGTTTTGTGTGCTGTTGATAGACCTGTACCTAGACTATCAATTGGGGATGTTTACACTAACTGGGGGAACTTGGCACCCCTCTATTTGCTTCAGCACAGCAAACAACACCTAAAAGGTGACCAGTTACATTTTCCCACATGTAATGAACAACGTTACACCCTGTGTCAAGACATTTTTTATTACATTTGGTCTACTCAAGTTAGAAACCTTTTTAGTTAAAATCTGCAAATTATGCAGCAGCAGGTGGCTTAAGAGGTGGATGTGGTAAACTCATCTTTAATGAGAAAAGGCCATGGTCTCAGAATGTCTTTTTTCACTTGCCGCTAAAGGTAAAGCTAAGTCTTTCTGTATATATATATATATTCTCTCTCACTCACCCCTATCGCTCGCTCTAATTCTCTGTCTTCCTCTGTCTCTTTCTTTCACTCTCGTACAAACCCTGTCTCCCTTATCCCAGTACAGTGCTGTAAATGAAGATTTATTTGTAACTCGAATGCTTCTGAATGCGTCTCAGCAGTGAATCTCTATCCGATGATACCTTCCACATTGGGCCGCCGCCCCCCCCCCCCATGGGCTATTTATCCGTTTTTTCACTTCTTTTTCCAGATTGTACATTAGTCTTGAAACACCATGTTGAACTCCACCGTTGGGTCTGTAGCACCAAAATACAGACTGACATAAACAATGTGCCATGTCTGGGCACTGCTCTTTCAACATTTGACACACACTCATACCCTCCATCTATCACTCCTACATATGCATTACTATTTGCACCCTTGTGGCTCCACACACAAGTTGACTCTGAGCACCTCTCGGATGTTTGGTATTATACACTCTGACTGGCTGTGGCTACGAGTTGTCACGCACGGTCCCTCCATTCAAGGCCCTCTCCTCCCAAGTGGGGTGGAGGTTTTAGCAGCAGGATGCCTCCACCCCGTCGCCTCGGAAACCAGAGGTTCTAGCTCGGAAGCAGGTAAAGGCAGCATAGAACCGTGACCACTGAGTCTCAAAGCCTTAGCCCACTTTGAACATTTCTATGCGAGAGCAGAATTTGAGTGAAAAGCAGAAATCACGCACTGTGGCTCCACTACTGTACGGCAAACAAGCAAAAAACAACACAAAGACCGAGGTGCCGTATCACATTAAAATTCATCACAGAGCTTTCATGGAACAGACACCGAGCAGCAGACCAGGGGACAATGCAGTGAAGACTAGAGTTCAGTTGAGTTAATTTTTTGTGAAGTACGTATTACTCTCCCGAAAACTATGTTAAATTGAATGTATTGTATGAAATGTACTTGCCCAATATCTCACATGAAATTTAATGCATAGAAACGTGTCAGACGAGATCCCGACGGGAGAGTGAGCTGGGCAGATAAAGCCGCTCGGCTGCAGTTTTACAGCTCCTGTGAAATTTTTTTAATACACAAACCAATATCCCGTGGGAGAAAATTACACAAAGTAGCAAGCCTAATTTCACAAGATCTGGGACTAATGTAGATGGGACAGGGTAGGAAAGAGATATTAGAGAGAGCAGAGAAATAAATCAGTGAGAGATGTCTGGGAAGAGAAAAAGACAGTGTGTGAGACCAAATTCAGTACTTTTATGTCCTTCTAAAATACCGGGGAGGTTCATTGAATTATCCCAAAATAAATCTCAGATCAATGTGATAATGTGATTCTGTAACTTAATGACAGACTTCTCTCTAACAAGTCAACCAAAGCTTTCCCCTTTGGTTGATGCTCTTTAGTGCAATACAGTTGACCTATGGATTCTGCTTGTTGTGTTATGTTATTGGTATCGTATGCGTGCATTCTGCTAGTGGTACAGGCTCGCAGCACTTTCTTGAGGCCAGGGGACCTTCCACATAATCTGGTGCTACCATCGCACACTTTGGCCTATTTCATCTTGGGTTGTTTGTTACTGTTATCTTCTGGTCTTATTCTTCGCTAGGTGGCTATGTCTTATTCATTGACCCTTGTGGCTTGGTGCCGACTTGAACTCTGTCAATAAAGGACTTTAGGGGTATGTATTGTGTTGATTGAACTTGGAAAATGCACATTTTCTGTTGTGCATTATACACCAGTCACATTGATGTGAAAACTGGGCAAAAATGCATGTTTCAAACATTTCTGCGCAACAGATCACTCAGCTTCTACCCTCTCTGCAATCCATTTAATTGCCATTTTCAAGGACTTCTTTTCCCCTTGTTATTTCCAATGGCAGAAGTTTATGATTGGCCTATCCTTTCAAGACTGAATTTTCTTCTATGGTTGATCAGTTTAATTTGATTTAAAGGGTGATAAAGCGACGGTGATTAGCGGCTCCTCCACAAGAGCGGAGGAGCGTTGCCTGGCTAAAACAATGCCCCCAGAGCTGACAAATAAAATGGTAATTAAGTTTATTTTGTGCCATTTTTATTTCAGTAACCCTTTCTGAACTGAGTGTCAGTATGGGGGGTGGCAATTGCTGCGAAGTGGCAGTAGAGAGCTGCACACTTATGTTTAAAGTGCGCATGTCCCTTTGGCCAGCTGTCTTGTGATGGCCAGCCACAGATGCGCATTTTTAAATTTCTCTAATCTACCTGTCTTAGACAGCTGGGTTAGAGAAAGCACAGGCCTCCAGCGCTCTTAAGAGCGCTGAGAGAGGCCGCTCCATCCTATCCTGGCGCTTCGCTCATGCTGTGAGAGCAGCGCCAGGATTGGGTAGTGCAGTTTCCTGGGTCCCGGAGCTTTGAGGAGAGACGAGAAGGACGTCATGAAGCAAACCAGGAAGGTAAGTGCAGTTTTTAAAAGATTATTTTAGTATCACCCGTCCACCACTCTAAATACTTGCCAGCCGCCACTGCTAGAAGGAGATTGATTTATTGATGTTGAGAAAAAGACAGAGATACAGTGGGAGCCTGTGAAGATGGAGCATGAAGATAATTCCATCGATTGATAATGGATAATGTATAGATGCCAAAATAATATAGATTTTTATAAGGACACTTTTGTCATTGTCTAGATAGATCAAGTTGATTCCTTAAGGGTGAGTAGTGCGCTCTATAAATCCCCTGATTGATTGATTGATTGAGTCATGTCTATGTGTGTGTAACTAAAGTGAGAGGTTACATTTCAGAGTGGCTCTCATTATGACTGAGTATTCCACATCTAAGAGAATTCTTAACCAAAATAATCCAGGAAAGCTGAGCGCACCTCGGTTGTAGATACCATAAGGCAGGGATTTTGATATAGCCTCCTTCCTTCACAAATCCTGCGTTGGGATCAGACGTACTTCCCAAAGTTGGAGGAGGCTACAACAAACGCTCATTTGCTAATATAGAATCATATGTCCCCAGTAGTATTTTAATATGTGATTCAACTCAAATCCAAACCAATTTATTGTAGATTAATTAAAATCAATACAATGCTATAAAGTTAAAATAAAACCATATTGGATCATCACAGAACGTAGAGGAAAAATTAGTCTATCTGCTCCTCGCAGCCAATCATTGATTCATATTCAACATAAGTTGAAAAGATCAATTTCTGCAACCTATTTTATGACCATATACAGTGCAAAAGGATTAAAATCCTAAATTATGCATGAGCCGTATTTTGCATGTGAGAGGATACATTTCTGTCTTTGAGGGGTCTAGTGCATGTAACAAGATATCTACAAGCCTAATCAGTCTGTTTAACAGTTGGGAATTAGTATCGCTAAAAACACTGTTGCACTGCTTTCACTACTGTTCGGACCCCCAAGTTTTGAAATACAGGTCTTCAAAGCCTCATTCATGTAGGGCAAGACAAAAAGTTAACAAATGTGGAATTAATTCTGTTTTTACTCCGTGCAATCTGCGGCATCAACATTTAAATTTAGTCTGGTTTGGCAGCAATATTTTCTGTCTGTTAGGGAAAGTAAAAGTAGATGGAATTTTACGTACTTAGTGCACTTTTACAGTCTCAAAGGACTAATCAGATATGTCTGCAGAATCAGTAAACAATATTTTAAGAATATAAATTGTGCTTTATTAAAAGTTTGAGATCTTCAACGAAGGAAGGCTTGCAGATTTTGTCCTTGATCAAAATTTCAAAATGATCCAGGGAGACCTGGGCTATCCAAGTTTCGATCAATAATTCTATTAAAATATTTGGAAAAGAAAGAGGGATTAACTTACTCCATTGAAGCTAACTTGGACCACAGGATTGACAAAGGAGTACCTGGTGGCACGCTGCATAGTCTGTAGCAATATTTATTGAACATAGAGTCCAGTACATAGGCCATTTGTGTCAGGCTAAACTCTAATCGAACAGGGTGTCTGGACAAGAAATAGGTAGATAGAAAATATATCAAGGGCATTTTGTCAAAAGTTTGTCCAACGTGATACTCATCCGGTCACCAAAACAGAATGCCCCCCAGAGGATTACCGGAAAGAACTTTACTTTTTATTATTGCTAAAATTGAATCACCTATGGAGCTCTGTAGATTTGAGTACAATGTTCTAACCTGTTAGAAATGGGGTTTCTGGTTGGATAGGGTATGCATCTAAGCCACGCAGAACCCACCACTCTAGTCAGGGCAAGTAAGTTACACACCAGAGATAACCCATGCTCACCCCCTTAGTAGCTTGTCGAGAGCAGTCAGGCTTATCTCAAAGGCAATGTGTAAAGTATTTGTACACACACATAATAACCCAGTGAAAACACTACAAAAGTACTCCTCACTTGTTAAAAAAAAAAACCAATATTTATCTGCATAAAACAAGACCAAAACTACAAAAATCCAACATACACAAGTAAAATACTAAGTTTCAAAGATGAAATGCAGTTTTAGAGCTTCAAAACACAATAGATTCAACTGGTGCTATGAAGTTGAATCTCAAAGTTTGGGACTGACTGCGATGGAGCGCGGGCCTGCTATGGAGTCATACAGACCCTGGTTACAGTATCTTGGAACCGATGACAAAACAAGGACATTGCGAGGCGCTGGGGAGGTGAGGTGCCACTGAGGTTGGTGCGTCATCAGTTCCTTACTGTCGGTACAGGTCGGTGGCATGTCGGTGCCCGGGACAGCGCGTTGCACAAAGGAGAGAGCCATCACTGAGCAAGTGAGGCGTCAGTTCCTGGAGGCGGTGCGGAGTCATTGAGCTGGTGACGCCCGGGACATTGCAAGGCCCAGGGGAGGTGATGCGGCATTGGCGTTGAGGCGTTGGTTCTTTACGATGATGTGGGGTTGATGAAGCGTCGAGTGTCAAGCCACACGGCGTCGACTTTGTGATGTCGATGTTAAACCACAGGACCATAGATGCTATGGCAGGGTTGGAGTCGGGTGTCATGGACGTCGGTGACACAGCACTCGGGACTCATGAGGTGGTGGGACTTCGGAGGAGCTATGGCTGCATCAGGGCCTGTGTTGTAAGTCACGGTCGTTGCATCCAGTGGGGACCACATCTCCGGTGCAGGCAGCGGCGCTTTGTTGAAAAGCGGTGCTGGCTCCGAAGTCACACTGAAGGTCAACGTACAGGTTTCTTCTTGTTTAACACAGCAAACTCACTTCCAAAGGCCAAGGAATTGGATTTGGCACCACTTGGCAAGCTAGGAACCCCAGCAGAGGAGCCCAGGGGCTTCAGGTGAAGTCTTTGATGGACCTGAGATTTCTTAACATGTGGCAAGTTCAACTCAAGCCTTTGAAGAACCTTCGAAGCAGGATGTAGAAAACAAAGTCCAGTTCTTTCACTCCCAGGACAGAATCAGCAAGCAGCAGGCCAACACAGCAAAGTGGCTGTCCCTCCTGTCAACTATCCAGCTCTTCTTCCTGGCAGAATGTCCTCAACTCAGAAGTGTTCTGAGTATATGGTGTCACAGGTCCAGTACATATACCCATTTCAACCTTTGAAGTAGGCAAACGTCAAAGGAAAGTCTTGTAGTGACAACTCCTCCCACCACTCTAGCTCAGAAAGGCCCATCAGCCTTGTGATGGGCCAACAGGATATGCAAGGCATGCCTCAGCTCCCTTTGTGTGACTGTCTAGAGTGAATGCACAATCAACCCAACTGTCATCCTGACCCATTTATGTCACAGACAGTATTGACGGGCAATCGTTATCTTACAGACCCTGAGCTCAAGGGGTTGAATCTGTGCAACAATCTCCTTACACTCGTTTGCAGGCAATCTACAATTGGTCTTGACTGCATTCATTTCAGCTTCTGAGGTTTTAAAAAACAAGCAAAACCTTCTGTATGAGGTGACAAGTTCCACATTCCACTCATTAGAACCCTTGAATGCTGTGTTGACCTGCCACTTCATTTTCCATGTATTGTCATTATGTTTTCTGACTGTTATTTAGCTGCAGAATTCTACGATTGTGACCCAAAATATGCTTTTCTGTGATCTGAGCCTTTGAATAGTTTTCTGCATTAGGCAATGTAAGAGGGGATTAATCTGGTACATGGTAAATATAAGACCCACAAGGTTCTCATTCAAATACAATGTTGAGAGCTATTCTCTTTGCTTATGTCCATGCCCTTTACTCATCTTCCAGATAATGCCCATTAATTAATGCATGATAAGGATTTTTCTTGTCAAAAATAAACTTATATGGAAAACAGCCACTTGGGCTCCAAGGCAGAGCTGATTCCAAGACACATCTCTTTTAGCCTTACAAACAGCTCTCTATGAACTGCATGCCCATAAAATACCTGGTCCATACTAGGCCTGCCTTTATATGATAGGTTTGTAGTGTCTTGTGAGTTAGAGATGACAGGACCCTTTTGGTTCCTGACGGGCTCCGTAGAATCGTGACGTAAATGCTTGGGTGACAGAATTCATGATGTAGAATGTTCATTTTACGGTTGCACACTGAGGAATAAGATGTGTAATACCAAGCTCCATGTGTGGCTGATCATTTACATGTACCCGGGCTGAGGAGGACTCTACAACTGGCAACGAGATAGGGGATTACCTAAACCCCACGACCCAAAGAATTGAGAGTGCTCTCCCGCAGAGTTTGCCATGGTCCAGCAAACTGCTCATGTGTGCCATGTGTTTCTCAGCCAAAGTGAAAATCGACGGTTGGCCTATGTGGAGTTAAAGCGACACCCCAGCCAGTGCAAGGCCTGTGAAGAAAGTGAAGATCTTACAAAAAGTTTGTTTGACATCGGCTAGAAATTTGTTGGTAAAGTCGAGACAAAAGGTGCACCACCACAGCATAACACAGAGCCATCATTCATACAGTACGACAACAATATAGGCAGCAACCACCAGGTACAGAGAAAAGTTGATGGCAATGAGAGCCAAGTATAAGGAAGCGCTAAAGGTGGAAAACACTTCTAACACAAAGAAACACTAAAGGTAGTTGAAACCAGGTACCATGCAAGGAGGTAAGAGTGGGGAAGACACTGTGCCAGAAACAAAGCCACTACTCACCGCCTAAGAAGAAGACAGTGTCTCACAACCAGAGAGCGATGACCCAAATGTCAGCATACGGCTAGTGCTTAACAAATGTGCCGGTCCAAGTGGGCAGCCGATGCTGCCGGAGTGGACTCTGTTCTCGACAGCAGAAAGTTCTGCATGTTATGATGTTGCTGCATTGTTAAAATCACAGCCTCCCTTTGACACCACCAAAAAGCAGATGGACTGCATGGATTGAAACTTTTGATGATTTCATTGATTTGCTGGAAGAAGTACAATAAGATAATTAAATATCTGGGGAATTTGGCGGGTGAAGGAGTAAAGGAAGTGTTAAAGAAAATACCACACTGTGGTGAAGTGACCTAGCACCAAATCAAAGAGGTGCTAAACTCCAGGTTCAATCCATTGCCAAATGTTGACTTTGAAAGGTACATTGTCAACCAGGCATAACGCTGATGAGTTTGTAGAAAGACTTGATTCACTCAGCAGGCCCCAGGCCCAGCTCTCCTGTTCTGCTGCATTGCTCTTGCTCCTGTCTTCTCCTTGCTTTTCCCTTGTTTTCACTGCTTTCTCCTTGCCTTTTCCCCTGTTTTTCGAGTGCCCTCTCTTAGCTTTTCCTTTGTTTTAACTGCTTTCTCTTTCTTTTTCCCCTGCTTTTTTAGTGCCTTCTCCTTGCTTCCCCTCATTTTCATTGCTTTCTCCTTGTTGTCCCACATTTTTTGAGTGCCTTCTCCTTGCCTTACCCTCCTTTTCATTGATTTCTCCTTGATTTTTCCCTCATTGCTGCTCTTGCCTGCTGCCTTTTTCCCGCCTCTGCCTATCCCCACCATCCACCTCCAGCACCACTCCCTCCTCCCAGACCCTACTCAGTGGAGGCCACAGCACAACCCCATTGAGAAGGCACTAGGACCAGCTCTCCTTGTGCTGCTGCATTGCTCTTGCTCCTGTCTTCTCCTTGCTTTTCATCCTGTTTTTGAGTGCTGTCTCCTTGCTTTCTCTTTGTTTCCCTTTGTTTTCATTGCTTTCTCTTTGTTTTATCCCTCGTTTTTTGAGTGCGTTCTCCTTGCTTTCCCCTCGCAAAAAAAAAAAGCTGTTAGCAACTCCAGCACCTTGAGAACCTTATGGGTGATTTGCAGTGCTTTATAAATCCTTGATTGATTGATTGATTGGATTCAATGAGTTTAATGATGAAGAGGCCATACATCTCAGAGTAATAGATAGCTGTCTCTCCGATTCCTTCAAAACGAATGCTAAAAGAGACACTCAACTTGGAGCGAGTACTCATGGCTGCTAGAGCAGAAGAAAGAGCTGACAGACAAGCAGCTACTATGCAAGCCGGATAGGCACAAAATGAATCAGTGCTGAGTGTGAAAAATAAGCCAAAATACAAGGTAGAAGGCTATAAACTAATGTCTCCAAAGAAAAAGAATTGTGTTTTCGATGTGGAGTTTCATTTTTATTTTGTAAGGGATTGCAAAGTGAAGGAAAAATCAAGGGCCTCACTTGCAAGGAATCTTGTTGCGCTGCCCTGCATCAAAAGAAAAGGGGAGGAATGCACCGTATCCACACGATACAGGGCATTCATGTTCTTTTCCCCTATGCTGGCGCACAATAGGCTGCCATGCGCCAACACTTGCACCCTTGCATAATGGTGCAAGGGTGCCTGCGTTGTGGGGCTGATTGATTTTAGGCAGTAAAAGACACCTTTCTGCACAAAATCAATAAATTGAGGCAATTTCCTCTTTCTATGTGTGCTGCAGAATACAGCACACATAGAAAGAGGAAAAACAAGGAGAAATGAATACATTTCTCCTCGTTATGCCTCCCTAACCCCACCCCTGGGGTGGCGTTAGAATCTGAAGCGTTCCCAAGTTTACGATTCCTCGTAAACCTGGGAATGCTTCAGATTCTATGGGTGTTGCATGGGAACACCCACAGCAACAACCATGGAACGCCCCTTTCACGCAGTATTCTGCGTGGGAGGTGCACATATTGACAAGGCCATGAAAAGCCACGTTAAGTGGCTTTACGTGGCCTTGTAAATATGCTGCGGCACATTGCGCCACCGAAGCGTTAAAAAAGTGACATTCCGGCGGCGCAAAAGTGGTGCAAGTGGCCTCATAAATGAGGCCCCAAGTGTGCTAAGTTAAGAAAACAAAATGGATGCCAGAAAGTTCCAGAGACGTTCCAACTATGCCCACAAGGCCAAACGGAACATCAGTTGAGGCAAGTAGAAACGTAACGAAGTTGATTGCCATCAAATTCTTGTCTAAATGTTTGTGACCATTTTTATCAAGCGACAATGAGTAGGATGGCTGTGCGATGTCAGTGTTGACTGCTGGACGACATGCGCATGTAGGATTAGCTTCTTGCAAGGAAGAATGCCGGGCGAGGCTAGATTGACATGTGAAATTGCTAAATTCATTTGGATACGGTTCTAAAATCACACTGAAAGTGAATGGGTGCTCCACACCATTTATCATACACAGTGGCATGTCAATAAACATTATACCAGTGTAAAAGTACAATGAACTGTCTCCAGTGCCCCATTTAACTCCGTCAAATACCAAAGTGTATACGTTGGCTGCTTCGAGGCTACTGCAAAATCAAAGTTCATTCATGGCAACTTTGAAGCATAAAAAGACGAAAGTACAGGCACCAATTCATGACCTGCAAGGCGCTTCATCGAGTGCACGTTTACTCAGTATTAGCACTGCTGCTGACAAAGGGGCTGATTTCTGTAAACTACAACATCAATGCCTATCATGAGATCAGTTTTCATCTTTGTTTCATAGACTAGGAAGACTTAAGACCATGAAAGATGCAACTTCACATAAATGAGGACATCTGTCCTGTTGTTCAACAACATTGTCCAACTGCATTTCATTTACAAGAGACTGTTGAGAAAGAAATTGAGACATTATTAAAAAATGACATCATTGAGCTAACAACTGTTCCGATGCTATGGGTATCACCCATAGTAGTAGTGCCCAAGAAGAACAGTGGATGAGCCATGTGCATCTTTGTTGATATGCGCCAAATGGACAAGGCGATTGAAAGAGAATGAAATCCAGGTCCGCACGTTGCTGACATGATTATGCAGCTGATTGGAGCCATAGTATTTTTCCGCCTTGATTTGAACAAAGGATATCACCAAATTGAACTGGGAAAAAACTGCAGGTACGTTATTACCTTTTCAACTCATGTTGATTTATTTAGATATAAAAGGCTACGTTTCGGAGTGTCATCAGCTGCAGAACTCTTTCAGGATGTCATTCGTCACATAATACAACCAGTCACAAATGCTTTCAATTATTGTGACGACATACTCATTTTTGGGGCCATAAGAATAGAACATGATAAAGCTCTTGCACAAGTGTGTTATATACTTGCTGATGCAGGTCTCACTTTAAATGGTGAAAAGTGTGAGTTTCATAAAACAAAACTTAAGTTCTTGGGTCATATATTTTCTGATGGGAGAATGATCCCGGATCCAAATAAAGTACAAGCCTTGTTATCCACTTCTCTCCCACAAGGTGTAACTATCCACCTCTCACCCACAAGATGTAACTATGCTGTGATCCTTCCTTGGTATGGCCAGTTACTGTTCAAGGTATATACGTGACTTTGCCACTGTGAATGTTCCATTGAGAGACTTAATGAAATTAAATGTTCCATTTCGATGGTCACATGAATGTGAACAAAGCTTCAAGAAAATCAAACATGCAAATGAGAATGCCACTGAAATGGTACACTTTGATCCTAAATTGCAGACGGAGGTTGTTGTTGATGCAAGCCCAAGGGGGTGGTTGGGTGCCATCCTTGCCCAGTACACTGGACACCCAAATACCCCAAGACACATTGGGGGATATTCACAAGAACGTGCGATAATCATCGCCAAAATGGGTCAAAGCAATTACACATATCGCCGTCCATCGCGGGAAAATAACTCTGTGTCAACGCCCCATTCTCAACACAGCAGTAACATGGGATAGTGATCTCATAACGCCTCAAATGTCTGCGTTAAAATCCCCGGGACGGCGATAAAAATCTAAAGACGAACGTGAAAAAACTTGCGATGGGCCCAACTGCGAAAAAAAAACACAGCGACAAGCAGCGCCAGGCCTGCAAGTCCCACAAGTCAGGTGGGAAAAACCACCACAAAAGCGCCAACAAAAAACACAAACAAAAAACAAACAACTGCGAAGCACAATGGAGGTAGCCGGAGCGAGTACAGAGGACAACCAGAACCCCACAAGCCCCACGGAGGACCAGCCTGGGACCTCCGGGCCAGGGAAGGGCAAGGAGAAGAAGAAGAGGAAGACGCTGTTCAGTCCGCAGGAAAACAGGATCCTCATTACGGAGGTGACAGAACACCATCAACACCTGTTCGTCACCTCCACTGTGTCATTGG
This sequence comes from Calotriton arnoldi, assembly GCA_963921515.1. NCBI lineage: Eukaryota > Metazoa > Chordata > Amphibia > Caudata > Salamandridae > Calotriton > Calotriton arnoldi. The sequence continues at coordinate 1,791,498 of CAWUFW010003186.1, read as the reverse complement.
CAACAAAAATTACAATATGGCAGTACATTTTGGCCAAGGTGAATGCAGTCGGATCGAAGAGAAGGGAAGTGGACGACTGCAATAAGCGCTGGACTGATGTGAAGCGCAAAACCAAGCAGAAACCCGCAGCAAACCTGAAAGCAGCAATGCAGACTGGAGGAGGGAATACAGCGACACTCCAGGAGCTGGATGAGATGGAGGGAATGGTGACCCGAGTCAGCATTGGGGAGACGGTGGCAGGAGTTGAGGGACCGGACACTGCACAACATGACCTGACCCAACAGCAACAGGGTGAGTAACGACCAGGGACCGTGGGGACGGGGGGAGATGGGCACAATGGCACACATGCACAATTAAGTATAGCACATGTGCAGACAAACCATGCCCAAGTGTCACAACTCCGACCAAGAGCCCAAGTTACCCAAGTCTGCAACATCTCAGCACTGTATAAGCACAGAAGTCAAAGGCACACTGCCTGAAAGGGACAAGGGCCAGCCAAATCAGAGCTGAAGGGGCAACACACCCACAATGCTGCACACACACATAAGAATCAGAGCTCCTCAACATTGATTACAATGTGGTACAAACTGCAACACTATCACAACAGAACAGAGGACACAACTGCCGCCGCGAATACTGACAGAGATTTGAAAATCCTCAAAGACATTATTACCCATCAATCTTGAAGAAAGCATGCTTGACCTCTTCATGATCACCTAGAATACCAGAAATTCAAAAATGTGCAGGAAGAAATTTCAGTTACACCAGAAGGCAATATATTACGAGGCTCGAGAATTGTCATACATGAGAGCCTGAGACAACAAGTCATTGGAATGGCACATGAGGGACATCATGGACTTGTTGCTACTAAAGGAACTCTACGGGCCCGAGTGTGGTTCCCTTGTCTTGATGAAAAAGTTGAAAAAGAATTAAGAGCCTGTCATTTGTGCAGCTGCTTGACACCCAAAACAACCCGCATCCATTAAACATATCTGATCTTCCAAAGATTGCAATTGATTTCTTTGGACCCCTTGCCAATGGACATCATTTACTAGTCAATGTTGATGAATACTCCAGTTTTCCCCTTGTGGAACATCTGTCATTTACTACTTATGACAGAGTCAGTGAGAGATTAGAAAGAATGTTTGCAACATGCAGTTTTCCTTTGATTTGGAAATCTGACAATGGCCAGCCTTTCAATTTTCTCCCTCATCTAAATGTCAAGCATCAGAAAAGCACACCTCTCTGGCCATAGGCGAATGGCATTTTCGAAAGATTTATGAGCACCCTCAAGAAGACAGTTCAGGGCACTGCACTGTAAAAGCTTGAACTCAATTCAGTTCTTCAGTCTACGCTTCATACATACAGGTCAACTCCGCATTCTGCCACTGGTGAAAGCCCTACCATCTTAATGTTTGGGAGAGCCATTGGAACCAAATTGCCACAATGGACCACTGAAAGATCTATTGACATTGATAAACTTCACACGACTGATTCATCTCACAAACGAAAAATGAAGACCTATGTGGATAGATGCCGCTGCACTCGGAGCGCTGTGTTCAAAAGAGGAGACCAAGTCATTGTCAGGCAAAAACAGAAACACAAGTCTGATGCTCCTTTTGATGTTGACCCACTGAGGGTTATGACTAGTAAAGGACACATGGTGACATGATCACTGTCTTGGAAAGTCCATCACATGAAATTCTACACATTTCAAGCTCCTGTCTAGACATTCGCCAGCGCCAGATGTCAGATGAGACACTTATCCACCTGAGAATCCGGAGAGCCCAACAACTGTACCAGTCTTTTTGTCACCAGAGTCAGTCATGGACACTTCTCCTGTATCTCTGCAGCCTCACATGACAAGATCTGGATGATTGATTTGAGCACCAAAGTGACTTATTGAAGAGTTGTGATTTACATGTGTATTATTTGTATTTTTTATTTAACAATGGGGGAGATGTAGTGTCTTGTGAGTCGGAGATGGCGGGACCCTTTTAATTCCTGATAGACTTCGTAGAACTGTGACGTAAGTGCTTGCACATGGGTTATAGAATTCATGATGTAGAATGTTTAGTTACCAGTTACACGCTAAGCAATAGCACATGTAAAACCAAGCCTGGTGTGTGGCGTGATCATTTACATGTACCCGGCTGGGAAGGACACTACAACTGACGATGAGATAGAGGATTACATAAGCCCCACAACACGAAGAACCAAGCGTGCTCTCCCGGAGAGTTTACTGTGGTCCAGAAAACTGTTCATGCATGCAACGTTTGCCTCAGTCGAAGTAAAAAATTACGGTTGGCCTATGTGGAGTCAAAGCGACACCCTAGCCAGTGCAAGGCCTGTGGAGAAAGGGAAGGTCTTACAGAAAGTTTGTTTGTCATTGGTTATAAATTTGCTGGTAAAGTCGAGACAAGAAACTCTGCGCCACAGCATAACACATGGCCAACATTCATACAGTATGACAATGCTAAGGACAGAGCAATAAAGACGTGTAATGCCAAGCTCCATGTGTGGCGTGATATTGGCATGTACCTGGGGAAGGCGCTACAAGGTTCACTCTATCGATGGCCTATTGATGCAGAAAATCATTAGATCATGCTGGGTACAGATCTCTGCAAACCGTGGAGATAATAGCTTTTGTTTTTTTGAAATTTGTAGATATTGGACATAGATCAGTAAAGTATTTACCATGTAATCCTCAAACAATGTTTATGAATGAAAAAGAATTGGAATATTATGGTGTGATGCAGCCAACTTCTGGCACTTATTTGGCTGTGCACTCTGCGAATCAACCCAGTCCTAGCCTAAAGAAGAGCACATAGTGGGAGACACTGATGGCTAAAGCCAAGTGAGTACACACATAGCATGGTATCTAGTTTGTATCTACAAATTCAGTGCAGACAGCACAGGGTCATATCACAACTGAGTATGAGAGCGGGATAGCTCAACAAAACCATGTGAGATGTTCATGCCAGGCAGAAGTGAAATAATGTAGAAAGTGAAGGGATTGTGCCATATAATCCTCCTGACAACTAATCTGCAAACATTTAGAGAACTTCACAGCTGCAACTTTCTCCAGACATTTGGATGTTCAGTTGGCTGGCCTCTGCCACAACTACTATGTGGAAAGGGACTTCTAACATGAGGGTCCAGCTGGCCCACCACAGCAATGATCTTCATAAATAGATGAAGAGTACACTGGAGGAGCTGCTACAGCAACATTGAAAGATAATGAAGCCTCAAGAATGAGCAGTGTTTCTATGGCTGAGGAAAGCACCACAAGGCGCACAAACAGCCGCAGTAGACAGTCAGGGCAGCAACACACAGCGGGCTGGAGAGAGGGCTAATGTTAAATCATTGATAGAGACATAGTTACAATTTACATGTGTATTGTATGTGCATGTAATGGTGACCATTTTTTGGTGTAGTTTGCAGAGTATGTGAATATCATCATTTACCTTAATGTATATATTTCATTGCGACCTGCAAATCAACAGTTTCAGCATTGCCATTTGCTATGCTCTTAGTACTCTAATTTGCAGTGTGAAAACTCCTTTGTACATCTGAACCTCTGTGTTTTTTTCATTTCTACTACATTTCTGTAAAATCAGACGAATCAGTTAAATGTACAAATGATAGAATTGAGAGTTATCCAATTGAATGTCAGAGTATCAGACCATAATTTCAATATGCTAAAATATCATAGACCAAATATCGAATATCAGAATACTGTGAAGGTTTGTATATTTAGGAAAGTATAGATTCTTACCTCCAAATACACATACCATGAAAATATACATATTATCTATTGATCTATCTATCTATCTATCTATCTATCTATCTATCTATCTATCTATCTATCAGCCGCGGTCCGTACAGGTAACAGCGGTGGGGCTGGGTGGGGGGTGGATTCTGACGGACGATGCAGAGGGAAAATTAAATATTTATTTAATTTTCCCTCTGCATCATTCCTCGAATTCCCCCCCCACCCCCACCCGGCCCTACCGCCCCACCGCTTTTACCTGCACGGACCGCGGCTGCTATCTATCTATCTGTCTATCTATCTATCTATCTATCTATCTATCTATCTATCTATCATACTATCTATCTATCTCTCTCTCTCTCTCTATATATATATATATATATATATATATATATATATATATATATATATATATATATATATATATACAGAGATAGAGAGAGAGAGAGAGAGAGGGAGAGAGTTAAGTTTAATAAACCTATACTACCTGTGTATAGACACAGTCACAATATTTTGGCACTGGATGTTTAGGCTACTTTATTTTCGCTGAAAACAAATCTGCAAAAACTACTTTTTGAGAGTTCTTGTCTTGCAAACTTAAATTTGCAGTACTTCCACCCTGTAACTAAAAAAGTTTGCAGATTTCATGAACATTCCCAAAAAAATTCACGTTGCGATTGGATTTCAAGATATTTGCAAAATACATTTCTCACTATTTAGCACGTCTCTAATCACTACTCTGTTGACCCCAGTTGTCCATTTACTTAATTTTGGGTTGAAATCACTCAATGAAATTAAATTCATCTTTTCTTTGTACAGTATATCATAGTGGGATGGATGGTAACGTGAAAGAAAAAACACATTTAAAGGGAAGGGCCACGTCCACATATTTCAGTAAAAGAAATCATTGAATTTGTCACAATTTTTGCATTTCCTCAGGGCGTCATTTTCGAGGTCTGTCTGTTCCCGTCCTGCAATCTCCTTCACACGGAAAGTACTGTCGACTGAAACTTCAGATTTGATTTTCTTTCAACGATGGTCAGTTTCCTGTGATTTATAGTATGCTAAAGATTAATACATGGTGCATGTGTACTCTAGACAGAGAGAGAGATTGATTGATTGATAACTACAGATGGATACTGATGGAGAGAATGAAACTGAGGCATTAAGTCAAATCATTGACTGGATGGATAATTGATTAATTATAGACGACAAGATTGATGGATTTGTATATGAACAGTCTGAAGTAAAGATGGGCCAGTGTGCTTCATTTATTTTGTCTGCTGTCTCCCTTGTGTTATGAGATGTAAACAGGAGTGAACATTTCTTATACGCTGTCCCCCTGCCTCTGAGTGCCCGAGTTCTCCAATAAGTCTGGAACAGAATAATGTCCCAAATTGGAAGACTTCATAGTAATACAAGAAAATAAAAGCAAGGGTTTTAAACATTAATACATGGTGCATGTGTACTCTAGACATGCTTTTATTTTCTTGTATTACTATGAAGTCTTCCAATTTGGGACATTATTCTGTTCCAGACTTATTGGAGAACTCGGGCACTCAGAGGCAGGGGGACAGCGTATAAGAAATGTTCACTCCTGTTTACATCTCATAACACAAGGGAGACAGCAGACAAAATAAATGAAGCACACTGGGCCATCTATACTTCAGACTGTTCATATACAAATCCATCAATCTTGTCGTCTATAATTAATCAATTATCCATCCAGTCAATGATTTGACTTAATGCCTCAGTTTCATTCTCTCCATCAGTATCCATCTGTAGTTATCAATCAATCAATCTCTCTCTGTCTAGAGTACACATGCACCATGTATTAATCTTTAGCATACTATAAATCACAGGAAACTGACCATCGTTGAAAGAAAATCAAATCTGAAGTTTCAGTCGACAGTACTTTCCGTGAAGGAGATAGCAGGACGGGAACAGACAGACCTCGAAAATGACGCCCTGAGGAAATGCAAAAATTGTCACAAATTCAATGATTTCTTTTACTGAAATATGTGGACGTGGCCCTTCCCTTTAAATGTGTTTTTTCTTTCACGTTACCATCCATCCCACTAAGATATACTGTACAAAGAAAAAGATGAATTTAATTTCATTGAGTGATTTCAACCCAAAATTAAATAAATGGACAACTGGGGTCAACAGAGTAGTGATTAGAGACGTGCTAAATAGTGAGAAATGTATTTTGCAAATATCTTGAAATCCAATCGCAACGTGAATTTTTTTGGGAATGTTCATGAAATCTGCAAATAGCATTACAGTATTTGAGTTGTGAGTGACTAATCGTCATTCAATTTTGAGAAAGAGCTCAAGTTTCCCTCAATGGATACTGGCCTCCAGGATACAAAACGGTCTCACTCATGACATACTCAATAGTCTGAAAGCCGCATCAATGATTTACTGATTTGGAAAATCTCATGCCACATTGATGTAGTACTATCTCACTACACAATTGTACATGCAGACATGATCAAGTAGTGCCTGTGTGCAGTTAGGATGCCTTTAGTGGCTTCCTTTTCAGATTTGGCGTTAGCCAAGACCATTTAATTTCATTAAATTATATGTATAATATGAGACTTAAGGCGCGTTGAGCCAGCCCGCTTCCTCCATTGGCCTGTTAGTGTGCCACTCACATTTTTCGTCTACATATTACAGAATACAGCATGACGCAATAGGTCAGATCACTTGAGCCACTGGCTAACTTCACTGTGAATGACGGCATTCTGCCCTTTTACAAGGAGCACACACACACACAAAGTTGTTTGCTTCAGTCTCGGGCATTACTAAGACAATGCGTACTTTTAGAGACCAAAAATATTTTTGCTTTTAGCTTGGCAGCTTCTCTAGTAATTAAGTTTTGCAAAAAGCATGACAAAACAAAGGAAGCATTGACAAAGAAAAAGGTTTGGCAGCCAACGTCTGACCTATAGGCTTTGCCAATGCTTGTTTCATTAATGCAATTAATGTTCCAGCTAACCCTACTATTCTCTATGGGTTCAAAACCTCTACAGTCTCTACATCAGGTCCATTATTCTTGAGGTGCAGTTAACATATTGTCACCTCATACTCCACTTAACAACACTGTTATGACCTTTGACCTTCCAGTAAAATGACCTTCCTTTAGAAGGGTAAGTCTTCATTTAAGACATAAAATTCTCGTATTTGGGGAGTGAGTAGTTAACAGATTTGCCTGTACTTAAATAGTGTGATTGAGGATTAAAGCTGGATGACATGATAAAAAACACCAAAGTGGCCCGCACTTAGGGGCATATTTACAACTAAGTGACGGAGCGCGGCGTTAGCCTTCCTGGCTTAACACCGCACTCCGCAACTTCAGAAACACAGGGCTGCACCATATTTACAACAATATGGTGCAGCTCTGCGTTTCCCCCTGCGCTGGCGCTAAACTTAGCAGCCGAGCACCAACACAGGCCCCCTTGCACCATAGTGCAAGGGTGCCTGCGTTGAGGGGAAGATTGTTTATGTGCAGGAAGGTCTCTCTTCCTGCACATAAACAATCTTTAAATGACGTTTTGTAACTTTTAAGTGTGCTGCTTAATGCAGCACACATAGAAGTCATTTTTTTGGATTTGCAATTGTTTGTGTGAGCGGAAGTTTGTATGTCAATTATAGACTGATTGGTGGTGGTGAGAGTAGAGAGAATGATTACATTAGTGTGGGCATTGTGCTGGATCCGGAAAACAGGAGTATTTGCTGAAGGTGGTCTTTGCAGTAAAGTTTTAATAGGCCTAATTTGTGTTGGTTTGGGCAGGTCTCTGTGTAGAGGCTTGTGTGAGGTTATGCTGAGAAGCATGGCATAACCAGTGGCGGCCGGTATGGTATGGGAGTGACAGGGCAGGGTGACGGGCAAGAAGGGGGAGGAGTGGGTAGGAGGTTTAAAATAAATTCTCTTAGCTGATCGACGCGTCTCTCCTCCGTCTCTCCCATGTCATCCCTCTGCTCTGACCGGGAGACAGAAGCACCCAGGCTCCCCTGAGCCAATCACAACACTGCAATGCAGCGTTGTGATTGGTCTGAGCTCCGCGGTTTGGTGCTCAGTCAGGGAATGGGAGCCTGGGAATGTTCTCCACCCAGGCTGTAATGCTGCCTGGGTAGAGAACATGCAAAGTGCGCATGACAGTTTGGCCAGGCCACGACGGCCGGGCCAAACCATCACCCGCCCGAACCTGGCAGATACTAAAAATAAAATGATAATAACTTATTTTATTATCATTTTATTTTTCATTTACACTGCTCCTTGAGCAGTTGGGCGACGCTTCTCCGCATTAGCAGAGGAGCCGCCACTGGGCATAAAAAGTCACACCAATCTAGTGGAATGTGTCTAGACTGATGTGGAGTGGTAGTACAATGTGCTACCTGTGGAGTGGGTGGGGCTTTTACGTAAGATATAAGCTACCTGAGTTCATAATGTTTATGATTTTTTTTATTTATTTATTTATTTACTTGAGTTTTATATAGCGCTGGCTAGACCCGGAGGTATCAGAGCGGTTTACATGAGGAAAGTTACATTCGGTTACAAAAAACATTTGTTACAAAAATACATAAGTTACAGGTTACAAATGTTGATTAGTGGTGAGTAGAAGGGTGAGGGGGGTAAATTAAAAGGGTAACAGGGAGGGGATACGGTAGAGAGACAAAGGAAAGTCTGCCCAATGTCCGGCTGGGTAGGTGACGGCTGAGGGGGAAGTCCTCAGCCCATCTCCTCTATAGCTAACAAGGTAGCTCCACCGGGTAATGGTCAAAAAGCTAGGTCTCCACAAAAATAATCACATTAGTTACAGAAAGAATAAAAATTCAGTACAGGAGTTATTAGCGATCATGAAAAACAAAATCTACAAAAAAGAAAGAAAAGAGAAAAAAAGAAGAAGGCCAGGGAGAGCAGGAAGACCACGGGAGTGGGTCAGCAGCGGAGAAAGAGACGAGACATAAGTCCGAGGTCCAGCTGGGTAGGTGACGGCAATTGCGGTGTGCCAGAGCCTGTCTCCCCTATAGCTGTCGGAGCAGCTCCACCGGGAATCGGTCATACATTTCGTACTCCGCCGGACAAAAATGAGGATCAGGAAGGGCCCAAAAGTCTAGAGTCCGGAGATGGGTTGGTGTCGCTGGCAAGGGTGGCTTGATAGGAAGGGGAGTGTGGCTTGGCAGCCATCTTAAAGTCAGGCAAAACGAGTCTGTTACTTTCCAAGACTCTGTAGATGGTATTCTCTCTAGATCTTAGAATTGTTTCCTCAGCTAAGCCCATTGGCTGTGAAACTCTGCAAGTGCCCAGGATACAGGAGCCCCCCAGGACGTCGCCTGAGTCTTGCTCCGAGACCTCCTCAATGTGGGGGTAACAAATCGTCTCCTGCTCTACCCACGAGAAGTAGCTCCTCACTCACCGTCCGTCTGCTCCCGCGGGTTCTCCAGTAAAGAATGGATGGAGCCATTCAGTTGACATTGTGATGGGATTAAAAATAGAAAAAAGGCAGCCAGGTTAATAGAGAACTGCACTACCTAGGCTTAGTCACGTAAAGTGTAGATATTGCCCACCTCAAATGGTCAGCTGCCACTTAACCACATATAGAAACTTGCAAACAGGGGAGGATGAGAGGCAATGTAAGCATGCAATGCGATCTAAGGTATACAAGTAGATAAACAAACGTCGTTGATTGCGGTCTTGGATTCTTTATTTCAAGTGTGCTCAATTTGCATCATTGACTTTCCAGTAGAGACTTGGTCGCCAGCCGGACACGGAAGTAGCACGCCACACTGCGCTAATATACAATTTATCGTTCTGATTTGAAAACACCTGGCCGTTTTCTACACTTTCATCCTGAGATTGTCCAACCAAAGACATACAGGCGGTCATTTGAGCCTTAGTAGGCCTCTTTTCTACCATTCGTCCTACACTGGACGCACCACCGATGCCTTTTACCTTGGCACGACGTTCATAGTGCTTCTCATTGCCCTGAAGAAGCCCATGTTTGGGCGAAACGCGTTGGCTGTCCAAACTGATGCAAATTGAGCACACTTGAAATAAAGAATCCAAGACTGCAATCAACGACGTTTGTTTATCTACTTGTATACCTTAGATCGCATTGTATGCTTTCATTGCCTGTCATCCTCCCCTGTTTGTGATGGGATTGTTTGGAAGTTGTAGGCCTAGACTTAGGGGCCGATTCCGATCTCGGTCGGAGGCGCACCCAATACCATTCGGTCAGGAAAAAAGCCATGCGAAAGCCTGTTTCCCGACCGATCCGTACAGTACACCGAACGAGCAAGTACGATGCGCACAACAGCAAAAAATCCGGCCGAGCCGTACTCACCCAAACCAGGTCCTGTTCTCCGACCGAGGCGAATCCGGAAACGCCGAATCGAGTCGCACGGAAGGAAAAATGCAGCCCCGTCCGGCCGGACAAGTACGATGCGCTTTCCGTACGCGCCGAACCCGTCGCTACGCACGGCACGTCAAAGCATCCGGAGAGGCGCACATAAGCTCCGATTCGCGCCACAACACGATCCACGGCTACGAGGCGAACACGCCAGCGACGAGGACGAGGCGAAGCGACGAGGACGAGGCGAAGCGACGAGGACGACGCGAAGCAACGAGAAGGACGAACGACACGAACCAACCATGAATCCCTTCGTCCCGATCATACCAATATTCTACATTTACTACCGGAACAGGCACGGACGCGTACGGCGCAGAAGGTAAGCCAGACACCAACCACAAAACACATACAACACGTACACGACACATCACACACACACACGGGGATGCTGAATATACTTACACCAGCAACAGCAGCACCATAGGGGCGGGATGCCCATCACCAATGCCACATATGCACACAGGGGCCTGAATGCGCACCACCACCCCTACCCAGGGGTGGCATGATGCCTACCACCACTACCACCCTCACCCAGGGGTGGCATGATGCCCACCACCACAACCACCCTCACCCAGGGGGGGCAGGATGCCTACCACTACTACCACCCTCACCCAGGGGGGCAGGATGCCTACCACTACTACCACCCTCACCCAGGGGGGGCAGGATGCCTACCACTACTACCACCCTTAGCCAGGGGGGCAGGATGCCCACCACTACTACCACCCTCACCCAGGGGGGGCTGGATGCCTACCACCACCCTTAGCCAGGGGGCAGGATGCCTACCACTACTACCACCCTCACCCAGGGGGGCAGGATGCCTACCACTACTACCACCCTTACCCAGGGGGCAGGATGCCTACCACTACTACCACCCTTAGCCAGGGGGCAGGATGCTTACCACTACTACCACCCTCACCCAGGGGGGCAGGATGCCCACCACTACTACCACCCTCACCCAGGGGGGCAGGATGCCTACCACTACTACCACCCTTACACAGGGGGGCAGGATGCCTACCACTACTACCACCCTCACCCAGGGGGGCTGGATGCCTACCACCACCCTTAGCCAGGGGGCAGGATGCCTACCACTACTACCACCCTCACCCAGGGGGGCAGGATGCCTACCACTACTACCACCCTTAGCCAGGGGGCAGGATGCCCACCACTACTACCACCCTCACCCAGGGGGGCTGGATGCCTACCACCACCCTTAGCCAGGGGGCAGGATGCCTACCACTACTACCACCCTTAGCCAGGGGGGCAGGATGCCCACCACTACTACCACCCTCACCCAGGGGGGCAGGATGCCTACCACTACTACCACCCTTACACAGGGGGCAGGATGCCTACCACTACTACCACCATCACCCAGGGGGGCAGGATGCCCACCACTACTACCACCCTCACCCAGGGGGGCAGGATGCCTACCACTACTACCACCCTTACACAGGGGGAAGGATGCCTACCACTACTACCACCATCACCCAGGGGGGCAGGATGCCTACCACTACTACCATCCTTACCCAGGGGGGGCAGGATGCCTACCACTACTACCACCCTCACCCAGGGGGGGGCAGGATGCCTACCACTACTACCACCCTTACACAGGGGGGCTGGATGCCTACCACCACCCTTAGCCAGGGGGCAGGATGCCTACCACTACTACCACCCTCACCCAGGGGGGCAGGATGCCTACCACTACTACCACCCTTACCCAGGGGGGCAGGATGCCTACCACTACTACCACCCTTAGCCAGGGGGCAGGATGCTTACCACTACTACCACCCTCACCCAGGGGGGCAGGATGCCCACCACTACTACCACCCTCACCCAGGGGGCAGGATGCCTACCACTACTACCACCTTCACCCAGGGGGGCAGGATGCCTACCACTACTACCACCCTTAGCCAGGGGGGCAGGATGCCCACCACTACTACCACCCTCACCCAGGGGGGCAGGATGCCTACCACTACTACCACCCTTACACAGGGGGGCAGGATGCCTACCACTACTACCACCCTCACCCAGGGGGGCTGGATGCCTACCACCACCCTTAGCCAGGGGGCAGGATGCCTACCACTACTACCACCCTCACCCAGGGGGCAGGATGCCTACCACTACTACCACCCTTAGCCAGGGGGCAGGATGCCCACCACTACTACCACCCTCACCCAGGGGGCTGGATGCCTACCACCACCCTTAGCCAGGGGGCAGGATGCCTACCACTACTACCACCCTTAGCCAGGGGGCAGGATGCCCACCACTACTACCACCCTCACCCAGGGGGGCAGAATGCCTACCACTACTACCACCCTTACACAGGGGGGCAGGATGCCTACCACTACTACCACCATCACCCAGGGGGGCAGGATGCCCACCACTACTACCACCCTCACCCAGGGGGGCAGGATGCCTACCACTACTACCACCCTTACACAGGGGGGCAGGATGCCTACCACTACTACCACCATCACCCAGGGGGGCAGGATGCCTACCACTACTACCATCCTTACCCAGGGGGGCAGGATGCCTACCACTACTACCACCCTCACCCAGGGGGGCAGGATGCCTACCACTACTACCACCCTTACACAGGGGGGCAGGATGCCTACCACTACTACCACCATCACCCAGGGGGGCAGGATGCCTACCACTACTACCACCCTTACCCAGGGGGCAGGATGCCTACCACTACTACCACCCTCACCCAGGGGGGCAGGATGCCTACCACTACTACCACCCTTAGCCAGGGGGGCAGGATGCCCACCACTACTACCACCCTCACCCAGGGGGCAGGATGCCTACCACTACTACCACCCTCACCCAGGGGGGCAGGATGCCTACCACTACTACCACCCTTAGCCAGGGGGGCAGGATGCCCACCACTACTACCACCCTCACCCAGGGGGGCAGGATGCCTACCACTACTACCACCCTTACACAGGGGGGCAGGATGCCTACCACTACTACCACCCTCACCCAGGGGGGCTGGATGCCTACCACCACCCTTAGCCAGGGGGCAGGATGCCTACCACTACTACCACCCTCACCCAGGGGGGCAGGATGCCTACCACTACTACCACCCTTAGCCAGGGGGCAGGATGCCCACCACTACTACCACCCTCACCCAGGGGGGCTGGATGCCTACCACCACCCTTAGCCAGGGGGCAGGATGCCTACCACTACTACCACCCTCACCCAGGGGGCAGGATGCCTACCACTACTACCACCCTTACCCAGGGGGGCAGGATGCCTACCACTACTACCACCCTTAGCCAGGGTGCAGGATGCTTACCACTACTACCACCCTCACCCAGGGGGGCAGGATGCCCACCACTACTACCACCCTCACCCAGGGGGGGCAGGATGCCTATCACTACTACCACCCTCACCCAGGGGGGGCAGGATGCCTACCACTACTACCACCCTTAGCCAGGGGGGCAGGATGCCCACCACTACTACCACCCTCACCCAGGGGGGGCAGGATGCCTACCACTACTACCACCCTTACACAGGGGGGGCAGGATGCCTACCACTACTACCACCATCACCCAGGGGGTCAGGATGCCCACCACTACTACCACCCTCACCCAGGGGGGCAGGATGCCTACCACTACTACCACCCTTACACAGGGGGGCAGGATGCCTACCACTACTACCACCCTCACCCAGGGGGGCAGGATGCCTACCACTACTACCACCCTTAGCCAGGGGGGCAGGATGCCCACCACTACTACCACCCTCACCCAGGGGGGCAGGATGCCTACCACTACTACCACCCTTACACAGGGGGGCAGGATGCCTACCACTACTACCACCATCACCCAGGGGGGCAGGATGGCCACCACTACTACCACCCTCACCCTGGGGGGCAGGATGCCTACCACTACTACCACCCTTACACAGGGGGGCAGGATGCCTACCACTACTACCACCATCACCCAGGGGGGCAGGATGCCTACCACTACTACCACCCTTACCCAGGGGGGCAGGATGCCTACCACTACTACCACCCTCACCCAGGGGGGCAGGATGCCTACCACTACTACCACCCTTACACAGGGGGGCAGGATGCCTACCACTACTACCACCATCACCCAGGGGGCAGGATGCCTACCACTACTACCACCCTTACCCAGGGGGGCAGGATGCCTACCACTACTACCACCCTCACCCAGGGGGCAGGATGCCTACCACTACTACCACCCTTAGCCAGGGGGGCAGGATGCCCACCACTACTACCACCCTCACCCAGGGGGGCAGGATGCCTACCACTACTACCACCCTTACACAGGGGGCAGGATGCCTACCACTACTACCACCCTTACACAGGGGGGCAGGATGCCTACCACTACTACCACCATCACCCATGGGGGCAGGATGCCTACCACTACTACCACCCTTACCCAGGGGGGCAGGATGCCTACCACTACTACCACCCTCACCCAGGGGGGCAGGATGCCTACCACTACCACCACCCTTAGCCAGGGGGGCAGGATGCCTACCACTACTACCACCCCCACTCATAGTATGGACAATGCATGACACAACCAGCACACCACAAACTAGGGAATGCAAGAAGAAGACATCCCCCAACACCATGACAAGCGTGTGTAGACTGTGTCAAATGCCTACAACACCGAACATGACTTTGAACATACAATGTGACCCCCTACCACATGTGCCACACATATATGTGTGTGGCACCCACAATGCAAGCAGGCCATGACCATTGTGGCAATGGGGTCCAAACCCCCATCATCACAGTGACCAAAATGTAAGTGTGGGGTCCATAGCTGAAGCACATTTTGAACATTGTGGCAATGGGGTCCAAACCCCCATCATCACAGTGACCAAAATGTAAGTGTGGGGTCCATAGCAGAAGCACATTTTGAACATTGTGGCAATGGGGTCCAAACCCCCATCATCACAGTGACCAAAATGTAAGTGTGGGGTCCATAGCAGAAGCACATTTTGAACATTGTGGCAATGGGGTCCAAACCCCCATCATCACAGTGACCAAAATGTAAGTGTGGGGTCCATAGCAGAAGCACATTTTGAACATTGTGGCAATGGGGTCCAAACCCCCATCATCACAGTGACCAAAATGTAAGTGTGGGGTCCATAGCAGAAGCACATTTTGAACATTGTGGCAATGGGGTCCAAACCCCCATCATCACAGTGACCAAAATGTAAGTGTGGGGTCCATAGCTGAAGCACATTTTGAACATTGTGGCAATGGGGTCCAAACCCCCATCATCACAGTGCCCAAAAGGCAAGTGTTGACAAAGTAAGAGGTGCAACTGCCAAACTGCATGGATGATTCCTGGTCACAGAACAACAAACACATCAGTGGCAAAGTAGTGTATGTGTCCCATTGCAACATAAATTGGGGGAGCCAAATCCTGCAGTGCAAATAAGACATAACTTTGGCCATGTGCAGACAAACAACACCCATGGGGGCTGACACCGTCAACAATCATCAATGACACAATGACAGAAGTGACCATCCGAATGCAGACCCACATATTTGCACCAATGGGCACACACATGCAGATACCCTGTGGAGACTGCAGATGTGAGGCGAACAGATACCATACCATGGCAGCAATGGGACACACAATCAACAATTAGCAACAAATGAGGGCTCCCGTCCCATCAGCCTGGTCATGGAAGTGCCAACGGAATCATCAGCACAGATCCAACACACTTGTATAGCAATGTTGCACTGACAACACAGATGAGTCCTTCCCCATTGATGCCCAAACCTGCATGTTCACTGGAGATGGCCACACGGTCAGGGAAGTAGACGAATAGAACAATGGCAGGCACAACAGATGTGCAGGGGTGGAAGCCACAGATGTGAAGTTGCCAATCTAAGTAGGAAATCTCATTGCCAAATACTGAACACATGACACCCTCAGATGCTGCTATGGATGACATGGATACACCACAGGATAGGACACATAACCCCTG
This sequence comes from Calotriton arnoldi, assembly GCA_963921515.1. NCBI lineage: Eukaryota > Metazoa > Chordata > Amphibia > Caudata > Salamandridae > Calotriton > Calotriton arnoldi. The sequence goes on along the minus strand of CAWUFW010003186.1, from coordinate 1,775,334 downwards.
GACCACATGGGTTCCTGCACAGTAACACTTCATTATCATGAGACCAAATATCACCATCACTGCAGCAAGGGCATTGTTAGCATCATCAACATCATGTACATCAGAAGCAAAAGCACTAGAGAACAGAAAGTTGCTTTATTCAGCATATGTGGCATTAAAAGTAGAAGTCCGGTAGAACATAAACAAAGGCCAATGGCCAGTCCATCAACAAAGTCACAAGTGGGTGACAGTGGCAGATGCCACCCTACACATGCCTGCACAAAACCAGGGACAATCCACTAGGAGGGGCAACCGGGGGGGTAGGCCAGGCACCGCAGGGACAGGATCAGGGCTCACCAGGAGGAAGCAGGGAAGGGGTGGTGGGTGCTGGAGAGCCACTGACAACTGCAGTGGAGGTGTCTGACATGGTGTGTGCGGCACAACTGGGGGCATGGCTCAGATGTTGTGGGTGCCGGCACGACTGCAGTGAACCCTGCAGATGGAGTGGACAGGTCCGCCACTGCAGTGCCCAAGTCAGACAGGGTGGTAGTGGACTCCACTGCAGTGCCTACCACCAGGGGAGGAGAATGGGGAACAGGCAAGGTGGGCTGGACAGAGGGGGAGGACACTCTCACCACATCAGTGGCACAGACAAGCGCAGCGGGGGTGTGGTGCCGGGAGAGCAAGTGGCAGGGGGAGAAGGCCGGAGCCTCTTGGGGATGGTATATCTGTGGGTGGGGGAACCTGGGGCAGGGTGTGGCGGGGGCACCTGTGGAGTGGGGGCCTGAGGGATGGAGGAAGGTGACCTGGTGCTTGAGCTGCAGGGCGGCGGCGGGGTCTTGCTCTTACCACTCCGGGGGACTTGCGGGTGGGGGCCTCAGTCTGTCTGCGCCTGGGGGAGGGTGTCCGGGGGCGAGGGGCACTCTGCTCCGTGTGGGGGGCTTCCTCTTCCCCTGGATGCTGGGGCAGCTGGATCGGAGGGGAAGAGGCCGAGGTCACTGAGGAAGAGGCGCTGGGTCTTTGGGGTTGCCGGTGAGGCAAGGGAGGGTGCTTTGGAGGGAGAGGCAACTGAGGACTGCGCAGTGCCCGTGGATGCGTGTGTGTGTACCAGGGCCCCATCCCCTGTGAGTCTGGTTTCAGTCCCCTGACTGTGCGTGCGTGTGCGTTTAGTTTGTGGCGTGTGTGTCTGTGTGCTGGATGTGTGTGTGCTGGTGTGTGCCTGTGCCGGTGTGTGTGTGCTTGGGACGGGCAAGGTGCTGGGGAGTGTGGATGGAGCAGAGGCAGGAGGGGTGAGGGACTGTCTGAGGAGGGACACTGCTGCCGTCAGGGAGGAGTCCATGGACCTGTTGCCCCTCTGTAGGTCAGACATGCCCGATGAGATGCCCTCCATGAACGACACCAGCTGAGTCAACAGTGCGGTGTGCGCATGGAGGACACTCAGCATGGCTGTCTGCCCTACATGGAGCTGGCGAAGGAGGTACACAGACTCCTCACTCAGGGCAGCAGGGGACACAGGGGCAGGGGGTGCGGTGCCTGGGCCAAAGGAGACACGCTCCCGAACATGGGAGCCTCCACGGACCTGGGGAATGGGAGCCGATGGGAGGGCGGTGGTGGTGCTGGTGGTGGCGGGGACAGCAACACTAGCTGGGGTGTGGTGGCTGCTGACACCCGCCTCCACAAGGGAGTCATCCTCCGAGTTGCTCTGGTCCTCAGCTGAGGTGGATGGTGCTGAGGATTCCTCGGTGTGGCTCCCCTCGCCCTCCGTGCCACTGGGTCCCTCCGACCACTCCTCGGCTGCTGACCCAGTCTGGCTCTCTGGCTCCTCCTGGTCCGTGGAGCTGTCCCCTTCCGTGGCCGTGGATGTATCTGCAAACAATGGGGAAACAGACAGACATCAGTCACCTGCACCAAACGCACACACCACTGTGAGCACAGCACATCACAGAGCAAGCCCTGGCATCATTAGTTGTACATTGCTAAAAGTGCCCTAACTGAACAGGAGAAGCCAATTGTCAGTCTGATGCCAAGCATGGCACTCACATCCCACATGGCCTTGCACCCAACTGTCTGGTGTCTGTTGGATTGCAACACCCCAGTGTGGACACATGCACCAAGTACACAGTAGTTGGACAGTGCAGAGGACACGGTGTGGACACATCACAGCTCTTGCCACTGAGTCAGTACAGGTTTCCGGATGAAAGGGATGCTCAGAGTCAAATAGGAAATGCATGTGATGCATACCAGCGACAGACACCATGATGCACCCATGTCCTGATAGCCAGCGCCACTATGGTGTGCATGTAGCACATGTCACTCCCCTGCAGGACCACAAATAAGTTGACACATGCCATGGCAGAGGCATGACTGTTAAGTCATACATCACTGTCTCAGTGATGCATGACTTGGCGGCCAGACAACAACACTATGCACTGTGTCACAATAGTAGGTCATGGGGAATGCAAGTCCTGGAGCTGCACAAGTGCACATGTACATCCCCCACACAACACATCATCTCAACCCTCATCTGTCCAGGTCACACCTATTGGACATATGGGAGACCTGTGACACTACCCTCTGAACCTGAGCCCCTCACAATTTGCTGTGAATGGGGAACAGCTGCCTGAACATCACATTCGCATACCCCAGTCTGCACGGGCAGCTGATCAAACACCTATGTGACACACAAGTATTGTCTCCTATGGTCACATCTCCAGGGGCATGCTGAGCCCCTACCAAGAAACACCACAGCAGTCCTGGCAACTAATCCACAGCACACTGACACAGAGGCAGACACCGGAGGGGTCAAATCACTGTGCACAATGTGTCAGCTGATACACGGGAGTGGGAGTACAGAGTGCATTGCATGGCCTGGAGTAGGCATGACTGTCCTGCTCCACATGAATGAGGGATGTGCCCTGGACAGTGGATAGCTGGCTATGTATGTGTGACACACGTAATCTGCACACTCCTGGGGCACAAACATTGTACCCACCCGCTGCATGGGCGTGTGCCACATACCCCAGGCACATGTGGTGGCTCAGCTCAGCAAGTGGACCACATATCAAAGCAACACGCAGATCACATGTCCAAACCCAGGCGTTGTGTGAACAATGGACCCACCCATGATGCCCACAACAGAGTCAGGGAAACAGATGCTGTCCCCCACCTTTAGTGAAGCAAACTGCAAGGACACAGTCCCAAGTGACACAATTCCCTGACTGTAAGGGCCACACCTGGGTATCAGATGAGCAGTGGGCAGTGCACAATAGAGGGACATGGCTCCTGGACAACATGACTGCTGCACTGTGGCAGTTGAACCAGGCCAGAGGAGGGCACAAAGCATGTAATACAGAGTTCACAGTGCAGTCTTTGACTCACCCCCTCCTTGCTGCTGTCTGGCCTTCAGCTGCCCATCCAGGTCTGGAAAGACCACCGCCAGGATCTGGAGCATGTGGGGGGTCAGGGTCCGTGTTCCGCCCCTCCTGCGAGGAGGCGACAGCTTCAGCTGGACCCGTGCAATCCTCCGGGTCCAGCCCCGAAGGTCCTGCCACCTCTTCTGGCAGTTGCGGATCCGGCGCTTGTAGACCCCCACGGACCGGACAGCCCGGACGATGTCTTTCCAGATTTCCTGCTTCCGATGGGCATTAACCTGTGAGGATGACAAAGTGAAAAGGTCATTACCACACATGCAACATATCCGTGCATGACACAGTCGTATATACATGTCTCAAACACAGGGGCACATGATGTACACAGGCAGTGCAAAGCTGACCATGGACAGTTTGCCAGACGTCACTACATGGTATCATTGCATGGGAAGTAAAACCATGTTCAAATGCACTGTCACTGCACCATACCTGTCCAGTGCAAGTCACTACACACTATGGGGGGTGACAACTACTCAGTGAGCCTGCTAGCCAGTGGCGTGCAGACTCTCAGCCTTGCTAGTCACACAAAATGCACATTCAGAAAGGCAGTGCACAGAACACTCACCTGCTCCCCTGGTGTCCCATACAGCTTGCTGTACTGTGGAAGTAGGCTGTCCAGCAGGGCCTGGTTCTCCTCAAGGCTGAAGGCTGGGGCTCTCTCCTGCAGAGGGGCAGAGACAGCAGCAGTGCAGTGGCAGATGTCGTCTTGGAGCATGTAGTGCAGGCAAGTGGGCTCTCAGGGGAACAGCCAGCAATATATATGTGCTGGAGAGGCAGATACTGTCCCTTGTGTCCAAAGTGATAGGTCCAAGTCGTTTGCATTTTCTGAATCTGGCCAATCCATGGAATAGCAGCACCAAAACACGCCCACAGCATCCTTCAAATCTTCAACTTCATGACATACATGATTTTGCAACATTGTTGTGGGTGACCAACTGATTTTCCAGCAACCGACTCGTTCGAAATTCGAAAACGCGTCCGTTGCCAGGCAAGCCCATTGTCAATGGGTGCGCACCGATCGGTCCATTGCGGTACAACGCGCACAGGGGTACAACGCGTACCCGCACACATTGAAAGCAATGGGCCGGCCGGAGGCACCGATCGGTCCATTGCTGTTCAACGCGCACAGGGGTACAACGCGTACCCGCACACATTGAAAGCAATGGGCCGGCCGGAGGCACCGATCGGTCCATTGCGGTACAACGCGCACAGGGGTACAACGCGTACCCGCACACATTGAAAGCAATGGGCCGGCCGGAGGCACCGATCAGTCCATTGCGGTACAACGCGCACAGGGGTACAACGCGTACCCGCACACATTGAAAGCAATGGGCCGGCCGGAGGCACCGATCGGTCCATTGCGGTACAACGCGCACAGGGGTACAACGCGTACCTGCACACATTGAAAGCAATGGGCCGGCCGAAGGCACCGATCGGTCCATTGCGGTACAACGCGCACAGGGGTACAATGCGTACCCGCATACATTGAAAGCAATGGGCCGGCCGGAGGCACCGATCGGTCCATTGCGGTACGACGCGCACAGGGGTACAACGCGTACCCGCACACATTGAAAGCAATGGGCCGGCCGGAGGCACCGATCGGTCCATTGCTGTTCAACGCGCACAGGGGTACAACGCGTACCCGCACACATTGAAAGCAATGGGCCAGCCGGAGGCACCGATCGGTCCATTGCAGTTCAACACGCACAGGGGTACAACGCGTACCCGCACACATTGAAAGCAATGGGCCGGCCGGAGGCACCGATCGGTCCATTGCTGTTCAACGCGCACAGGGGTACAACGCGTACCCGCACACATTGAAAGCAATGGGCCGGCCGGAGGCACCGATCGGTCCATTGCTGTTCAATGCGCACAGAGGTACAACGCGTACCCGCACACATTGAAAGCAATGGGCCGGCCGGAGGCACCGATCGGTCCATTGCTGTTCAACGCGCACAGGGGTACAACGCGTACCCGCACACATTGAAAGCAATGGGCCGGCCGAAGGCACCGATCGGTCCATTGCAGTTCAACGCGCACAGGGGTACAACGCGTACCCGCACACATTGAAAGCAATGGGCCGGCCGGAGGCACCGATCGGTCCATTGCTGTTCAACGCGCACAGGGGTACAACGCGTACCCGCACACATTGAAAGCAATGGGCCGGCCGGAGGCACCGATCGGTCCATTGCAGTTCAACGCGCACAGGGGTACAACGCGTACCCGCACACATTGAAAGCAATGGGCCGGCCGGAGGCACCGATCGGTCCATTGCTGTTCAACGCATCACTGTACATGTGACTGGCATATGTCAGCATGCCTGTCTCAGATGGACATATGCCAGCCACAGATAGCTCCCAGGGAGTGAGGGGCACACCTACATCACGACAGCCTGTCCAAACCTTATCATAAGGCATGTAAGGCTGCATTTCCTATTGTGTGTATGTTGGTGTACATGTTGTCCTGTGGGTGTCACCTGTGGGCAGCCACCCCCAGGCTGTGCACGTGTTCATGGGGACAGGATCATGGGTGTTACGTGTACGTGACCACTGTGATGTGCAACTGTTCATATCTGTGCATGTGCCATGGTCACATTTCACAGTGGTGTATGTGTATGTCATGTCACATACCCCGTGAGTCCCATGTGGGACGGTATGTTTGAGCCAGGGTGTCCCAGTGGCACAATAGTGATGGTCCTCCACAGTCTTTGTGCATGTAGTGTTTACAATGTCTCTGATTTCATGTGCACAATGGGAGACAGTCTCCACATCCACGTTGTGTGTGCATGGACTCTGATGTTGTGCGTGTGTGTCACAGACGTCCATGTCTGTCCTGCCGTGGCAAGTGGGGCCACTACCTGTGGGGTTCATGGTTGTTTTGCTGTGGTGTATACATGATACTCCATGTAATGCCAGTGTCCATGTGGCATTACAGGGTCCCTGGGAATGTACCTGTCGTTGAGCTGTGGTGCCTGGGGCACATCTGTCCTCACATGTCACTGTGGGGGGTTATTGTGACACGGCAGCAGGAGATGGGAACTGTGACACGGCCTCATGATATCCAATGGGCCAACCTGGGACAAATTGATGCCACCTGTAGGACCGTGTTGACAGATGTTGGCCATGTATGTACCATACATGTCCTTCCGGTACTGCACACTTCATGTAGTTGTGCCTCATAATGATGTATGTTGGGATCTTGAGTGTGTTCAATGCCGCATATGTGGGGTGACTGACAATCTTGCTTACTTCTCCTCTGCACTGCAGGGCTCCTGCTGTCCATCGGCCATTCCCAGACCTGGCAACGATGGTGGAACGGGACAGCATCCGACGGTACCGCTTCACCAGGCAGCTGATTGAGGATTTGGCAGTGCAGTTGTCCCCACATTTGCAGCCTGGCCGGCCGTATCCTACAGCGCTGACCCCCAAGGTGAAGGTGATGGCAGCCCTACACTTCTTTGCCACTGATACCTTCCAACATACTGTGGCGACTGCTGGTGGGATGTCACAGACCATGTTCAGCCGTGTGCTCCACGATGTTTTGGCGGCAATGTTGCTCTTCCTGAACTGGTACATCTATTTCCCTAGACTGCGACGACTCACTGACGTGAAGAGTGACTTTTATGCCCTGGGGAGGATGCCGCATGTCATTGGCTCCATTGATGGGACACATGTGGCTTTGGTACCACCACAGGCCCAGGAGCAGGCCTACAGGAACCGCAAGCACTACCACTCGGTCAATGCACTGGTGGTGTGTCTTGCAGACATGACCATCACACACGTGTGTGCCCGTTTCCCTGGTTCAGCACACGATGCCTTTGTGATGAGGAGTAGTCGCATCCCCAGGATGATGGCACAGATGCAGAACCAGCGTGCCTGGCTTGTCGGTGTGTACTGACTTTGTGCCATTGTGTGTGATCTGATCTGTAGTATTCCGCCCACTTTTCCAAGTCAGCTAATGTGCACTTGTCTGTCCATAGGTGACTCGGGATACCCCAACATGCCGTGGTTGCTGACACCCCTCAGGAACCCTGTGACACCTGCCCAGATGCGCTACAATGAGGCACATGGTCGGACCAGGAGAGTGATTGAGCGGACCTTTGGTCTCCTGAAGAGCCGCTTCCGCTGCCTGGACAAGACCGGAGGGTCCCTCCCATATGCCCCTGCGAAAGTGTGCAAGATTATCATCGTCTGCTGCATGCTCCACAACCTGGCAGTGCGGAAGGAGTTGCCTCTCATCCAGGATGACAATGACCAACATCCGCCACCTGTGGAGGATCCTGGCCTGGACCATGATGCCAGTGACGATGATGATGATGATGGTGATGGTGATGTCCGCACACAGCTCATCACCAACTTCTTTAGCTGAATGTGAGTATCCTGAGGTGTCATGTCAATGATGTGCGTTGGCATGATGTGTGGGTGGTGCTCTGGTGCTGTTGGAGTGTGTCCATGGGCTACTTGACTGGATGTGTGTTGCGATGTGTGGTGACAGGTGGGCTGTACTCCCCAACAGTGTTGACATGCTAACTTGGTTCTGGGTGGGTATCTTGTAACATGTATTGTGCATGAGTTTTGCTGTTCTGTCCTGTACTCTATTGCTTTTGACTGTGTGTCATTTCTGTCCTTCACAGGGTACTTTCAGATTCGTTTGGTCAACTGTGTCCACCGACGACGTGATTGCACATCCAGGCTGGTAGCTGTTGTGTCCCTACAGGTGATGTGCGCCACACCCATGGACTTCCTTCCGTCTACAGTTGTTGACTGTGTGCCCGCTGCCAGGTGGGGTTACCTTGCATCTGTAGTGGTTACGGCATGTTGCAACTGTGTAATAAACCTGTGCTTCACTTTGTGATGTGCGTTGTCTGTGGTCACACATTTGACTGCCATTTGCTTACTGCACCTGTGGGCTACTTGACTACAACTGGGAATGGGTGTGGTGTCTGTGCATTGCACCGTCTTCCCTGGCAACATCAGTGTAGGCAATGAGTCAGATGGCCTAGGTGTGTATGTGTCGTGTAGCCCTGGTGGTGTGTCTCCCTCATGTGTGTCACGTTGCCTGTACTCACATGCCTGTGTTGTCCTTGCTGTTGCTGTTCGCATACACAGTGTAATTTTGCAGTTCATCATCCCCATAACAGCACCCACGTTGGAATCACGACAGAGGCAAGTATGGTGTATTAGTGTGTTTATTGTGATACATTTGTGTTAATAGTGCATAGGATGGGTTGTGCTGTACATGAATCTTGCAATCCCAAGTTCCTAGGTGAATTGAAAGTCCGGGTAGACAGGATCCCCAGTATCGGGGCCACAGTTGTCTGACACATTGGTCCAACTTGTACTCCCCATGCAATGTGTGGGAGTAGTGTTGCCGTCAACAGGGTGAACAGTCTGTGCACAAAGGCGAACATCCAGAACAGGTTCAGGCTTCCTGGGAGTTGCGCTTGGCCATCGGCCTCTCACTTTTCCCTCCTCGGACGACCCCTCTTCTTGGGGGGGGGCCCTCAAGTGCAGGCTGCTGCGGTGCAGGAGACTCTCCGCCAGAGTCCTCCTCCCTCCCTGTGGCAGTTGCAGTTTGTTCGGCACCAGATGTTGTTGGCACACAGGGAGGTGTGGACTGGTTGCTGTTCATCTGGCGGAGGCATTGTAAAATGTCCCTGTGCACCGCCGTCATCTCATGCAGTGCATCCCACTTGGACTCCACGCGGGACATGTGTGAGTCCACACGGGACATGTGTGACTCCACGTGGGACATGTGGGAGTCCAAGCGGGCATGATGGGCAGCCTGCTGCTGTTTAATGTCTCTGAGGAGCCCCACTACCTGGCTGAGCTCTCCGGTGCTGGACTGGTACGCATCAGCTATGCGTACCAGTTGTGGGTCGTCATGCACACCAGCAACGTCTGCAAGCAGCGACCTCTGTCTCCCACCCTCCCACCACCCCTGCTGACATGTGCAGTATGTGCAGTGGCACACACAGATAACCCTGGTCCACCTTGGGGGTTGGTGGTGGTGGTGGTGTCCATGGCCCCAGGTTGGTCCAGGGTCACTGTGCTGGTGTTGCTCCTTATTCTGTCCATGTCGGCAGGGATGGTATTCGTGGTGACAGTCGTTGTAGGGGTGGGTGCAGGGGGTGCAGCTGGTGGTCCTGCTGGTGCTGCAGCTGGTGGTCCTGCTGGTGCTGCATGTTGACTTGCACCGGATGTGCCAGGTTGTTCTTCATCGTCCGAGGAGGACAGAGGCTGTACGACGCCAGTGAGCTCGGCATCCTCTTGAGCCTGGGACTGGGACTCCTCAGCGTCTGCTGCTGTGTCCCCATCATCACCTGTTTTTGGGAGACACAAACAATGTATGTCATGTTTCTGCAGGCATCAATGGTTGACACACATGACAGTTGTGACTGTGCCTCTGGGTGCGGGCCTGTACATTGCATTGTCCTAAGTCGTCACAGTCAGGGGTTGATATTGGTGTGGCACATTGTCCTGCATTATTTGGGCATTTCTATGTATTTTCTGGGGTGTGAACATGGTCTGCATTGGTTGTGTTTGGTTGACAGCCGGCCCTCCTTCCCACCCACCCAGCCAGTCAGTTATCCCACCATGGAACGTGCTTGCGTTGCAGGGAGTGTAAGTTGTCTCTCAGGATGTCAGTCAGTGGTGTCCTGCTGTTTGTTGGTGCACAGTTGGCAGCAGGGCCTTGTGCTCCCCACAGCAGTAGCCAGTGTCAGCCATCTTGTGAGTCCTTCTCCACTCCCTGTGATGTGAGCATGGTTCAGGGTGGTGTTGATGGGACAGTTGTGAGGGTGACCAATATCAGTGACTACGACTCCCATCATGCTATTGCCTCCACCCCCTTCCCAGCATGCCCATGCTTCCTTCCTTTTGACTCTGCTTCCCTGTGGGGTGGGCTGGCTGTGCTGACAGGATGGCTGGGAGTGTTGTCCTGGCAGTTGTTTGGCTAAGAGTCCCAAGAGTGTCCCTGTGCTTCACACAACATAACCCAGGGTGGTGGTTCTTTGTGGGATCTTGTGTTAGGATGGGGGGCATTGCATTCTACCAGGTGGGTACTGTGGAGTTTGTGTTGGGGTGTGTGTGAGGGGAGGTGCTTGTGACTATGGTTAGTGCTGCAAGTCCTCCTTCCCACCCAGCCATCCAGCCAGTTATCCCACCATGGAACGTGCTTGCATTGCAGGGAGTGTAAGTTGTCTCTCAGGATGTCAGTCAGTGGTGTCCTGCTGTTTGTTGGTGCACAGTTGCCAGCAGGGCCTTGTGCTCCCCACAGCAGTAGCCAGTGTCAGCCATCTTGTGAGTCCTTCTCCACTCCCTGTGATGTGAGCATGGTCAGGGTGGTGTTGATGGGACAGTTGTGGGGGTGACCAATATCAGTGACTACGACTCCCATCATGCTATTGCCTCCACCCCCTTCCCAGCATGCCCATGCTTCCTTCCTTTTGAATCTGCTTCCCTGTGGGGTGGGCTGGCTGTGCTGACAGGATGGCTGGGAGTGTTGTCCTGGCAGTTGTTTGGCTAAGAGTCCCAAGAGTGTCCCTGTGCTTCACACAACATAACCCAGGGTGGTGGTTCTTTGTGGGATCTTGTGTTAGGATGGAGGGCATTGCATTCTACCAGGTGGGTACTGTGGAGTTTGTGTTGGGGGGTGTGTGAGGGGAGGTGCTTGTGACTATAGTCAGTGCTGCAAGTCCCCCTTCCCACCCAGCCAGCCAGATATCCCACCATGGAACGTGCTTGCATTGCAGGGAGTGTAAGTTGTCTCTCAGGATGTCAGTCAGTGGTGCCCTGCTGTTTGTTGGTGCACAGTTGCCAGCAGGGCCTTGTGCTCCCCACAGCAGTAGCCAGTGTCAGCCATCTTGTGAGTCCTTCTCCACTCCCTGTGATGTGAGCATGGTTCATGGTGGTGTTGATGGGACAGTTGTGGGGGTGACCAATATCAGTGACTACGACTCCCATCATGCTATTGCCTCCACCCCCTTCCCAGCATGCCCATGCTTCCTTCCTTTTGAATCTGCTTCCCTGTGGGGTGGGCTGGCTGTGCTGACAGGATGGCTGGGAGTGTTGTCCTGGCAGTTGTTTGGCTAAGAGTCCCAAGAGTGTCCCTGTGCTTCACACAACATAACCCAGGGTGGTGGTTCTTTGTGGGATCTTGTGTTAGGATGGGGGCATTGCATTCTACCAGGTGGGTTCTGTGGAGTTTGTGTTGGGGGGTGTGTGAGGGGCGGTGCTTGTGACTATGGTCAGTGCTGCAAGTCCCCCTTCCCACCCAGCTAGCCAGATTTCCCACCATGGAACGTGCTTGCATTGCAGGGAGTGTAAGTTGTCTCTCAGGATGTCAGTCAGTGGTGTCCTGCTGTTTGTTGGTGCACAGTTGCCAGCAGGGCCTTGTGCTTCCCACAGCAGTAGCCAGTGTCAGCCATCTTGTGAGTCCTTCTCCACTCCCTGTGATGTGTGCATGGTTCATGGTGGTGTTGATGGGACAGTTGTGGGGGGGCAATATGTGTGACTGCGACTCCCATGATGCTATTGGCTACACTGACTTGGCCAGCATACACAGAATTCCTTCCTTTGAGTGGTCTTCACTGTGTGTTGGTGTTGTTGTGGTGGCTACATGTGTGGATGTGTTTGTTAGTTCTATTTGTGCCACTGCCTAGCTGTAGTTGTGGTTGTGTTTGTACATGTGTTGGCACAGTTGGATGTGACTTTTTTGATGGCATGTGTTGTGTTTATCTGACTGACATACACATTTTGGGATGATTCTGTTCTAGTTGCTGTGTAATTGCTATGAGTGCATGGTTTGACTCTCCCCTTGACAGTGATGTGTGTGTTTTGTGGCAGTATATTGTGTACATTTGTTGTGTACTCACCAGGCTCTGGGATGTCCTCTAGTCCATATAGGCTCACTGGCGGAAGGATGGCCCACACCTTCTCCTCCCAGGGCCTGAGGTATATTGGCTTGGCAGGAGGGCCACTGCCGGTGTGTTGGCTGTTGATGCAGTCTTTCTTCAGCATGTCCCGTACCCTCCTGCGCACGTCATACCACCTGTTCTGGATGTCGGTCTTTGTGCGCCGACATGGTGATTGGGCGTTCACCCTGTTGATGATCCTCTCCCACATCTTGGTTTTCTGCGACATGGGGGTCTGTTGGACCAGTGTGCCAAACAGCTGTGGCTCCACCCTGAGGATCTCGTCTACCATGACTTCCAATTCACTATCTAGGAACTTGGGATTCTTCTTGGGGGGCATGGTGATGGGTGGTGATGGTGGGTGATGTGTGTGTTGGTGTGCAGGTGAGGGTGTGTGAGTGTGTGTTTTGCTGGGTGTATGTGAGGTAGGTATTTGTTGGTGTGCTGATGGTGTGTGGCTTGTGTGAGGGATGAGCTGTGGGTGTGTGGTTGCTTTCTCTTGGGTGCTGGCAGTGGAATGGCATTTGCAAAGGCTCATGGTAGTGATCTGTGTCCTTTATATAGGTGGAGTTGTGGGTGTGTCTTTGTTCTCTGTCCCCACCCCCCAGTATTTATTGGCTTGGTAATTGCTTGTTTGGCCTTTTTTGGGTGATTTTTCCTTTGTGCTGTTTGTGTATGTTGGAAACGTTCTTGTGACCGAGTCGGACCCTGCATTGGTCTCGTACGGTGTTCTCCGTTTCGTTCACGCTGTGTTTGTGCAGTTTTCTATGCTGCATACGCGTCGGTCGCGGTGTATTGTGTTGCTTCGGCTCGGTTTTGTATGCGTGTCGGTCGTACGGCTTGTCCTCCGTCCGACTCGCTCGTGGTTTTCGCGCCTTGCATCGTACTTTGCGGTTTGGAGTTAGCGTGTACGTTTCGGTCGGATTTGTTCCGGGTGCGTGTCGGTCGGTTGGATTCGCGTGTTTTTCCGGCCGGATTGCTGTTTTCCGTGCGGCTCGGTCGGTCGACTTGGTTTCGGTACGTGTCGGTCGGATTTTTCGCGCCTTGCATCGTACTTGGCGTGTCGTGCGCCACGGGTACGTGTCGGTCGGTATTTTTTCCGGATCCGAGTCGGTCGGTGCTTTTTCCGGCCCGAATCGGAATCGACCCCTTAATGTTCTACTGAACCAGTGTTTGTGTGTAAACGTTTTTGTGTGGAAATGTTGACGCAAACGCACTGTGAATGGCTGATGGCGGGCTCGGAGAGCCCGTCCGCCATTCGGAAGGTCTGCAGTAATCCCTCGGCCGGCTCTTTCCGTCTGAGGGATTACGATGGCAGTTTCCCACTGCCTTTCTGTGCCGGCCTTTCCAACACAGAAAGGCAATGGAAAACTGTCTTTGGGGGCCCCCAGCAGGGCCCCCAGGGGTGCAAGGCCGCCAAATGGCAGCCAAGGGGGCACCCTGTTGATCCCTGCACCTAGTGGCAGGCACCTTGAGGAGCCTGCCACGGGGTGCAGGGATGAACTGCACCTCTGCTCTTTTCAATGAGAGCATGTATTCAGTTTGGATTGCATCCTCCCATTGAAAAGAATAGGCATGCGACCGAACAGGGTTCGGTTGCATCCTAATTCCAGGGCTGGAACCGACGACAGGAGGTCGTTCGGTTCAAGTTCCTGGCTGATGTCGGACGGACTCCGGTCTGTCCGACATCGGAATCATGCCCTTAGAAAGAGGAAACAACGAGGAGAAATAAAGATATTTCTCCTCGTTGCGCCTCCCCTAGGAAGGCGTAGCCATTGGTAAATCTGGAAATGCGCCAAAATCCATGGATGGATGAGTGGGAACAAACACGCTCGACCCATGGAACGCCTTCCCAGGGTGGAGTAACGCAAGGCAGCAACTTGCACTGCCTTGCGTTACTCCAGATTTACCAAGCAATGCAGTGTCACTCAAGTTGGCCTTGTGTTGCTTGATAAATCTGAGTGTAGTATTGGGTTTGTTGCCCTTGCTAAAGCATGCGTGTCACAAGGGCAATGTAATACTGTGACATAATCTGGCCCTAAGTGCTAAAAATAGCTTTCTCTCGTGAGCGCTTACATTATCAATATTAGCCTATTTTTAAAAACAGTGTTGAACAATATTTCAGCCTATTCATAGCACACCACAGGCTTTATGAAACATTGCCACATTTTGTTAAATTCGGGGCGAAGTCTTTTAGGCGTTGTTCATGTTGCTGTTGGGGACTTTGGGTGTGAAGTCTGACAATTCATTGATAAAGTGTTTGCTCCACACGCGTGGTCTAAGAGCAGGTGAAAGATTGTGGGCTAGTTGGAGGGTGGGTTGGCTGAGGGAAGAGGCATTTAAAAGGGATGATTTGGACAAAGTGATTGTTATTAAACTCAGGATGCATTTATGCACCGAGCAGTGGCAACCATGCCTTGTGGATGCATGAGTGGTGTGTGATTGACAGTGTAACTTAACAAACATGGTAAGTATGCATTCTCTGTAGCTTTCTGATTAAGATTCCAATGACTGTTGTGCGTGATGCTGTTTCTGATAGAGGTATTATAATTTCAATTGACATTTTTACTTATTGAGCTGAACCTTGGTAATGTTATTACCGTGCAATGTCATTGTGACTCTCCTGGTAAAAATAATCCCTCCTCCTCCTCCTCCCCAATTGTACAACAATTTCAATTGTCGCCACTCTCCTAATTGCCAAATGTGCTAAGCATTTTCACTGTCACAAACAAGCACTCTAGTTGGGAGTTTGCAACCGTAAACATACTTTTTCAGATGTACTAATCCCATTTTAGGAATCAGAAAAGTTTTCCAACTCCTAAAATGGGGTTATATGGACATATTATCAAGTTAATAATATTGTGCTACACAAATATCAAGGGGGAGATTTACAAACATTTTGCAATGGGTTAGTGTCACAAAAGTGATGCTTACCAGCGCAACATTTTTTTGCGCTGGAAATCACCCTCAAAGCACTGCTTTGCCTTAGTTAGCGCCGAGGGGGCCTTACATGGTTTTCTGACACAAAACCATATTTACAAAGATTTGCAGACATGGTTATGCACCAAAAGTACAAAGGAGGTGCTACCAGGAGAAATGCTTTCATTTCTCTGTGCTTTTCCGACTTTGCATGCGTGCTCCACTGTGCAGCACGCATACAAAGTGGGAAAAACTTTCCATCGTCTGTTGGCATAGTATTTTGTACAAGACTGGTACCCTTCCTTTACAAAACCTATACTAGACTCATGCACACACATTAGCGCTATGGCGCATGGCAGCTGAAATCAGCGCCGTGCAAGGGAAAGGGGAGGATAGAGCCATATCTCTGAAGATATGGCGCTCTCCTGCTCCTTCCCTGTCGTGCAACGCAGCGCAGGCTTGCAGGGGCTGCACTGTGTTGCGTGACTTTTTTGTAAATCTCCCCATAAGTTTTTAATATTGTGTTACATCAATATTATGATGCAGAAATATCGTGGACATAAATATCGATTTTTAGGTAAGTAATATCATTTGCAATAATATCTGTGTCTTTAATGTCGTTTGCAATAATATCGCTGTGAAAAAGAAAGTTTTAAAATTATTTGTATGTGTTTTAGTTGTATATGTTAAATATTGCTTGTCTAATTGTTGTTAATAATTTTAAATTAGTTTTTTAATTTTAAGTTATAATTCTATATAATTTTTAAAAGTAATTTATAGTGTCATAGTGGGTTGTGAGGTCTGCAGGTGTAAAGGGTGGGATGTTAATTAAGTAAAATTAATTAATAATTAATATTTAATTGATAACTAAGTGAATTGTGTATTATTATATTTGTTAAGTGATTTTTAAGTGCGGATTGATTTTTTTTGTAGGGGTATATGGCGGGAAGTCAAGTAATATTTGCTAATTATTAATTGTTTATGATTGATTCGTTTTTAGATAATTAATTATGTAAATTGTTTAATTGTTAAATGTTTAAGTGATATTTTAGGTGCAGGGCCTTTTCTTTGTAGGGGTATTGGGTGAGGAGTTAATTAAGTAATAATAATCAATTCATTATACATTTTTAATAAAAATTACATTTATTATTAATTATGTAAATTGTTAAAAAATTATAATGTGTTGTGTTTGCAGGGGAGTAAGGTGGGACGTTATTGAAGTATAATGAATTGACAAATAATTATTAGTGTATCAATAATTAGTTTATATATTACTTAATGTGTGAATTTTGTAATTTGTTTTATTTTAATTATATTTAATTGTGTGTTGCTATGTTTGTGGGAGTATAATGTATTTTAATTAGATGAACAATTAATAAAAAAATACTTTAAATTAATTATTATAATTCTTAATAATTCAATTAATACATTGTTTTATAAATATATATATATATATATATATATATATATATTAATAATTTTATATTTTTGGACAATGAATAGAGTTATTTATATATTGTATGTGTTTGAAGTGAATGACATGTTTTTACTGTTGCACAGACTGGAGAGGGAATAGCAAATTTTACCCCTCCGGTGTCCAATGCTTTCCCTACCGTTGCACAGACTGGAGTGTAAATAGTAAATTTTACCCCTCCTGCATCCAATGCTTTCCCTATTGTTGCACAGATTGGAGTGGGAATAGTAAATTTTACTCCTCTGGTGTCCAATGCTTTCCCTACTTTTGCACAGACTGGAGTGGGAATAGACCATTTTACACCTCCGTCATCATCTTTCCCAACTGTTGGACAGACTGGAGTGGGAATACTAAATTTGACCCCTCGGAGTCCAACTCTTTCACTACTGTTGCACAGACTGCATTGGTAATAGTATGTTTATTTTTTACAAAGTTTAGTATATTTTTATTAATGTTTAAATTTTTTAACATTATTATTTGTTTATTTGTAATTGTATATTATCTGTATATATATATATATATATATATATATATATATGTACTTTTTATTTTATTAATATTTTTAGTAAATGTGTTTTTAATGTTTGTATTTGTTTTCATTTTTTCATTTTTTATGTTTTATGTATTCATATATATACTAAATATATATACTTGGTTCAAGGTATTAACCAAGTAGTGCCTGTGTAGACGGACTCCGAGTGCCAAGATCGTAACACCTCCCTTCTCCACCCGCCATTCTGTCCGCACCAATCACAAGTTAGCAATCAGCATATTAAAGGCGCACTCTTTGAAAGCACCTGTGATTCTTGGCATTTGAGAAAGGCAGTATTATGCTGAAACGCGTCATGCCAGTGCTAATAAAGCAAGTGTTCCCGTAAACCTGTGTGTGCTCATCTTTGCCGTAGGGGAAGAACATTGGACTGTATATATATATATATATATATTTAGAAAAAAGAGTTGCTCCTCCTGGGAACTCCGCCCGTAGTACGGTGGCGCGATGAAGCCGGTAGAGCAATGCCGGCATAAATATGAGTCAACAATTGCAAATAAGCACGCGCTCTCAGATTCCTATTAAAGGTTTTTTAATGTTCAAGGTTACGCGTTTCAGGAGCAAGCTCCCTTGATCACACACTGAACCAAGTGTACACCAAGTGAATACATAGACTCAGTACAGGGGAAATGAAATCGACATAGGACTGCACGATACCCAGCTACCTACGTAAAAGTGGCGGCCATATTGGAGTGACTAAATTCAGATTAAAAAGGCAATAATTCCTTAAAGAATAACAGCAGATATGTTAAACCAAAAACGAAAATCCATTTCAATACATGGTAAATCAATATCAAATTAAGATAAATAAACATAAATCCACATCATGCTGAAATACAGCTAGCTCAAGACCGGAGGGCATACCGACAGAGCGTGTGAATTACATTGTTTCTGGTCGCCAAGTGGCAAGAAAATTTCAAGTACCATGCAGTTACAGTAGACCAATACTAACGTCAAGTGACATAGTCATACAAATCCTTATACTGTACAATAGTCAAATAGCAAGCGTGACTATAAGTGAAAAAGTAAGAAATTCCCAAGCAGGAAATAGAAAGGCAGAGAGAAAGAGAAAGGATAAATGTTATAAATCGTCTTATCTTTAAAACATTAGTGCTCTAGTCGTGGAGATGAAGAAAAGGTTAGGAGGCCCGTGAAGTGTCCGCAGAATATCGGTGGGCCCCTTCCTTTCCTCCTGTGTAGAAAAATAGAAAACACAAAAATATAAAAAACACAAGATTAAAAATGTGCAAAAATTTTAAACAAATTGCTAGATTGTTCATTAGTTACTTATATTAACCAAGTTACTTTAAATCGCATGCAAAAATTGCTTATACAGTCTAACTTATGCAGCTTGCTGATCCGGGAAAACAATATCATAAAAACCTATGTTGGTGTAAGCCAGTTATTCTTCCATAAGGTGCGTTGCTAATTCCTCGTCCAAATTGTGCCCATTCGGGTACCTCGTCTCGAGCTCAAGTATCCATTTAGATTCTTTTTCCTCAATCTGAGCTCCCTGTTCCCCCTCTAAAGCTAGTTGTCACTTGTTCAATAACAAAGTAGCTGAGAAGTGAGCTGTTAGCGAGGTGAAAATCGGCAAAGTGTCTTGCGATAGGATAATGCGGATCCCTATTGTTTATGGCCCTGAGATGTTCTAGGACCCTTTTCTTAGCCATATGTGTCGTGCTGCCAATATATCTTTTGTTACATGGACACACTAAAATATAAATGACATGTGTGGTACTGCATGTCAAAAATTGTGAAATGGTATTTTTCTTCATAGAGTGTGGCACACTGTATTCTTTCACCATATGGCTATTTTTACAGGCTTTACAGTGTCCACAAGGGTAAAACCCTTTGAGATTGTGTGTGGAAGTCTTAGGAGGTATGGTGATATCCCCATGCATAAGCAAGTCCTTCAGGCTACGACCTTTGCGATAACTAATACTCGGTCTGTCGCTAAGGGTGGGGCCCACAATGCTGTCACTTTTGAGGATATTCCAATTATCTTGGAGAATTTTTGTATTTTCCTTGACTTGTTGTTATAAGTAAGGATAACACGTGTTACTTGGGACTCAGGTTCCTTGTTTTTCTCCTCTAGTGTACTGGGTCTGTCGATGTCTTTAAGTTTGGAAACTGCTCTCTGGAGTACCCACTCGGGGTAACCACGTTCCCTGAAGCGTTCTAACATAATTTCCTGTTCTGCCAGATAGTTCTCATCCGTATTGCAATTCCTTCTTGCTCTCAGCATCTCTCCATAAGGGATACTCCATTTCAGAGCATCCGGGTGATGACTGAGAGCATGAAGAACGCTATTGCCAGCTGTGTCTTTACGGAACAGTTTAGTTTCAAGGGTGCCATTGACCACCTTAATTTTGACATCCAAAAATTCTATCTCTTCTCTGTTTATATTCTGAGTGAGAGTTATGTTGTACCTATTGTCATTTAGTTTGTCAATGAATTTAAGAGCTTCTTCCTCACTGCCTTCCCATATGAGAAAAAGGTCATCAATGTACCTCAACCAAGCCTTAACTTTATCAAGATACATAGAGAGACTAGTATCCCTCATAATTTCTTCCTCCCACTGTCCCAAGAACAGGCATGCAAAACTTGGGGCAAAGCAAGTACCCATAGAAGTTCCGAGTATCTGTTTAAAAAGTTCCCCATTAAACAAAAAGATGTTATTACGTAAACAGAGACCCATCATTTCAATCAACATATTAGTATGATCAAAGTACATGATATTTCTGTCATTAAGGTAATTCATGCATGCTCGAATGCCTTGGTCATGGTCTATGATGGTATAAAGACTGGAAACATCCATAGTGATAAACATAAAGTTAGTCTGCCATTCTATTTCATCTATTTTTTTCAAAAAATCTTTCGTATCCCTCACATACGATGGAAGGGAAATGACATACCCCTGCAAGAAAAAATCCACATACTTTGACACATTTTCAAAGACACTCCCCATAGAAGAAACAATTGGTCTCCCTGGTGGATTCGTGGGGTCCTTGTGCACTTTGGGTAAAAAGTAAATAATAGGTAATTTGGGATAGTCCCTTTTCAAAAACAGGTACTCCTCCCATGTTATAATACCATTCTCCTGCCATTTGTGCAGTTTATCCCAAGTCATCAGGATACTGTCATTGTATGTTTTGGTGTCGGTTTTCATATAGAACATGTTGTTCTCAAGTTGTCTGTACGCTACAATCTCGCTATCAGTAGCCAAAGATGTAATGATAGATCTTTGTGCCCTGGTCAGGTATCCTAGCACCAGAATAGATATTTTTAAATTCATAAGAAAACTTAAATTGACCAAATGGCATACTCTAAAGGGTGACATCGCACAAGGAAATCATGTAGGGGTAGATGTCGATCCTACCAGTCTCACAGTAGGTGATATGACTATGTTTCGTACATTACAGGATCTAGATAACATCAGCAATGTAGAAAATTCTCTTGCGACAATTGAAAACTCTGATATAACCACTGATAGGGCTGCAAAAACCCCCTTTAAACCTAGATCTGTTTTCTACCCTAACCTCTCGCATGACAATGTTGATACTTTTCATGAAGTAGTTACGAAAGCCCTCATGGACTGTAAACATCAGAAGACTAGATCAAATTTTGAAGGTAGTAACCTGACCAGGGCACAAAGATCTATCATTACATCTTTGGCTACTGATAGCGAGATTGTAATCCGTCCCGCTGATAAAGGAGGGAACGTTGTGTTACTTAGCAGAAATATGTACATGACTGAAGCGTACAGACAACTTGAGAACAACATGTTCTATATGAAAACCGACACCAAAACATACAATGACAGTATCCTGATGACTTGGGATAAACTGCACAAATGGCAGGAGAATGGTATTATAACATGGGAGGAGTACCTGTTTTTGAAAAGGGACTATCCCAAATTACCTATTATTTACTTTTTACCCAAAGTGCACAAGGACCCCACGAATCCACCAGGGAGACCAATTGTTTCTTCTATGGGGAGTGTCTTTGAAAATGTGTCAAAGTATGTGGATTTTTTCTTGCAGGGGTATGTCATTTCCCTTCCATCGTATGTGAGGGATACGAAAGATTTTTTGAAAAAAATAGATGAAATAGAATGGCAGACTAACTTTATGTTTATCACTATGGATGTTTCCAGTCTTTATACCATCATAGACCATGACCAAGGCATTCGAGCATGCATGAATTACCTTAATGACAGAAATATCATGTACTTTGATCATACTAATATGTTGATTGAAATGATGGGTCTCTGTTTACGTAATAACATCTTTTTGTTTAATGGGGAACTTTTTAAACAGATACTCGGAACTTCTATGGGTACTTGCTTTGCCCCAAGTTTTGCATGCCTGTTCTTGGGACAGTGGGAGGAAGAAATTATGAGGGATACTAGTCTCTCTATGTATCTTGATAAAGTTAAGGCTTGGTTGAGGTACATTGATGACCTTTTTCTCATATGGGAAGGCAGTGAGGAAGAAGCTCTTAAATTCATTGACAAACTAAATGACAATAGGTACAACATAACTCTCACTCAGAATATAAACAGAGAAGAGATAGAATTTTTGGATGTCAAAATTAAGGTGGTCAATGGCACCCTTGAAACTAAACTGTTCCGTAAAGACACAGCTGGCAATAGCGTTCTTCATGCTCTCAGTCATCACCCGGATGCTCTGAAATGGAGTATCCCTTATGGAGAGATGCTGAGAGCAAGAAGGAATTGCAATACGGATGAGAACTATCTGGCAGAACAGGAAATGATGTTAGAACGCTTCAGGGAACGTGGTTACCCCGAGTGGGTACTCCAGAGAGCAGTTTCCAAACTTAAAGACATCGACAGACCCAGTACACTAGAGGAGAAAAACAAGGAAACTGAGTCCCAAGTAACACGTGTTATCCTTACTTATAACAACAAGTCAAGGAAAATACAAAAAATTCTCCAAGATAATTGGAATATCCTCAAAAGTGACAGCATTGTGGGCCCCACCCTTAGCGACAGACCGAGTATTAGTTATCGCAAAGGTCGTAGCCTGAAGGACTTGCTTATGCATGGGGATATCACCATACCTCCTAAGACTTCCACACACAATCTCAAAGGGTTTTACCCTTGTGGACACTGTAAAGCCTGTAAAAATAGCCATATGGTGAAAGAATACAGTGTGCCACACTCTATGAAGAAAAATACCATTTCACAATTTTTGACATGCAGTACTACACATGTCATTTATATTTTAGTGTGTCCATGTAACAAAAGATATATTGGCAGCACGACACATATGGCTAAGAAAAGGGTCCTAGAACATCTCAGGGCCATAAACAATAGGGATCCGCATTATCCTATCGCAAGACACTTTGCCGATTTTCACCTCGCTAACAGCTCACTTCTCAGCTACTTTGTTATTGAACAAGTGACAACTAGCTTTAGAGGGGGAACAGGGAGCTCAGATTGAGGAAAATAGAATCTAAATGGATACTTGAGCTCGAGACGAGGTACCCGAATGGGCACAATTTGGACGAGGAATTAGCAACGCACCTTATGGAAGAATAACTGGCTTACACCAACATAGGTTTTTATGATATTGTTTTCCCGGATCAGCAAGCTGCATAAGTTAGACTGTATAAGCAATTTTTGCATGCGATTTAAAGTAACTTGGTTAATATAAGTAACTAATGAACAGTCTAGCAATTTGTTTAAAATGTTTGCACATTTTTAATCTTGTGTTTTTATATTTTTGTGTTTTCTATTTTTCTACACAGGAGGAAAGGAAGGGGCCCACCGATATTCTGCGGACACTTCACGGGCCTCCTAACCTTTTCTTCGTCTCCACGACTAGAGCACTAATGTTTTAAAGATAAGACGATTTATAACATTTATCCTTTCTCTTTCTCTCTGCCTTTCTATTTCCTGCTTGGGAATTTCTTACTTTTTCACTTATAGTCACGCTTGCTATTTGACTATTGTACAGTATAAGGATTTGTATGACTATGTCACTTGACGTTAGTATTGGTCTACTGTAACTGCATGGTACTTGAAATTTTCTTGCCACTTGGCGACCAGAAACAATGTAATTCACACGCTCTGTCGGTATGTCCTCCGGTCTTGAGCTAGCTGTATTTCAGCATGATGTGGATTTATGTTTATTTATCTTAATTTGATATTGATTTACCATGTATTGAAATGGATTTTCGTTTTTGGTTTAACATATCTGCTGTTATTCTTTAAGGAATTATTGCCTTTTTAATCTGAATTTAGTCACTCCAATATGGCCGCCACTTTTACGTAGGTAGCTGGGTATCGTGCAGTCCTATGTCGATTTCATTTCCCTGTACTGAGTCTATGTATTCACTTGGTGTACACTTGGTTCAGTGTGTGATCAAGGGAGCTTGCTCCCGAAACGCGTAACCTTGAACATTAAAAAACCTTTAATAGGAATCTGAGAGCGCGTGCTTATTTGCAATTGTTGACTCATATATATATATATATATATATATATATATAAATATATATATATATATATATATATATATATATATATATATATATTAACTGAAAAAACTATAGGTTTCAGGAACGTTATAGTTAGTTGGACATTTCACTCGTACAAAACCATAGAAATTCCGGCGTTATAGTTAGTTCAGCTAACTATAACTCGCGCCCCATAATGCACTGCTGATGACGTCACATATTACATCATTCATGACATGGTCAGTGACATCACTGATGACATCACTGATGACATCTCAAATGACATCACTGATGACATCACTGATGACATCATCCAGTGACTGTGTGTTTCTGTAAAGTTTAATTTTGTTTTATATATATGCGAAGCTGTATTGAGGAATGAGTGGGTGTATAAGTGTCTGTATGGAGGATATAGTAGGTACGTGACTGACTGTATAAGTGAGTGATTAAATGTGTCTTACTAAATGCATGGGTTAGTGACTAAACTGTGTGAAAGTCTGTATCAGTCTGTCTGTTGTTGTGTAAGCTGCTGCATGGGTTGGTGAGGAGCTGCATGAGTGTCTATATGGGTTATTGATTGCTTGCCTGAGTATTTGTATGGCTGCCTGAGTGTGTGTGTGGGTGGGTGGGAGGTGTGTGACTCTGTGCATAGATGTGTGAGTGGTTGATTCACTGGATGTATGGGTTCAAGAGTGCATGTGGAAACAGCTGTATGGGTGGGTGAGTGTGTGTATGGGTGTGTTGGTGGGTGAATGGATGTCTCAGTGGTACATGTGCAAGTAACTACATATGTAAAAGGCAGTATATGTGAGTGATGGTGTATATAAATAACTATATGTGAGAGTCAGTAATTGTGAGAGTGGCTGCATGGATGAGTGTGTATTTGTATCAGTGATTCTATAAGAGAGTAATTATGTGTTAGTATCTGTATGAATAAGTGAGGTTGTGTCTGTATAACTGTATAGGTGAGTAAATGGAAGTATGATTGATTCTTTGCATGACTGACTAAGTGTGTGAGTAACTCTGGATATGTGGCAGTGTGTGAGTGTCTGTATAGGTGTATGAGTGCATATGATAGTGTTGTATTGCTGAGTGACTGCATGTATGAGTGACTGTATGGGTGAATGAGTGGATGTGTGTGTAGACCTAGGAATCAGTCAGTGCGTATTTAGTAACTGGTATTGATGTGCCTATTTTTTCGAAAATGGTAGTCTGTATTTTAGAGTGGGTGTATCAATGGTTATATTCAGGTGTGAGGAGGTGCATCAGATTTTCACGTGGATGATGTCATCAGTGATGTCATTTGAGATGTCATCAGTGATGTAATCAGTGATGTCACTGACCATGTCATGAATGATGTAATATGTGACATCATCAGCAGTGCATTGCGGGGGCGCGAGTTATAGTTAGCTGAACCAACAATAACGCCGGAATTTCTATGGTTTTGTACGAGTGAAATGTCCAACTAACTATAACGTTCCTGAAACCTATGGTTTTTCAGTTAATTTCTATGGTTTTTAAATGCTAATTTCTAACTATAACGTGCCTGAAACCTATGGTTTTTTCAGTGAATTTCTATGTTTTTTAAATGCTAATTTCTAACTATAACGTGCCTGAAACCTATGGTTTTTCCAGTGAATTTCAAAGGTTTTTTAAATGAAAATTTGTAAGTCTAATGTACCTCAATCCTATGGTTTTTTTATTTTATATATATATATATCCATATATATATATTTTAAAAAATTGTGAATAATTTTTAGTTAGGAAAACTATATTCATTCTTTAAAAAAAAAAATATATTATACAGAAGTCGCGCACCCTTCGCGCACCCTACACGATGGCTGCGCGCATTCCGGTAGCCATTTTGAAAAGTCGCGCTGGGGTCGCGACTTCGGCGTAATTTGTAAAGTATGAAATATCTTTAAATTAATTATAAATAAAAGTTTTCCTTTAAGTGTTTGTCTAAATTTATTAATAAAAGTATTTTTAAAGTATTATTTTCAATATAATTTCGACTAAAAATTATTCGATTATTATTGCATTCGGAGGTTAGGAGGGATGGCCATTTTGCTCGATCTGTTTTGCAAGATTTTTTGGTCTAGTCTGGTGGACACCCTCCTCCGCGTGAGGTACGGCTTGAGGATTCTATTCAAAAGGTGAGGAATCAACAGGCAGAAGTATCCATCAGAAGAGCAAGTTACTTACCTTCGGTAATGCTTTTTCTGGTGGATACAGTATCTGCCTATGGATTCCTCACTGTCCCACCCGCCTCCCCGTTGTCCACCTGTGTCTACCAAAAAGATGCTTTTACTGTTTGGCATGAATGTTTTTAATATGTCTTAATCATGCTTATGTTTTAATAGTGAGAAATGCTTGATCTGTTGCTAGTTCTTAATGCCTTTATTGGTTATGCATTTGTATATATATATATATATATATATATATATATATATATATATATATATATATATATATATATATATATCCAAGTAAACTGAAACTCCCGCAACCTCCAGGCGGCGAAGAAGGAGAGACGGACCAACTCGAAATCTTCAGGCAAGTAGTTTATTTAACCATGTTTCTCATAAAATGACGCGTTTCGGGCTCGGAAGCCCTTGATCACATACGGAAAATTAGCCTGAACCTTCTTTTTTAAATGCAACTTCCCAGTGAATCCCCGCCTCCTGTGTTCCGTGTCACATGATCATGTGCATGGAAAAAGACTATACAATATGCAGTGTAATTATCTCATCAATTGCATATGAACCATGACGGCTCAATATTATTAGTGCATTATAACAATATAAACAATCGTATTGACAAATATTAATGACTAAATATAAATATTTCTGTACAAATACATATGCTCCATATAAATAAATGAACCAGTTTAAAAAAATGATGAAAAAATTGATGAAAAAATTATTATATCTGTATAAATACACCATTTCTAAAAGTGAAAAACTGGACTGCACATTAAAATTGATACTGCAATATTACAGGATGAATCCTGAATAATTTGTGAGACAATTGAATACTTGCTTTTTTTAGTATAGTACATTTACAGAAAGGACCCATTAAAGTGCAAAAAGTGCATAGCAGCAAAGGCTAATCGTGCAACTCAGTACAGATTGTGCAAAAATACAATAATCTGATTAAAATGCAATAGAAAGATTTTTACAAAAATATATTATTATTTTAAATGTATATATATTAATAACAATATAAAATCATAATCCGATAAATATTGTTAAAATCATATAAATACTAACGACAAAATCCATCATATTACAAAAATTGTGAAAATATTAAAATTGTGCAAAAAGCGGTTTTCGAGGTATCAATGATTATTTTATAACCAACTTTATTGGCTATAATGTTAAAAATTTGCGTCTATTGTACTGTAGAACCCTAATGCAACATTTAGATATCAGTGGGACTTTGTAAGGAAACTGCATAATGAATGTTATTGACAAATATTTATAAAAATTATTATAGAAAATTATGCATATCCTCTGTATTATTCAAGCCGTTAGGCCATTTACTATCGAATTCGAGGATCATTTTGGTTTCCATTTGTCTTAGTTTGCGTTCCCTATTGCCACCCCGTCTTGATTTGGCCACTGCTCCTATTACATAATATGTAAGGCAAGTCACATCATTATTATGAACTCTTTTAAAATGACGAGCTACAGGATATGTAGGATCACTATGCACAATTGCTCGCAGATGTTGTAAAATTCTTACATGCACTTGAAGCTTTGTACTACCAATGTAGTGAAGACCACAAGTGCACGTTAATACATAAACTGCAAATTCGGTCTTGCAATTAAAACTCCCTTTAATAGCTATGTCATTGTCACTGAAAGGAGTATGATAGCAAGTCGTATTAATACCAAACTTGCATGCTCTGCAGCTCGAACATTTTCTAAACCCTGGAGCAGGTTTTAACCAACTACTTGTCTGTTTATTCTCAGGGCTGCTTGTATCTAAAATGGCACCCATGTTCCTTGCTCTTCTAAAAGTGATAGATGGAGTAACAGGCAATCTACTATTAAGTACTGGATCAGTAAGCATGATAGGCCAATTCTTTTTAACAATTGACCTAATTTTTCTTTCATCTCTGCTGTAAGTAGTAATTAATCTAGGACCATCCTTGTTTACTACCTCAATAGGAGTAAAAGTATCCACTAAAACAGCAGGCTCAGTCATGGAATTGTTCTTAAATAGACTTAATCTAGGGCGTGCATTGGCTTTTTTCATAGCCTCATTTAGTGTGGTTTCTGAATATCCACGTGCTCTCATTCTTATCATAGCTTCCTTAAGGCAGATTTCAAAGTCGCTCTCTACACTACAAATTCTTTTTAGTCTCAAAATTTCGCCATAAGGAATGCTTGCTATTAAATGCTTAGGGTGGGCACTGCTTGCATGAAGAGTAGCGTTTCCAGCGGTTGGTTTCCTAAACAAGGTTGTTTCCAATTTGTTATCTTTAACATAGATTTTAACATCTAAAAATTCAATACAATCTTTACTCATGTGTGATGTGAACGTAAGATTCATAGAGTTTAAATTCATAGTTTTAATAAAATCTACTGCTTCTTTTTCTTCTCCCTTCCATAAAATAAAGATGTCATCTATATATCTCAGATAACAACAAACATTATCGTTAAACCTGTCTCTTTGTTCTTGTTTGAGGACCTGCTCCTCCCACCAGCCTACGTGTAAACACGCATAGCTTAGGGAGAAGCAGGCCCCCATCGCAACACCTCTAAGTTGTCTATATAAATCCTTCCCAAAAAGGAAAAAAATTATGATTGAGGCACCAATCAATGAGATCCAAAATCACTTTGTTATGTTCGTAGAGTTCACATGACCTTTTGTCCAAAAGTATTTAATTGCATTTAAGCCTATCTTATGATCAATACTAGTATAAAGCGACTCTATGTCACAAGTAATTAATAACATATCATCTGTCCATAATAGTTTACTGATCTTAACAAGAAAGTCGCTGGTATCTTTTACATAGCTTCTCAAGTCTTTTACTATGTCTTGTAAGAAGAAATCAATGTATTGGCCTGTATGTTCTCCCATGCTATTTATAGCCGATATGATGGGCCTGCCCGGCACTGGCATTGTTCCTTTATGTATTTTTGGGATTAGATACAACACGGGAAGGACAGGAAATTCATTATTCATGAATTTATACTCTTCTGTAGAAATTAATCCCTCTCGTCGCCATTGTGCCAGATGTTTCAAGAGAGATTCTTTAGCTTTGTTGTACTCTTTAATTGAAGATTTTTCGTAACAACTGGAATCACATAGTTGTCTATTGGCTTCTTCCACATAACAAGATTTCGGCCAGATAACTAAATTGCCACCTTTATCTGATTTTTTTATTATGATCTCGTTGTTTTCTCCCAATTTTTCATTAAATTGACATATTCATTTCTTTTATGATGCATTTTTCTTTTTTGGTATTTTTTTGAATATACAATTTTTGATTTCTTCAATTACACAGTCATGAAACACATCTACTGCATCTTTTGGCATTAGAGGAACAAAACATGATTTAGATTTATATGGACTCAGACCTGCCCCTTTCTGTGTCAAATGAATCTTCTGTAACCTTATTTGAGTGTTCAGGTCAGAATCAGTGCCAGAAGGTTGTGAATCTGTTGCTTCATTTAAATCATGTAGTGTCAGTAGAGTGGAAATGTCAGATGCAGCAAGTGCAGAATCAGCATTGGCATTGCTGATATCATCAGAAGCCGTTTTGTTCTTACTAGGTTTAAGCGCAAAGAATTTTGGAGCTTCAATTTTCTAATAAAACAATACACATCAATACGCGTACTTGCATAATTAAAATCCTGACCTGGACAATAATTTAACCCAAGTGCTAAGAGTTGCTCCTCTGCTTTCGTTAGTATTACAGAAGATAAATTGATGATAGAATTATTAGAAATGGAATTGCCAGAATTTATCGTCTCTTTTGCCATTGCGCTTTCTTTTTCCAACCTTTGTTTGCACCTTTTTCTCCTCCTTTCTCTACGTCGTTTGTTTTTCTTTTTCTATTGGCCTCCTTTGTGGTCTTGGTCTTAGCGTCTGAAGTCTCTCTTCCACTAAAAAATCAAGTTCTTCTCCCAGGCTTAATTTTGTGGGTACATTTGATCTCATATCTGATTCGAGACTAGAAACACTGGATAACGAAACAGTATCTATGCTGGAAATTTCCTCATTTATTTCACTGGCAATATTAGATGACATGTTAGAATTGCCCTCTTTATTTTTATTGCTGTAATGTTGTCTTTTAGCATTATCGAATTTCCGCGCAAAAGTAAAGATCTGGCCGTTATCATAGTCAGTTTGATCTTGTGTGAACTTATGTGTTTTTCTGATTTTAATTTTTTCTTCATGTTTGCGTAATCTTTCATTCATTTCTTCCTTTGTTTTTTAATGAATTCTGTTTCAGACATTTTATCAAGTTCATCATTCGCTTTATTAATTTCTTCCAGAATTGCCTGTCGATCTATTGCTGCATATTTAATCAGGATGTGAACCAAGTTCATGGAAGCCGCCAAATTACTTTCCCCCCACTCTTTGAGCATACAGGGATTCGGTTTATCAAAGCTGGGAGCGAGTAGAATTCTAAGCCCCCGAGGGACCCGTCCTACTTCTGCATACTTAGTTAGCGACTTGTGCTCCCACCACTTTGTGATTTCCAGCCTCATATTCCTTTCCAAGCTTTTCAATAAATTATTCGCATTAGGTTCCACATTGGTAGTTGTATTAGGTAGTTGTTTGACGCCAGTGGATGTTGTCGGCACATTGCCAAATACCTCGTCTGCTGCTGCCTCACGTGCACGAACTGCTTCCGCAGACATTGTGAGAAATGTTATTTCGGTCGTATAGCCCAGAAAGTAAGGACTATCTTAAAATTGAAGCCTTTAATCGTACCTCCCCACCTATGCGCAATGCCGTATTTACTCACCACAACAGTTTGATCCTTCAACCGGTCCTCCGACCCAGTCGCCGGTCGTCCTTGTCTCGGTGCAAGTTACTTGGGCTGCAATAGGGGGCGGCTGCCAAAATTCTGCCACAGAGCACGAACAAGATTGGGTTTGAGAGCAGCCACCAACTTCCGGGGAGGGGGCCCGTCAACTGAAGCAAACCGACTTCCGTAATAATATCCAAGTAAACTGAAACTCCTGCAACCTCCAGGCGGCGAAGAAGGAGACACGGACCAACTCGAAATCTTCAGGCAAGTAGTTTATTTTACCATGTTTCTCATAAAATGACGCGTTTCGGGCTCGGAAGCCCTTGATCACATACGGAAAATTAGCCTGAACCTTCTTTTTTAAATGCAACTTCCCAGTGAATCCCCGCCTCCCTGTGTTCCGTGTCACATGATCATGTGCATGGAAAAAAGACTATACAATATGCAGTGTAATTATCTCATCAATTGCATATGAACCATGACGTATCAATATTATTAGTGCATTATAACAATATAAACAATCGTATTGACAAATATTAATGACTAAATATAAATATTTCTGTACAAATACATATGCTCCATATAAATAAATGAACCAGTTTAAAAAAATGATGAAAAAATTGATGAAAAAATTATTATATCTGTATAAATACACCATTTCTAAAAGTGAAAAACTGGACTGCACATTAAAATTGATACTGCAATATTACAGGATGAATCCTGAATAATTTGTGAGACAATTGAATACTTGCTTTTTTTAGTATAGTACATTTACAGAAAGGACCCATTAAAGTGCAAAAAGTGCATAGCAGCAAAGGCTAATCGTGCAACTCAGTACAGATTGTGCAAAAATACAATAATCTGATTAAAATGCAATAGAAAGATTTTTACAAAAATATATTATTATTTTAAATGTATATATATTAATAACAATATAAAATCATAATCCGATAAATATTGTTAAAATCATATAAATACTAACGACAAAATCCATCATATTACAAAAATTGTGAAAATATTAAAATTGTGCAAAAGCGGTTTTCGAGGTATCAATGATTATTTTATAACCAACTTTATTGGCTATAATGTTAAAAATTTGCGTCTATTGTACTGTAGAACCCTAATGCAACATTTAGATATCAGTGGGACTTTGTAAGGAAACTGCATAATGAATGTTATTGACAAATATTTATAAAAATTATTATAGAAAATTATGCATATCCTCTGTATTATTCAAGCCGTTAGGCCATTTACTATCGAATTCGAGGATCATTTTGGTTTCCATTTGTCTTAGTTTGCGTTCCCTATTGCCACCCCGTCTTGATTTGGCCACTGCTCCTATTACATAATATGTAAGGCAAGTCACATCATTATTATGAACTCTTTTAAAATGACGAGCTACAGGATATGTAGGATCACTATGCACAATTGCTCGCAGATGTTGTAAAATTCTTACATGCACTTGAAGCTTTGTACTACCAATGTAGTGAAGACCACAAGTGCACGTTAATACATAAACTGCAAATTCGGTCTTGCAATTAAAACTCCCTTTAATAGCTATGTCATTGTCACTGAAAGGAGTACGATAGCAAGTCGTATTAATACCAAACTTGCATGCTCTGCAGCTCGAACATTTTCTAAACCCTGGAGCAGGTTTTAACCAACTACTTGTCTGTTTATTCTCAGGGCTGCTTGTATCTAAAATGGCACCCATGTTCCTTGCTCTTCTAAAAGTGATAGATGGAGTAACAGGCAATCTACTATTAAGTACTGGATCAGTAAGCACGATAGGCCAATTCTTTTTAACAATTGACCTAATTTTTCTTTCATCTCTGCTGTAAGTAGTAATTAATCTAGGACCATCCTTGTTTACTACCTCAATAGGAGTAAAAGTATCCACTAAAACAGCAGGCTCAGTCATGGAATTGTTCTTAAATAGACTTAATCTAGAGCGTGCATTGGCTTTTTCATAGCCTCATTTAGTGTGGTTTCTGAATATCCACGTGCTCTCATTCTTATCATAGCTTCCTCCAGGCAGATTTCAAAGTCGCTCTCTACACTACAAATTCTTTTTAGTCTCAAAATTTCACCATAAGGAATGCTTGCTATTAAATGCTTAGGGTGGGCACTGCTTGCATGAAGAGTAGCGTTTCCAGCGG
This sequence comes from Calotriton arnoldi, assembly GCA_963921515.1. Lineage (NCBI taxonomy): Eukaryota > Metazoa > Chordata > Amphibia > Caudata > Salamandridae > Calotriton > Calotriton arnoldi. Next base: position 1,742,433 of record CAWUFW010003186.1, on the reverse strand, counting down.
TTGGTTTCCTAAACAAGGTTGTTTCCAATTTGTTATCTTTAACATAGATTTTAACATCTAAAAATTCAATACAATCTTTACTCATGTGTGATGTGAACGTAAGATTCATAGAGTTTAAATTCATAGTTTTAATAAAATCTACTGCTTCTTTTTCTTCTCCCTTCCATAAAATAAAGATGTCATCTATATATCTCAGATAACAACAAACATTATCGTTAAACCTGTCTCTTTGTTCTTGTTTGAGGACCTGCTCCTCCCACCAGCCTACGTGTAAACACGCATAGCTTGGGGAGAAGCAGGCCCCCATCATAACACCTCTAAGTTGTCTATATAAATCCTTCCCAAAAGGAAAAAATTATGATTGAGGCACCAATCAATGAGATCCAAAATCACTTTGTTATGTTCGTAGAGTTCACATGACAAGTTACTTACCTTCGGTAACGCTTTTTCTGGTGGATACAGTATCTGCCTATGGATTCCTCACTGTCCCACCCGCATCCCCGTTGTCCACCTGTGTCTACCAAAAAGATGCTTTTACTGTTTGGCATGAATGTTTTTAATATGTCTTAATCATGCTTATGTTTTAATAGTGAGAAATGCTTGATCTGTTGCTAGTTCTTTATGCCTTTATTGGTTATGCATTTGTATATATATATATATATATATATATATATATATATCTATATATATATATATATATATATATATATATATATATATATATATATATGTTGCCACTCCAGAAACCGAAACCAGTGATCTGAGGGCAGAGGCCCTGCAGATGGCACACGAGGTGGGGAGCCCAGTCGTGTGCACCGGCGGGGCAGCGAAGTGACAAGCACCACTACCCACAGAAAAGGTAACGAGGGCACTGAATAACACAGGATCTTCTCTTTGTATCTGGCAGGAACAACAAGGTTAAAATGCCCTAGTTCCAAAATGTAGAATTAGTGCTACAACGGTCTTCAAGAGGAGGTCTTCAAGAGGACCTGCGATGGATGCCGCTTCTGCCTTCCGTACACTGGAGGCAGCACATGGGTCACGCGGTACGGTCATACTGCGGTGGGACGCACACTTGTTGACCTCTCATGGCACTGCTCCACACTTCGGGGACAACGCTTTCCATTAGCTGTGTTTTCTGATGACGTGTCGCGCCGGCCCCGTCCAACAGCAATCAATCAATCAATCACAGAATTTGTAGAGCGCACTACTTACCCGCGAGGGTCTCAAGGCGCTGGGGAGAGGGAAGGGGGGGTGCTGCTACTGGTCGAACAGCCAGGTCTTGGGTCTGTCGTAGGCTTAGTGGAAGGGTGTTCCAGGTCTTGGCGGCGAGGTGTGAGAAGGATCTGCCGCCGGTGGTTGTTCTTCGAATGCGAGGGACGGTGGCGAGGGAGAGGTCGGCGGAGCGGAGCTGGCGGTTGGGGACGTAGAAGAAGAGTCGTCTGTTGAGGTAGGCTGGGCCAGTCTTGTGGAGTGCCTTGTGTGCGTGGATGAGGAGTTTGAAGGTGATCCTCCTGTCGACGGGGATCCAGTGCAGGTTCCTCAGGTGGGGGGTGATGTGGCTGTGGCGTGGTACGTCGAGGATCAGGCGTGCGGAGGCTTTTTGTATGCGTTGCAGTCGCTTGATGAGCTTGGCCGGGGCTCCCGCGTAGAGGGCGTTCCCATAGTCAAGTCTGCTACTGACGAGGGCCTGGGTGACTGTTCTTCTTGTGTCTGTCGGGATCCACCTGTAGATCTTGCGAAGCATGCGGAGGGTGTTGAAGCAGGAGGAGGAGACTGCGTTGACTTGCTTGGCCATGGAGAGCGTTGAGTCGAGGATGACTCCCAGGTTGCGTGCGTGGTCGGTGGGTGTCGGGGCTGCTCCCAGCGTCGTTGGCCACCAGGAGTCGTCCCAGGCTGAGGGGTTGGAGCCGAGGATGAGGACCTCCGTCTTGTCCGTGTTCAGCTTTAGTCGGCTGATCTTCATCCAATCGGTGACGGCCTTCATTCCTTCATGGAGATTGGCTTTGGCGGCGAGGGGTCCTTGGTGAGGGAGAGGATCAGTTGAGTGTCGTCGGCGTAGGAGATAATGTTGAGGTCGTGCTGTCTGGCGATGCGTGCGAGCGGGGCCATGTAGATGTTGAACAGTGTTGGGCTGAGGGAAGATCCCTGGGGTACGCCGCAGATGATCTCGGAGGCTTCGGATCGGAAAGGTGGGAGGCGGACTCTCTGGGTTCTGCGGTCGAGGAAGGAGGTGGTCCATTCCAGGGCCTTGTCTCGGATCCCTGCGTCGTGGAGGCGTGCGCGTAGAGTGCGGTGGCAGACAGTGTCGAAGGCGGCAGAGAGGTCCAGCAGGATGAGGGCTGCGGTCTCACCGTTGTCCAGCAGGGTCCTGATGTCGTCGGTGGCGGCGATGAGGGCAGTCTCAGTGCTGTGGTTGCTGCGGAACCCCGATTGGGATGGGTCCAGGATGCTGTTTTCTTCGAGGTATCGGGTTAGCTGTTTGTTGACGATCTTCTCGATGACCTTGGCTGGGAACGGAAGCAGGGAGATGGGCCGGAAGTTCTTGAGGTCTCTTGGGTCCGCCTTGGGTTTTTTGAGTAGGGCGTTGATCTCTGCGTGATTCCAGCTCTCTGGGAAGGTCGCGGTCTCGAAGGAGAGATTGATAACGTTGCACAGGTGAACCCCTTTAGATCCAAACAGACTCTTCCACTCTCTCACCGGAAGTGAAACCAGGCCACGTGGACACTTTCACAATACAACAGCCAGGAATGCACTTTCGGTAAAAAAAACACATTCCTTCCTCCTAATTTATCAAATAAATGACTCACTGAAGAACAGGGGCCAGCTTCGATCGGTAAACAGCCGTTACAACGACTTTTTGCTTCGCGATACCATTACAACGCATGCATTACCACGCATGCGTTGTACATCGCGAGTCATTACTACGCATTTTTAGAACGCATGGTCATTTACCACGCATGCCTTTACAACACATTTTGTTGTAATGGTATGTATGGTAAATGACCCTGAGTTCTAAAAATGTAGACGATCCACGTCGTTGTAAGGAAACAGAGGCTGTTCCGTTTCCTCACAACGACGTGCACCGCCCCTCAGAGACGACATGAAGCAGGAACCACGAGGAGAGAGGAACCACGAGAAGTGAGAGGTAAGGGGGATTGGGCATGGGGTGGTGGTTACTTTTCTAGGGTTTAGGGTAGTGCAGCAGTGTTTGGGTAGTGTAGGGGGTCGTGCTGCGGGTAGTGTTTTAGGGTTTAGGGTAGTGCAGTGGTGTTTGTGTAGTGTAGGGGGTCGTGCTGGGGGTAGTGTTTTAGGGTTTAGGGTATTGCAGTGGTGTTTGGGTAGTGTAGGGGGTCGTGCTGGGGGTAGTGTTTTAGGGTTTAGGGTAGTGCAGTGATGTTTGTGTAGTGTAGGGGGTCATGCTTGGGGTAGATTTAGGGTTTAGGGTAGTGCAGTGGTGTTTGTGTAGTGTAGTGGGTCGTGCTGGGGGTAGTGTTTTAGGGTTTAGGGCAGTGCAGTGGTGTTTGTGTAGTGCAGGGGGTCGTGCTGGGGGTAGTGTTTTAGGGTTTAGGGTAGTGCAGTGGTGTTTGGGTAGTGTAGGGGGTCGTGCTGGGGGTAGTGTTTTAGGGTTTAGGGTAGTGCAGTGGTGTTTGGGTAGTGTAGGGGGTCGTGCTGGGGTAGTGTTTTAGGGTTTAGGGTAGTGCAGTGGTGTTGGTGTTGTGTAGGGGGTCGTGCTGGGGGTAGTGTTTTAGGGTTTAGGGTAGTGCAGTGGTGTTTGGGTAGTGTAGGGGTCGTGCTGAGGGTAGATTTAGGGTTTATGGTAGTGCAGTGGTGTTTGGGTAGTGTAGGGAGTCATGCTGGGGGGAGTGTTTTAGGGTTTAGGGTAGTGCAGTGGTGTTTGGGTAGTATAGGGGGTAGGGGTTTAGGGTTTAGGGTAGTGCAGTGGTGTTTGGGTAGTGTAGGGGTACTGCTGGGGGTAGTGTTTTAGGGTTTAGGGTAGTGCACTGGTGTTTGGGTACTGTAGGGGGTACTGATGGGGGTAGTGTTTTAGGGTTTAGGGTAGTGCAGTGGTGTTTGGGTAGTGTAGGGGGTCGTGCTGGGGGTAGTGTTTTAGGGTTTAGGGTAGTGCAGTGGTGTTTGTGTAGTGTAGGGGTAGTGTTTTAGTGTTTAGGGTAGTGCAGTGGTGTTTGTGTAGTGTAGGGGTCGTGCTGGGGGTAGTGTTTTAGGGTTTAGGGTAGTGCAATGGTGTTTGGGTAGTGTAGGGGGTACTGCTGGGGGTAGTGTTTTAGGGTTTAGGGTAGTGCAGTGGTGTTTGGGTCGTGCTGGGGGTAGTGTTTTAGGGTTTAGGGTAGTGCAGTGGTGTTTGTGTAGTGTAGGGGTAGTGTTTTACGGTTTAGGGTAGTGCAGTGGTGTTTGTGTAGTGTAGGGGGTCGTGCTGGGGGTAGTGTTTTAGGGTTTTGGGTAGTGCAGTTGTCTTTGGGTAGTGTAGGGGTCATGCGGGGTCATGTTTTAGGGTTTAGGGTAGTGCAGTGGTCTTTGGGTAGTGTAGGGGTCAAGCTGGGTGTAGTGTTTTAGGGTTTAGGGTAGTGCAGTGGTCTTTGGGTAGTGTAGGGGTCGTGCGGGGTAGTGTTTTAGGGTTTAGGGTAGTGCATTGGTGTTTGGGTAGTGTAGGGGGTCATGCTGGGGGAGTGTTTTAGAGTTTAGGGTAGTGCATTGGTGTTTGGGTAGTGTAGGGGGTCGTGCGGGGGTAGTGTTTTAGGGTTTTGGGCAGTACAGTGGTGTTCGGGCAGTGTAGGGGTCGTGCTGGGGGTGGTGTTTCAGGGTTTAGGGCAGTGCAGTGGTGTTCGGGCAGTGTAGGGGGTCGTGCAGGGGTGGTGTTTCAGGGTTTAGGGCAGTGCAGTGGTGTTCCGGCAGTGTAGGGGTCGTGCTTGGGGTGGTGTTTCAGGGTTTAGGGCAGTGCAGTGGTGTTCAGGCAGTGTAGGGGGTCGTGCTGGGGGTTGTGTTTCAGGGTTTAGGGCAGTGGTGTTCAGGCAGTGTAGGGGTCGTGCGGGGTGGTGTTTCAGGGTTTAGGGCAGTGCAGTGGTGTTCGGGCAGTGTAGGGGGTCGTACGGGGGTTGGTGTTTCAGGGTTTAGGGCAGTGCAGTGGTGTTCGGGCAGTGTAGGGGGTCGTGCTGGGGGTGGTGTTTCAGGGTTTAGGGCAGTGCAGTGGTGTTCGGGCAGTGTAGGGGTCGTGCTGGGGCTGGTGTTTCAGGGTTTAGGGCAGTGCAGTGGTGTTCGGGCAGTGTAGGGGGTCGTGCTGGGGCTGGTGTTTCAGGGTTTAGGGCAGTGCAGTGGTGTTCGGGCAGTGTAGGGGGTCATGCTGGGGGTGGTGTTTCAGGGTTTAGGGTAGTGCAGTGATGTTTGTGTAGTGTAGGGGGTCATGCTTGGGGTAGATTTAGGGTTTAGGGTAGTGCAGTGGTGTTTGTGTAGTGTAGTGGGTCGTGCTGGGGGTAGTGTTTTAGGGTTTAGGGCAGTGCAGTGGTGTTTGTGTAGTGCAGGGGGTCGTGCTGGGGGTAGTGTTTTAGGGTTTAGGGTAGTGCAGTGGTGTTTGGGTAGTGTAGGGGGTCGTGCTGGGGGTAGTGTTTTAGGGTTTAGGGTAGTGCAGTGGTGTTTGGGTAGTGTAGGGGGTCGTGCTGGGGTAGTGTTTTAGGGTTTAGGGTAGTGCAGTGGTGTTGGTGTTGTGTAGGGGGTTTTAGGGTTTAGGGTAGTGCAGTGGTGTTTGGGTAGTGTAGGTGGTTGTGCTGAGGTAGATTTAGGGTTTAGGGTAGTGCAGTGGTGTTTGGGTAGTGTAGGGAGTCGTGCTGGGGGGAGTGTTTTAGGGTTTAGGGTAGTGCAGTGGTGTTTGGGTAGTATAGGGGGTCGTGCTGGGGGTAGTGGTTTAGGGTTTAGGGTAGTGCAGTGGTGTTTGGGTAGTGTAGGGGGTACTGCTGGGGGTAGTGTTTTAGGGTTTACGGTAGTGCAGTGGTGTTTGGGTACTGTAGGGGGTACTGCTCGGGGTAGTGTTTTAGGGTTTAGGGTAGTGCAGTGGTGTTTGGGTAGTGTAGGGGGTCGTGCTGGGGGTAGTGTTTTAGGGTTTAGGGTAGTGCAGTGGTGTTTGTGTAGTGTAGGGGTAGTGTTTTAGTGTTTAGGGTAGTGCAGTGGTGTTTGTGTAGTGTAGGGGTCGTGCTGGGGGTAGTGTTTTAGGGTTTAGGGTAGTGCAATGGTGTTTGGGTAGTGTAGGGGGTACTGCTGGGGGTAGTGTTTTAGGGTTTAGGGTAGTGCAGTGGTGTTTGGGTCGTGCTGGGGGTAGTGTTTTAGGGTTTAGGGTAGTGCAGTGGTGTTTGTGTAGTGTAGGGGTAGTGTTTTACGGTTTAGGGTAGTGCAGTGGTGTTTGTGTAGTGTAGGGGGTCGTGCTGGGGGTAGTGTTTTAGGGTTTAGGGTAGTGCAGTTGTCTTTGGGTAGTGTAGGGGGTCATGCGGGGTCATGTTTTAGGGTTTAGGGTAGTGCAGTGGTCTTTGGGTAGTGTAGGGGGTCAAGCTGGGTGTAGTGTTTTAGGGTTTAGGGTAGTGCAGTGGTCTTTGGGTAGTGTAGGGGGTCGTGCGGGGGTAGTGTTTTAGGGTTTAGGGTAGTGCATTGGTGTTTGGGTAGTGTAGGGGGTCATGCTGGGGGGAGTGTTTTAGAGTTTAGGGTAGTGCATTGGTGTTTGGGTAGTGTAGGGGGTCGTGCGGGGGTAGTGTTTTAGGGTTTTGGGCAGTACAGTGGTGTTCGGGCAGTGTAGGGGGTCGTGCTGGGGGTGGTGTTTCAGGGTTTAGGGCAGTGCAGTGGTGTTCGGGCAGTGTAGGGGGTCGTGCAGGGGGTGGTGTTTCAGGGTTTAGGGCAGTGCAGTGGTGTTCCGGCAGTGTAGGGGGTCGTGCTTGGGGTGGTGTTTCAGGGTTTAGGGCAGTGCAGTGGTGTTCAGGCAGTGTAGGGGGTCGTGCTGGGGGTTGTGTTTCAGGGTTTAGGGCAGTGGTGTTCAGGCAGTGTAGGGGGTCGTGCGGGGTGGTGTTTCAGGGTTTAGGGCAGTGCAGTGGTGTTCGGGCAGTGTAGGGGGTCGTACAGGGGTTGGTGTTTCAGGGTTTAGGGCAGTGCAGTGGTGTTCGGGCAGTGTAGGGGGTCGTGCTGGGGGTGGTGTTTCAGGGTTTAGGGCAGTGCAGTGGTGTTCGGGCAGTGTAGGGGTCGTGCTGGGGCTGGTGTTTCAGGGTTTAGGGCAGTGCAGTGGTGTTCGGGCAGTGTAGGGGGTCGTGCTGGGGCTGGTGTTTCAGGGTTTAGGGCAGTGCAGTGGTGTTCGGGCAGTGTAGGGGGTCGTGCTGGGGCTGGTGTTTCAGGGTTTAGGGCAGTGCAGTGGTGTTCGGGCAGTGTAGGGGGTCGTGCTGGGGCTGGTGTTTCAGGGTTTAGGGCAGTGCAGTGGTGTTCGGGTAGTGTAGGGGGTCGTGCTGGGGCTGGTGTTTCAGGGTTTAGGGCAGTGCAGTGGTGTTCGGGCAGTGTAGGGGGTCGTGCTGGGGCTGGTGTTTCAGGGTTTAGGGCAGTGCAGTGGTGTTTGGGCTGTGTAGGGGGTCGTGCTGGGGGTGGTGTTTCAGGGTTTAGGGCAGTGCAGTGGTGTTCGGGCAGTATAGGGGTCTTGCTGGGGGTGGTGTTTCAGGGTTTAGGGCAGTGGTGTTCGGGCAGTGTAGGGGGTCTTGCTGGGGGTGATGTTTCAGGGTTTAGGGCAGTGCAGTGGTGTTCAGGCAGTGTAGGGGGTCTTGCTGGGGGGTAGTGTTTCAGGGTTTAGGGCAGTGCAGTGGTGTTCGGGCAGTGTAGGGGGGTCGTGCTGGGGGTGGTGTTTCAGGGTTTAGGGCAGTGCAGTGGTGTTCGGGCAGTGTAGGGGGTCGTGCGGGGGTAGTGTTTCAGGGTTTAGGGCAGTGCAGTGGTGTTCGGGCAAGGTAGGGGGTCGTGCTGGGGGTAGTGTTTCAGGGTTTAGGGTAGTGCAGTGGTGTTCGGGCAGTGTAGGGGGTCGTGCTGGGGATGGTGTTTCAGTGTTTAGGGCAGTGCAGTGGTGTTCGGGCAGTGTAGGGGGTCGTGCTGGGGTGGTGTTTCAGGGTTTAGGGCAGTGCAGTGGTGTTCGGGCAGTGTAGGGGGTCGTGCTGGGGGTAGTGTTTTAGGGTTTAGGGCAGTGCAGTGGTGTTCGGGCAGTGTAGGGGTCGTGCTGGGGTAGTGTTTTAGGGTTTAGGGCAGTGCAGTGGTGTTAGTGCAGTGTAGGGGGTCGTGCTGGGAGTAGTGTTTTAGGGTTTAGGGCAGTGCAGTTGTGTTTGTGTAGTGTAGGGGGTCGTGCTGGGGGTAGTGTTTTAGGGTTTAGGGTAGTGCAGTGGTGTTTGGGTAGTGTAGGGGGTCGTGCTGGGGGTAGTGTTTTAGGGTTTAGGGTAGTGCAGTGGTGTTTGGGTAGTGTAGGGGGTCGTGCTGGGGTAGTGTTTTAGGGTTTAGGGTAGTGCAGTGGTGTTGGTGTTGTGTAGGGGGTCGTGCTGGGGGTAGTGTTTTAGGGTTTAGGGTAGTGCAGTGGTGTTTGGGTAGTGTAGGGGGTCGTGCTGAGGGTAGATTTAGGGTTTATGGTAGTGCAGTGGTGTTTGGGTAGTGTAGGGAGTCGTGCTGGGGGGAGTGTTTTAGGGTTTAGGGTAGTGCAGTGGTGTTTGGGTAGTATAGGGGGTCGTGCTGGGGGTAGTGGTTTAGGGTTTAGGGTAGTGCAGTGGTGTTTGGGTAGTGTAGGGGGTACTGCTGGGGGTAGTGTTTTAGGGTTTAGGGTAGTGCAGTGGTGTTGGGTAGTGTAGGGGGTACTGCTGGGGGTAGTGTTTTAGGGTTTAGGGTAGTGCAGTGGTGTTTGGGTAGTGTAGGGGGTCGTGCTGGGGGTAGTGTTTTAGGGTTTAGGGTAGTGCAGTGGTGTTTGTGTAGTGTAGGGGTAGTGTTTTAGTGTTTAGGGTAGTGCAGTGGTGTTTGTGTAGTGGAGGGGTCGTGCTGGGGGTAGTGTTTTAGGGTTTAGGGTAGTGCAATGGTGTTTGGGTAGTGTAGGGAGTACTGCTGGGGGTAGTGTTTTAAAGTTTAGGGTAGTGCAGTGGTGTTTGGGTAGTGTAGGGGGTCGTGCTGGGAGTAGTGTTTTAGGGTTTAGGGTAGTGCAGTGGTGTTTGTGTAGTGTAGGGGTAGTGTTTTACGGTTTAGGGTAGTGCAGTGGTGTTTGTGTAGTGTAGGGGTCGTGCTGGGGGTAGTGTTTTAGGGTTTAGGGTAGTGCAGCTGTGTTTGTGTAGTGTAGGGGGTCATGTTTTAGGGTTTAGGGTAGTGCAGTTGTCTTTGGGTAGTGTAGGGGGTCATGCAGGGTCAGGTTTTAGGGTTTAGGGTAGTGCAGTGGTCTTTGGGTAGTGTAGGGGGTCAAGCTGGGTGTAGTGTTTTAGGGTTTAGGGTAGTGCAGTGGTCTTTGGGTAGTGTAGGGGGTCGTGCGGGGGTAGTGTTTTAGGGTTTAGGGTAGTGCATTGGTGTTTGGGTAGTGTAGGGGTCTTGCTGGGGGAGTGTTTTAGAGTTTAGGGTAGTGCATTGGTGTTTGGGTAGTGTAGGGGTCGTGCGGGGGGTAGTGTTTTAGGGTTTAGGGCAGTACAGTGTTGTTTGGGCAGTGTAGGGGGTCGTGCTGGGGGTGGTGTTTCAGGGTTTAGGGCAGTGCAGTGGTGTTCGGGCAGTGTAGGGGGTCGTGCAGGGGTGGTGTTTCAGGGTTTAGGGCAGTGCAGTGGTGTTCGGGCAGTGTAGGGGTCGTGCAGGGGGTGGTGTTTCAGGGTTTAGGGCAGTGCAGTGGTGTTCAGGCAGTGTAGGGGGTCGTGCTGGGGTTGTGTTTCAGGGTTTAGGGCAGTGGTGTTCAGGCAGTGTAGGGGGTCGTGCGGGGTGGTGTTTCAGGGTTTAGGGCAGTGCAGTGGTATTCGGGCAGTGTAGGGGGTCGTACAGGGGTTGGTGTTTCAGAGTTTAGGGCAGTGCAGTGGTATTCGGGCAGTCTTGGGGGTCGTGCTGGGGCTGGTGTTTCAGGGTTTAGGGCAGTGCAGTGGTGTTCGGGCAGTGTAGGCGGTCGTGCTGGGGCTAGTGTTTCAGGGTTTAGGGCAGTGCAGTGGTGTTTGGGCAGTGTAGGGGGTCGTGCTGGGGCTGGTGTTTCAGGATTTAGGGCAGTGCAGTGGTGTTCGGGCAGTGTAGGGGTCGTGCTGGGGCTGGTGTTTCAGGGTTTAGGGCAGTGCAGTGGTGTTCGGGCAGTGTAGGGGGTCGTGCTGGGGCTGGTGTTTCAGGGTTTAGGGCAGTGCAGTGGTGTTCGGGCAGTGTAGGGGGTCGTGCTGGGGCTGGTGTTTCAGGGTTTAGGACAGTGCAGTGGTGTTCGGGTAGTGTAGGGGGTCATGCTGGGGCTGGTGTTTCAGGGTTTAGGGCAGTGCAGTGGTGTTCGGGCAGTGTAGGGGGTCGTGCTGGGGCTGGTGTTTCAGGGTTTAGGGCAGTGCAGTGGTGTTCGGGCAGTGTAGGGGGTCATGCTGGGGGTGGTGTTTCAGGGTTTAGGGCAGTGCAGTGGTGTTCGGGCTGTGTAGGGGGTCGTGCTGGGGGTGGTGTTTCAGGGTTTAGGGCAGTGCAGTGGTGTTCGGGCAGTATAGGGGGTCTTGCTGGGGGTGGTGTTTCAGGGTTTAGGGCAGTGGTGTTCGGGCAGTGTAGGGGTCTTGCTGGGGTGATGTTTCAGGGTTTAGGGCAGTGCAGTGGTGTTCAGGCAGTGTAGGGGGTCTTGCTGGGGTAGTGTTTCAGGGTTTAGGGCAGTGCAGTGGTGTTCGGGCAGTGTAGGGGGTCGTGCTGGGGGTTTGTTTCAGGGTTTAGGGCAGTGCAGTGGTGTTCGGGCAGTGTAGGGGGTCGTGCGGGGGTAGTGTTTCAGGGTTTAGGGCAGTGCAGTGGTGTTCGGGCAATGTAGGGGGTCGTGCTGGGGGTAGTGTTTCAGGGTTTAGGGCAGTGCAGTGGTGTTTGGGCAGTGTAGGGGTCGTGCTGGGGGTGGTGTTTCAGGGTTTAGGGCAGTGCAGTGGTGTTCGGGCAGTGTAGGGGGTCGTGCTGGGGTGGTGTTTCAGTGTTTAGGGCAGTGCGGTGGTGTTCGGGCAGTGTAGGGGGTCGTGCTGGGGGTGGTGTTTCAGGGTTTAGGGCAGTGCAGTGGTGTTCGGGCAGTGTAGGGGGTCGTGCTGGGGGTAGTGTTTTAGGGTTTAGGGCAGTGCAGTGGTGTTCGGGCAGTGTAGGGGGTCGTGCTGGTGTAGTGTTTTAGGGTTTAGGGCAGTGCAGTGGTGTTAGTGCAGTGTAGGGGTCGTGCTGGGGTAGTGTTTTAGGGTTTAGGGCAGTGCAGTGGTGTTTGTGTAGTGAGCAGCGCATGCGCTGCGTCGCTAGGCGAGACCTAAAAAGCATTGCACCAAGATGGCTGCCAACACTTCCTGGATTGAAGTGTTGGCAGTCAATTAGAGCCAAGCTCGTGCTTGTGTAGTTAGGTCCTGCCCAGATATATAAAGATTTTTTTCCTTCAATATCTCGAAAACTACTGAACGGATTTACACCATTTAAAAAAAAGGGCGCTTTCTGAACCAAGTACTACCTTTTTGCCAAATTTGGTGTAATTCCGTTCAGCAGTTTTGGCTGTAACCGTGTCTAAAGTTTCCTATGGGAAATTGATTTTGTGACCTCTATTTTTTGAATTTCTGAGGAACTACTGAACGGATTTACACCATTTAAAAAAAGGGCGCTTTCTGAACCAAGGGCTACCTTTTTGCCAAATTTGGTGTAATTCCGTTCAGCAGTTCGGGCTGTAGCCGTGTCTAAAGTTTCCTATTGGAAATAACATGGGGAAAACGTGTTTTGGGACCCCATTGTTTTCTCGGCCCCCGCTTGACGAATCACCCCGAAACTTTCAGGATAGGAACTGAACAGAGCGCCCCACTAGTTTTGAAAATTTCGCGAAGATTCGTCATCCGGCACCAAAGTTATTGGGAAAAGAAAAAACGCTTTTCCTATGGAAACTAGGTCCTAACTATAACTATCTACTGGCGACCGCCAGTAGATAATATATATATATATATATATATATATATATATATATCCAAGAAAGAAGTGACTCAAACAGATAGATTCACCAAAGAACAAAAATATATTTCAACTACAACGTTTCAGCTTCCGCCTTCCTCAGGTAGTACAAGATGGTTTGCTCAGTGGCTGCACAGATGACACAGCTGAATTTTCAAAAAGCATCATGAGTGAAGATTCTATTTGGAATGTGGAATCAATGCAGTCCTGAGAGCTCTTGAGATATGCAGTAATCAGGTTGTATTATCAGTAATGTTCAGTCCATCTGGATGCAGTGATTTTAAACGGTACATCCAGAAGTTTTCTCTGGAGTCCAGTAGTTCTTCCTTTGAGACATGTTCCACGGGGAAAATCTTCAAATCTGATAGTAAATGATCCACAAGGTTAAAATGATTGGCTACAGGCTGGTCAATTTTCTTATTAATTATTGCCGATTTGTGGTTCCTGAATCGTGTACGGAGGTCATTCACTGTTTGGCCTACATATTGTTTTTTACAGCCTTGCCGTTGGCACTGAATCACATAAATAATGCATGTTGAGCGACATGTAAGATGCTGTCTTATTCCATAGGTCCTTCTTGTAACAGAACTAGTTACTGATGATGTTTGTAAAAGGTATTCACACGTGATGCACCTTTTAGAGTCACAGCAATGAACCCCTGCATTTGTTACAACTTGCTTGAGTTCAGCTCTCACAATAAGAGATCGTAAATTTGGAGCTCTGCGGTAAGCAATGACTGGCGGTTTTGGAAAAACCTTTTGCAATTTTTCACAAGTAGACAGTAAGGGAAATGTTTTTTGCATTATATTTCTGTAGTTGGGAGCTGATGGATGATAGTCAACCACAAATGGAGTTCTGTCACTTTTGTTTCTGCCGTTGGTATTCCAAATAAGTGCTTCTCTGGGTAACTGCAAAGACTTGTCAATTTGTTGCTGTATGACTCATTGTATCCTTTGGGATCCAGATTTTTGCCCTGGCTGGCTGTTGTTTTCTTGTGATCCTCCATCTTCAAGTATATATATATATATATATATATATATATATGTGTGTATATATCTTTTCATATTAGTACATTTAAAAAAACACAAGAAAATTAATATATTTAAAATGTATATATTTAATTTTATTTGTTTTCTATAGGTCTGTATGTAAACATACACACACCTATGTTTTTATGTGTGTATGTTTACATAAGTATATATTTATTTTTAATATGAAATGTATATTACATAAATTTAAGTAACAATACATTACAATTATGTGTTAAAATATTTTGGTTTTACTTATGTTAAACTGTGTATTATTGAAAAACAATATTTTTTTCATATTTTAATGATATTAGCGTAAACTATATTTTTTGCTTGATATTTTAGTGCTTAACGTTATAAGTATAGGCAAAAGAGATTTGTTTCAATTATATTTTTGACACAATATTTATGTGTCATGATATTTGCATGGTCAGTGTTCTGTCACTGATCCAAAATAGGATTCAAATGGATATTGAGTCAAATCTGGATGCTGCTTGTTATAGGCGTCCTTTCAAAATACTGTATCGACATGCTATGTGTCAATTTTTTTCAACCGAAAATGGATTGCAAAGCATAGAAATGTTACCAAGACCTCAAACGAGGTGGTAATTCATTTGCAAAAGTGAAGGGGTCCTCCTGGGACCCCTCTGCCTGTGTGAATTAAATAACATGTTTGTTTGGACCTGGCAGTGGTCTTCAAATAAACAAAGCCCTGTTTCCTGATGCTGACCCCCATCAGGCCACCATCCCTGTGGTGGACCTTCACTTGTAGCAAGCTGCAAATTGCAATCTACCTCATTAACATGAGAAGGTTGGATTGCAACCCACTAAGATTTGGAATTTTGCAAACTGACCTAATAGTAGCTGGAGAAAATTGGATTACTGACCGAGGGGGCCAACAACCTACTCAAGCAGCAACCACAATTCTTGTCAGGATGAATCTCAAACAAACCCCAAATCAACCTGTGTCTAACCCTCTGATAGCTTGGCACAAAGCAGTCAGGTTTAACTGGGAGACAATGTGCAAAGTATTTATGCATCACTTCAAACCGTAATAAAGTGAGAACCTATCACAAGAAAATTACCACACTAATTTAGAAAAATAAGAATAAAATATAATAATTTATTTGATTTAATAAATTATTTGAGATCAAAATGACAAAAATCTAATAAATAGAGGTATGCAATTGTAATGATTTAAGTGAAAATAGTACCAAAAAGCACAAACCACCATCTGTGGTTATCTGGTCACGCCAGTCGGCGACAAAGTCACGAGTTCAAGGTGACCACGATGGAGTGTGAGCCAGATACCGGGACCAAGTTAGGTCCCTTGGACAAAGTGCCTTAAATCTGGGTTGCGGAGCATTGCACGATCCTTCATGGAGGATGCGTTGCACAGTGGAAGTTCTGATCCACTGGATGCAGTGATGCGAGGTCCTGCAGCGAGGATTCGTCATGCAGTAGCATTTCTAGGGACCTGCGGGCTGTGATACAAGGTCCTGTGTTGAGGCTTTATTGTGTAGCAGCAGTTTAGAGGAGTTGTGGGCTGCGATGCGAGGTTCTGCGTCGAGGAGGTGTTGTGTAGCAGTGGGTTCGAACAGCTTCACAATCCTGCATCAGGGTTGCATCACACATTGGCGGTTCTGATGTGGAACTGCAAGGCAGTGCATCAAACTAAGTCGGATCTACTTGGACCATAGCTGGGCTTGCAGAGCACCTTCAGGCCCTCTTCCAAGGGTCCCGGACTGTGGTGGCACCACTAGGGGGGCAAGACTCACAGCAGACACAGTCCAGGTGCTGGGTTCAAGTTTTCTGTCCCTGAGGCTCTGATAAGGAAGCCAACCAGCTAGCCCTTGGAGTCACTCTGGTGGTCCTGGGTTAAAAAAGCAGGATCAGTCGTTTCACTCAGGCAGCAGACTAGCAGTGCAACAGAGTAGCAGTCCTTATTGCAGCAGCGCAGCACAGCAGTCATTCTGAGTCTTCCACAGGCCCAAAGGTGTACTGAAGAGTTGGGTCTGAAAGTCTAATATTTATACTTGGTGCCAGCTTTGTGGTAGGAGAAGGTTCTGGAGATTTCCACCCTCAGAGGTGTTTGGAATTCCCAGCCTTCCATGCCCTGGCCCCAGCTTGCCTAGGGGTACAAATGTCCAGTGCCAAACCCTTTGTGAGTGTGCTCAGGCATAGGCTTTGTGATGTGCAAGTGTGGTAGGTGACAGCTGCACCCCCCCTATCGAGTCAGATGGTCAATCCTGCCAGTTCCTATTACCCCTTTGTCTCACTGTCTGGGAGCAATATACACAGACCAAATGCCACCTAGTCATGTAACTCAGGATGCAGGCTGCAGGAACCAAATGGTTGGGAGAGAAAATGCCAACTTTCTAAAAGTGGCATTTTCAGAAATGTGACTTAAAATCTGACTCTACCATTAAAGAGCATTTTAAATTACAATTCTTTAGAGACCAAATTCGATATTCCTACCTGTTCCCAATTGAAAGTTATCACTTATTAAATGTAATACGGTAACCTAATGTTATCCTATATAAAAGGTAGGCCTGGCAGTATTGATAAACGAATGTAAGAGTTTTTCACTACCAGGCCATGTAAAACTTAAAAGTACACTTCCATCTTTTTGAAATGCACTGCACCATGCCACATAGGCTGCTTAGGACCTGCCCTGGGGTGACTTATAAGTATTAAAAGGAAGACTGAGGCCTAGCAAAAGTGTTATTTTACGAGGTCGAAATGGCAATTTAAAACTGAACACACAGGCTGGTTTGGCAAGCCTGAGACATGTTTAAAGAGCTACAAAACAAAAGTGGGTGGTACAATACATGCTGCAAGCCCATTAGTAGCATTTAATGTACAGACCTTGTATTCATGTGGTACCACTGTACTAGGGACTTACAAGTAAATTAAATTTGCCCATTGGGTGTAACCAAGGTTGCTATGTTTAGGGAGTGGGCACATTCACTTTAGCACTGGTTAGTTGTGGTAAAGTGTATAGAGTCCTAAGGTCAACAAAAACGAGATTAGCAAAAATAGAGGAGCAAGAAACAAGTCTGGGGGAAGAGCACCCCAATGCTGACAAGTCTAACATGTGTCCACCCTAGCTGAAAGTAAGAAGAACTACCTAACCTCCTGGGAGTACTCATCACAAAGGACGAAGACACTGGACAGACCATCTGCATTGGAGTGGCCTGACCCAGGACAGTGTTGCCACCGTAAAGTCCATTCTCTGTAGGAAGATGGACCAACTCAACACCTTGGATTTCTCACGCCTAATATGCATGAGCCACCTGTGGGGCCTGTGGTCTGTCTGAACCCAGAAGCTGGTCTTAAACAGATATTCTCTCAGATTCTGCAGTGCCCAGACCACCGCAAAAGCCACCCTCTCATTAGCACTTTCCTCTTTCCCTGGGAAGTAACCTCCAGCTAATAAAGGCTACCAGTTGGTCTAGGCCCTCCTCGTTTAACTGTGCTAAGACAGCCCCTACACCATGCTCAGAATTTTCCATTTGCACAATGAACTCCTTGGAAAAGTCAGGAGCCTTGAGTACAGATACTGTACACATCGCCTCCTTGAGGGAGTGAAATGCTTTCTGACAGGCCTCTGTCCAGATCTCATTTTTTGACTGCTTCCTTGAAGTCAGTTCAGTTAAGGGGACTACAATTGTGCTATATCCCTTAACAAACTTCCTGTAATATCCTGTGAGCCCCAGTAAGGCTCTCACTTCAATCTGAGTTTTGTGGGGTTGGCAGGCCAGGATAGTCTTAATCTTGGCCTGGAGGGGCTGCAACGTGCCCCCACCCACAATGGGACACAGATACACCACAGTACCATGCCCTATCTGGCTCTTACTGGCCTTGATAGTCAGGCCCACCTGTTGCATGGCCTGAGGCATCTCCGGGATTTGTTACAGGTGTTCCACCCAACTGGAACTGAAGAAAGCTATGTCATCTAGGTTGGTGGCACAGAATACCTCCTTACCCAGCCAGGACCCTGTTCACTAGCCTCTGGAAGGTGGCAGGGTCATTCTGTAATCCCAAGGACATCACCCTGAGCTTGAAGTGGCCCTTTGGGGCTGAGAATGCTGACCTCTCTTTTACCCCGTCAGTAAGAGCAATCTGACAGTACCCTGATATGAGATCAAAAGTACTGAGGAATTTGGCAGAGAGTGAGTGTCAGTCTTGGTGACTCAATTGAGTCCCCTGTTGTCCACACAGAACCTGAGATCTGGGGTGGTGCTCGGTGGGGCATCCTCAGCTACCAACACAATGGGATTGCACGAGGGACTACTGGAGGGCTCAATCACCCCTAACACCAGCATCTTGGAGATTTCCTTCTTGATACTGGCCCTCACTTTACCCAACATCCTGTAGATTTTGTCTTTGACAACATACTGTGTGGTGTGGTCCGCCAAGATCCTGGATTAACCTGTTGCCTAAGACTGTCTTGGGGTCCAAGGGACCAACAATGTCAATGCCTACCCTTTCAAAGGGGGTGCCAATGAAAGGCAAGGGAACCAGGGCAACGTTCAGCTTTTTCCCGGCTTTCCGCTGGCCTAGCAGGTGGGACAGGACCAGCAGAGTGTGTCTGAGTCTGTCTTTATCCAGAGCCAATAGAAGTGGGGGATAAGCCTGGCAAAGCTCTTGTCCTTCCCCAGATGTCCTGCTTGGGGTATGCCATGAGCCAATCCCAGGAAGGAGGCCCTGTAACAGTAAGGGACCACAAGCACACAGCTGCCCAGGTCCAGAAACCTTAGGCTCATTGTATAGGAGGTTATTCTCCCAATAGATAAGGTGATCTCCAGAGGTATCATCTGCTGCATGGGCCTCAGCGTGCAGCCTCAAGCCCCCTAGAGTAGGGCACTCTTTCTTCACTTTGCAGAATTCCCCCCTTGTGGCCCCACCCTCAACCTGCCATCCAGCAAACTCAGGCAGGTCTCCCAGGACGGCAGTGTCTTTACTGGTAGGCTCAGGAGTGGCTTCCCCAGGCACCCCATCAACATGGACTGTGGGAACCTCAGGGGCTGGTTTCCCACGCCCCTTGCCCTTCCTTTACTTGTCAGCCTGGGCCATTGTTCCAGGCTCCAGGATTCCTTGACTCCTGTTAGAAATGGGGGTCTCTAGTTGGCAGAGGTAGGTACCTTTGTCTAAGTAGGGACCCTTCTTCCTAGTCAGGGTAAGGGGGATACACTTCTAAAATAACCCCTGCTCACCCCCTTGGGAGCTTGGCACGAGCAGACAGGCTTATCTCAGAGGCAGTGTGTAAAGCATTTGTGCACACATACAGTAATACAGTGAAAATACTACAAATGGACACCATACCAGTTTAGAAAAATAAGTCATCTTTATCTAAACCAAACCGACTAAAATCCCTATACAGTAATATAAATATGACTTTCAAATGATAGAAGTAGTTTAGTTCAAAGCAAAATAAGGATACAACACTTTTCACACAAAGTACCTTGGATGTGTCACTCCCAGCAAGGAAGTTCAGGGGGGCTGGGGGTGAAGTCTTTGTGTCCCTGAGACTTCAGAACAGGAGGCAAGCTCTTTTTCAAGCCCTTGGAGATCTTCCTCAAGCAGGGGACACAGCAAGCAGCAAAGTCCTTTTCCCTTTCCTTGGCAGAAAGTAGCCAATGTAGGCCAATCCCAGACAGCAAACAGCACAGGGGCGGTATTCCTCCTCAGTTTCTCCAGCTCTTCTCCTTGGCAAAGGTTCCTCCTGATTCCCAGAAGTGATCTAAAAGTCTGAGGTCTGGGCCCCTCTTTTTATAATACAAAATCCTTTGTTCTCTGTGGCAGAGAAGCTCTTTGCCCAGCCAAAACCAGTTCTGTCCTCTCTGGTGCAGCTTCCTGGCAGGAGGTGGAGACAGCATTGTCCTTGGCAGACCAGGCCCATTCAGGTGTTAAAGAAATCTCCTCCCCCCTACTCTGAATGCAGCCCAGGTCTATTCAGCCCAGCCCTGACTCACCCTGGAAAGGCAGGACACACCTCAACCCCCCAAGTGGCTGTCTGAACAGAATGCACATCCCCAGCCCCTGTCTCTCCAAAGCCAGACAGTCAATACACAACCCTAGCAGAAGCACACTGGATGGTTAGGCAAGAAAATACCTACTTTCTAAAAGTGGTATTTTCAAACCCAGAATGTAAAAATCATCCTCACTAAACGATGCATCTTAACATTCTGAATTCAGGCATATCAAGATTTATTTTCCTATCTTGTTCCTATGGGCAGTAATACTCATAAGATGTTATGAGCAAACTCCCCATTCTGTCCTATGGGAACATCTAGCCTTAAGAATAGTGAAAAACAAATTGGCAGTATTTCACTATCAGGGCATGCCACACACATCAGGGAATGTCCTCCCTTTCGCATACACTGCACCCTGCCCACAGGGGTCCCTTGGGCCTACCTTAGGGGTGATTAATATGTAAGAAAAGGGAAGGTTAGGGCCTGGCAAGTGGGTGCACTGGCCAGGTCGACATGGCAGTACCAGACTGCACACAGGCTCTACAATGGCAGGCCTGAGTTACATTTACAGGCTACTTATGTGGGTGGCACAATCAGTGCTGCAGGCCCAAAGCAGCATTTGATTTACAGGCCCTGGGCACACACAGTGCACTGTACTAGGGACTGACTAGTAAATCATATATGCCAATCATGGAATCACCAATCCATAACAACAATTTACAAAGGGAGCAGCAGTGGCAAAGTGCCCAAAGCATCTAGACCAGCAAAGCGAAGTCTAACACACAGCAAAAACACAGGAGGTAAAGGTAAAAATACAGGGGAAACCCACGCCGATGATGCCATGTCTAACAACTCCCCTCTTGGGATAGATACTGTGGTCATGCAAACCCTTCCAGGCAAACCTAACATCTTCAGGTGCGACCTGAGCTCAACTTCCTTCCAGACTGCGTGCTCTAGGTCGTTGCCTATCAGACAATCTACAGGCATGACAGGGCTCACAGCTACTTTTAGAGGACCTGAGGCCCTCACACTCAAAGGGAACTAGACACCCCAAGGCTGACAGGTCTATCAGTAGATAGGTTGGTTCGTAACATTCTTTACTGGTCACAAAAATACTGGTCGCAATTTGAGACTAGTATTGTTGCGACAAGTTATTCGTACATCTGGCCCATAGTTTCTATGACTCCTTTTTGCTATATCTCACCCTCATTTGCTACTCAATTGACTATGAGACAACAAAATAGTAACACAATTCATTGAAACTTGTAACAGGGCGGGGGGGAGGATTTGCACTATAACCAACAAGCTGTTTAAGTTAGACCTTCAGCTACATGGGATATGTCTGTATAAGCTGTGGTAAATGAGGTTGTCGAAAGGCTAGAGCCAAGTACCTATGATAGTGTTGGGAGCCTAGAGGAACAGCACTGGGAACAAGACACATGATTCAGAGATTAATGTGCAAACTCTTATTACTATTACCTTACCTATTACCTTATCTGCCTAACTTCGCACGGTCGTGTTTTTTAAATCTTTAAATGCATCATGGTCATTCATACTCGATATCCAGGACAAGCATGGAGGCCCCTCCCCACTCTTCCCAAGGAGGCTACTCATGATGCACAAAAGTAAGTACCTTCGCTGTGTCAATATTCCCTAAGACCTTCATCAGCAAAGGAAAATTAGAAATTGATTGCCTTTTAATTGCCACATGTCAGAGGGTTTAGCAAGTCATCTTTTTTATAAGTAGGCTAATTGGGGGCAGGCTAAATTTCTAAACTTTCATCACATGAACCATTAAGGGTCACCTAGATGATGAACGACAAATAATCAAATGTGTAAGTGACCAGTGAGTCCAGAACCAGTCAATAACCATGTAAGCTGCACGCTTTAAGAATGATATTCCTTTTCCACCAATGTAATAACACCGGGCAGAGCCGCGACACTTATCACAATCTTGCGATGCTCTCCTTGTGTTTTGGACCCATTACCTTGGATTTTTTTCTTGTTGCTGTTTGCAAAGTTATCAGTTCATTGGTTATGGTAGTACTCAGTTTGTGACTTTTGATTTAGAGGAACCTGAGATTTTGCATATTTGTGACTCTCATGCACGGTCTATTGTTCTTGTCTAGTGTTATTGAAATTAATGACTATTATCTTTTACACAATATGGGTATGGGATACCTGTCAGTTAGCCAATGTGATAAGCGTATATTTTGCACAGTGTCCAAGTAACAAAATGAATATAAAATGGTTACAAAACTCCTATAAGGGGGGTAGACGGAACTCAGTCCCATAGCCTGTGTCATCGTGTCAATGATAAAAAAGTTATTGTATACTTCATATAACAAGCCACAAGCACTTTTGGGGTGTGGCTTGAATCTGATTACAGCAGTTTGGTGAGCATGATTACAGATTTACATCAGGTCAGTATTAACAGTGGTGTGAACTTGAGAATCTTCAGTGTATTTAATTGTGTCCATTCTCACTTAAGGTACACTGTAGAACTGTCCACACTTTGAAACATCATGAAAGAGTCATAAGTTATTTAACAGCATGTATGTTTTGGAAATGGTGAAGTTAGACTCGTACTGCAATAGACGTTACCAGTTTTCATGAAGAAAGTGGCACACGCTTTTGGAGGCAAATGTTTTAGACTTTGTTAGACATGGAGGGGCATATTTACAAGCCCCTTGCGCCACTTTTGCGCCGCCGTTGCGTCACGCAAGTGACGCAGCAGCGACGCAAACCATGCGCCGCGTTGCGCTATATTTACAACGTGACGCATCTAGGAAGATGCGTCACGTAGTAAACCCCTGCGCCACATGAAACCTGCGTCAGGTTTCATGTGGGCGTACCGGCGCAGGGGGGGGCGTTCCGGCGCAGGTACGCCTCGGAAAAGTGACGTAGTGAAATCTACAAGATTTCACGCAGTCACTTTTCTCGAGCGCTGGTGCGCCAAATCCTTACGCCTGCTTCAAGCAGGCGTAAGGATTGACGCACCATGTTAGGGATGGGGAAGGTTGGAACAGTGCTGGAGTTGCGTCGCGCTTGCTACACGACTTCAGCACTGCGCCAACCTTCCGTCGGCAGATGCGTCACGCATCTGCTTATCCTTGCGCACGATGCGCCGCATTGTAAATGCGGCGCATCGGACGTGGCGCAAGGGTAAACTTGCGTGACGCATTTTCCTGGCGCATCCCTGCTGATATGCAGGGATACGCCAGGAACGTAAATATGCTCCCGGGGTCTCTAGATGGCAGAGATTTGCACCCTGTCCAAGTAGGGACCATTATCCTAGTCAGTGTAAGGGAATTGCACAGCTAAGATAAACCCTGCTGACCTCCTTGGTAGCTTGGAATGAGCACTCAGGCTTTTCTCAGAGGCAATGTGTAAAGCATTTGTACATACACTAAGTAATACAGTGAAAACACTACAAAACTGAGTCTACACCAGTTTAGAAAAATGTCCAATCTATATCTAAGTAAAACAAGACCAAAACAACAAAAATTCAACATACATAGGCAAAGATATCACTTTTAAAAGTTTAAGCAAGTTTAGTCCATAGAAATCTATGGATGCATTTGTTTTAGCACAAAGTACTTTTAATGTGTCAAAATTAGAGATGAAAAACAGGTGCTGGGGAGATGAGGCACTAGAAACCAAAAGCAATGAGTTGATTCCTTAGTACCAGAGGAACGCATGGCAGGGGAAGTGTTGCGTCAATCCCTTAATGCGAGGGGAGGTGAAACGTCTATTTTCGGACACATGGCCTGGGGTCCGTACTGCGGGGCTACGTCGATGAAGACACAGCGTAGAAGTACGATGCGTGGACAATCCAGACGCGCTGGGTTGATGTAGCGGACCAGGCGCTGCATCGTTTTCCCAGCCGAGAAACAGGCGATGTGTTGATTCTTCCGCTGTTCAGCAGGGTCTGCATCGAGTTCGGAGCGTGTGCCACGGACATCGTTGACACAGTGCTCGTAGTTCAGGCTGCAGTGATCTTTCAACCACACGGCAGGTGCTGGGTCGATTCTTTGGCTGCACTGTGGCGATGCATTGAGTCTTCAACCGCACTGCTGTGCTGCGTCAGAAAAATGGGCACTGAGAGTCAATGTGTGCATTTTCTTCTCTCTTTGCAGCAAAGCCACCTCCAATGGCCCAGAACTGGAATTGGCATCACTTGGCAGGTCATAACTCCCAGCAGAGGAGTTCAGGGGCTGCAGGTGAAGTCTCTGATGGCCCTGAGACTTCTTAACAGGAAGCAAGAACACACAAGCCCTTGGAGAACATTGGAAGCAGGATACAGAAAGCAAAGTCTAGTCCTTTTACTGTCCAAGACAGAAGCAGCAAGTAGCAGGCCAGCACAACACAGCAACAAGCAGAGTAGCAGGTCCCCTCCTACAGCTTCTCCAGCTCTTCTTCTTGGCAGAATCTCCTCTTAGTCCAGATGTGTTCTAAAGTTATGGTGTCACAGCTCCAGTACTTATATCAGTTTCTGCCTTTGAAATAGGCACTGTTCTTTTGCTGCCTCAGCTGCATAACTGGGATTCCAGCTGAGTGTAAATGAATTCCTAGAGTGAACTCCATGTGCTTCAGGTGGTATCGCACTGGGACTCATAAGCCCATGATCTTTTAATGTGAACCATATATTAATTTCGATGTAAGATAGGAACTGTTGTTCCCAGTGCCTGATCCACAATGGTAACACCTAGAATTAAAGACAAGGGTCTGTTAGGTTTGAAAATCCCATTCCTGCTGTTCACTCGTATCATGCTACATTAGGTTAGCAGTGTGTGGCTAAATAGATGCCATTTCTATTCACGTTATGCAACCCACTGAGTTATCCCTGCAACGTGCAAGCTTTAGTTAGCAAGTGTGACTCCATTTTGTATTTCGTAATCCCTATTAGGCTTGTCTGAACTAGGCCTCATTATTCGTATTGCCTGCCTCAGAAGAACACTGTATTTAGTTATTATTTTTCTTTCCTGTTCAAGGCTGCTTCTCTACTTTACTAATGAATAGGCCATTCTGCCCTCGCATGCCTATCCGAGTGTGTAGTTCTGCTCCCACGTTAGGAGACGCTGAGACTCAGCGCGGTAACCTTGAGTTGCTGATAGCATGTACCCATCTGGCAGGTGGTAGCCCATCCTTCTGTGCCTTCTTTGTTCATGTTCGGCCCAGGCCGGTAACTTTCCACTGTGGGCGTGGTTGGGGGTTCTAGGAGGAATGATCATGCATTGCAGGCCGTTGGGGAGCCAGTCCCTCGGCAGACATCTTAGGGTGCAGGTCAGATTGGACTCCTCTGCAGAGTGTTACTAATAAATGCTTGTTTGTATTCTCTACTGTCTGACCGACTCTTCATTTCTTGGGAAGGCATAGCAGGTGGTTGTAAGTGACCCGGGTGGCCCCTAAGGGCCGCTTCCTTCAGTTGGCGCCCGAACAGGGACCCCACAAGGTGATCCAGCTCGCCCGTAATCGGGTTGCAGGGTCGGGGTTGCGTCTTGTCGGTCGGGCGGATCGGGGTACCCCACACGATCGAGCTTGGTTCTCGCAGCTGCCCCGCCCATCTGATCGGGTGACTCCTCGTCTAGTGGTCACCGGCTGGGGTCCTGAGAAGGCGAAACCTTGGAGTTGACCGTTTGGTCCAAAGAGTCGGCAGTGGAGAAGAACTTGCCTCGACCTGTGTGCACCAGGTGAGTGATTTGATTCTTGAAAAATGGCGCCATTCTTGAACGGCACGAGCCTATGGGCTGTGTCTTGGTATGGTCTCCGGACTGTCTTGCTTGAACGACATTAGCCAACGGGCTGTGTCTTGGTACAGTCTCCGGACTGTCTTGGTGCAGTTTTCGGACTGCCTTGCTTAAACGGCACGAGCCTACGGGCTGTGTCTTGGTACAGTCTTCGGGCTGTCTTGATTTGAACTTGGTGGGTTTGCGGACCCTTTTAAAAGACACAGAGTGTTTGTGAACAGTCTGCCAGGCCAACTGGAAACTTGGCCTGTTCTCGAAAAGGTCTGGGGCTGTTTGCGAACAATCTGCCAGGCCAACTGGAAATTTGGCCTGTTCTCGAAAAGGTCTGGGGCTAGAGAATGTCTTCTTGAACTTGGTACAGTCTACGGACTGTAGGAAGCAGTCCTCGGACCGTTTTGGTTTGGTTTTTTAACAATATTTGTATTCTTTATTTTTTCCTTTTATTATTTTGTTCGTTGGTGTTATATTTGTCCGTTGGGGACAGCGCATGTGTCTTATATTAAGATGCCTTGTCTAAGTAAACTGGGGTGTTTTGGATGTCGGCGTTGTTCTACTGAGGCTCGATTGGAAGAGAGCCAGCCTGCTGCCTCCGGAGGGTACCCCAAATTTTGATGTATACGTCAAGCACGGTATTGGCCCTATTATGTTTAGCACATTGTGGAATAAATATACGAGGGACAATACTGAGTTACAATGGCCACTTACTGGCTCGTTGGATGAGCAGAAATTGAGGGGCATATTATCAAGTCCTGGCGATAACTATCGCCAGCGCTAGTTAGCGGGAGTTTTTTTATCGCCTCCTTTCCCTGATAATTATCGCCTTGTTATCGACGTATTATCAACACGTCGGTAACAGGCGATAGTGTCAGGGAATGGCAAAGAAAACTCCCGCTAACTCCTTAGCGATGGCGATAGGTATTTAGGCGATACCTTGCCATCGCCGCGTTAGCGGCTGGAAAAGTGCCGCTAACGCGGCGATAAAAGTGCAGCTAACGTGGCGATAATTCTTTGATAATATGCCCCCCTATCTTTAAGCATGAAAGCATGTCCAGGAAGAACATGGCATATGCACACACACAATACATGGAACATCTTTCACAGTCATGCATGCCAACTTAAGTTTGTCACCTCCTTGGGACTCTGGTTCTTCGTCTTACAGTACCATCTCCACTTCCCCTACAGATCAGATACTTTCAGCAATGCACAGCCCAGACAGACCAGAATAACTGCAGATCTCAAAGTCCAGAAGAGCGAAGAGGCCACATTATTGATGGGCACATGCTGTACAAATACTGGCTGTTTGCAACATTGCACAAGACAGATGAATACAGAACATAACAAAACTCAGATCATTTACATGTCTGCATACCTCTCCTAAGAAATGGAGATCTAGAAACGTTGCTTATCCTCAGCATGAAGTCCATGTGCAGACAAAAAAAAAGATCAAAAGGGAGGAGCTTTGTTTTTCACACATAACATCAGGATTGTTGTCTGTGTCAAGCAGTAGCTTCTACAAACCACAAACGTTTTGAGCTTTGTGTAAGGTTCTTCTCCTATCATTCCATCCAGAGAGCTCTCACCTCTTCTGTGTTCATGTATTTCTATTCCAGGCACACCGTGCAAGGAATGTCACTGTGCCAGCAGTGCACACACACTCTGCCGCTTCTAGGCTCCTGAGACACATGCACATTTTCACCATAATGTCAGTATGCTGCAAGAAAACGACTCTGAAAATGTGTTCATTTTGCAAAGTCGGTAATTATAGATGCACAGCCATAACTGGCAATTTAACTACAAATCCACCAAGGCGTGGTACCTAAAACCCACTTGAAAATTTCGACATGTAACAATATCAGCGCCACGATATCTGCTCTTACAGTATCGTAATGTATCGTCAAGGTAAGAAAAGGTGGACTTAGAACATTAAATCCACTCTTATCTCTGAATGTTTAATTAGTCGATAATGTGAGTAAATCAGAATAGAAAAACGGCACTCACCATTAATGCTTATACTGACAATACAGTGAGTAAATCTGAATAGTAAATGCACAGACCCCGTGAATGCTTCCCTTGACGATATTGTGCATGAATTAGAACAGTAACTCCACACTCCCAGATGGATGTTTAATCAGTAGATATTGTGACAGTGTCAGAATAGTAAATTTACTCCCCAACACCGTGAATGCTTATCTTGTCGATAATTCATGGAAATTAGAATAGTAAATCTACACCCCAATATTAGAGTAGTAAGACCTCACCCCGCATGAATGGTTCCCTTGATCTTCTGCTTGACTTAAAATAGTAAACCTCCACTCCCCTAACAATGCTTAGCTTGACAATATTGTGAGTAAAATAGAATAGCAAATCTACACTCCCATATGAATTCTTACCTGGACGATACCATGTAACTCAATATTTTGAAGTCTATGGGGCATATTATCAAGTCCTGGCGATAACTATCGCCAGCGCCAGTTATCGGGAGTTGTTTTTATCGCATTCTTTCCCTGATATTTATCGCCGTGTTAGCGACGTATTACCAACACGTCGCTAACAGGTGATATTTACAGGGATCAGCGGAGAAAACTTCCGCTATCATCAGCGCGATGGGAAAACCGGCGAAAGCGGGCGGAATCTAGCGATAAGCCCTTAGCGATATAAAAATGTACGCTAGGCAGCAAGTGTGGACTTAGAAAAAATAGCCTATCAGTCCACCTCCCATAGAAAAGATGTCCAAAAAAAAAGTTCAATGCAGATTTGAGCAGCCAGGGCCAAGTGCAGCACACATCAACAACCCCCTCAAGCCACCCAACATCCAGGATGACCAGGATGAGAGCCTGGATGCCCCGCTGGACCTGCGTCTGTAGCCTCGATGCCTCGCTGGACCTGCGTCTGGAGCCTGGATGCCTCGCTGGACCTGCGTCTGGAGCCTGGATGCCTCGCTGGACCTGTGTCTGGAGCCTGGATGCCTCGCTGGACCTGCGTCTGGAGCCTTGAGTGGGATGTGGAGGAGCTGTGGAGTCGATGAACCGTGGCGGGAGACATTGATGCGCGACGATCGCCCGTACCTGGTGGTGAAGTCTGGTAGGTCGCATGGAGACAGTTTGCTGACCTGTGTGAGAAGTCCGCCTTGCGCACCTTGGAGCAGTTAATGGTAGAGGCACTCCTGCGCACCAACGTAGTGAGGTCCGCATCGCATACTACAATCCACCACTACACCGGGGTGTACGGAGGGGATTACCAACGGTGGCTGCCGTCTCCTTGCATCACAGGCCGGATGATGTTGGGCTGGCCGTATGCTGTGGAGGCTGAGGCCCCTGTGCTACGCCGAACTTGTGTGGCGTTAGCACTGCAACTTCACGCTTAAGGGAGCCCTGCTGCATCAACTGCATTGGGAGGACCACCAGCGGACTAGGCGGCGACTGCTGTACCCAGCCTAGTGAAATCACACCTGGCTCAGGCTCCTGCTGGCTGAGTCACAGATTTTGACAGATTGCAGTGGATTCCGCCAAGGTTTCAATGTCCTGGTAAGGAGAAGGTGGGATGCGTAGCGCAGGACGTCCAGGGGGCGAGTTGCTCAGGCCTATCACACGTAGATGACGCACCCCCAGTGGCGGCTCATCCGCTATGGCGGAAGAGCGTTGCATCACCGCCTCAAGCAGTACAGAAGAGGAACAATCATCACATGATGATAACTCAATCAATCAATCAATCAATCAGGGGAATTGTAAGCGCGCCACTCACCTGTGAGGGTCTCAAGGCACTGAGGGGGGGTGCAGATCTGTTAGGCGAAGAGCCAGGTCTTGAGGGTCTTCCTGAAGGTGTTCAGGGAGGGGGCGCGTCTGATGTCTGCCAGTAGTTCGTTCCAGGTCTTGGCTGCAATGTGGGAGAAGGATCTTCTGCCTGCTCTGGCTCTGTGGATGCATGGGGTTTTGGCCAGTGCGAGGTTGGAAGATCGGATGTTTCTTTTGGGTACGTGGCAGTTGATTCTGTCATTGAGGTATTTGGTTACGTTGTTGTGTAGGCATTTGTAGGCGTGAGTGAGGATTTCGAAGGTGACTCTTTTCTCCACGGGGAGCCAATGGAGTCTACGTAGGTGTTGGCTGATGTGTTCGTGCCGGGGGATGTCGAGGATGAGTCTGGCGGAGGTGTTCTGTAATGTCTGGAGTTTGCGGAGTAGGGACTTGTACATGCCGGCGTAGAGTGCGTTTCCATAGTCCAGTCTGCTGGTGATGAGTGCATGGGTGACTGTCTTCCTTGAGTCTGGGGGGATCCATTTGAAGGTCTTGCGGAGGATGCGGAGGGTGTTGAAGCAGCTGGAGGTGACGGTGTAGACCTGTCGGTTCATGGGGAGGGATGAGTCGAGTACGATGCCGAGCTTTTTGGCGTGGTCCGAGGGGGTAGGTGGGCTTCCGAGGGCGGCGGCCACCAGGTGTTGTCCCATGCTGAAGGGGTGGTTCCAAGGACAAGGTCTTCTGTGTTCTCGGCGTTGAGCTTCAGGCAGCTGTTGGTCATCCAGACTGCAGTCATGCATTCCTTTCTGGAAGTTGAGTCTGGTGGTGGTGGGGTCTTTGGTGAGGGAGAGGATGAGCTGGGTGTCATCAGCATAGGATACGATGTTGAGGCCGTGCTGTCAGACGATGGCGGTGAGGGGGCCATGTAGATGTTGAAGAGGGTTGGGCTCAGAGATGACCCCTGTGGGACTCCGCTGGTGATTTACGTGGGATCGGAGAGGAAGGGTGGCAGTCTGATCCTTTGGCTTCTTCCGGTGAGGAATGATCAGATCCAGTCTAGGGCTGTTCCTTGTATGCCGGCGTCGTGTAGTCTGGCGACTAGTGTGCGTTGGGAGACGGTGTCAAAGGCCGCTCAAAGGTCGAGTAGGATGAGGGCTGCAGAGTGGCCTTGGTCCAGGAGGGTGCGGATGTCGTCTGTGGTGGTGAGCAGGGCGGCCTCGTTGCTGTGGTTGCTTCGCAATCCGGATTGGGACGGGTCGAGGATGGCGTTGTCTTCAATGAATCGTGTCAGTTCCCTGTTGACTGTTTACTCTGCAACTTTGGCTTCGAAGGGGAGGAGCGAGATGGGCCGGTAGTTCTTGAGGCCGGTGGGGTCAGCTGTGGGCTTTTTGAGCAGGGGCCAGACTTCTGCTCGCTTCCAGTCGTCTGGGTAGGTGCCTGTTTTGAAGGTGGTGTTGATGGTACGTTGTAGTTCGTGTGGGATGGCGGACGCGGCTCTGTGGTAGATGTGAGGAGGGCAGGGGTAGGTGGGGTCCCTGAGTGGATGCCTTTCATGGTCGAGGTGGTGTCTTCGGCTGTGACTGGCGTCCAGGTGGAGATGGTGGGCTGGCTGGTGTGTCTGGGGGGTGGGAGGCCGGCTGTGGCGTCTGGTGGATGTTCTGCGAAGTTGTCGTAGAGTTTCTTGATCTTGAGGAGGGAGTAGGTTCCACGCTTATCGCAGAGGTCTTGGGAGGGGGTGATGTCTGTGGCTTCGCTGCGTGGGTTGTTGAATACATGAATGACACTGAAGAGTTGCTTGGAGTTGGTGGAGTTGTTGAGGATTTTGTTGTTGATGAAGTCCCTCTTGGTGGTCCTGATTTGGTTGTGGTAGTCCGTCATGGCGTCCTTGTAGGTGGTGTAGATTTCAGGTGTCTTGGTGTTTCTCCAGTTCTTCTCCAGGCGTCTGCAGGTGTGTCTTACTTCTTGGAGATCGGTGGTGAACCAGGCGGCTTTCCTGGGGTGCTGTTTGTTGGGGTTGCATAGCGGGGCGAGCTTGTATGCGCAGTTGGAGATCCAAATGTGGAGTTCTCTGGCTGCGACATTGGTGTCGGGTGCCCAGGTGTGGTTGTCTCGGCTGAGGGTGCAGTTGAGTTGCTCGTCGGTAACCTTGCTCCAGTTCCTCCGTGGTGTGCGTGGGGCTGGTTTGGGTGCCTTGTGTTTGTCAACGGCAAAGTGTACGCAGTGGTGGTCGGTCCATGGCGGTTGCGTTGTGTGGCTGAAGAGAATGCTGTTTCCTGCCGCAAAGATGGGGTCGAGGGTGTTGCCTGCTCACTGGGTCTGTGTGGTGACGAGTTGTTTAAGTCCGATGTTGGCGAGGTTGTCACGAAGGATGGTGGAGTTGGGGTCGCTGGGGTTGTCGAGGTGGAAGTTCAGGTCTCCAATGAGTATGTTGTTCATTGAGGCGATGGCATGAGGTGCGATGAAGTCGGTGATGGTGGTGGCGAAGGGTGTCCGGGGGCCGTGGGGTCTGTAGATGAGGGTTCCTCGGAGTGTGGAGTTGTGGCTGGTCTGGATCTGGAAGTGCAGGTGTTCGGCAGAGGGGAATGTTTCGCTGGAGGTGTTGAGGCGGAGGGTGCTCTTGTGGGCGATGGCACGGCCCCCTCCTGGGTGGTTGGGGCGGTCCTTCCTCTGGATCTTGTATCTGTCCGGGATGGCGATGTTGATGTTGGGGGCGGAGGAGGCGTTGGTCCAGGTCTCTGTGAAGAAGTCGTTGTTGGGCGAGAGAGAGTTGAGTAGGTTACAGATTTCCACGGCGTATTTGTGCACGGAGTGCACGTTGAGGAGGATGCATTTTAGGGTGTCGCCGGTGCTGGCGTTGGCTGTGTTGGAGTCAAGGGTGGGTGTTAAGGTCTGGCGGCAGTGGAGGCAGGAGAACTGGCCATGGGTCATGTTTGATGAGGCCTGGTGGCAGTCTCTGACTTTTCCAGGGTTGAGTGCGTGGAGGGTGGCTGTGCTATAGCAGTGGGGGGCCCGAGATCCAGGGTTCCAGGCGCTGGGTGCAGTCGGGTCACGGACGGGCACAGACGGGCTTGGCTTAGGCGTGCCTTCTACGCGCCAGCGCCGCACGTCTGCTGCGCAACCGCGCAGTGTCCGCCATTTAGTAGGGGAGGGCCGAGGAACGATCAGCTGGGAGGCGGCAATGGGCGAGGACAGGGGTGCGGGCCACAGGAGCAGCAGCGGCGGGAAGCGGGAAGTGCGGGCTCCGAGAAGCCAAAAAAATACATCAAAAGTTAAAAACAAGGGATAACTAACTGATGTAATCATGCTATGTATCCTCAGGGGTGGGAGGGTGGGTAGGACTGCTCCAAACACAGAGCAGGGCATGGGCGTATTGGCATGCCCACTCAAGTGCGCAATGACTGTTTGGTCGGCCCACTCAGGCCACCCAAAGCAGTCATGCGCACTTCCCTGTTCGCAATGCAGGCTGCATTACAGCCTGCATGGAGAATATGGCCACCCCTCCAGCCCCTGGCTGCATGACTTGTCCCGTTGCCAATTACCAATCCCACCGCTTCATTGCAGCGTTGTGATTGTCTCAGGGGAGGGAGCCTGGCTGCCTGCTTCCTTTTCCTGGAAGCAGGCGCAGGAGAGCAGAAGCTCCAAAGATACGGGACACGGCTTCGAGGTAAGACTTCCCTCAATAAATTTTTAACAACACGCGCTCACAAACACATCCCCGCGTCCACGCACCATCCAGTGTTATTTCCGGCGTTTCCCACCTCACAGCCCCCCCACATTTCTCGATGTTGGCCGCTGTGCGCCCATGCACAGCAGGAGTACCACTCGTGTGCCAAAGGCACATACGTTGTTGCGACGCATGCCATCACCTCGCATTCCATTCCAGTGCATACTGATACTAGGCACATTGCAACAGTAGAGTGGGTGTTGCATAGCGGAGACATAAAGATCACTGTCCCACTTCAGTGAGTGTAACCCAAAACTGACCTTTGCACCACAAACCCAACCGTGAACCCTGGAATTCCTTTTTTGAGTCCCCAAAACGCACACAAAAATCACATTTGAGACAAATGCACACACCATTTTTCATTTTTTAGCCAAAAATGTACCCCATTTTTCATATTTAACCCCAAAATTCACCCAATTTTTCATATTTTACCCCACAATTCACCCCATTTTTCATATTTTACCCCAAAAAACACCCCATTTTTCATATTTTACCCCACAATTCACCCCATTTTTCATGTTACCCCAAAAAACACCCCATTTTTCATATTTTACCCCGAAATTCACCCCATTTTTCATATTTTACCCCAAAAAACACCCCATTTTTTATATTTTACAGTCAGAAAAACATACATTTTCAAATTTTACCCCAAAACCCATACACACATGAGAAACTTTAATTTACCCCATTACTGACCTCACAATGCGTTGTGATCAAATGCGATGTTAAGGCACCTGCGTTGTCGGAGTTGCGTTGTTAACGATGTACTGCCTGCGTTGTAATGGCCGTCTCCCGTGCCAAAGGCAACCCATAGGCTACGCCGTTTGCGTCCGTCTGCCCCTGAACCGCGCTCAGCAGCAAGGAGCATTCCTCTTGGACACTCCACCGCTACAACGCCAGCACCCTCCTCGCCATCAACCCTGGACGCCACCTCGCCTGCCAGGACCAACCTCTGCTCCATGCCGGACATCGCCTTCACCATCACTGACGGCTGCAGTATCACCCGCAAGGAGCACCCCGACCGTCAAGGAGGAGGCATTGCCGTCACCTACAGAGGCACACTCCGACTGATAACGCACTCTAATGTGCCAAGGGTGATCATGGACCACGTCAACTCCCAGATCCGGACCAAGCCCAAGAACATCCTCTGCGGCACCCTCATGTGCAGGCCCCCCGGGCCCTGGCCCCCCATTCTCCAATGCCATTGTAGACCTCATTGCACCCCAGGGTCTCCCATCCACCAACGACATCCGACTCGGTGTACTCAAGTTCCACCTGGACAACCCCAGTGACCAGAGCACCACCCCCTCCTGGGGAGGGTCACCGACATCAGACGCAAGCAGCAAGTCACCTCAACAGGCCACATAGCAGGACACACGGTCGAACACGTCACCTCTGCCAGCGGGTACTTCAACTACAGCCACAACACCGGACTCTCCTGGATCGACCATCATTGGTAACATCACGTCTTCACCTTGCCCACCGGACGCCACCGCCATCATCGCACCCCCTCGCAGCTGGATCAAGGTCAGCGAAGAACATCTCGTCAACTCCCTCCGCACCAACACTCCACCAATGCTTCCAACGATGACACCGTAGCGCGCAACCACCACCGATGGATCTCCAACAGCGACGACATTAGGGCACCCCTCCTGAACAGCACTGCGTCAGTACCTTCCGCCTGCCTAATGGCAGGCGTGAGGGTGAGGCAGTGCCACAGGGATAGGCTGGCCCCATGCATTGCTGGAGTTGCGTCATGGTTGTGAAACGACTGCAGCAATGCTTGACTTTAGCGCCAGCAGATACGTCAGGATTCCTGACGTATATGTCATTACTTGCGTCATGGAGCGCTGTCCAGTGATTACAGCGCATCCATGCTGTCGCAAGAAGGGCGTAGTGAGAAGTGTTGCAAATCTGTCTTGTCGCAGCGCAGCAACACTTTTCATGACTGGGGCACAGGTATGCGCACTATCTTATTGATTGTGTGCATTCCTGCACTGTAGTTTTGTCGCAGGGCAGCGCTGCAACATTGCTTGCAGACCTGGCCAGCGCCAAAACCTACAGAGGTATGGGCTCAAGTTTTATCACCATTTTTAAGACCAGCTATTTTCTCGTCTTAAGTAACTGGCTCTAACTGCTGTTAGAGCCAGTTTTTTGGCTCTTCAGAATTTCAAGGAGCCCCTTGATAATATGGAGTAGTGGTGTTTGCGTGCCTTTTTGCACGGGAACGCCTACTTTGCATGTAATTAGCGATAAATATCGCTAACATGCTTTGAGATAAAAAAACGGGCCGCTATCGCCCAAAAACTCACGCTAAGGCCCGTTTGCTGCAGCTTGCTAATAGTGAGATAATATTATCGCCGCGTTAGCGGCAGAAAAGTGCCGCTAAAGCGGTGATAGGCCCTTGATAATATGCCCCTGAATTTCTTGCAGGACAAATTGTTCGCCAAAAAGAGCAGGCAGTCGATGTTTGATTCTCTAAGAGTATGGCAGAAGGAAGCAAAGCAGCGGCGTATGAGAGCAGAGAAAGAGGCCCGGAAGAGGCAGACACAAACTATAACGCAGAAAGCAGTGGCCTATGAAAGGGCAAAGATTGAGAAAGGCATAGAATGTGCAGATAGAAAGTTTCGATTGCAGACAGATAAATGTTATGTGACTA
Organism: Calotriton arnoldi; assembly: GCA_963921515.1. NCBI lineage: Eukaryota > Metazoa > Chordata > Amphibia > Caudata > Salamandridae > Calotriton > Calotriton arnoldi. The sequence goes on along the minus strand of CAWUFW010003186.1, from coordinate 1,707,425 downwards.
GAGAGGAAGGTGATGTTTTCATTGAAGAGCTATTGTATTCTCGCCCTCCTCCACCTTATGCTGCTGAGCGGATATACCCAAGGGTTCCCACATCTCAGTCCCTGGCCTCTGGTGCCGCTCTTCCTAGTATTTTGGCCTCTAGTCAAACTGCTTCGGCCCCAGCCCCGCCTGCTCCTTCCCTGCTCAAGCTAGGAACGGGGGTGGGAGCCGTTAGCTCTCCTGTTCCGTCTACTGACTCTGTATCTACTGCTACACCCCTTTCACTCCTACAACACTGTCTCCTTTCATGATGATACCTGTCTCCTCATCTGCTCTTTCTCCCTCAAGTATGACACCCCTAGCACTGCCGAATGGCGAGACACCTGTACGTGGGATACATGAAGGGAACTGGGCGGCAGCATGAGACCGTATGGACAAAGTGTTGGTGCGTTCTGCTGTGGGTGATCAGGAGAAGCAAATGGTGGCGAATCAGGCGGCTCAGTGGGCTCAGAACCCGATCTATAGTGTAGAAGATGTGTGGAGTGTGATGAAAGATTATGAGCCCTTCATACAGTAGCATGCTCTTAAGCACATGTCGGCCACGCTAATAGGACTGTGGGAGCAGTGTTTTCAGGGCGTTGCACTGCAGATCATCTATGACATACGGAACAGGGTATATGCTGCAGATATGGCTCCTAATGAGGTTTTTAGCAATGTAACAACATTGGTGGGTTATCGGGGCAGATTGCACCAAAATTTTCCAACGATGGTGACCCAGTACCCCATGAGAGAGGTCCATCCCATTTATCATCCTGAAATACCAGAACTGCGCGACTCCACAAATGCTGTAATTAGGCCGCGAGTCGATGCTCGGTTCCAGGAACAGTGGATCTATACTCCTTGGAAGAGGAGTGAGGTAATATCCCTTAAAAGTCAGTTGCCAGACCCTCGGAAAAACCTGACTGCGTATTACAAAGAGTTGACAGAGGCGGCCTCCTCCACGGTGATGACGTTAGCAGATATTGAGTTGTTCTTTGGCTTGTTGGTACCGGTGGATATATGGAGACAAGTGCATACACAGGATCATGTGGTGGAATTGGGAGGAACATGGGATCAGATCAGGGCGTGGTATAAGGACCGCAAGCCCGGTGACAAGCCGAGGGCGGAGATATTGGCTTTACCGGGCCCCATTATCACCTATATGCATTCCCTTATCCCGCCGAGACGGGTGGATTGGGACAAGTTGACTGCATGTCATCAGAAGAAGGACGAGAGTGTGTCTGATTTCTTTACTAGGTTTGAAGGGGTGTTTCTCGACTTTAGTGGCCAGGATCTGTCATTGGAAGGTGGTGTCCGGTTGTTTGTCAGCAGGTTCATTACCAATCTGCTTCCTGAGATTGCGACTAGGTTGCAGGCTTCAAAAAGCACTTGGAGCACCTCTTCCCCATCGGTAATATTGAGCATGGCACAGTACTACGAGCATAGAGAGAATGAAGAGAAGGAGAAAGTGGCGAAATAGTCGAAAGATTTGAAGACGAGGGTGTTGATGCAGCAAGTTGCAGGGGTAACGGAAGAGGAAGAGGTTCAGGTTTGGCCCAGCGGCTACCCCGGTCTAACAGGGGTGGTTCCTAGAGCGCACCTATTGGGCTCAATCAATGTGCTTATTGCAAGCAGGAGGGACATTGGCGGAATGAGTTTCCGGAGTTAGTCCAGAAAGACGAGGCCCCGAGAGGTCGGGGTTTTAGAGGACGTGGAAGAGGAGGAGGATGCCGGGGGGGGACGTGATCGGAGAATACATCGTTTAATAGACAGAGCAAGAACTATTTTGACGGCCCCCGAGGGAGGCAGTACTATCATGATGACTATGACATGGACGAAGTGACGGGGATGTCTCACAGCTAGGATAGCCAGGGACAGGGCAAGGGACCAGTTCCGGTGCCTGTAGATCAGTGCGGACCCTATGTCACTGCAGATTTACACGGTACGATCGAGAAATTCTTAGTTGATACAGGGGCTATGAATAGCTCTGTTTCCCGTTCACTGGTCCCGGGGGCAGCTCTGTCCGGCCAAAACAATGTTTTGGTGGGTTTCTCAGGTGTGCCGTTTGTCAGCCCCATTTCCAAAACTCTTGCTTTGACTATTGGCCCCTTCATGGTTGATTCACCATTTCTATTAACGTCCAATTGTGGGGAGAATTTGTTAGGGTTGGATTTGTTAAAAAGGTTGCATGCGACAATTTTTTGTTCTCCAGACGGTGTTTACATGACTATTGGACCGCAGGTGGTCCGTGCCACACAATGTCTCGCAAAGGATGCCCCCCTCCCCGCTGAATTTAAAGATGTGCCACGCACACTGTGGGCTACAGGAGACACAGATGTGGGGTTACTCCAGATCCCACTGGTCTCTATACAGATTAAGGACAATGCTGTATGGCCACGTATTCCCCAGTACAAGATATCCCAGGCAGGAGAAAAGGCCTTATAGCAAATAATACAGGATTTGATTAAGTCTGGTGTGGTTGAGGAGACAGCGGCGAATGTGTGTAACAGCCCTATTCTTCCTATTCTTAAAAAGGCACCCTTGGATTCTTCTGATGCTCACCCTGACGTTTACCGCTTCGTAATTGACCTTAGAGAGGTGAATAAAATAGTGATTCCCCAGTATCCTGTAGTCCCAGACATTACCACGATCTTGACAATGATTCCCTGTCTACAAAATTCTTCTCTGTGATAGATTTGAAGAATGCTTTCTTCAGCATTCCAATCCATACAGATAGCAGATATCTATTTGGATTTGCAATAGCCGGAAGGAGCTTTAGGTTCTGTCGTGCTCCACAAGGCTATACGGAGAGTCCTAGTATCTATAGCCAAGCTTTGAAAGCTCAATTGGATTCCTTAGAACTTCCCCCTGGTAATGTGCTGTTGCAGTACGTTGACGACCTCCTTGTGGCTTCAGACACTGAAGATGGTTGTAAAGAGGCCACAGTTACATTGCTGTTACATTTGGCACACCATGGCCACAAGGTGTCACTTTCGAAATTTCAATATTGTGGACAGGAGGTCACCTATTTAGGTCACCTACTGTCGAAGGAGGGTCGTAGACTAACACCTGAACGCATAGCTGCTATTACTAATATGTCTGTTCCTAAGACCCAACGCGAGGTACGCGCTTTCATTGGTATAACTTCGTAATGTCGTCACTGGATCCCTAACTATTCCTTACTAACGAAACCCCTCCTTTACCTGACCACCAAAGAAGTGCATGAACCCCTGCCTTGGACATCTGCATGCCAGCAAGCTTTTGAGCAATTAAAGGTTGCGCTTTGCTCTGCTCCTGTGCTTGGTACTCCTGATTACCAGAAGCCCTTTGTGCTCTATGTACATGAGGCGGACGGTTGCGCGCTTTCTGTTCTAACACAGGGTTTCGGTGGTAAGCAGAGACCCTGCACATATTTCTCTGCTATTCTTGATAACGTCGCCAGAGCTCTCCCGAGCTGCCTGAGGGCTGCCGCGGCGGTGGCAGTTTCTATCAGGCAATCGGCAGGGCTCATCCTTGATACGGATCTCACAGTCATGGTACCTCATGCTGTGGACACATTGTTGAATAAGACAAAGACACAGCACCTTACTAGTGCCGTCTGACTGGATATGAGTTAATTTTGTTTGCGCCGCACATTACCATCAAACGCTGTGCTATTCTGAACCCAGCCACGTTACTACCTCTCCCTTCGGAAGAAAAGGACAATGATGTCCATGATTGTTTATTTCGGACTGAGGAAGAAACAAAGGGACAGGTAGACCTGACTGATGTTCCCTTATGTGACCCCCAAGGGGAACTATATGTCGATGGCTCTTGTTTCAAACTACCAGATGGCACTACCACTGCAGCTTATGCAATCACAACGTTACACACTGCAGTTGAGACATCCCGTATCCCATACCAATCGGCCCAGGCTGCAGAGTTGGTTGCCCTCCTTAGGGCTTGCGAGTTGAGTGAGGGACTGACTGTCAATGTCTACACAGACAGCCAGTACGCCTTTGGGGTGGCCCATAATTTCGGGCGCCTCTGGGCGGAGAGAGGGTCCTTGACCTCGCATGGGTTGTGAATACAGCATGGTCCATTGATACATAGATTGTTGCCAGCACTGACATTTCCTGATAAGTTGGCAATAATAAAATGTAGCGCTCACAAAGCAGTAACAGACGATGTGGGAAGGGGAAATGCTTTTACAGATCAGACAGCTAAGGAGACAGCTAGATCGAAGATAAAAAAGATGTTCGTGGCAGGCCCCGCTAGGTAGGTTCCAGACAATGGAATGTTCGAGGACACATTACAAAATGCCAGGGAAATACAGAGCGAGGCGTCAGTAGATGAACTGTCAGTATGGGAGGAGAGGACAGGGCGTTTGGATGAGGATGGGTGTTGGACTGACTTGTCTGGGAAACAGAGATGGTTGCTGCCTAATGCCTATGTGCTCCCTGTTGTTACTATGGCCCACGGCCCAACACACATTAGTGCCAAAGGAATATGTAAGCTACTGGACCCAGTATGGCGAAATGATAATATCCCTAAGGTAGCCACACACCTAGTGAAACATTGCATCATTTGTCTGAAACATAATCCTGGGAAAGGTACTTCTTCACCCGCAGGTAATTTTGCACCGCCTTCCTTCCCTTTCGAGGTTCTCCAGATGGATTTCATCGAAATGGAACGAGTTAACAATCTGAAGTATGTGTTGGTAGTGATTTGCGCATTCAGTAAATGGATTGAGGCTTACCCCACTAAGGAGAATACGGCTATGGCAACGGCGAAGGCTCTCTTAAAAGAGTTCTTCCCGCGCTATGGATTACCACGTGTGATCTGGAGTGACAACGGAAGTCACTTCAATTCAAAGGTCATTGAATTGGTGTGTAAAGGCTTGCATATTAGACAGAAGTTTCATGCAGCGAACCATCCCCAGTCAGCAGGCCTGGTTGAGAAGTACAATGGTACTCTCAAATTGAAGTTAGCGAAGATCCAAGAAAGCACAGGATTGCGATGGCCCGATGCTCTACCTTTGGCTTTGTTGTCTACCAGAGTGACAGCGCATTCTAGAACAGGGTTGTCCCCGTACAAGGTGGTCTTCGGGTGCCCCGCCAACGTCTGGGGTATCCCAATACCCAAGCGCTTTTCCGAGATAGAGTACCCCCTACTTGTGGACTATCTGTATGAGTTAACTAAAGATCTTCGTTCTGTCCACCAACAGATTCACGCCACACTGCAACCAGTACCAGAGGGGCCCGGGCATCAGCTACAGCCCGGGGACTTCGTGCTCATGAAATATTTTCAGCAAAAGAGCTGCCTGGAGCCTCGGTGGAAAGGGCCACTCTTGATCCTGCTCGCCACCCGCACCGCAGTAAAGCTTGAAGGCCGGAAGCACACGGGAACACGTATCGCATGTCAAAAGAATACCTCTCCCACTTCCGTATGACCAGTGGGTCCTCGACGGCATTGCTGACCAGGAAGGGGAGCGAGTGCCCCGTTTCGTTCCCTTCTCTGACGCCCGACTGAGGTGGGCGCAGACAGACGAGGAGAGCGACGAGGTCTTACTTGAAGCGGTCCCCCCAGAGATAAAGGCCGCCCAGATGCTCCCGCTTCTGGTGCACAGACACCTGAGTCTCACTGCCCTGCTGAGCCTGAATTTCTTCCCCTTTTTGTTGATGAAGAAGTGCCTGGGGTTGCCAGGTACAACTTGCGACCCCGACGGAAGGACAATGCGCCAGTAGGGGAGTCCTGGAGTTAGGGAAGGTCTCGAGTTTAGGGCGTAGGTGCTATGCCTAAGGTGCCTGCTTTAGATTAGAGTGAGTTACACTGGTGCACTGCCCTGGACACTGGACAGGATTAGCTGAGGGTGTCTTCCAAGGAGGGAGGGTGCCCTATCCTGAAAGAAGAGGATTTGTTTTCCAGCAAGGGCTGCGATCGCGCAGCTCCCCCGTGGGAGTGCTTCATAGCACCATCATTGATGAACAATAGGAGTCTACCAATGAGGCTCTGAAGGACACTGGGGGGCAGATTTACAAGGCCCTTGCGCCACTTTTGCGTCATTTTTAACATGGGAAAAGTGACGCAAAAGTGGCGCAAGGGGCTTGTAAATCTGCCCCTGGGTATTTGTACCCCTTTGGTCGGTTGTATTTTTGTGGCTTCAATTCCTAAAGTTTCTTTCTATGTACCCATTTGACAGCGCAATTATGAAGGAGGAACAGCCTCTGGTGGCCCCACCATTACAGCAGAATGGTCCTGTGTGGTCTAGTTGGTCTATTGGAAGTACGGTGGTAGTGGTGGTGGTCCTTCTCATCGTAACGATAACACTATTCAGGGTGGGGTGGTATTTAGAAGAACAGCATCTTGTACACACATTGATAGGGACTACCCCGGTTCCACCTGAGCATTCATTTGTTACACTGGCCCCGCTTAAAGAAAGACATAGACAGACCTATGTCGAGAATGCGTTTCTGCTGATGCTTCATCAGGTACACAGTACAGCTAATGCCACGAATTGTGGGTTACTTCCCTCAGTTATGCACAGGAATGATCGACTGGTGTCATTGCCCGTGTCATATTTGGGTATCTGTGAGGCATGGTTCCAATTGCTTTCTATGGTGTACATGCACTATCATGCTGACGCGATGAATATGGTACAGTCTGATTACGAAGCAGTGTTGGAGTATATAATGGTACACCAAGGATATACACCTGGGGCAGATGGAAAGGAGGGTACCCTACATCCAGAAGCTTGTATGAATATTTTTGAGGATAATAAGAATGTCACTTGGTTGCTGTTAGAAATGGGATTTCTGGTTGGCTAAGGCTTGCGCCAAAGCCAAGCAGAAACCACCACTCTAGTCAGGGCCAGGAAGTTACACGCCGAAGATAACCCCTGCTCACCCCCTTGGTAGCACGGCACGAGCAGTCAGACTTATCCCGGAGGCAATGTGTAAAGCGTTTGCGCAACACACACACAGCACAACACCCAAGGCACACCACAAAAGGAACTCCACACAAGGTTATATATAAAAATAGCCTTTGTATTATCATAAAACACATTAGAATAGTACTCACATACAATACACTGTGCCAACTGGCACGGGACAATATTTACAGGGGATTATGTACACATGACAGGGCCACGTGGACCACTGTCAGAACCATCACTTAGTGAAAGGTAATAGATGTAGAACACATAATAAATGTAGGACATGTCAGAAACGTACAACCAGTAATCACTGGCAACCACTGTACTTAGCATCAGCCTGTAACATAAACCATATTATGCACAGTATCACATTAGGCGCAAAACCTTATGCGCCAACCTCACCAACATAAACACATTATGCAATTATCTCTCCAGTCTAAACGCATTAGACAATAACATCCTATGTATAAATCACATTAGGAAATAATCTCAGGGGAAAATAACTCACAACCTAAACGCATTAGGAAGTAATAACCTCACAAGCATAGAAACCACATTTTAGAGGTAACCAAAACAGGGTGCGTAAAACATACTACCTGCATTACATTTCCTAGCACCACATACTCACAGTAGCACATAACCTCATAGTAGAAAGAACCATAGCAGAGGTATAAATCACATTAGCCTATAAATCCTAGGAAAGAAGCTCACTAACACACAAATCACATTAGGGCCTGGCGCCCTATAAACCCAGCAGTCCCCTTGGCCAACTGGCCATCTCATAAGGGGCTCAAATGCCCTATGTCCACAGAGTCAGGGCGCGCTGCCAACGCAGCGAAAGTCAAGGGTGCGCACCTGCGCAAACCTAAATGTAGCAGCTGCCCACTACTTGCTGGGCAGCTGGAAAAGATAGGGGGCCAAGGAGTGCGTTCCACTCCTACCTCTAAGCCTGCCCCCAAAGCACTGTGGCCTAAACGCTGCAACTGGCACTAAGTGCTGCGCAGCTGTGAAAGGCTGGGGCAAAGGAGTGCTTCTCACTCCTAACTCACATAAAGAAAATGCCCCCAAAGAAAGGCCTAAACGTTGCAGCTGCCCACTACTTGCTGGGCAGCTGGAAATGGTCAAATGAGGCATTGGCGCTCGCAGTGGCCCTTGAAACAAATTATGCACCCACGTGGGAGCCACACGGGGCTCTGAAAACAATGGCGCTAAGCGTTGGAGCCACACGGGCTCTAAACAGAACATGCCCATGATGGAGCCTCACGGGCTTGGAAAACACATCATGCCCTCGTTGCAGCGGCCCGCACCTGCGCGCTGCTAGAAAGTCAGCCCCACACTAGGGGCACTGAAAATGCGCACTGGCCCCTCTGGCCCTGTCAGCAACAATGGGCTTCCTTCGTTGGAACGACCCCCTATCAGGGGCCGCTCAGGAAATAGGCCGGACTTGGACTGGCACCAACAATGCGCCTAGCCCCCCCCCCCATAGCTGTTTGCAACTCACTGGCTCTTGGCGGGGGGAGGACTCCTCTCTTCCCGGTCTCCTCTTCGCTTCACCCGGGCCCCCTCCTGGGACCCAGGACTCATATCTCAAGGCATGCTGGGCTCTGGTGCACACGCGGGGCTTCCCTCTTCCATGGGAGCCCCGCACTTGCATTGGCGGCCTCGGCCGCCACTTCTCACTTCACCCGGGGCCCCTCCTGGGACCCGGGACTCCTCTTCGGTACTCGTGGAGGCGGGGTAGGCTCCCGGCCTCCTTTCCTTCAATCACGGCCGGGGCAGGCACCGACAATGTGCCTCGTGGCCCCTCCGCCATACCGGCACCTCTCCTTCACCCGGCCCCTCCTGGGACCCGGGACTTCATCACCGATCCTGCGAGGCTCCGGCCGGATCTCTGGCGGCGGGTGGGACTTCCTTCCTCGGCTCCGCCCAGTGTCTTAGGCAAGACGTGCCTGGCTTCCTGGGTCGCTCTGCAGCGCAGTCTCGGGAGCAATTTCGTCGGCAGCCCCGGGCTGCGAGAGATGAAACGTAAAGTGGCGGTAAATAGGGCACCCGCTGCTTAAAAGGCAGCCATACGCGGGGTGGGCACCCGCTAGTTTAAATTGAGGCAATAAGCAGGGTGGGCACCCGCTTAAGAGATCGGAAAATGCGGGTGGGCACCCGCTGGCAGCCAGAAATGCAGGGGAATCCCTATGTCTGGGGATTCCCTGTCCATAATGAGCAGCTCCGCGCCGCAGAGCCCACGCGCTCCTCACGGAAGGAAAGCGCTCATAAAGAGATAAAGCGCACACCAGGCGCTAAGGATGCAACAAAGGTCTTTAGGGATGCCAAGAACAGCAGAAGGGTCCCCAACAGAGTCCTTGAAGGCATCCAGGGACAATGCAGGGCCCAGGGAGGCAAGCCCTCATGGCAGCCCCCCTGGGCCCCAGCAGCAGCACGCCCCAGCAGGAACAGAAAATGCCAAGCACTGCACATTTTCATGGGGTCACAGCCCCTTCTTTTATACACCATATTCCTTTGTGTTAGGGTGCAGGGCATGGGGGAACCAGATGCAACTGGTTCAGGGAAGTTTTGGAGCACTTTGTTTTGCCCAGCTCCTCTTCCCTTTCACAAGACAGGCTAGGGACATCAGACGCACCACAGGAGGTGGAGCCAGCATTGTACAGGGCAGGCAACATCCTATTCAGGGTCAGGGGATCTCTCCTCCCACCACTCTCTGCTCAGGTGTCCCACTCAACCCAGCGCTGACTCACCCTGCCCCTCCTGGAGCCACACACACCTCCCAGCCCCTGTCACTCACAGAGCCAGACATGCAATCCACATCAGGCAGGCAGACTCAGAGCACACATAAAGGCCAACTTCTAAAAGTGGCATTTCTCACCAGTCACTATAAATCTGCGCACACCATTGCACAGCATTTATTCTCACGAATTCAGACATACTAGACTTGACCACACTGCACCTTTCATACCAGGAATTACCACAGGCACACTCATCCCCCATGTATTCCTATGGGAGGGCAGGCCAAGCTCACTACATGCACACAGAGAGCGCACGCACTTGGCACTGGACCACCGTGTCCAAGTGCCCAGAGGCCTAAAACCACTAACACCATGCCAGGGAAAAGACACAAAGTTCAGGGGTGAACCTGGCAAAAGGGCCAGGTCCAACACAACCCCCTTCCAGCCAAAATGCAGGGTAGACCAATCACCACCGTGATGGGCTTCCCTGCTTGGGGCGATAGAACACGGACACGGGCCCGCACGGCAGGGACACCCTCCGGTTCTACGCCACCTTGGAACTCTGGAGAAGAAAAAAAAACAAAGAAAAAATAATTCAGGATCAACTATGCTATCCTACGGGTACTCTTCTAGTTGTTCATGGCCAGGACCAGGACCTAGGCCACCCAGATGCCACTGGTCCTTGTCAATCCACAGAGTGGGGGGCAGTAACCCCTGGCAGACAATAGCCATTCTCCACTCTCCCTCTCAGTGTAGTTCCAACTACCACCGATCCTTCAACCTAGGGTCCGCACCCTCAGGCTGACCAGAGATCACGGGCAAGAATGCCTCACCCTACCTCTACTTCTGGAGTTCCGCACCCTCCGAGGGGAAGCACCCACCAGAACACCACGCTCCCACCAGTTCAGGACCTCTCTCCATCAACTGGTCTACCACCTGGGATCCATATTCACCGGCTGCACCGGGGTCAGAGGCGAGTACTCCCTCCCTCTGCACACCCTCCCAACCCCCTAGAAGGCAAACCAGCCAGGACACTGACTACAGTCGCCCTGCCGTCCAGATCCGGAAACACCGGCTACTGGCTCCCCAACCCAGGGACGTACCTCTTGGGTCAGATGCCTGGAAAACCAGGACTTCACAAGGGTGACACATCCCTAGCCACATCCCTAGCGTGTCGTGTGACAGTCTGCCTGGCGCAGAGCTCACGACCTCCTGTCCTTCTGACAGTGCGTGAAGATGTGCCAGGACAGAAGTGGCGCACACCATGGTCAATCATTGGCGACTCAGCCCTTCTGGCTGGCCCCTGACCCACTGGTCCCCACTGGGGACTCTTTCCCCCTCTCAACCCTCAAAACCGGACTTCTGCACCCTCCACTTAGGAGCGGTGCTGCCTAGCACCAGGACTGCTGGAGCTCTGGTTACAGACGCTCCACGTCCTCTAGAGACTAGAAGATCCTCCTCAAATGGCCTACAAGTACAGCCTAGGCCCCCAACCTGGTGTTCCCTGAAGAAACCATCCAGGCCCTGGGACTAGGTTTCGGGCACACTCACTCCTTCTCCTCTGAGACAGGACGTGAGCCCCTGCACCCCTCCCGCTACACTGGGACCTAGCTGGGCTACACTAAACCTCTTGCACCACGGAAGGCACCTGAGCCACTCTATTGGAATCACTCCCCAATGCTTCTTCAGATCCTCTACCACGGGGCGGTCCCCCATACAGAACAGTCCAACAGGACAGACTAGGTTCCCAACCTCCTCACTATAACGGTTCCTAGTTGGGTTCAGTTTGAACCATCTCCGCCACGCGGGTTAGGAGACACCTGCACCATCCCTCAAGGTTGCCCCCAATGCAAGTTCCTTATTTCAGAGAACTCACACTCAATTATTCAGCAAGCTCCTTATTTCAGAGAACTCACCCCAGCGTCCAGCAGCACATCACTCATCCACACACACACCCCCCAGACCAGTGAGACAGTTCCTTACTGTCCCTGAATCTCAACCTGCACCCCTCTCACTGAGCACCAGGTACCATACTCTGGGAACGGGACGGAGGACTTCATGCACTGGACATACACTTCGCTGCCACCACTGGATCCCACCCTTACTGGTGAATCCAGAAAACTCACACTGCAACAAGAACACATATTTCAAAAATGAAATGACACTTAAAACAATCTTAGACCAATAATCCCCAACATGTGACTATCTAAAATGCAGAGTTTTGTAGTGCAGCCAGTTGTCGCCGTGGTACTGCGCAAACGCAAGTCCTATCCCACCTCTGATCACCAATGTTAGAGATGGGATTTCTGGTTGGCTAAGGCTTGCGCCAAAGCCAAGCAGAAACCACCACTCTAGTCAGGGCCAGGAAGTTACACACCGAAGATAACCCCTGCTCACCCCCTTGGTAGCACGGCACGAGCAGTCAGGCTTATCCCGGAGGCAATGTGTAAAGCGTTTGCGCAACACACCACACAGCACAACACCCAAGGCACACTACAAAAGGAACTCCACACAAGGTTATATATAAAAATAGCCTTTGTATTATCATGAAACACATTAGAATAGTACTCACATACAATACACTGTGCCAACTGGCACGGGACAATATTTACAGGGGATTATGTACACATGACAGGGCCACGTGGACCACTGTCAGAACCATCACTTAGTGAAAGGTAATAGATGTAGAACACATAATAAATGTAGACATGTCAGAAACGTACAACCAGTAATCACTGGCAACCACTGTACTCAGCATCAGCCTGTAACATAAACCATATTATGCGCAGCATCACATTAGGCGCAAAACCTTATGCGCCAACCTCACCAGCATAAACACATTATGCCATTATCTCTCCAGTCTAAACGCATTAGACAATAACATCCTAAGTATAAATCACATTAGGAAATAATCTCAGGGGAAAATAACTCACAACCTAAACGCATTAGGAAGTAATAACCTCACAAACATAAAAACCACATTTTAGAGGTAACCAAAACAGGGTGCGTAAAACATACTACCTGCATTACATTTCCTAGCACCACATACTCACAGTAGCACATAACCTCATAGTAGAAAGAACCATAGCAGAGGTATAAATCACATTAGCCTATAAATCCTAGGAAAGAAGCTCACTAACACACAAATCACATTAGGGCCTGGCGCCCTATAAACCTAGCAGTCCCCTTGGCCAAACTGGCCATCTCATAAGGGGCTCAAATGCCCTATGTCCACAGAGTCAGGGCGCGCTGCCAACGCAGCGAAAGTCAAGGGTGCGCACCTGCGCAAACCTAAATGTAGCAGCTGCCCACTACTTGCTGGGCAGCTGGAAAAGATAGGGGGCCAAGGAGTGCGTTCCACTCCTACCTCTAAGCCTGCCCCCAAAGCACTGTGGCCTAAACGCTGCAGCTGGCACTAAGTGCTGCGCAGCTGTGAAAGGATGGGGCAAAGGAGTGCTTCTCACTCCTAACTCACATAAAGAAAATGCCCCCAAAGAAAGGCCTAACGTTGCAGCTGCCCACTACTTGCTGGGCAGCTGGAAATGGTCAAATGAGGCATTGGCGCTCACTGTGGCCCTTAAAACAAATTATGCACACACGTGGGAGCCACACGGGGCTCTGCAGAATAGCTGGTGCCAAACGTTGGAGCCACACGGGCTCTAAACAGAACATGCCCATGATAGAGCCTCACGGGCTTGGAAAACACACATGCCCCTGTTGCAGCCCCACACTAGGGGCACTGAAAATGCGCACGGGCCCCTCTGGCCCTGTCAGCAACAATGGGCCCCCTTCGTTGGAACGACCCCCTATCAGGGGCCGCTCAGGAAATAGGCCGGACTTGGACCGGCACCAACAATGCGCCTAGCCCCCCCCCCATAGCTGTTTGCAACTCACCGGCTCTTGGCGGGGGGAGGACTCCTCTCTTCCCGGTCTCCTCTTCGCTTCTCCCGGTCTCCTCTTCGCTTCACCCGGTCCCCCTCCTGGGACCCGGGACTCATATCTCAAGGCGTGCGAGGCTCTGGTGCACACGTGGGGCTTCCCTCTTCCATGGGAGCCCCGACTTGCATCGGCGGCCTCGGCCGCCACTGCTCACTCACCGAGGCCCCTCCTGGGACCCGGGACTCTCTTCGGTACTCGTGGAGGCGGGGTAGGCTCCCGTCCTCCTTTCCTTCAATCGCGGCGGGGCAGGCACCGACAAGTGCCTCGTGCCCCTCCGCCATACCGGCACCTCTCCCCTTCACCTGGGCCCCCTCCTGGGACCCGGGACTTCATCACCGAGCCTGCGAGGCTCCGGCTGGATCTCTGGCGGCGGGCGCGACTTCCTTCCTCGGCTCCGCCCATGTCTTAGGCAGACGTGCCTGACTTCCTGGTCGCGCTGCAGCGGCCGGGAACAGATTTCTTAGGCAGCCCCGGGGCTGCGGCGGTGAAACGTGAGGTGGGCACCCGCTGTTTAAAAGTAAGCCAAGAAGCGGGGTGGGCACCCGCTAGTTAAATTTAGGCAATAAAGCGGGGTGGGCACCCGCTCTAAAGATAAACGGCAAATGCGGGGTGGGCACCCGCTGGAAGCCAGAGCATGCGGGGAATCCCTATGTTGGGATTCCCTGTCCATAGTGAGCAGCTCCGCGCCGCAGAGCCCACGCGCTCCTCAGGGAAGGAAAGCGCTCTTTCATAAGGAGATAAAGCGCTCACCAGGCGCTAGGATAAAAAGGTCTTTTAGGGATCCAAGAACAAGCAAAAGGTCCCCAACAGAGTCCTTGAAGTATCCAGGGACAATGCAGGGCCCAGGGAGGCAAGCCCTCATGGCAGCCCCCCCCGGGCCCCAGCAGCAGCATGCCCCAGCAGGAACAGCAGCCAAGCACTCCACATTTTCATGGGGTCACAGCCCCTTCTTTTATACACCATTTTCCTTTGTGTTAGGGTGCAGGGCATGGGGGAACCAGATGCAACTGGTTCAGGGAAGTTTTGGAGCACTTTGTTTTGCCCAGCTCCTCTTCCCTTTCACAAGACAGGCTAGGGACATCAGACGCACCACAGGAGGTGGAGCCAGCATTGTACAGGGCAGGCAACATCCTATTCAGGGTCAGGGGATCTCTCCTCCCACCACTCTCAGCTTAGGTGTCCCATTCAGCCCAGCGCTGACTCACCCTGCCCCTCCTGGAGCCACACACACCTCCCAGCCCCTGTCACTCACAGAGCCAGACATGCAATCCACATCAGGCAGGCAGACTCAGAGCACACATAAAGGCCAACTTCTAAAAGTGGCATTTCTACACCAGTCACAATAAATCTGCGCACACCATTGCGCAGCATTTATTCTCACGAATTCATACATACTAGACTTGACCATACTGCACCATTCATACCAGGAATTACCACAGGCACACTATCCCCCATGTATTCCTATGGGAGGGCAGGCCAAGCTTACTACACACACACAGAGAGCGCACGCACTTGGCACTGGACCACCGTGTCCAAGTGCCCAGAGGCCTAAAACCACTAACACCATGCCAGGGAAAAGGCAAAAAGTTCAGGGGTGAACCTGCCAAAAAGGGCCAGGTCCAACAGTTGCAAAACGAAATGCTGGATTTTCAAGGATTTAATGTTACTGAATATTTTAAATGTTTGCAGGAACGAAATATAACTGAAGACAAAGCCATGCCCGTCCCTGTGATCAAAACAACAGCTAGTTTCTGTGTAGAAGGTACAGGGAACATTCCAGTAGGTCGGAGCAGTTGTAACTATACATACCGATTGAACACTACTAGTAGCCCACCTTTGCTCACACCTCCCAATGTATACTTTGTTTGTGGGGGACAGGTTTATACATGGCTTTCCAGGGGATGGTCTGGCCAGTGTTATGTCTCTTTTCTTTTGCCTCCTGTTTATATTGCACCATCTAATTATCACAAGGATCATAGACTACAGCGTAGGGATCTACATTTGCATCGAGCCAAGAGAGTTGTCCATCCAGAAGATATAGATCAAACAGATGCTTCCCTACAGCAATTTACTGACATCATGAAGGGCATTTTGCCGTTCTGGGGCCCCATGTTCAATAGCCGTAATATCCGTCGCCTGGCTAGAGTAGTTGAGGGAGTCATTAACACTACTGCAGGTATACTGACTAATATTACCGTTGAGCTTCAGGCTACGAGACTTGTTGCTCTTCAAAACCGGATGGTTTTAGACGTCATCCTTGCTGATAGGGGCGGAGCCTGTCGCGTCATCGGCAGCAGTTGCTGTGTTTACATTCCTGATAACGCCCCTAATGTATACTCCGCCATACAGAAATTACACAGGCTTGCTTCAGATATCCATCAGGATAATGGATCATGGTCCATCACAGGGTGGCTCTGGGGTCTGCTGACATCATGGGGTTGGAAGATACTACTTGCCCTCATAGTTATCGCAGGTGTCATCTTCACATGTTGCCTATGTATTAATTGCCTTCCAGCATGTTGCACCTATTGTGTGAGCAAGCTCACCCCTACCCCTAAATTGCCAGGACGAGATACTAAGGTTTCTACTATGATGATGCAGGATGTTCAGGATATGATGCTTATTGACGAAGGTATTTTTGAATACTAAGTAGAATTTTGACACTAGTGTGCTGCTTTATTCTCCCTTCTAATTTGACTGCCTATGCATTTTCTTCCTTCCCACTTAGAATTGTAAAGACCCTACCGGATGGGCTCAATAAAGCATTTAGCCACCCATGCTAAAAGGAGGGTCTGTTAGGTTTGAAAATCCCATTCCTGCTATGCACTCGTATCATGCTACATTAGGTTAGCAATGTGTGGCTAAATAGATGCCATTTCTATTCACGTTATGCAACCCACTGAGTTATCCCTGCAACGTGCAAGCTTTAGTTAGCAAGTGTGACTCTATTTTGTATTTCGTAATCCCTATTAGGCTGTGTCTGAACTAGGCCTCATTATTCATATTGCCTGCCTCAGCAGAACACTGTATTTAGTTATTATTTTTCTTTCCTGTTCAAGGCTGCTTCTCGACTTTACTAATGAATAGGCCATTCTGCCCACGCATGCCTATCTGAGTGTGTAGTTCTGCTCCCACGTTAGGAGACGCTGAGACTCAGCGCGGTAACCTTGAGTTGCTGATAGCATGTACCCATCTGGCAGGTGGTAGCCCATCCTTCTGTGCCTTCTTTGTTCATGTTCGGCCCAGGCCGGTAACTTTCCACTGTGGGCGTGGTTGGGGGTTCTAGGAGGAATGATCATGCATTGCAGGCCGTTGGGGAGCCAGTCCCTCGGCAGACATCTTAGGGTGCAGATTAGATTGGACTCTTCTGCAGAGTGTTACTAATAAATGCTTGTTTGCATTCTCTACTGTCTGACCGACTCTTCATTTCTTGGGAAGGCACAGCAGGTGGTTGTAAGTAACCCGGGTGGCCCCTAAGGGCCACTTCCCTCAGGTCTTAAACTTTTTTTTATCACAGAATATGATGCATTGGTGAAGGTAGATCAATGGTGGGAGCAGGAAAGTGAGTCAGTGAGTAAAGTGCCGGCTGCCGAGATCCGTGTGCTGCTGAAGACTCTCTGCCTTGAACCCTGGTGCATTAGATTCAGCCTGTTATGCTACTTAGTAGAGTGAATGAGGGAATATTGGGTCAGGTAATACTATGGAATGGTAATCATATAGCTACAAAATGAAAAAAACTGCAGCAGCAAATACTATGTTAAAAAAAAGAAATACTTAATAAAACGCTATCAGTCCAGAGCACAAGCATTTAAATAGCGGTTTGTGGTACTACACAGAAAATAGGTCTGTTTACAAGACTATTTGCTACTAGTGTAAGAATTGCCATATTTTGAATGAAGGAAGTTCACCTTTTCGTTATGACTGCCACCTCTGAGCTGAACTGCGTCCACACAGAGTAACGTCCACTCCCTCACCAAAGCTTACAGGTTAAGAATACATGTGCTCACTCAATGATAAACAGTTTGTTCAGCATACTGGAACTAGCAAGGCAGAAGGGAGGTAAAGTATGGTGGTTTACGACTACCAAATGTAGCTTCTAATGTATGTCTCGAAGCTGTGAGGATGTCTGAGATGAAAATGATATTGGGCATTTGGATGACTATAGGATATGCATCTGCTCATGCATCCCAACAGCAGATTGTCTGCCACTAGTTCAGCTTCACATATTCAAAAGCACGGTGAACCCCGAGCTGTGGAGTGGGATGTAATCCTGGAGTAGGCTTTTGGGTCCTCACAACTGTACAGAGTGACTAAGGACTTTTAGACACTTGGGACCAGATTTACTAAAGGATTTTGTTGCTCTTGCATCAGGCAAGTTGATGCAAAGGCAATGCAATCCTTAAATCAGATTTTCAAGGCCACCTTGCGTGGACCTGCATGGCTAAGTAAATCCAGAGTAATGCAAGCCAGAGCAAGTCGCTGACTTATGCTACTCTGCGCCGGGAAGAAGTTACATGGGCAGGGAGTTGATCTCCCCACCCATTCACCTATGTTTTTGTCACATTCCTAGATTTACTAAGAGTAGTAAACCTGTGAATGTGTCAAATTTATACAGCTTCCTGATAGAGGGGAAACGAGGAGAAATATATTTATTTCTTCACATTGTTTAGTCTTTTTAATTGGGTTGAATTCTGCCACACTTAGAAAGAGGAAAAAGCCTCTAAGGGTTGTTTTCTTGCAGAAAAACATAGTGTGCCAGCACAGTAAGAGAGCAGGAATGTGCCATATCTCAGTAGGTATGGCACATTCCTGCCCTCTCCATTTGATGCAGTGCAGCAGGCTGTCCTGTTGCGTTGTGCTATGAAAAATGTTAGTAAATCTGCCCCCTGGTCTTCCACAAAAGGCAAGTTGGGCAAACAACTAGGTAATGTAAGCAACTCTTCTCAAGGATGATTTGGGGAACAATCATCAAGTCTAAACTTAACCAAAAAGTTTTTTTTGTACCCCTTCCCAGACAACAACAACAAAACAGAGAACCACCCAACTCCCTAACACGGTATCATGCCCTATAACAAGGAGGCACCTAAGAAAGTGTAATGCATAAACAATGCCCGTCCTCATTGTTGACCTGACATATATAATTACTACTTTAGGTTGATCCCCTTCACTGGGGCAAAGACAGCACGTTTGCCACACTAAAAAAACAAAGCTGTGGCCCCTCCCCATGTCTGAGCTGGTATGTAATCTCTCTGGGACCAAGGCTCCTGCACATTATTAGTTGTGTTTGTTACAATGAGGTTACCCTTGAGTCATGTGACATATAGTTTTGTGTTTTGTTTTTGTATGTAGTGTCCTGTCTCTAAAACTTCAAAGACTTGAGGACGACCTTCACATGTAATTGTTAGGCCCACAGAAGGTTGAAACGTGTTGACATAATTCAATGTGGTTGAGGGCACACCCGTACATAGGTCAATTGAAGCCAGTGGAGAGAAATTGTGGCAAATTAAAGCCACACAAGCCACTACCAGGGTTGAACTTTGTGCCCCAACCCAATAGGGTAATTTCTGGACAGATGACAAACATAAGGAGGATAAGCCTGTATCTCCTATGATAAGGAAATTTGTGTTGGGCATTTATTTATGTTAAATACATATATAAATGTTAAGTTGTATGTTAATGTTAAATGTGTGTTTCATTCCTTGGGATATGTACAGTTCTTTATGTGTAGTTCTTCATGTGTATGTCCCCAAAACGTTTTGTGGTGTATGTACTATATGCCAATAGAAATATTTAAGTAGTATCCTGTACTTATAAATGTTTATATGCTTGTTCGCTAGGTCACTTTGGTTGTGTTTTTGAATAAATGGTTTTCAGTGTAATTGTAGGTCAGCATACAAGTGTGTGATAATCTTGGAGAAATTTCTTGAGTAATATACTGTATACTGCGTATAAAAGTGGACTCGGAATAATTACGTAGCCTTTACAAATATCACAGAATCTATGATGTAGGGAGTTCTGTTAGTGTGTATAACTTTCTAAAAGTGGCATTTTCAGAATTGTGACTTCAAATCTGCATTTACCATTCAAGAGGATTTTAAATTACAAATCCACAGACACCAAAAATGACATTTCTACCTGCTCCCAAACAAAAATTATCACTTAATAAATGTAATACGTTAACCCAGTGTTATCCTATGGGAGAGGTAGGCCTTGCACTAGTAAAAAACAAATTGGAGCATTTATTACTACCAGGACTTGCAAAACTTGAAAGTACGTGTCAAACGTTTTATATACAATGCACCCTATCCTATTGGCTGCTTAGGACCTTCCGTAGGGGCGACATATGTATTAAAAAGAAAGTTTAGGCCTGGCAAAATGTTTAGTTTTACCAGGTCCAAATGGCAATTTAAAACTGCACATAGGGGCTGCAAATGCAGGCCTGAGACATGTTTTAAAGGGCTACTTAAGTACCATTTAACTTACAGGCCCTTGGTACCTGTAGTACAACTTACTAGGGACCTATAAGTAAACTAAATGTGCCAATTGAGTGTAAGCCAATGTTACCATGTTTAAAAGAGAGAGCACAAGCACTAGTAAGCAGTGGTAATGTGTGCAGAGTCCTAAAGCCAAAGAAAAAGGGTTCTGACAACATTAGTGGTGAAAGCATAAAAAATGTCGGTGTTCCTTCAGAGTGGGCCAGGTCCAACACACAGCACTAGCAGCAGTATGCTCCACAAATGTCAACCACCAGGACAACAAAACTTGCCTACACTAATTATGTGTATCACCTAAGCACCTCTATATTCACAACTTACATAGCCTTCTTTCCAACCCCTGATGTATTGTTCCCTGTCCAACTCAAACACCTACAAAGGATAGCTTTATAAACCCCTAAAGGGGTGGACTTCACATAACCCTGAACACAGTGAAAAGGAAGGCCCAGTTTTACTGCACTTTGTGCTGGTTTTGCTTCACAAAAGTGGCACAAACCCAGCATAAAATTTTGTGGTGGAATTTACTTTCCTAAGTAAATCATGATTTGTGCTGGAAAGTTGCCTAAATTAATACAAAGTAGCGCTATGTGCCTCTTTGTGCTACTTTGCGCATGGGGTGTACCATGGATGGTACATGGGCAGTTACAATCTACCAAGTCCCTATTTACTAACATTTGCAGACAGGGATTTTTCCAAAATATAATACCTCCTCCACGCAGGCATAACAGTGGAGCAAGATTTGTCTCCACATTTTCCAACTTTGCATGTGTGCTGTACTGTGTATAGCACACATACAAAATGGTAACAGTATTAAAGCATAGATTTTGAGTTGGAAGGCTCCCCTTCCAATATAAAACCTATGCTTGACAGAATACACATACCCTTGCACTACGATGCAAGGCTGTGTGCACATTGAAGCCAAAAGTGATCTAGCACTGGGCAAGAGACAACAGTGCCATGTCTTACTAGATTGGGCACTGTTTTTCTCACACCCTTTAATGCAACACAGCACAGCCATTTTGGTGGAGTGCTGTGTTGATCCAAAACATCGTATATCTGCCCTGAGATGTGCTTAACTGCTGGTAAGAGCATTGCATATGCTTACATGGTGAACTGGAGGGAGGTGTTGCAGAACAGAAGATGTCCTGCACAGCACAGCATTAAAACCATGTCTCCCTTAAGTGATGCTAATAAGGAGGTATGGAAGTGACACATGCAGTAAAGCTGCACAAAAATGCCAGAATACCATCCCTAAAGTAATGGGAGACTGTCCCTAAAGCCTATAATGTGGCCGGACAATCTTACATTATCCAGATTGACTTAATGCCTGGGTTACTTACAGGAAATCTTTATAACTGTGACTCCTTCACTTCTCACAAACTTTAAAGCAGTCTTTTATTTCTATTAGTTTGATGCTTGACCAACCCCTATAACCCCCACCCCCACAACACTTCTGAACCCTACTAAAGTCCTTTAGCAACAAAGTGATAAACAGGCCCAGGGGATGGGGGAGGGTGGTTTGTAAGTACTGGGATGAGAATGAGAGAATCAGAGTAATGAAGATCAACAGTGAGTAATCCACACATTACCTCCTCATTCTCTTCCACGTCTCATTCCTTGCATTATGAGAATAGGCCCAAGCAAGAACATTCTGATCAATAACATAAGAAAGGCATATACCACAAGAACAAGTAAAGATAAAACCTTTAATAAAAATGCTCCGGTGAATTTAATGAAAACAGAACTACTTCTTGACAAATTATCTTGCAAAGGATACTAGATCCAAACTTAGTGCACTGCTCTAAGCTATATTAAGCCTGTAATGGGAAATAAATATGGACGGAGATGCCCATGTGGAAGCAACACAAATGTCCATAAATAAAACCCCAGACCAATCTGACCATGAAGCACCCATACCTCTAGTTAAATGAACCAGCACGCTGCCTGGAAAATCTCTGCCAGCCTGCTTAGAGGTCAAAGAAATCACACATATGTTCAATCTAGCCAAAGTTGCCTTTGAGGATTTGCAACCCCTCCTTGTAGAACCAAAATTGATAAATAAGCTTACTAATTGTCTAAAATTTGCTGTTCTTTTCAGATAAGTAGTGACAGCTCTTACCACATCTAGGCACAACACATAGGTATCTGCAGAAGAATTATCTGGCTCAGCAGGAAGAATAATTTCCTGGGTCTTGTGAGAGGTAGAGCTTATTTAAGGGAGGAAATTAGGACCCAAAGACAAGCCTACACTATCCTCAAACATTTTTAGATATGGATAATGGCACTCAAGGGAACCCAACTTACCTATCTTTCTAGCAGGGGTAATGGCTATGAAGAAAAAAACCATTTATATTCTGAAATGTATCTTAAGCCTCCTCGAAAGACACAAAGGGAGGAACTTTTAAAGAATATAAGACCAAAGGAAGGTTGCAATGTGGATAAAACATCTTCACTAATTGTCTAATTGAGTCATAATCCTTGACGAGTCTGGAAATTAAATCTTCAATTACAGAGAAACAACCCCAAGTGGCCCTGAAAGTGTTTATGGCTTACCACTGGAGCTTCAGTGTGGAAATAGATCATTTCTTTCCAAACCCATCCTTAAGACACTGAAGTATATTTTCAAGAGGCCACTGTAAAGATAACCACCCCTTTGATAGACAGAATTTATCTAAGGATTGTATGACCTTTTAGTGGATTCCCTTCTAGAAGCCTAAATTGAAAGGGAAGCAGGTAAGGAAAGAAGCCTGTGTACAAGGTCTTCCCTTTCAACCTCCAAGCTGACATCTGAAGATGAGTCAGGGATGAAAGGGTAAGTACTGGAAGAGGTAGAGAAGGAGGAGACAAATGAAGAATCCACTCCTTGTCTACAGCTGAAGTCTAAAGAAGGGGAACCAAATTCTTCTTGGCCAAAATAGAACCACCAAAATTAAGTCCACCTCCTTCCTCTGAACTCTGAGCAAAATCTTTCAAATCAGTGGAATGGAGGGAAATCATACAGAAGAGACCTCTGCCAAGGATGTAGAAGCACATCCACTGCCAGAGCTTGTTCCTTTGAAAACCTCAAAAGGAACAGAAGGACCTGAGAATTTAACTGAACTACAAACAGGTGAATTACTGGAGTTCCCCACCTGAGGCAAAATGCCTGACAAACTGAGCGACTGAGAATGTAATCCTGGCAACTGGAACAAATTCTATTCAATTTCTCTGATTGGATGTTCAGAAAACCCTGAATGTGTACTGCCCTTAGTGACAGAAGATTACTTTCTACCCAGGACATTATATGTAGTATTACCTGATGATTTAGAGTCTGACAAAGTGTATTACACTGGTAGTTAGAGTATTCCTTCGCTATTAAATTGTCTGTCCAGACTACTAATGCTGAATCTCTGCTCTGGAAATAAAACAAAAATCCAAGGCCCTCCAAAAAGCCACAAGCTCTCTCTAATTGGAGGACTATGTTGACTCTTGGACTGATCAAAGACCTTGAGTCTAAAAATCCCCCAAAACTGACCCCATCAACAACTGCTTAAATCTGTAGTTTAGAATTTCAGATTTGGAAGAACGAAAAGGGTTCTCTGATACAGGACCTGGGTCTCTATCCACCAAGCCATTTGTGTCAGGTGAGCTTGGAGACAAATGTAGAAGGATATGGAGAGCTACTTGTCCCAGGTGAGAACCTGTCAAAGGGATGATGAACATTGTTGCTGCCTAGAAGACAAGTGGAAAGAAGATAAAAGATTCCTTCCTCTTTTGATTGTCTAAACAAAAATGCAAGGATTTAAAATAAAACAAATAATAATTACCATATTCTCCAGGATCCGGAGCCATTCCCTTACCGGAGCCGTCCGCTTCCTCAGGAACTGTTCCGATTGTCTGAGTAATTTCAGTATCCTCGCTGCAGGTAGGACTGCTTTCCCCAGATCCATTGTGAAATTGGCACCAATAGCATCTAGACTCTAAGAAGGGTCAAGAAGAGATTTCTTTTGGTTGATCAAAAATCTAAATTGTTCCAAATCTCAGCAAAACTTCTTGTTATGGTTCATGGATAGAGAGTGAGACTGTTCTTGGATCAGTAGATAATTGAGATAAGGATAAATCTGTATCCCTCTTATAGGAAATTGGGTTATTAGTTGTGCATGATGCAAGGACTGTGCATGTAATAGGTCCACAAATTCTCTTTATTGGAAACCAAGCACCTTAGGAGGCACTTGACTCTCTCAGGATAGTGATGCAGAGCAGTCCGAGGCCTATTCAGGGGAGGTGGTGTGGGCTAATAATCACCATTTGCAGGCACACAATAATACCTCTCAATAAATGATTGCACAGTCAATGCTTTTTCTTTAGAAAAGGAAAAGTATGTTTATTACACACACACACACGCACACACTACCAAATACTATACATCCATTTACAAATATATACATAAGGCAGATCAAAAATACCTTGGATTACATTATGAAATCACATTTGACCTCAAAGTGTCATGACCCTCAAAATCCCAGTGCCCCCCACCTCTACCAGACAACACATCACCATAGAGGGAGTATAACTTTAGTTAAAACAGGCCTATTGGCATTATTAAGGTTTCACCATATTCAGGGGCACTTGAATTATGGGGCTGGAAAGGGCTAAATTACGTGGCAGGGGTGAGTAAATTATGCGGCGAGAAAAGTCAAATTATTCATCATAATGCAGCACATTTTGTAATAGTATTACTTCATTATTTCATAATTTTTAAACTTGTTAACACTATGTAGGCATTGGTTGCACCTCGTTAGTAACAGCTTAACACCTAAATATAGTAATAAGCAACAAAAAGGTACCAGTATAGGTTTTCAAAAAGCCTTGCAATGCGCATCAACATGTGTCATCGCATTTTTAGAAACTTTTGAACCGTTTGAGCTAGAAACAATTTTTTTTAATTTTCAGATTATGTGTCAGATGATGGATTTTGTGTCAAATGGGGCAAACTTGTAACTATGCAAAAATCGCTGCAGCCGCACAATTGCATAATTACAGTATCCCTGACCATATTACAGGAACAACAAAACACGTTAAAACACTATCACTTTGTGCGTAAATGCAATGGTCATTAATAACCATGGCTAAATGCAATTTTTAATGCCAATAAAGCATATCTACCTTCATCAGTAATCACTGTCAGTATTATTATTTCAATTGAACATTTTAAAATGAATATAACGTTCTGGTAACATAAACTGCAACAATAGATCCAGCCCCAAAACAGTGCTACATTCCATGTATCTTCTTAATACACCTTCAAGCCACATAAAATGTAACCATAGAACCAGGCCCTAGAGGGCACTGCACTCCCAGCTGTACAGCATAAGCTCCAGCCTTAGGAGTACTTAAAAAAAAAAAAAAGTGAAAATCCTGGAGGATCATGGATTCCTTGATTTCGCTAGGATAGGGGCATTTTTCACAAGGTTAAGGGGAGGCTGCTGTGCCCCCACCGCCCCCACACACATATCTAATTTCATTGGTGGTGCCCCCGTTCCCCTGGGGCCACTGCA
Source organism: Calotriton arnoldi (assembly GCA_963921515.1). Lineage (NCBI taxonomy): Eukaryota > Metazoa > Chordata > Amphibia > Caudata > Salamandridae > Calotriton > Calotriton arnoldi. Next base: position 1,681,786 of record CAWUFW010003186.1, on the reverse strand, counting down.
AGTGCAGATAAATATACGGATTTGCTAGCCCCGCAAGGCATTATGGGACGTTCCAGCCAGGAGCAGTGAATATTTTATTAGTGCCTCTCCTGCTATGAGCTTGGAGAGCTGTGAAGCATTTCTCTTTTTTTTCCTTTGTTTTTGGGAGTGCCCAGTCCCACCCGGGGACCCCGACCTGCTGGCTTGAAGGGGGAAGCTCCAGGAGTCCACGCTTGGCTGCCCTAACCAGCTTTCCACACGGCCGACAATCGTATCCCCAGCTCAAAAGCTGGCAGTGCTGCTTTCTCCTGCGTGCTCCGTGCGGACAAGGAGTTAGGTATGCGGAGGCTGCCCGCTCCCCCGAGGCGCGGGAAGGGGGGTGTGATCACTATTGGGGGGTTATAACGCTTCTTCCCTCCATTTTACATTGGCCCCTGGGGAGATGAGGGTCCTTGGGGGCAAAAGTAGAAACGGTAAGGGGCCCAACACACTCCCCCTCCCTGAAATATATGATCTAATCATGTGCTGAAACTCAGGCCCTGGTCCACCCGGGGGATAATTTTTCCACGGGTTCTGAAGGCTCACATGCTTGATCTCTGCTGGAGGGTCAAAGGTGACCAACCTTACAACGGCCCTAGCTCAGGCTCCGGGGTTAATTTGGATGATCTGGGCTCATTTTACTCCTGGTGGCGAGCTCTTGCCACCAGGAGCAGTTTTAGCAGACTTCCTCACCGCCAACCCCCTGTCCCACCCCGCTGCACAGCATGCTGAGATAGTTCAAGAAGGTGTCATCCATGAGTCAGTGGTCACATCTGCTCTTGGCGTCTCAGCTCTGCCACGCGCTGACATCACTGCCAGGGCCTTTCCCACAGAAACTTCAAAGAGGAGACCCCTGCTGTTTTGCCTCCAGTTGTCTGGGCTTCCTCCTTTGTTCAGTCCCCAGCCATGGTACAGTGTGACAGGTAATTAAGTGATGCAGATTTTCATCCCAACCCCTTCCACCTCATGAGCTGAGGGAAACACTGTTAATTGCGCCTTTTGAGTGGGGCGGTCTTTGCTCCCTCTGCTGGGGAGACATGGCATTACTTGGACCAGCAGAGTGACAAAAGGCCTGGGCTCTGATCCTGAGCTGAGCAGAGCCAGAGAAATATGACTATTCTCGATGACACATAAGATGCACACGTATGGTCTTAGGACCTGCAAATATGAACTGGGCGCACCTTTTCCACCCGAGTTTCATACATCATGGGACTTTGTAGGCCTAAGGGAAGCGAAACTGCACTTTAAAGTTGATTTCCCCCTATGCATATAATTAAGTGTCACTGCAGACAAAGCAGTAAATCATACTGACTCTCCCTAAAAGTGCCCTCTAATTTTATAAGGCCTATCCAAGGTCAATATCTGACAGAGTCCCCTATGTGCCTGGCTACCTGTGTGCAGTTAAAGAGCTGCGCACAACAGTAGTTTCACACTCACAGCCCACACACACATGTGCACATGTGTTCACTCATAAGGAGCTAAGTGCCCCTTACCCTATCTTATCTTAAAAGGCAGACACTGGCGGTAAACATGCACAGTCCATTTGCTATGTGATTACTGTGGGTGAGACACATGTAGTGAAACTCATCCACAGTAAAAAAGTTTAAAAAACATGGTGCTACCTATTATGGCACATCTTCATGCATCTGGCCTGCCCCTGGAGGCATGGACCAATGTTGTTAAGCGGGATGGGCCTGTCATCATTTTTTTAATTTTAATTCATTGCCTCCTTGTGGTGCGGACTTTGAGGGAGGAGGAGTCTCGGAGTTGGCCTGCCTAGCATCCTGCTGTTGTGACAAGCATGAGAGTCCCTGAAAAAATTAGGTTAATTATTTTGCCGGAGAGATCTGTTTTGTCTAGACAAAAAAAATATGTGACATAATCTCCTGTCTATTGTGAAGCACTGGCAATGTCAAACTGCCAAAAATAAATTATAGATTCTACTGGTCACCACCTTCTAATCTCATCATCCTAGAGTCAAAAACAAGGGCCCTGCTTCACAACGATAAAAGTTCTCTGCCTTGACTGCGAGTCACCACAGTGATAACGTTAATAATAAATTGAAGTTTTGTAGATACGGAAAGTGTGTAAACTTATACAAACCTGAATGTTTACCTTTGTAAATCAGGCCCAAAGTTTTCACATTTGATGCTGGAAAGAGATACCCTACTAGTGGCTGTATTTCATAGTGTGAAACTGGGAAATCTGGGATCAGTCCCAGCTTCCCTGCTTGATCAAATTGTGTTATTCTGGGCAATTACTTTATTTCATTGAGCCTCCTGTTTTTTCATTGTCAGGTATGGGAGCACCTTCAAATATATGAGTCCAGGATGTGCTCTGTACAGTGGTGGCTCCTCCGCTAAGGTGGAGGAGCGTCGCTCCACTGCCTTGAAGCAGCAAAAGAAAGGAAAAAATAAAATGATAATAACGTAGTTATTAACATTTTATTTTGTCCTCCTGCTGCGGCAGCTTGCATGAAGGGGCGGGCGGGGCGGTAGAGCAGGGGAGGAGTGGTTTGCCCACTCCTAAGTGCACAATGACTGTTTGGCCGGCCCTCTCAGGCAGCCCAAAACAGTAATGCGCACTTTCCCTGTTCTCCATGCAGGCTTCATTACAGCCTGCGTGGAGAACATGCCCACCCCTCCAGTCCCTGGCTGAGTGCTGTGTCACGGCACTCAGATCAATCACAACGCTGCATTGCAGCGTTGTGATTGGCTGCGGGGAGCGTGGGAGTCCTGGTGCTTCCTGCTTCCTGTTTCTCCCAAGAAGCCAGGAAAAGGACGCAGGAGAGGCTGCGGCGGTCGGCCAGCCTGCCGGCCGGGAGGTAAGTGTTCTTTTTCTTTAACCCGATCCCCCAGCCCATTCCCCCTCTTCACCCCACCCACCCCACTGCTGCTTCCAGTTAGCAGCTGCGACTGGTGCTGTACAAACACCTTTTTTAGCCTATAGAGAGTCTACGCCATATATAGGGTACAAGGGACCCCTGACTTTCTTTTTAGTTCACTAACAGCATTGTCATCTGGGTGGGGGCAGGAATATTTATCAGTTTAAAAACTCTCTCTTTTAAAAGATTCTACTCAATGCGGTGGTATAATTTAATGTGCTATGGTGAAACGCATCTGCATGTTAAAAAGACAGTTTTTTGAATTGCCATACCACCTATCAAATTTTAACATGATCTTTGTTGTATGATGTACATGCCAAATATTTTTATGGTATGGCTCAAGCTCTGGTACTTCGAGCCAGATTCGACCCATTGCTCCGTTCTGGCTAGGCTTTCATTGTATATTTGTTGACTGGCCCCCCACTAATGTATTGTATGTCAATTGCTCAGTGAGTTACTGCTTTTATCACAAAGATGCTTCTTTTATTTGCAGTCAATAAATCAGAACCCCGCTTAAATAGCACATTGAGGTATGAACTGGCATCAAGGAGCTGCCCGCAAACTGAAAGGTATAGATTTAGAACCTTGTTTTTATCCTCCATCTTTCGTTATTGTTAAAAATAATTCCTTTGGATAGTAATAAAGTCTTATTAGCCCACGCAACCCCATAATGTTTTAAATCCTGACTTTGTGTTTCATCAGACCAAGTGCTCTCACAATATAATGCCTACCAGTTTGGGCGATATGTGACTTCTACGCCTTGTGGTCCTCATTATGCATACACATAGTAGTCCTTTCATTTACAATTGGCCTTTATATAACCTTCACTATGTGCACTCTCCAAAGAGGCCAAGGATTGATTGTGCATTTAGTTTGAACACCTTAGTGACCCACTGGCAGGCACTGTGAGAAACCTGTAGTGCTTTCAGGGCTCTCAATTGTGCCCATCATAAATGTCCACCAGAATCTGAACTTACCCACATCTAAAGGAGACACAGTTCACAATTTGTACTATCTTAGAATAATATGTTGCATGAAAATAAAACTACAAAAACACATCATCCGGAAAAAGCAAATACTCTTAGGATGAAGAAAAACATGTGAAATGTAAACACGGACTGCTTTGCTCACATGGATTACCTTAGGGTTTTTACAGTCATCGTTGAAAAACCAATCAATGCTTTTGCCTTTAAAATTAAGAGCATGATCAAGAATACTTAAAGCCCTTGGTGGGGATAGGTGATAGGTGCAACGGAGGCAGGTCATTTGCGACCAATTTGGGAATCGCAAACAGTGTCTCAGTCACTGTTGTACATTCCATTTTGCAAGTTGCAAATTGAAAGTCGCAAAACGTCGCAATTTGCGACTCGCAAAATGGAATCGTCATAAATCTGGCCCTGTAACTAGTGCGGGCCTCCTATCCTTTTGCGGTGATACTCGCAGATGTCAGACAGGACCCTTCCCCATCCAGTCTTTTAGCTTTGCACACTGTCGCTTCACATTTATTTACACTTTTTCCATGAAATCATCTTCTCGAATTGTCTGTCTCAATGTTTATTTTTGCTGCTGTCCCATACTGCCATTGTAAAAGAGTTTTTTTTTTCTTTGACTCTTTCCAGGCTAGTAGATAGAATGTAAGCTTTGCCAAACAAAATTTGCTGAAATTACTTTCATACACGGGTCGTTTCTTAGTATATCATTGTGTGGTGTTAATTCTGAAAGATCCGTTCAGTATTCCTTTTTGGAACGCCACTACTGAAATAGCATTGACTTCCCATTTTTAGACTTCCTTATTGTGGATTATAATCTGCTCTTGTAGAAGTAATTCATAAATACCATGTTCGGGTTTGGATCTGTGTTGACACAAGTGCAAATTAGAAGGTCACAGTGGGGACTGATCTTGAAAATGAGCAGTTATTCATAGAATTTAGGCATGATTGCAGAAGTGCAAAAGTGCTTAATTAACTTCCTCTGACCATATGTTAATTGAATAGAATTTAGAATTTTCCCTAACATGTTTTTTGAAGGTTATTTTTTCATATTTTGAGGTTTACAACTTTGGTTTGCGATGGGCTGAATTTGTGCTTGTACTTGGACAGCTTTGGGCTTGCGAAGGATCTCAAAATCTGGCAACACTGTTTACAGACAGGTGCTATAAATAGAAGCCCTGCACGGATGTTAAGAACACAGCGTCCTTCTAAGTAAAAAATAAAAGGAAGCGCAGCCACCGCAACGTCCTTTTAATCTCAAAGCTCAAAAACTCCACACTTGCACCATGCGAACTCTGAACCGATGCATTGGAAAGGAAAAGGGATAGTAAGTAAATAAAAATAAAATAAAACAAGCATTGGCATAGCCAATAGGTCTTGCCTTTGGGACTGTATAAGAGATTACAATACAAGTGCTAAGCTATTAGCCAATACATCAGTGGCGGCTGGCACGGATCGGGGGTGCTGGGCCAGGGGGGCATGGGGGTAATAAAATAAAAAAATTAAAACTTACCTTAGTGCCACATCTTTCGTCATCCCCCATCGTCGTCCCTCTGCTCCGTCAGGAAGCAAGAAGCACCCAGGCTCCCCATAGCCAATAACAACGCTGCAATGCAGCATTGTGATTGGTCTGAGTGCCGTGCTTATGCACTCAGCCAGGGACTGGGGACCTGGGCATGTTGTCCACACAGGCTGTAATGCAGCCTGGGTGGACAACATTCATAGTGCGTAGGACTGTTTGGCTGGCCTGAGACGGCTGGCCAAACAGTCATGCACACTGATAAAAGTGCATACCACTCCCCGTAGGTGCCTGTTATTCCCCCTGGCACTGCCCCCAAGACCCCGGGACACAAACTAAGACGATAATAACCTACGGTTTATTATCATTTTAGTTTATTTTCTTTTTCACTGCTGGAAGGGGGGGCGACGCTCCTCCACCATATCGGAGGATCCGCTGCTGCAATACATCTCTCTCAGTGAATGAACTCTTCTGCATTCTGTGCAGCGCACTAAGATTGGCAGAGGTGATGCAAATACTCCAATTCTAGGTTCCTTTACACAATTCTGAGTCCCTCCCACGTCCAATTGAGTCGAAGATTGTGTTCAACCATAAGATTGGCTGTCAGGCAGCGCAGGAATGCTGCTATTACAAGCAACTGTTCTACTGGTGGTATGTCTGGGTAGTACTGGTGGCAGTAAGAGGTGGAAGCTAGTGAGTGGCTGAATCAAATGGATGCAGCAGTAGTAAACTTTTGGGGTATCACAGAGAATATTTTGGTGCACAATGAGGCTCCATGAAAAAAATACTGCCTTACTGTGCCAGTGGCCAAGCATGTTGTTGTGTAGGGGGAGGTTGAAATGAAAAACAGGAAGGGGTGGCATAATGGGCCAGGGTACAATAGAGGAAGTGTGTTTGATTCCTGAATCTTGGGTTGTAAGAGCAGGTCAGTGGGCAGCGAGGACCAGTGGGTCAGGAGGCCATTTGAAAGGGCAGGGGCAGGATACAGGCAAGATGGGACTAGTAGGTAGCATGTGGAAGGTAGATCAGTCATTGAATGTGAAGGGGTCTTAGGATATGGAGGAAGGAGGCAAAGACGGACATACCTCCCCCACCGGCAGTCAGGGAGTCAGGCACCTGGCTGCTCTCCAGGATGCTGAAACCCTCGTCATTCTCGATACCTGCTATCTCGCTCTCCTGCTGGGCATGGAAAGCAGCAACAGGGTCTTCCTCGGTGGCTCCGTTCCCCATCTCAAGGGGAGCCGAGCTGAACATGTCAAACTTCGCCATGTCGCTGTTGGTGAGAGGAAGTCTGGCTGTGGTGCAGCGGGCTGGGAGCAGAACCACACCGACAAGTCACTCTTGTAGGAGAGTAGCAGAAACACGAGACTGCTCATCCAGTCCAAGCCACCAACATAGAAAATGGACTTGCCTTGCTTGTTGTCTGCCACTGATGATTGACCACAAAGCAGCAATCTTTCAAAGGAGTCATGAGAAGTTTTCACATCAGTTGCAGAATTGTTTCGAAATATTTCCAGAAGAGGCAACATATTATTATTATATACGGCTAAGAGTAAACATCAGAGAGTGACCATAGCTTGACTGGCAGAAGAAGTTTTATGAGTAGGATGCTGCTTCAATGTCGCTCGCCAATCTGAATGGGCAGGAGGGAGAGGCACTGCCGTGCGGTATAGGACCCCAAGTGGTGAGCCTCCATTGTTACTTGTTTGACCGCGGTAAAAATATGAAGCGCAGCGTCCGTGAAGTGGGCGCCTTGCTGAAAAAAATAAAAAGCAGCGGGGCATGACGGGGCACTTGCCGTCTCTATGCAATGCTGACTCACCCCGCGATCACCCCACGGGGCTGAAACATGAAGCAGGAAGAATGGCAGCAACAACGGGAAGGAGGGGGCAGGAGGGAAGATGCAAAATAGAGGTGGGCGAGTTGCGCCACACAGAAGAAGAAAAAGCAGGGAAGCCGCCATGCTTAAAGATTCAAGTGCTAAAGCGCGGCGTGCCATGCTGCTCAAGGGAAGCATAGGGAATTTTTTTAAAAAGTCTCTGCGCCAGTAGCAATAATGGGACAAGCGGAATACTTTAGAATGTGGGGGCCTGCTCCATGTTTGGGAACAAACAACGAAAAAGGGGGGAAAAATAGGAAAAATAACCACTTAGATACATGGATTTTTAAAGGACACTGAAACGGACAAATAAAAAGCAGTGGGCGGGCTGTTAGCCCACAGAGTGAATACAGCATGTCTTGAAAAGACAGTGCATGAGCTGCCTAGGTTTCGACCTATAAAGGTCTAGGAGTGCCCCAGCAACTCTTAACACCTAAAGATTTCTGCGAAATGGGCTTGCACAAGGAAAAATACAGAAGTGCTGATTGGGATGTTATTGGGACCGGTGACAGGTCAATCTAATGAAAAAGAAAAGACAGGTTTGGAGATTGTGAGAAGCGGAGGAGAGAGCAAGTAAACCTTATAATATATGAAACAAGGAACAGACTAAGGAGGAAATGGCCAGTTCCCAGGGGTGTGGCTTATGGGGGGGGGGGTGTTTGGGGTGTTACATCCCCCTAAGAAATGTATTTCCTGACAAATAGTTGGGTACCGGTGATTTCAGTCGGGTATGATGAGGTGTCTGTTGGATCTCACCAGTATTTTGTACATAAACACAGACAAAACCGCACACACTCTCTCTCCCTCTCTGCTTTGAAATTCTGCAAAAATGTTGGTTATTTTGCAAAATGTTGTGTTTTCTCTCAACCACTCTGTTAGAAATGGGGGTCTCTAGTTGGCAATGGTTTGCACCTTTGTCCAAGTAGGGATCCTTCTTTCTAGTCAGGGTAAGGGGGACACACTTCTAAAATAACCCCTGCTCACCCCCTTGGTAGCTTGGCATGAGCAGGCAGGTTTATCTCAGAGGCGGTGTGTAAAGCATTTGTGCACACATACAGTAATACATTGAAAATACTCCAAATGGACACCACACCAGTTTAGAAAAATAAGTAATCCTTATCTAAACCAAACAAGACCAAAACGCCAAAAATCCACAATACAGTAATCAAAATATGACTTTTAAAAGGTAGAAACAGTTCTCTACATAGCAAGCTATGGATGCGACACTTTCAACACAAAGTACCTTGGATGCGTCACAATCTTAAACCAAAACAGCCACAGGGAATGTGATGAGTCGCTTCCTTACACCCAGGGAAGTTGACGCTTCGGTTCCCTACTCCAGGGGAGGTGATGCGTCGGTGCCTTACTGCCACGCAGGGGCAGTGATGCGTCAGTTCCTTACTGAAGGGGAGGTGATACATCGGTTTCTTACTGTGTGGGGAGGCGATGCGTCGGTTTCTTACTACGGCCCTGGCATTCTTGTAGACTTGGCGCCCCGGTACGATGCGTGAGGAATGTGGATGCATCGGTTCTCGATGTGGCAGCGGCAACAGCGCTGCGTTGGTTTCTCCAGCCACGGTCCCACAATGCGTTGGTTCTTGCTGCCTCACAGCAGGGTCTGCGTCGGAATCGGTGCAGTGATTTGGGACTTCGGAGATCGGTGCACGGGATTCGGCGTGCAGCGATTTCTCCAGCCAAGGGCAGGCGCTGCCTTGGTATCTTCGACGATGCGTCGGAAACAGGTGCGGATGCGTCGCACTTCTCGTAATTGCGTTACTTTTCCAGCTTCCAACAGCAGGAACAACCTCCAGAGACCCAGAACAGTCACAGGCACCTCTTGGCAGGTCAGTTCGCCCAGCAAGGAAGTTCAGGGGAGCTGGTGGTGAAGTTTTTGTATCCCTGAGACTTCAAAACAGGAGGCAAGCTCTACTTCAAGCGCTTGGAGATCTTCCTCAAGCAGGAAACACAGCACACAGCAAAGTCTTTATCCTCTCCTTGGCAGAAACAGCCCCTGCAGGCCAACCCCAGACAGCACACAGCAAAGGGGCAGTACTTCTCCTTCAGCTTTCCCAGCTATTCTCCTTGGCAGAGGTTCCTCTTGAATTCCAGAAGTAATCTGAAGTTCTGGGATCTGGGCCCCACTATTTATATTCCATTTCTCTTTGTTCTCTTGTGGCAGAGAGGCTCTGTGCTCAGTCAAAACCAGTTCTGTCTTCTCTGGTCCAGCTTCCCGGCAGGAGGTGGAGTCGGCATTGTGTAAGGCAGACCGGGCCCATTCAGGTGAAAGGAAATCTCCTCCCCCTACTCTAAATGAAGCCCGGGTCTATACAGCCCAGCCATGACTCATCCAGGAAAGACAGGACACACCTCAACCCCCCCCCCAGTGGCTGTCTACAGTGAATGCACATCCCCAGCCCCTGTCACTCCAAAGCCAGACAGTCAATCCACAAACCAGAAGAGGCACACAGGATGGCTAAGCAAGAAAATACCCACTTTCTAAAAGTGGTATTTTCAAACACACAATATAAAAATCACCTTTACTAAAAGATGCATTTTTATATTCTGAGTTCAGGCACACTAAACTCCAACTTTCCATCTTGTCCCAATGGAAAGTTATACTTATAAGATGTTATATATAAACTCCCATTCTATCCTATGGGACAGATAGCCTTTCAATAGTGAAAAACGAAATTCACTGTAGTTCACTATTAGGACATGTTACACACATCAGGACATGTCCCACCTTTCACATACACTGCATCCTGCCACAGGGGTATCTTGGCCTACCTTAGGGGTGACTCACACGTAAGAAAAGGGAAGGTTAGGGCCTGGCAAGTGGGTGCACTTGCCAGGTCGACATGGTAGTAGAGACTGCGCGAGCAGACACAGCAGTGGCAGTCTGAGATACCCTTCCAAGGCTACTAATGTGGGTGGCACAATCAGTGCTGCAGGCCCATTAGTAGCATTTGATTTACAGGCCCTGGGCGCACACAGTGCACTGTACTAGGGACTTATCAGTAGAACAAATAGCCAATCATGGAAACACCAATCCATAAACACAATTTACCCAGAGAGCATATGCACTTTAGCACTGATCAGCAGTGGTAAAGTGCCCAGAGTCCTAAAATCAACAAAAACTGGGTTAAAAACAGGAGGCCCAAAAGCAAAAAAGTCTGGGGATAAACCTGCTAGAAAAGCCAGGTCTAAGACACTCCAAACCACATTCGTCTCCCTTTCCACTGCCCAGTAGCCCCTCTCAGGTACCCTGCTTGTCATATAATGTATTTTATCATTATATACCAGCTTGATTGTTTGAAAATCTGAAGCTCCCGCCTGCCCCACGCCCCCCCATCATCTTGCTGAGCAAGCTACGCCCCTGCCAGTTACAGTCCCTCTGCCATGCGGCATGTCTCGGCCTTCCTGTTATTTCTCTTAATTCCTGTTGTTTGTATTTATGGACTTGCAGTTTTTGCAACAACAAAAAAGCAGTATATTGATCCAGTAGCCACTAATCTTGTTTTAGACCTGCTCCTATGCAATCAGCACCCCCATCCATTTGCAAATGATGGCGGAGTAGTGGACGCGGACTCCACAAGGTAGCCTCCCGGGAGCAGGTGCAGAGTTACTCCGTGCCAGGCACGTGTGTTACAGCTGGTGCCGCGCAGTCGGGAGGCCTTTGCTCACATCCTATTGATCCGGACTGGTTCCTGCACACAGCTGGAGAACGTGAGAAGCCTGGAAATCGGGGGCTGACATTATGCTCCTACATACGAGAGCCCAGGTCCCAAGACATCCCCTGCCAGTAAACGCATAGGCTACGAGGCTCGTCTTTCAGTGTCCAGGTGTCGTGTTCTCCATAGAGGGCATGAGGTGTGTAACAAGGTGCCCTGCTAGGTCGATAGCTCCGCCTGTCTTCGAGTGAGGAGATTGTGGAGGGGTATGTCTGATGACTGAGTCTGAGGGTACAGTCTATGTTCCATGAGTGTTAATGCTGCTGTGTAAGGGTTCAGTATGTATGACGTGTGTCATCTGAGGGGCTCTGCTGCTGCGAAACGCGTGCATTTCTAAGATATTTAAAAACAAAGGCTCGCGCTGTTGTAAAAAAAAATGAGCCTGTAAGTGTTGTGTCGGCTCGGTGTGTGTTCTGCTTCTACAGGCACAAGTCAGTGAGATCGTTGTCAGTCCGAATGATAGCTCTTATGGACGCCGCTGTCATGGCGCTAGGACCAGAACTGCTGACTTTAAAACCAAGAAAGCAGGTTTGAGTCTCGGCGTCGCTGAACAGCCCGTGATTCTGGGCAAATGACTTTGTATCCCCATCCCCAAAAATGAATACATCTGCAAAAAAACAGATAGATGTTACATTAACCTTCTGTGTCTGGAAAACCCCGTTATACATGAGCAAAGTGAGGTTGAATTTTTTTAAGCTACCTAGAGAACAGTTTAATTTACAACGGTCACAACTGCCCTAGCTTGTCCCAAAATGTGTGTGAAATCTGTCGATTGATGTAGTTTAAAAATTCAAAGAAGCCGCCAAAGGAGAGGAATGTTGGGACTGTGCTCAAGGGTAGGACGAAAAGCCACCTACTGCAAACACCTGGAAATAAAAAACGAAGGCGTGCACACACCACAGTCGACACATTTCACTTCCACATCGTCTTATCATTTGTTGAACAAAATACCAGTATTCCGGCTCGTCTGATCAGAACAGCACTAGAGATGCTGCTGTGAGCTGACACGTATGTATCTTTAAGGTGAATCCTCACTGACTTCAGGCGCAGCAGAATGCGCCACGATAACTTCTCAATGCATAATAACCCCTTCCTGTGAGAAGTTGGCCTGGCATATGCTGTCCACCAATTATAGTGGGCACCTTGCACCAGTCCAAATCGACTCTTATGGTAGGTAGGTTAAAGACAACCTTATTGAAAGCTATCCTAGTGGTAGCTGTGGAGAGCAGCCTTCAGGCTAAGTCTTGAAGGAATGTAAAGCAGCTTGTTTTACCAGTCTATAATCTCTTGAGTGACCAAATGAAAGAGCACCACACCAGGTATATATTCAAAATATATGTATTTATTACTAAACACACCCCTCTAGTCTCTTTATGAGGCTAGAGTTCGAAGTACATAGGTTATAAGATCTTAAATCACAGTAATAGCACAAATACACGTTTGGGCCCTAGGGGCGTACCAAACCATATACCAATAAAGTGGTATGCGAACCACGACTGAACTAGACACTAGGCCTAGAGCCTCTAGAAGTGCTTGGACCACAAGGAACCACCCAAGGTAGTGACACAGGGGACCCACGGGAGACGCGTGCAGTGTAAATACACAACCGCGATACGCCGTTAACTTCTATGGAGAAAGTCGGGATCGGGAAAATAGAGGAAAGGGACACTTAAAAGAGGACTAGGACAAAACCCTTTGAGATCTAGGACTTTGAAGAGTCTCTACCCACGGGAGCACCGGAGTACTCGTGTTACCTCACCCAGGGAAGCCGGGTGCATAGGTGCCTTTCGGGGTCGGGTTTCGTCGTCGGTTCTTATGGCGATCTGCTGCAAAGTGCTGCTGGCGACCAGGAGAAAAGTGTCCGGGTGGATCCAAGAGTGGATCGGAGTTCTGAAGAACCTGAAAGCAGAGGGGACAGAGTCTGGGTCACTAGCCAGTGACCAGGGAGGCGATGGACAGATGCCCACCGATGTCGAGTGCTTCAGATTCGATGACGGTCGTCTTGACTCTTCAGCCACGAGGTCCGGGAGGCGTTGTCGGCGACCAGGAGCAGGATTCGGGCTGTTGCTCGATGTCTGTCGAGTGCAGAGGTGTCGGCGACCAGATTGGACCCAACAAGCCTTGGCAACGGCAAGTCTCAAGTAAGATGTAGATCGTCGATGATGCAGACCAGCAAGGTCTGGGGAACTCACCCAGCGAGGGTAAGTGAGGGCAGGCCTGGAGCAACCAGACTGCCAAGTAAAGAAAAGATTGGCCTTCGTTAAGGGCTACTAGCCAACGGGCTAGCGACCGCGAAGGAGCCTCGTGACGCCGCACGTGGAGCTGGCTTACAGGACACTCGTGGAGTGGGGGCCAGTGATCTTCGGTGCAGGTGGTGCTGGAGGCTAGGGCTACTCGGAGCCCAAAGCACGACTTCTTGGGAGACCCAGAAGATGGTGCACTTGCAAATGTGCTCGGTGTCCAGGGGTCACGGTCTCAAGTCACCCACGATAGCCACGGGCCTCAGCTTTGCTGGGGACTCAGGGTAGCCTCAGGGAAGTCTGAGAATCCACCTCTGGTGATGCGATGACTTCGGCGTCCGACGGGAGCTTCAGTGATGCGAACCGGACAGATGCTTCTTTGGTGCCTGCCAAGCAGGGGAGTCACTCCTTGACCCCAAGGGAGATTCTTCAGTCCTCTAATCGTGAGTAGAGCGTCGAAGGTCCAGGATTCTGTTTCAGAGTTTCGTCCAGGTATAATCTAATCTTGCTGTGGCAAGGGTTCCCCATTTTAACTAGTAAAACAGGGAGGGACTAACTCTATGACCCCACCTATGGGAGGGTCAAGGGAGGGGTGGCTACACCCACTTCCCTTTGTCCAGTTTCGCGCCAGAGCAGGGGCATGTAGCCCCTGAGCTGGTTTGAACTGGCATATGCACAGAAGAGCCTTTTGCTCCCCCAGTGCAGGACTTCAAAGCACTCTAAGAGTGCACCCACCCAGCCCCAATACACATTATCCTGTCTGGGGAGGTGGTCACACCTCCCTGCAACAGGAAACCTATTGTCCAGGCCTCCCCTGCCGGAGTTTCGTCCAGCAGCAGGAGGCCAGACTTGTGTCTGTGGCAGCAGCATCCATTTTGTGATGCCAGGGCTTCAGAAGGAAGTTACCGGGTTAGTCAGAGTTAACATGTCTTTCCCTCTAGAAGGGTGGAATGCTACCCCCGCCGCCAGGATTGGCGGGGGGTAGTATTCCAAGATGTTTGACACCAAACACGACATGTTTAGGTGCAGCCATTCCAAAGTTAGCATTTTACCGCGAGGATATAATGCGCTTAAGAGTATATGGTCAGGCTGCACTACAAACAGCATCAGAGATGGTCTCCGAACGCTGCAGAGGGGCCCTGCTCATGCAGGGGCACCCTCTCACATAGGAACCATGCACTCTGCCTTTAGGATTGATAAGGCCTGCCTTAGGAGTGACTTATAGGTTTATATGTGTGTATGTATTTAGTGATATAGGTAACCTATATCACAGTAAGGGGTGCATGCACCACCTTACCCAGGCTGCAGTAGCAGACCTGTGGTGTCAGTTTGGATGGCCTTCCAGGGGTGGCACAATACGTGCTGCAGCCCCTGGTAGGCCTCTGAGGTACCTATGCCCTTGGTACATAGTATACCATATACTAGGGACTTATAAGGGCACTCCAGATTCCAATCAGAGATGTGCCTAAGGCACATGGAAACCATTTTACAGAGAAAGCAGATAGACTGGGGCCCTGAATAGCAGGATCCCAGTCCAACTAAGTCATAAACCAGCAAAACACCATAAAAAAAGTGGGGGCAACCATATAGTCAGATTCCACCTTCCTACATAACCCCCCCAAACGAAAGGAGATAAGGCTAGCCTTGGCCAGTTGAGCCTATATTGACTAAGTGGCCATATAAGGAAGCACCTGCACTAGCATGGTTGCCCCCTATGTTATGGTCCACTAAGCAATCCCTCACCCTAAGGGTATGAGAGGGTCTCCACCATGGGGAATCACTACCTCTGGTGTGCTTAGGTAAAGTACAAGGCTGGTGAGGTGTCTGAGTAGGGAAGTGAGGCCCTAGGAATGTTGGCCTCAGCTTCCTCAGATCACTGGTCACCATGTATGCCTGTCTTTCCATGACTGAGTTGCACTTTGCTCTAAGGGTCAACCTTTGGCTGCCTACAGCTGGGGGTTGGGTCCCTTTGGATGGAACACTGGAGGGACATGGCAGGTTTGGAACCTTCTGGTCCCAGGTTTGCCCTTGCCTACCAGAGTCCTTCTGGGGGAGGTCCCTACATAAAGGTATGGGGGATCCCTCAGTGTGTAGAGGAATTTTCACCTGGCTAGGGCTACTAGACTGGGTGCCCCTAATCTGCTGATGGGGGGTTCCTCTGGACAGGGGGCCCTGGGGGTCCACTGACCTCCCTGACCTCTGCCGCCCTGGGCTGGCTGAGGCAGGGTAGAGAGGGGCAGGTTACCTGCTCCAGACTGGGTACCGCCTTGGAAGGGTCCTCTGCCATCAGGGGTGTGGCCAGGCCAGGCCTGACTACCTCTGGGGCAGTTCCTTCACTAGGGGTAGGGTCAGTTCCCTGAGGAGGCTGACCCTTACCTACTGTCTGGAGGGAAGAAGACTTTTCTTCAACCCTTGTGCTCTCTTTTGGGGGAGAGTGGGCCATTCTTTCAGGCTCCATCTCTCCAAATTCTTGGGCTGGGGCTGTGGCCATCACAGCCCCACTAACCTTTACAGGGACGCCCAACATCCTAAGATGGGTTTGGTGTTCAACTTCAGCCCAGGCTGAAATTTCCAAATCATTGCCCATCAGGCAATCTACAGGTAAGGTGGGGGACACTGCCACTCTCTTTGGGCCTGTGACCCCCTCCCAGCTGAGATTGACTATGGCCATGGGGTGATCTGTTCTGACACCATCAATGTTGGTCACCTGGTATTTAAACTCAGGTAAAAGCTGGTGAGGGGGGACTAGTTTCCCTGCCACCATGGTGACACTAGCCCCTGTGTCCCTAAATGCCACAGCTTTCTGACCATTAATTATTGGCTCCAATCTGTACCTGCCCAATGCTATGGGACCCATGGTAAAGGTGGCAAATCCTATACCACCATCAGAGTCAGAGGAGTCTGTTGAGGGGTCCCTGTCTAAACTAGGGCCCACCTCTGTTCCTCTTGCAAAAGCACCCAACTTTTTGGGTGCACTACTCCCAACTGGAGGATTACTACTGGTAGTACCAGGAGGGGTGGTAGTAGTTGTGGGAGGAACATTTTCTTTATTGCCAATCCTGGGGCAACTGGGATCAGTTTTCCAGTGCCCAGGCTTTTTACAGACATGGCAATAGGGTTTCTTTTCAGGAGAGGAAGGAGTTTGGGACCCACCCCCAGAAGAGGAATTTTGGGGCCCTGTAGGGGACTTATCCTTAGATTTATCCCCACCTTTCTCTTGGGACTTAGTAGAATCTTTCTTCTGGTCACCACCCTGATTTCTAGTTTTTACTCTGGTTCTGACCCATTTGTCTGCCTTCTTTCCCAATTCTTGGGGAGAGGTCAGATCAGAGTCCACCAGATACTGGTGCAAAAGCTGGTTTTGACAATTATTAAGGATCTGCTCCCTCATAATCAAATTGTACAATCCTAAAAAGTCCTGCACTTTGTTGCCATGTATCCAACCTTCCAGAGCCTTTGTAGCACAATCTACAAAATCAACCCAGTCTTGAGTCTGAGCTTTTTGGGTGTCTCTGAACTTCAACCTATACTGTTCAGTGGTTAGGCCAAACCCATCTATCAGAGCACTCTTCAAGACTGTGTAATTGTCAGCATCCTCTTCTCTTACAGTGAGGAGCTTGTCTCTACCTTTGTCTGCAAAGGAGAGCCACAAGATTGCTGCCCACTGCCTCTGGGGGACCTTCTGAACTTTACAGGCCCTCTCCAGTGCAGTTATCCATTTGTGGATGTCATCCCCACTCTGGTAGGGAGGGACAATCTTGTTTAGGTTTCTATGGTCATAGGACCTCTCCCTATCTCTAGGGATATTGCTGCCACCATGGGACTCTAGTCCCAACTTTCTTCTTTCTCTAAGGAGATCTAGGGATTCTCTATCTAAAGCCAATTGCTTCTTCCTGATCTCTAGTTGAGTTTCCTCATACTGGACCAGTCTCTTTCTTCTCTCATGAGAGGATTCCCTCCTGTGAGAAGAAACAGAGCTCCCTATTGAGGTGCCAGAGTGGTTAGACTCCTGAGAAGGAGACCTAGACTTTCTGAGCACACTCATAATCCTTCCTGGGGGGACAAAGGTGTGGTTCTCTAGATCCTCATCTTCATCTTCCCCAGAAGGGATTGGGTTTTCCAGGTCAGGGTCATTGTCACCCTCCTGGTCAGTTTCAGAGGGGGGGCTGGGGGTAGTGGTACCCCTGGTCCCTTCCTCATCGGCTGGCCCACCCTCTGCTCCTACCCCTTCAGTCTCTGAAGACTTACTAAGATCATAAGCCACCAACAACTCCTGGAGGTGTTGGGTGGTGGGACTTTGGCCTGTCCTTAATTTCCTCACGTTACACAAAGCTCTCAGTTCCAAGAATGGGAGTGTGTCATACTTGGAGGGGAAGCTCAATGGCTTCCTGCAGGGCATCTCTGGATCCTGCTTTTAAAGACATTACTAGTGTGGTGTGGTGTATGCACTACCTACTCTAGTGTGGCCTACTAAACTCTCTTGAGTTGTAGAAAGGGTTGTGCTATCCCTTAACACACAACTCTAAGTTCAGTAGAACTTACTGATATTCTAAGCTTAAATTATATGTACCTTAGGTACCTTTAGTGGTTTTCAGTTGATCAATTCAATTGAGATTATCTGGTAAAACAATAGCAAGCTGGAATCCCACACGCTGCACACCAATGTGAGAAGTTGGCCTGGCATATGCTGTCCACTAATTATAGTGGGCACCTTGCACCAGTCCAAATCGACTCTTATGGTAGGTAGGTTAAAGACAACCTTATTGAAAGCTATCCTAGTGGTAGCTGTGGAGAGCAGCCTTCAGGCTAAGTCTTGAAGGAATGTAAAGCAGCTTGTTTTACCAGTCTATAATCTCTTGAGTGACCAAATGAAAGAGCACCACACCAGGTATATATTCAAAATATATGTATTTATTACTAAACACACCCCTCTAGTCTCTTTATGAGGCTAGAGTTCGAAATACATAGGTTATAAGATCTTAAATCACAGTAATAGCACAAATACACGTTTGGGCCCTAGGGGCGTACCAAACCATATACCAATAAAGTGGTATGCGAACCACGACTGAACTAGACACTAGGCCTAGAGCCTCTAGAAGTGCTTGGACCACAAGGAACCACCCAAGGTAGTGACACAGGGGACCCACGGGAGACGCGTGCAGTGTAAATACACAACCGCGATACGCCGTTAACTTCTATGGAGAAAGTCGGGATCGGGAAAATAGAGGAAAGGGACACTTAAAAGAGGACTAGGACAAAACCCTTTGAGATCTAGGACTTTGAAGAGTCTCTACCCACGGGAGCACCGGAGTACTCGTGTTACCTCACCCAGGGAAGCCGGGTGCATAGGTGCCTTTCGGGGTCGGGTTTCGTCGTCGGTTCTTATGGCGATCTGCTGCAAAGTGCTGCTGGCGACCAGGAGAAAAGTGTCCGGGTGGATCCAAGAGTGGATCGGAGTTCTGAAGAACCTGAAAGCAGAGGGGACAGAGTCTGGGTCACTAGCCAGTGACCAGGGAGGCGATGGACAGATGCCCACCGATGTCGAGTGCTTCAGATTCGATGACGGTCGTCTTGACTCTTCAGCCACGAGGTCCGGGAGGCGTTGTCGGCGACCAGGAGCAGGATTCGGGCTGTTGCTCGATGTCTGTCGAGTGCAGAGGTGTCGGCGACCAGATTGGACCCAACAAGCCTTGGCAACGGCAAGTCTCGAGTAAGATGTAGATCGTCGATGATGCAGACCAGCAAGGTCTGGGGAACTCACCCAGCGAGGGTAAGTGAGGGCAGGCCTGGAGCAACCAGACTGCCAAGTAAAGAAAAGATTGGCCTTCGTTAAGGGCTACTAGCCAACGGGCTAGCGACCGCGAAGGAGCCTCGTGACGCCGCACGTGGAGCTGGCTTACAGGACACTCGTGGAGTGGGGGCCAGTGATCTTCGGTGCAGGTGGTGCTGGAGGCTAGGGCTACTCGGAGCCCAAAGCACGACTTCTTGGGAGACCCAGAAGATGGTGCACTTGCAAATGTGCTTGGTGTCCAGGGGTCACGGTCTCAAGTCACCCACGATAGCCACGGGCCTCAGCTTTGCTGGGGACTCAGGGTAGCCTCGGGGAAGTCTGAGAATCCACCTCTGGTGATGCGATGACTTCGGCGTCCGACGGGAGCTTCAGTGATGCGAACCGGACAGATGCTTCTTTGGTGCCTGCCAAGCAGGGGAGTCACTCCTTGACCCCAAGGGAGATTCTTCAGTCCTCTAATCGTGAGTAGAGCGTCGAAGGTCCAGGATTCTGTTTCAGAGTTTCGTCCAGGTATAATCTAATCTTGCTGTGGCAAGGGTTCCCCATTTTAACTAGTAAAACAGGGAGGGACTAACTCTATGACCCCACCTATGGGAGGGTCAAGGGAGGGGTGGCTACACCCACTTCCCTTTGTCCAGTTTCGCGCCAGAGCAGGGGCAGGTAGCCCCTGAGCTGGTTTGAACTGGCATATGCACAGAGGAGCCTTTTGCTCCCCCAGTGCAGGACTTCAAAGCACTCTAAGAGTGCACCCACCCAGCCCCAATACACATTATCCTGTCTGGGGAGGTGGTCACACCTCCCTGCAACAGGAAACCTATTGTCCAGGCCTCCCTGCCGGAGTTTCGTCCAGCAGCAGGAGGCCAGACTTGTGTCTGTGGCAGCAGCATCCATTTTGTGATGCCAGGGCTTCAGAAGGAAGTTACCGGGTTAGTCAGAGTTAACATGTCTTTCCCTCTAGAAGGGTGGAATGCTACCCCCGCCGCCAGGATTGGCGGGGGTAGTATTCCAAGATGTTTGACACCAAACACGACATGTTTAGGTGCAGCCATTCCAAAGTTAGCATTTTACCGCGAGGATATAATGCGCTTAAGAGTATATGGTCAGGCTGCACTACAAACAGCATCAGAGATGGTCTCCGAACGCTGCAGAGGGGCCCTGCTCATGCAGGGGCACCATCTCACATAGGAACCATGCACTCTGCCTTTAGGATTGATAAGGCCTGCCTTAGGAGTGACTTATAGGTTTATATGTGTGTATGTATTTAGTGATATAGGTAACCTATATCACAGTAAGAGGTGCATGCACCACCTTACCCAGGCTGCAGTAGCAGACCTGTGGTGTCAGTTTGGATGGCCTTCCAGGGGTGGCACAATACGTGCTGCAGCCCCTGGTAGGCCTCTGAGGTACCTATGCCCTTGGTACATAGTATACCATATACTAGGGACTTATAAGGGCACTCCAGATTCCAATCAGAGATGTGCCTAAGGCACATGGAAACCATTTTACAGAGAAAGCAGATAGACTGGGGCCCTGAATAGCAGGATCCCAGTCCAACTAAGTCATAAACCAGCAAAACACCATAAAAAAAAGTGGGGGCAACCATATAGTCAGATTCCACCTTCCTACACTTCCCTGCTGAAATCCCCCTCACCCTCACTCCTTGCCTAGCCAATGGTTGGAATTTCGTTAGATGTGCATCACATCCTCTGTTTATAACCAACTCTCAGCTGCGTTTTGAATCCGTGCCAAGAAAGACGACCGAAAGCGACGTCAGTCCCAGAAGCTTTGTACGAAACACGCGAGGGTTTCAGTAGAGAGGGAGCGCCCACAGTGGGAATCCCTGTCTCAGGGACCTGTCTCAGTTTCTATGACGCTTTGGCACACACGCTGAGCCCTTAAAATACATATGCCAGTGGGCAAAGTATTGTCAATAAACTTTACCCCACAGCAACGTCAGGGGGTTTAACATTTGCCAAATGTTCTAACTTTAGTGTGACACTTGGCTGATGTCTTCTTAGAGCTTACTTTGTCAAAGAATGAGTTCCGGGGCACAAAACTCTGCTCCAGTGGTGCTAGTAATATCGGGGCGCCGAATACCAAGGCTGGGTAGTATTGAATCCACCTCAGGTCTCTTTTATCCACCAAAAGATATTTCCTGCCCCTTTATCTTCCTCATGTCGGCCTCTCTTCTTTCTCACTTTGTGCCCTTTTATCGTCTTTCTCTTCCTTCTTCTTTCCTTATATTTCTTTTTTATCTCTTGCTCCCGAGCAATATGAGATGAGGAAAAATAAGTGCCGGTCCCAAAAATGAGTGCTGTTGGGCTTCACCGGCAACCACCAGCTCAAATTTAGCACTCTTTTATCTAGCTGTGCATAGCTCACGTGCTGGCATTAGTATGGCCATGTGAAGTGTGTTAAGTAAAATTTTGTTTTTAATCTTCACCAGCTTCCCCAAGTAAAAAACTTTAAAAAAAAGAAACCGAAAAGCCACACAAAAATAGGTTTTACTAAAACCAAATGCAGAACTTCCCTTTCCTGCAGAGGTTTTTTTCTCAGAAATGGTTTCAGTGAAACATCTCTAACAAAACTTCTTTTGTATGGGATGTCTCACTCCCAGTCAAAGTTTGGTGAAGGTGACTGTTGAAAAGTCATTCTGTGCCCTGGGCACTCCCCAACTTTTTGCTGACTGGTACTGGTGGTACCTAACTGACTGACCCTGGGCTCTGCCTAACAAGGCCCAGGGCCAGTGCTATGCTGAAAAAGACATGTTTAGAATACACTGAAAACACCTACAAATATTAGGGTACACTATTGGTTGGGGTGCCCCTGTGATTGGCATGAGCTACCCTATAAGGCCCTAGTACATAATAGGGCAGGGAGATTGAAACTACCTATCAGTCCATAGTATATAATAGGGCATGGCAGTTTAGAGGCCAGCAGCCCTTTCTGCACTTGCATGTGTGCACTGCTGAAGCCTGAGGTCAGTTTAAAAGTGGCTCTGTGTTGCAGGACTGCTTTTAAAAAGTAGATTGTGCCCAAACTCGACTTTGGCATTTGGGGCACTTAATAATGGTTGAACTACAATGTTTGGGCATATTAGGTACCCCCAGGGTCTCCCCTAGGTGTCCTAGGGGTGGGGGATCAGGTATATACAAGAAGGACCCTTATAAAAATGAGTTTTATATGCCCTTGGTTAAGTGAAATTGCACATTTCACTCCCCACATTGTGATAAAGTGATGCCCAAAAATCGACTTTGGTGGTAGGAGCACTGTGGAGGGAGGATCTGCAATATTTTTACATATTCAGAACCCCTAAAGTCTCCCCTAGGTGTTCCTGTGGTGGGGATATATATGTAGAGTACTTATAAAATATGTTTATGAAAAATGGCCCAAGTCATTTTTTTCCCATTGCAAATCCCCTACCACATAGGTTAACATGGCAGGAAGTTATTAACTAATAACTATTGATAGGAGAAGGCTAAAAGTACCATTCAAAGACTTCCCAGAATGGTATTAATAAACTCAACAATATGATATTGTTGAATTTCTCCTAAAATGTACATACAAGGGGGCATATTATCAAGAAACAGCGTTAAAATTATCGCCGCTTTAGCGGCAGTTCGATAATGGGCTTGATAATATGCCCTTGAGAATTCCAATAGAAGCCCATGTTCTGGTGTCAACATGGGCTTCTATTGGAATTCTCAAGGGCATATTATCAAACCCATTATCGCCGCTTTAGCGGCAGTTTTCTGCCGCTAAAGCGGTGATAATTTTAACGCCGTTCTTGATAATATGCCCCAGGAAGTTATAAGACTTTCTTGTTTGTAAGCCCAGATTCAGCCTTCCAGTGGTCTGTCCTGGTTGGTCAGAGTTAAGTGGATTAGCCAGGCTGCTTTGAAAATGTGATAAAGAGCCCCTGGGGTTGACCAGCTCTGCTGGGAGGGCAGTGTTCTGTTACACAGGAATGCAAGAGCAGGGGGAGGAGTCGTAAACAATGGACTTCAAGTGAAGGGGAAGACACCAGTGTCATTTACAACTCCACTCTTTTGACCCCAGCCAGTTTCTAGGATAAAGGGTCATTAAGGAAGGAATGAGCAGATGCAAGGGGGAGAAACTATGGAGATTAGCCATCCTAGGGGTGTCTCTCCCTGCTGGAAAATCAGCCATTATGAACTTGGAAGCATTGGTGCACTCCTGGACAAAATAGCGCCAGACACTGTACAGGAAGTGGTCAGACCTTTGGGTGGTACCCTGCAGCCCATTGGACAGGAGTGACCTCCTGCTTGACCCAGAGAAAGTGGAATAAGTATCTGGGAAGGGCAGAGCCCCTCAGATCAGCTGCTTAAAACTTAAGAAAGCAAGACGGGCCATGCTTGAATTTTGATGTGCATTTCCTAAGGCCTGCACTCTGAAGACTGCACCTTCTGCCCCATCTGAAACTACAGCCTGTGGATTACGTTGCTGTAAAAGGACTAAAGAGTGGACTTCCTGCAAGCTACAAGTTAACAGAGCTCACCTGGAACATCACCACCAAGGATCCTCAACCTGGAGAACTACCAGTGGATTTGTAAGGGTTTTGTCCAAGTGGATTGTGGGAACTGAAGTCCTCAACTTTCAAGGACCATCTTGGAGATTCCAGACCCTTGGAGTGAGTTTGAGATGCTTTGGGACCCTTTGGGGAACTTCAGGAAGAAGTTCCAGAAGTTTGGAGAACTTTGGAGCAACTTTTGAAAAAAGCTCCATAAGGGGACCAACTCAACCTGGCCAGTCAAGCCAGCTGCCTTCAACCGCGAGCCGGCCTGCCGTCCAGGTTTGTCCCGCTGAAAAGCTCCATAGATCCAACTTTCAGAGTTTGACCGGGAGTAGTCGAAATCCGAGGCCGGCGAACGCTCACCAAATCCGGCCTGGTGAAGAGCATCGAGGGACACTGCGGGAAAAAGCTCTGTAAAAGTTTCTAAGTCCGAACGAAGAAAAGGTGACCGGAAGCAACCGCGAAAGCCAAGCCCCCTGCCTTCAACCGCGTGTCGGCCTGGATCCTTGGTTTGTCCTGCTTGAACGCTCTGGAGGTTGGACTTCCATAAGTTTGACAGGGAGCTCATCGCAAGGCAATCCGGCGAACTCTCACCGAATCCGGACTGGCTGAGAGCTTCGAGAGATCCCGGGAAGAAAAGCTCGAGAAAAGTTTCTAAGTCCGAAGGTAAAATCTGTGACCGAGACCTACCTTGAGGGGTAGCTGAGCAGGGTTCCATCGCGGTCGGCCTGAAACTTTGACTTTGACCCAGTCTATCGCGACCAGATGTCCCGATAAGGCGCTATAGGTTTCTATGTGCTAGAAATTGCAAAATCTTTGAAAATTCATATCTCCGGTTCCCTACATTGGATTTTTGTCGTTTTGGTGTCATTTTAAAGATAAAAATATTTCGTATTTTCATAAATTAGTGGTGCATTTTTATTGTGCATTGTGTCTTAATTATTTACTGAAATGGTGTTTTTAAATGCTTTACATACCTGTCTTTGAAGTTAAGCCAGCCTGCTCGCAGCCAAGCTACAAGGGTTGAGCATAGGAATAATTTTCTAAGACCTATTCTGAGCTTGATACTGTGTTAGTGGCCTTATTGCCACTGGCAGATATAAATTTGCCCCTACTAATAATCAATTTTCTCACTTTCGGTGCTCAGCGGTGTGGATTGAGGACTAGTGTTTAAAAAGTACAACTTTCTGTAACATGAATTAAGATTGTAAAAATCATCTAAATTGCCTTAGAATAAAACTTTTGAGTTTGATTTTTGGAATTTGGACTAAACTGTTTTTAATCCATTGTTTTTATTTTTCCAAATTGTGAGGGGGCTGCCTGCTGTGAGAAGTTGGCCTGGTATATGCTGTCCACTAATTATAGTGGGCACCTTGCACCAGTCCAAACAACCCCTTATTGGAGATAGGTTAAAGACAACCTTTATTGAAAGCTATCCTAGTGGTAGCTATGGAGAGCAGCCTTCAGGCTAAGTCTTGAAGGAATGTAAAGCAGCTTGTTTTACCAGTCTATAATCTCTTGAGTGACCAAATGAAAGAGGACCACACCAGGTATATATTTAAAATATATGTATTTAGTCTTAAACACACCCTTCTACTCTCTTTATGAGGCTAGAGTTCGAAGTACATAAGTTACAAGTCGAATATCAACAGTAATAGCACAAATACACGTTTGAGCCCTAGGGGCGTACCAAACCATATACCAATAAAGTGGTATAAGAACCCCGACTGAGCTAGACACAAGGCCTAGAGCCTGTAGAAGTGCTTGGACCACAAGGAACCACCCAAGGTAGTGACACAGGGGACCCACGGGGACGCGTGCAGTGTTGGGACACAGCCGCAAATCACCGTTAACTTCTATGGGGAAAGTCGCGGTTAGGTTTTTAAAAGGAAAGGACACTTAGAGGAGGACTTGGAGCAAACCCCTTTAGAACTAGGTCGTTCTAGAGTCAATACCCACGGGAGCACCGTAGTACTCGAGTTACCTCACCCAGGGAAGCCGGGTGCATAGGTGTCTTTTGGTGTCGGGTTTCGTCGTCGTTTTCTATGGCGATCTGCTGCAGCGGGCTGCTGGCGACCAAGTCGAAAGTGTCCGGGTGGATCCAAGGGTGGATCGAAGATCTGAAGAACCTGAAAGCAGAGGGGACAGAGTCTGGGTCACTAGCCAGTGACCAGGAGGGCGATGAGCAGAGGCCTACCGATGTCGGGTGCTTCAGGTAGGTTGACGGTTGACTTGACTCTTCAGCCACGAGGTCCAGGAGGCGTCGACGACAACCAGGAGCTGGATTCGAGCTGTCCCACAATGTCTGTCGATTGCTGCGGTGTCGGCGACCGGATTGGACCCAACAAGCCTTAGCAATGGCAAGTCACGTGGAAATGAAGAAAGGACGTTGATGCAGACCAGCAAGATCTGGGGGACTCACCTAGTGAAGGTAAGTCAGGGCACATCTGGAGCAACCAAGAAAGCCCAAGCAGAAGAAGAGTTGCCTTCGGGAGGGCCCACTAGCCAACGGACTAGCGACCGCAAAGGAGCCTCGAGTGGACGCACTTGGAGCTGGCTCACAAGACACTCGTGGAGTGGAGGCCAGTGATCTTCGGTACAGTTGGTGCTGGAGGCGGGGGATACTCGGAGCCCAAAGCACAACTTCGTGGGAGGCGAGGAAGAGGATGCACTTGCAAAAGTTCTTGGTGTCCAGGGGTCACGGTTCCACGTTACCCACGACAGCTACGTGCCTCAGCTTTGCTGGGGTCTCAGGGCAGCCTCGGGGAAGTCTGGAAATCCACCTCTGGTGATGCAAAGACTTCGGCGTCCGGCCGGAGCTTCAGTGATGCAGACCGGACAATTGCTTCTTAGGTGCCTGGCAAGCAGGGGAGTCACTCCTTGACCCCAAGGGAGATTCTTCAGTCCTCTAATCTTGAGTAGAGCGTCGAAGTTCCAGGATTCAGTTGCAGAGTTTCGTCCAGGGATATCTAAAGTCCAAAGGACTGGGGTCTCATACTTATACTAAGTTAGGGGTTGGACATACTCTGGGGACCCACCTATGGGAGGGTCAGGGAAGAGGGGTGGTTACACCCATTCCCTTTGTCCAGTTTCGCGCCAGAGCAGGGGCAGGTAGCCCCTGCAACCGGTTTGAACTGGGCTATGCACAGGGACACCAAATGTGCCCCCAGTGCAGGACTTCAAAGCACCAGAGAGTGCTCCCGCCCAGCCCCAATACACACTATCCTGTCTGGGGAGGTGGTTACACCTCCTTCGACAGGAAACCTATTGTCCATGCCTCCCTGCCGGAGTTTCGGTCAGCAGCAGGAGGCCAGACCCGTGTCTGTGGCAGCGGCATCCATTTTGTGATGCCAGGGCTCTGTAAAGTAATACCGGGTAGCCCGGTGTGTACATGTCTCTCCCTCTAGAAGGGTGGAATGCTACCCCCGCTGCCAGAACTGGCGGGGGGGGTAGTTTTCCAAGATGTTTGACACCAAACACGACATGTTTTGGTGCAGCCAGTCCAAAGTTAGCATTGTACCGCGAGGATATAATGCACTTAAGAGTATATGGTCAGCCTGTACCACAAACAGCATCAGGGGAGGGACTCCGAACCCTGCAGAGGGGCTCTGCTCATGCAGGGGTACCCTCTCACATAAAAACCAAGCACTCTGCCCTCAGGATTGGTAAGGCCTGCCATAGGAGTGACTTATAGGTTTATATGTGTGTGCAATGGTAGTGATATAGGTAGCCTATATCACAGTAAGGGGTGCATGCACCACCTTACCCAGGCTGCAGTAGCAGACCTGTGGTGTCATTTTGGCTGGCCTTCCAGGGGTGGCATAATACATGCTTCAACCCATGGCAGGCCTCTGGGGTACCTATGCCCTGGGTACATAGTATACCATATACTAGGGACTTATAAGGGCACTCCAGATTCCAATCAAAGATGTACCTAAGGTACATGGAAACCATTTTAGAGAGGAAGCAGCTAGGCTGGGGTTCTGATTAGCAGGGCCCCAGCCAGGCTAAAGTCGAAAAACAGTGAAGCATCAGCAAAAAGTGGGGGTACCCATGTGAAGCAGATCCTACTCTCCTACACCTGCCACCCACAAGATTAGGAATTCAGGGTTGCTTAAGTCCCTAAAGGCCTGGACTGGGGTAGCTGAGGAGATTCAAGGGGGGATGGAGGGTGTTCTCCCCAACCTCACCCAAGATAAGGATGAGGATGGTGCCTCTTCCATTTTCTCTAGTGTTAGCCATACTATTCCAGATGGTGGGAGGGGGGGAAAGGTCTCTTACACAGGAACCACCACTGTCCCTTGCAGAGAGACAACTTAAGGCTCAATTAGCTTTGATAGCTTTGGAGCAGAGGAAACTGGAATTGGCTGAGAAGAAGTGGGAGAGGGAGGAGACGTTGAAAAGAAGTGGTGGCAGTGAAAATGATGAAGATTTTGAAATATCCAGGGGTGGTGGATTTGATCACAAACTTCCCAAGGTTATAGTGCCCAAGTACACAGAGGTGGATGACATTGACATATGGCTAGCAGCCTTGGATAGGGCCTTAAAATGAGTAGGGTCTACTCTAAGTATTGGGGGGCACTCCTGTGGGAGTTGATTCCAGTAGCTGGGAGGGATAGGCTCCTGACCCTGAAGGGGGAGGATGCAGAATCATACCAGCAGATAAAGGCATGTTTAGTCAAGAGATTTGGTCTGACTCCAGAGCAGTACAGGGGTAAGTTTAGAGGCACCCAGAAATTGAGTTCAAAGTCTTGGATAGACTTTGTGGACGTTTCAGTGAAGGCACTGGAAGGCTGGATTGTTGGTAACAAAGTTGACACATATGAGGGTTTGTATAATTTGTTTTTGAAAGAACATATTT
Source organism: Calotriton arnoldi (assembly GCA_963921515.1). Classification (NCBI taxonomy): domain Eukaryota; kingdom Metazoa; phylum Chordata; class Amphibia; order Caudata; family Salamandridae; genus Calotriton; species Calotriton arnoldi. Next base: position 1,653,340 of record CAWUFW010003186.1, on the reverse strand, counting down.
TGACTCATTATGCAGAAGAGAAGTTACACCAGTATCTAGTGGACTCTAAGTTGACAGACCCCATTGAGCTGGGAGAAGCAGCTGATGAGTGGGTGAGAACCCGGGTTTCCATTCAGCACCAGGGGGTGACCAGAAGAAAGGAGGACAGGTCCCTCCTCAGGGGAAAGCCCAGGGAAAAGAAGGCAAAAACCAGAAGGAGTCCTCCAAAGACCCACAAAAACCTGCACAAGGAAGGGGGGTGGGGCGAGTCAACCCAAATTCAAAGGGAGTGTGCATCAGGGAAAGAATGGTAGGTTCTTTGATCCCTCAAAAGTAGGTAAGTGCTTTGACTGTAACCAGCCAGGGCACAAGCAGGGAGGTGGTGTCTGCGCTAAGAATCTCCCCCCTAAGGGGCCATCCACAGAGATTGTCAGTGTAAGTGTAGGGGTGGAGAGCCGTGCCCCCGAGAGGGGTAGTCAGGTGGTGGAAGCAACCTTAGTGTCCCTGGGTGGGGTGAATATTGCAACCCTTGCTGCCTTACCCCCAAACATGAACATGTACAGGCAGAGGCCTATAGTGAATGGGACTGAGGTTGAGGCTATCAGAGACACAGGGGCTAGTGTAACTATGGTCCTGGATGAGCTGGTGCCTCCGGGGAGGTTGCTACCTGGTGAGTTTCGACAGGTGACTTATGCAGACAGCACTACCAAACTCCATCCAATGGCTGTGGTGGATTTGGACTGGGGAGGTGTGACAGGCCCTATGAAGGTAGCAGTGTCTAAGGTGCTCTCAATCCAGTGTTTACTGGGCAATGATCTTGAAGCCTCTGAGTGGTCAGAGGTGGAGAGAGGACTCCATATGAAAATATTGGAGCTCCCTGAGTGGGTATGTGCTTTGACTAGGTCACAGACTACTAACACAAAAATGCCACCCTGGGTTAAGGCAAAAAGCAGATACAGTGGAAGGAGTGTGTGGGGGATTCCCTTTTATAGGACGAATTCCCTCACCCACCCGTGGGTGGCATGCTTCATCATCGGGAACCTCCTCGCACTGCGAACCTAGTCGAAGTGCGGGCTACAACCCCTCTCTGAGAGGGAGGAGCTCAGGGATGTTTTAATCTTGTGTAACAAAAGGTATACTAAAACCAGATGATGAGTTGGGTGTAATGGTGAGGGATGGTGTAGGATAGAGGGTGCTAGTAGAGTTAAAACTGACTACCTGGTATGTTGGAACAATTTTATTGGGACACCCAGGGGTCAGGGTTAAAAGACAGTTGTAATCACATGCCTGGAGAATTCAACCTAGCACGGATGTGAATGATCATAGGGTCGACATGTTTCAGCCGTGATGCCCTCCGTAGAGGTGTTATGGCTTTCTTCAGGACCTAATGAGAGATGAATGTGAAAATGACACCAGACCAACTCAGGTAGGTATACGAAGAGTGAAATGACTGGCGCATTGGACGTCGGGAGAGCTCTCCCTGGACGCACACAGCACAAAGCTTTTCTTCCGAGCTGAGGTTTTGTGGAACCCTCATCGAGCACGCCGAGGATGAGCTGCCACTAGCTCCCCTCAAGTGATGGGAACACCGCTGAACACCAGCTTATCATGACCGACGTCCAACGCGCCAGTCGTTTCACTCTTCGTACACCTACCTGATGTCTGGTGTCATTTTCACATTCATCTCTCATTAGGTTGTAGCCCACACTGCGACTAGGTTCACAGTGCGAGGAGGTTCCCGATGATGAAGCATGCCACCCACGGGTGGGTGAGGGAATTCGTCCTATAAAAGGGAATCCCACACACACTCCTTCCACTGTATCTGCTTTTTGCCTTGACCCAGGGTGGCTTTTTTGTGTTAGTGGTTCTGTATAGGGGAGCCGTCCCCTGCTGGTTGTTAAATCTCCTCTTGGCCTCCTTTGTGGATACATAGGTCACACACTAACCAGAAGGGAGGGGCTGGGCACTTGGACTCTGGTACAAAGGGCCAAGCATCCAAGGACAAGGGTACTGGGCCTGGTGAGCCAGCCCAGGGTACTCCAGAGGTTCAGGAAGAATCTAACCCTGATGTTGAGGAGGGAGGGACTCCATCCCTGCCAGAGCTGTCAGATTTGGCAGAACTGACGGGAGCAGGTGGACCCTCCAGAGAGGAGTTCAGTAAGGGACAGGGAGACTGTTCCACCCTTGAGAGCTTGAGGGGATTGCTTCTAAGCAAGAGGAGGGGGACTACAGTGGGTTTCACAAAATCTACTGGGAAGATGGACTGCTTTATACTGAGGCCAGAAACCTCAAGGAGGGGGCCACCAGGAGGTTGGTGGTGCCCCAGAAATACAGAGAGTTCATCCTGACTTTGGGTCATGATATCCCCTTGGCAGGACATTTGGGACAGACAAAGACATGGAACCACTTGGTGAACCATTTCTACTGGCCCCATATGTATAAAAAGGTAAAGGAGTTTTGCAGCTCCTGTGTCACCTGTCAGGCCAGTGGCAAGGCAGGGGGTAAGACAAAGGCTCCACTAATACCACTGCCAGTGGTTGGGGTTCCTTTTGAAAGGTTGGGGATGGACATTGTTGGTCCCCTGGACCCACCTACTGCATCAGGGAATAGGTATATCTTAGTGGTAGTGGACCATGCCACTAGGTACCGTGAAGCAATCCCGCTTAGTACCATTGATGCTCCTGCAGTGGCTAGAGCACTGCTTGCTGTGTTCACCAGAGTGGGTTTTCTGAAAGAGGTGGTGTCAGATAGGGGCACAAACGTTCTGTCCAGCTATCTGACTGCTATGTGGGATGAGTGTGGTGTCAACTGCAAGTTCACCAACCCCTATCACCCACAAGGAAATGGTCTAGTTGAGAGATTCAACAAAACTCTGAAGGGCATGATAAATGGGTTGTCAGAGAAACTCAGGAGGAGATGGGCTGTTCTCCTCCCATGCCTACTGTTTGTCTACAGGGAGGTGCCACAGAAAGGGGTTGGTTTCAGTCCCTTTGAGTTGTTGTTTGGACACCCTGTGAGATGGCCATTGAGCCTGCTGAGAGAGTCTTTAGAGAAGTCTCTTGAAGAAGCAAAGGACAATGTGCTTGACTATGTGCTAGGCCTGAGATCTAGACTGGCAGAGTACATATACAAGGCAAACAAGAAACTGGAGGCCAGCCAGGAGCTCATGAAGCACTGGTATGATCAGAAGGCTACTATGCCTGAGTATACTCCAGGACAATTGGTGTGGGTGTTGGAGCCTGTGGCTCCCAGGGCCTTCCATGACAAGTGGAGTGGGCCCTATCTAATCTTAGAAAAGAAGGGTGAGGTTATTTATTTGGTTGATCTTGGCACCCCCAGGAATGCTCACAGGGTCCTACATGTGAATAGATTGAAACCCCACCATGACAGGGCAGATATGACCATGTTACTGGTCACTGATGAGGGAGTGGAGGAGGAAACTGAGCCAGTTCCTGACCTCCTCTCCACTAATGTGCAAGATTTGTCAGTGAAGTGAGTTGTACTCTCTCCCAAGTTGACAGACCAGCAGCACAGAGGGGCAGATCTACAAGGTAGTGCCGCAGCGCGGCAACGCAAGCCCTTTGGCTGCGCCACGCCGCAGCACTTCCGAAGCACAGGAATGTGACATATTTACAATAATATGTCGCATTCCTGTGCTCTCCCCTGCGCTGGCGCACAAACTGCAGCCATGCACCGGCGCAGAAACCCTTGCACCATGGTGCAAGGATGCCTGCGTCATGGGAGATTGTTTTTGTGCAGGAAGGGGCACCTTCCTGCACAAAAACAATCACTACAGGCATTTTCCTCTTTTAATGCGTGCTGTAGAATGCAGCACGCTTTGAAAGAGGAAAAAACGAGGAGAAAAGAAAACATTTCTCCTCGTTGCGCCTCGCTACGCCTCCGTAGCATTGACACGCATTTCCAGATTTACGATTCCTCGTAAATCTGGAAATGTGTCTCGTTCCATGGGTGTTGCGTGGGAACACCCACAGCAACACCCGTGGAACGTCCCTTCCACGCAAAGTGCTGCGTGTGAAGGGGCCATATTTACAAGGAGAGGAAAAGTCACGCAGGGTGGCTTTTCCTCTCCTTGTAAATATGGAGAAGTGAAATGCGCCACCAGTACGTCACAAAAAGTGACGTACTGGTGGCGCAGGGGGCTTGTAAATCTGCCCCAGAGACTTTAAGTAGGTGCTGGAGCAGTTTCCTAGACTGTTCTCTTTGACCCCAGGCATCACTTAGTGGTGTGTGCATCACATTGACACTGGTGACAGCCTACCTGTCAAAAATAAACTGTACAGTTTGTCTGACCATGTCAGAGCCAGCATTAAAGCTGAGGCTGCTAAAATGCTTGACTTGTCGGTAATTGAACTGTCTGAAAGCCCATGGGCCAGTCCAGTGGTGCTGGTGCCCAAACCTAATCCACAGGGTGACCTAAGGAGTTAAGGTTCTGTGTGGACTACAGAGGATTGAATGCCGTCACAAAGACTGACGCTCACCCTCTACCTAGAGCTGATGAGCTTATTGACATGTTAGGGGCTGCTAAGTACCTGAGTACTTTTGATTTGACTTCAGGTTACTGGCAGATTGCCCTCACTGATGGAGCAAAGGAGAGATCAGCATTCTCCACACCAGAGGCACATTATCAGTTCAAGGTAATGCCCTTTGGCTTAAAGAATGCACCTACCACCTTCCAAACGTTGGTGAACAGGGTCTTGTCTGGGTTGGAACAGTTCAGTGCAGCTTACCTCGATGATATAGCTGTAAATAGTTCTACCTGGGGGATCACTTAAGCCACCTACGGGAAGTGCTTCAGGCCATGCAGCAGGCAGGCCTGACTATTAAGGCAAGTAAGTGCCAAATAGGGCAGAGTTCTGTGGTGTACCTGGGCCACCTGGTAGGTGGGGGCCATGTATAACCTCTCCAAGCTAAAATCCAAACTATTTTGGATTGGACAGCTCCTGTTACCCAGAATCAGGTCAGGGCATTCCTTGGACTGACAGGGTATTATAGAAGGTTTGTTCAAAATGATGGGACCATTGTGGGGTCCCTGACAGAACTCACTTCTAAGAAAAGGCCCAAAAAGGGGGATTGGACCCCAGAGTGTCAGAAGGCTTTTGACACTCTGAAAGCTGTTATGTGTTCAGCACCAGTGTTGCTGGCCCCTGACTACACAAAATAATTTGTGGTTCAGACAGATGCTTCAGAACAAGGGATTGGGGCAGTGTTGTCACAGCTAAATGAATAAGGCCTTGATCAGCCAATTGACTTTATTAGCAGGCGACTTCTTCCCAGAGAGCAGAGGTGGAGTGTCATAGACATAGAGAGGCTTTTCCTGTGGTTTGGGCCCTGAAAAAGTTGAGACCATATTTGTTTGGGACTCACTTTCATATTCAGACTGACTACAGGCCTCTCAGATGGCTCATGCAGATGAGAGGGGAGAATTCCAAGCTGTTAAGGTGGTCCATTTCCCTACAGGGAATGGACTTTACAGTGGAACACAGACCTGGGGTTGCCCATGCAAATGTGGATGGACTTTCCAGGTTTTTCCACTTAGCTGATGAAGACTACCAGGGTGTAGGTTAGTAACCCATCACCTTTTGTTTGGGAGATGGGCTATGTTGGAAAGTCATCCTATGCCCTGGGCACCCCACAACTTTTTGCTGACTGGTACTTGTGGTATGTGACTCTGGCTGACCCTGGGCTCTGCCTAAGCAGGCCCAGGGCCAGTGCTATGCTGAAAGAGACACATTTAGAATACAGTGAAAACACCTACATACACTAGGGTACACTATGGGATGGGGTACCCCTGTGATTGGCATGACCTACCCTATAAGGCCCTAGTACATATTAGCGCAGGGGATTGAAACTACCTATCAGTCCCTAGTATATAATAGGGCATGGCAGTTTAGAGGCCAGCAGCCCTTTCTGCACTTGCATGTGTACACTGCTGAAGCCTGAGGTCAGTTTAAAAGTGGCTCTGTGTTGCAGGACTGCTTTTAAAAAGTAAATTGTGCCCAAACTCGACTTTGGTGTTTGGGACACTTAAAAAAGGTTGACCTAAAATGTTTGGGCATATTAGGTACCCCAGGGTCTCCCCTAGGTGTCCCAGGGGTGGGGGATCAGGTATGTACAAGGAGGACCCTTATAAAATGAGTTTTATATGCCCTGGGTTAAGTGAAATTGCACATTTCACTCCCCACATTGTGATAAAATGCTGCCGAAAATCGACTTTGGTGGTAGGAGCACTGTGGGGGGAGGATCTGCAATATTTTTTACATATTCAGAACCCCTAAATTCTCCCCGAGGTGTTCGTGGGGTGGGGGATCCTGTAGATATATGTAGAGTACTTATAAAATATGTTTTTATAAGCCCTGGTGCTAGAAAAATGGCCCAAGTCATTTTTCCCATTGCAAATCCCCTGCCACATAGGTAAACATGGCAGGAAGTTATTAACTAATAACTCTTGATAGGAGAAGGCTAAAAGTGCCATTCAATGACTTCCCAGAATGGTATTAATAAACTCAACAATATGATATTGTGAATTTCTCCTAAAATGTACATACAAGAAGTTATAAGAGTTTCTTGTTTGTAAGCCCAGATTTAGCCTTCCAGTGGTCTGTCCTGATTGGTCAGAGTTAAGTGGATTAGCCAGGCTGCTTTAAAGATGTGATAAAGAGTCCCTGGGGTTGACCAGCTCTGCTGGGAGGGCAGTGGTCTGTTACACAGGAATGCCAGAGCAGGGGGAGGAGTTGTAAACAATGGACTTCAAGGGAAGGGGAAGATACCAGTGTAATTTACAACTCCACTCTTTTGACCCCAGCCAGATGCTAGGATTAAGGAAGGAAGGAGCAGATGCAAGGGGGAGTCTATGGAGATTAGCCATCCTAGGGGTGTGTTTAGCCAGCACTTCTCTCCCTGCTGGAAAATCAGCAATTAAGAATTTGGAAGACTTGGTGCACTCTGGGACAAAATAGTGCCACACTCTGCAGGAAGTGGTCAGACCTTTGAGTGGTACCCTGCAGCTCATTGGACAGGAGTGTCCGCCTGCTTGACCCAGAGAAATTGGAATAAGTATCTGGAAGGGCAGAGCCCTTCATATCTACTGCTTGAAACTTAGGAATGCAAGACGGGCCATGCTGGAAGTTTGATGTGCATTTCCTAAAGCCTGCACTCTGAAGACTGTACCTTCTGCACCATCTGCACCATCTGAAACTACAGCCTGTGGATTACCTTGCTGTAAAAGGACTTAAGAGTGGACTCCCTGCAAGCTACAGGTTAACAGAGCTCACACTGAACATCACCACCAAGGATCCTCAACCTGGAGAACTACCAGTGGATTTGTAAGGGTTTTGTCCAAGTGTATTGTGGGAACTTAAGTCCTCAACTTTCAAGGACCATCTTGGAGATTCCAGACCCTTGGATTGAGTTTGAGACGCTTTGGGAGCCTTTGGGGAACTTCAGGAAGAAGTTCCAGAAGTTCGGAGAATTTTGGAGCAACTTTGGAAAACAGCTCCATAAGGGGACCGACTCAACCTGGCCAGTCAAGCCACCTGCCTTCAACCGCGAGCCGGCCTGCTGTCCAGGTTTGTCCCGCTGAAAAGCTCCGTAGGTCCTACTTCCAGAGTTTGACCGGGAGTAGTCGAAATCTGAGGCCGGCGAACGCTCACCAAATCCGGCCTGGTGAAGAGCATCGAGGGACCCCGCGAGAAAAAGCTCCGTAAAAGTTTCTAAGTCCGAACGAAGAAAAGGTGACCGGGAGCAAACGCGAAAGCCAAGCCGCTTGCCTTCAACCACGTGTTGGCCTGGATCTTTGGTTTGTCCTGCTGGAACGCTCTGGAGGTTGGACTTCCATAAGTTTGACAGGGAGCTCGTCGCAAGGCAATCCGGAGAACTCTCACCGATTCCAGACTGGCTGAGAGCTTCGAGAGACCCCGGGAAGAAAAGCTCCAGAAAGGTTTCTAAGTCCGAAGGTAAAAACTGTGACCGAGACCTACCGTGAGGGGTAGCTGAGCTGGGCTCCATCGCGGTCGGCCTGAAACTTTGACTTTGACCCGGTCTATCACAACCAGATGTCCCGATAAGGCGCTATAGATTTCTATGTTCTAGAAATTGCAAAATTTTGAAAATTCATATCTCCGGTTCCCTACTTTGGAGTTTTGTCGTTTTGGTGTTATTTTAAAGATAAAAATATTTCCTATTTTCATAAAGTGGTGTTGCATTTTTATTGTGCATTGTGTCTTAATTATTTACTGAAATGGTGTTTTTAGATGCTTTACATACCTGTCTTTGAAGTTAAGCCAGCCTGCTCGCAGCCAAGCTACCAAGGGTTGAACTTAGGAATAATTTTCTAAGACCTATTTTGAGCCCTATACTGTGTTAGTGGCCTTATTGCCAGTGGCAGATATAAATTTGCCACTACTAATAATCCATTTTCTCACTTTCGGTGCTCAGCGGTGTGGGTTGAGGACTAGTGTTTAAAAAGTACAACTTTCTGTAAAGTGAATTAAGATTGTAAAAATCCTCTAAATTGCCTTAGAATAAAACTTTTGAGTTTAATTTTTGGAATTTGGACTAAACTGTTTTTAATACATTGTTTTTATTTTTCCAAAGTGTTCTAAGTCTGTTGTGCCTAGTTAATGTGACCCGGAACTAGGGAACCATGGAGCTGGACATGGCTAAACTGTCCCAGTTCAGGAAGGCTGATCTTAGGGTACAGTGTAGGCTGAGGGGGCTGCCTGCCACCCACAAGATTAGAAATTCAGGGTTGCTTAAGTCCCTAAAGGCCTGGGCTGGGGTAGCTGAGGAGATTCAAGGGGGGGTAGAGGGTGTTCTCTCCAACCTCACCCAAGATAAGGGTGAGGATGGTGCCTCTTCCATTTTCTCTAGTGTTAGCCATACTATTCCAGATGGTGGGAGGGGGGGAAGGGTCCCTTACTCAGGAGCCACCACTGTCCATTGCAGAGAGACAGCTTAAGGCTCAATTAGCTTTTATAGCTTTGGAGCAGAGGAAACTGGAATTGGCTGAGAAGAAGTGGGAGAGGGAGGAGACGTTGAAAAGAAGTGGTGGCAGTGAAAATGATGAAGATTTTGAAATATCCAGGGGTGGTGGATTTGATCACAAACTTCCCAAGGGTATAGTGCCCAAGTACACAGAGGTGGATGACATTGACAAGTGGCTAGCAGCCTTTGATAGGGTCCTTAAAATGAGTAGGGTCTACTCTAAGTATTGGGGTACACTCCTGTGGGTCTTGATTCCAGTAGCTGGGAGGGATAGGCTCCTGACCCTGAAGGGGGAGGATGCAGAATCATACCAGCAGATGAAGGCATGTTTAGTCAAGAGATTTGGTCTGACTCCAGAGCAGTACAGGGCGAAGTTTAGAGGCACCCAGAAATTGAGTTCAAAGTCTTGGATAGACTTTGTGGACTTTTCAGTGAAGGCACTGGAAGGCTGGATTGTTGGTAACAAAGTTGACACATATGAGGGATTGTATAATTTGTTTTTGAAAGAACATATTTTGACTCATTATGCAGAAGAGAAGTTACGCCAGTATCTACTGGACTCTAAGTTGACAGACCCCATAGAGCTGGGGGAAGCAGCTGATGAGTGGGTGAGAACCTGGGTTTCCATTCAGCACCAGGGGGTGACCAGAAGAAAGGAGGACAGGTCCCTCCTCAGGGGAAAGCCCAGGGAAAAGAAGGTCAAAACCAGAAGGAATCCTCCAAAGACCCACAAAAACCTGCACAAGGAAAGGGGGGGCCGAGTCAACACAAATTCAAAGGGAGTGTGTATCAGGGAAAGAATGGTAGGTTCTTTGATCCCTCAAAAGTGGGTAAGTGCTTTGACTGTAACCAGCCAGGGCACAAACAGGGATTTGCTGTCTGCGTCAAGAATCTCCCCCCTAAGAGGCCATCCACAGGTATTGTCAGTGTAAGTGTAGGGGTGGAGAGTGGTGCCCCCGAGAGGGGTAGTCAGGTGGTGGAAGCAACCTTAGTGTCCCTGGGTGGGGTGAATGTTACAACCCTTGCTGCCTTACCTCCAAACATGAACATGTACAGGCAGAGACCTACGGTGAATGGGACTGAGGTTGAGGCTATCAGAGACACAGGGGCTAGTGTAACTATGGTCCTGGATGAGCTGGTGCCTCCGGGGAGGTTGCTACCTGGTGAGTTTCACCAGGGGACTTATGCAGACAGCACTACCAAACTCCATCCTATGGCTGTGGTGGATTTGGAATGGGGAGGTGTGACAAGCCCTATGAAGGTAGCTGTGTCTAAGGTGCTCTCAGTCCAGTGTTTACTGGGCAATGATCTTGAAGCCTCTGAGTGGTCAGAGGTGGAGAGAGGACTCCATATGAAAATATTGGAGCTCCCTGAGTGGATATGTGCTGTGACTAGGTCACAGACTAGCCAGAAGGGAGGGGCTGGACACTTGGACCCTGGAACAAAGGGCCAAGCATCCAAGGACAAGGGTACTGGGCCTGGTGAGCCAGCCCAGGGAACTCCAGAGGTGCAGGAAGAATCTAACCCTGATGTTGAGGAGGGAGGGACTCCATCCCTGCCAGAGCTGTCAGATTTGGCAGAACTGACAGGAGTAGGTGGACCCTCCAGAGAGGAGTTCAGTAAGGGACAGGGAGACTGTTCCACCCTTGAGAGCTTGAGGTGGATTGCTTTTATGCAAGAGGAGGGGGATTACAGTGGGTTTCTCAAAATCTACTGGGAAGATGGACTGCTTTATACTGAGGCCAGAAACCTCAAGGAGGGGGCCACCAGGAGGTCGGTGGTGCCCCAGATATACAGAGAGTTCATCCTGACTTTGGGTCATGATATCCCCTTGGCAGGACATTTGGGACAGACAAAGACATGGAACCACTTGGTGAACCATTTCTACTGGCCCCATATGTCTAAAAAGGTAAAGGAGTTTTGCCGCTCCTGTGTCACCTGTCAGGCCAGTGGCAAGGCAGGGGGCAAGACAAAGGCTCCACTAATACCACTGCCAGTGGTTGGGGTTCCTTTTGAAAGGTTGGGGATGGACATTGTTGGTCCCCTGGACCCTCCTACTGCATCAGGGAATAGGTATATCTTAGTGGTAGTGGACCATGCCTCTAGGTACCCTGAAGCAATCCCTCTTAGAACCATTGATGCTCCTGCAGTGGCTAGAGCACTGCTTGCTGTGTTCACCAGAGTGGGTTTTCCGAAAGAGGTGGTGTCAGATAGGGGCACAAACTTTCTGTCCAGCTATCTGACTGCTATGTGGGATGAGTGTGGTGTCAACTACAAGTTCACCAACCCCTATCACACTCAAGGAAATGGTCTAGTTGAGAGACTCAACAAAACTCTGAAGGGCATGATAAATGGGTTGTCAGAGAAACTCAGGAGGAGATGGGCTGTTCTCCTCCCATGCCTACTGTTTGTCTATAGGGAGGTGCCACAGAAAGGGGTTGGTTTCAGTCCCTTTGAGTTGTTGTTTGGACACCCTGTGAGAGGGCCATTGAGCCTGCTGAGAGAGTCTTTAGAGAAGCCTCTTGAAGAAGCAAAGGACAATGTGCTTGATTATGTGCTAGGCCTGAGATCTAGACTGACAGAGTACATGTACAAGGCAAACAGGAAACTGGAGGCCAGCCAGGAGCTCATGAAGCACTGGTATGATCAGAAGGCCACTATGCCTGAGTATACTCCGGGACAATTGGTGTGGGTGTTGGAGCCTGTGGCTCCCACGGCCCTCCATGACAAGTGGAGTGGGCCCTATCTAATCTTAGAAAAGAAGTGTGAGGTTACCTATTTGGCTGACCTTGGCACCCCCAGGAATGCTCATAGGGTCCTGCATGTGAATAGATTGAAACCCCACCATGACAGTGCAGATATGACCATGTTACTGGTCACTGATGAGGGAGTGGAGGAGGAAACTGAGCCAGTGCCTGACCTCCTCTCCACTAATGTGCAAGATTTGTCAGTGAAGTGAATTGTACTCTCTCCCAAGTTGACAGACCAGCAGCATAGAGACTTTAAGTATGTGCTGGAGCAGTTTGCTGGCCTGTTCTCTTTGACCCCAGGCATCACTTAGTGGTGTGTGCATCACATTGACACTGGTGACAGCCTACTTGTCAAAAATAAACTGTACAGGTTGTCTGACCATGTCAGAGCCAGTATTAAAGCTGAGGTTGCTAAAATGCTGGAATTGGGGGTAATTGAACTGTCTGAAAGTCCATGGGCCAGTCCAGTGGTGCTGGTGCCCAAACCTAATCCACAGGGGGACCGAAGGAGTTACGGTTCTGTGTGGACTACAGAGGATTGAATGCAGACACAAAGACTGACGCTCACCCTATACCTAGAGCTGATGAGCTCATTGACAGGTTAGGGGCTGCTTCAGGTTACTGGCAGATTGCCCTCACTGATGGAGCAAAGGAGAGGTCAGCATTCTCCACACCAGAGGGACATTATCAGTTCAAGGTAATGCCCTTTGGCTTAAAGAATGCACCTGCAACCTTCCAAAGGTTGGTGAACAGGGCCTTGTCTGGGTTGGAACAGTTCAGTGCAGCTTACCTGGATGATATAGCTGTATATAGTTCTACCTGGGGGGATCACTTAAGCCACCTAAGGGAAGTGCTTCCGGCCATGCAGCAGGCAGGTCTGACTATTAAGGCAAGTAAGTGCCAAATAGGGCAGAGTTCTGTGGTGTACCTGGGCCTCCTGGTAGGTGGGGGCCATGTATAGCCTCTCCAAGCTAAAATCCAAACTATTTTGGATTGGACAGCTCCTGTTACCCAGAATCAGGTCAGGGCATTCCTTGGACTAACAGGGTATTATAGAAGGTTTGTTCAAAATGATGGGACCATTGTGGGGCCCCTGACAGAACTCACTTCTAAGAAAAAGCCCAAAAAGGGGGATTGGACCCCAGAGTGTCAGAAGGCTTTTGACACTCTGAAAGCTGATATGTGTTCAGCACCAGTGTTGCTGGCCCCTGACTACACAAAATAATTTGTGGTTCAGACAGATGCTTCAGAACAAGGGATTGGGGCAGTGTTGTCACAGCTAAATAAAGAAGGCCTTGATTAGCCAATTGCCTTTATTAGCAGGCGACTTCTTCCCAGAGAGCAGAGGTGGTTTGGGCCCTGAAAAAGTTGAGACCATATTTGTTTTGGACTCACTTTCATATTCAGACTGACCACAGGCCTCTCAGATGGCTCATGCAGATGAGAGGGGAGAATTCCAAGCTGTTAAGGTGGTCCATTTCCCTAGAGGGAATGGACTTTACAGTGGAACACAGACCTGGGGTTACCCATGCAAATGCGGATGGACTTTCCAGGTTTTTCCACTTAGCTGATGAGGACTACCAGGGTGTATGTTAGTAACCCATCACCTTTTGTTTGGGGGATGGGCTATGCTGGAAAGTCATCCTGTGCCCTGGGCACCCCACAACTTTTTGCTGACTGGTATTGGTGATAACTGACTCTGGCTGACCCTGGGCTCTGCCTAAGCAGGCCCAGGGCCAGTGCTATGCTAAAAGAGACACATTTAGAATACAGTGATAATAACTACATACACTAGGGTTCACTAAGGGTTGGGGTATCCCTGTGATTGACATGACCTACCCTATAAGGCCCTAGTACATAATAGGGCAGGGGATTTAAACTACCTATCAGTCCCTAGTATATAATAGGGCATGGCAGTTTAGAGGCCAGCAGCCCTTTCTGCACTTGCATGTGTGCACTGCTGAAGCCTGAGGTCAGTTTAAAAGTGTCTCTGTGTTGCAGATCTGCGTTTAAAAAGTAAATTGTGCCCAAACTCGACTTTGGTGTTTGGGACACTTAGAAAAGGTTGACCTACAATGTTTGGGCATATTAGGTACCCCCAGGGTCTCCCTAGGTGTCCCAGGGGTGGGGGATCAGGTATATACAAGGAGGACCCTTATAAAATGAGTTTTATATGCCCTGGGTTAAGTGAAATTGCACATTTCACTCCCCACATTGTGATAAAGTGCTGCCCAAAATCGACTTTGGTGGTATGAGCACTGTGGAGGGAGGATCTGCAATATCTTTACATATTCAGAACCCTTAAATTCTCCTTGAGGTGTTCGTGGGGTGGGGGTCCTGTAGATATATGTAGAGTACTTATAAAATATGTTTTTATAAGCCCTGGTGCTGGGAAAATGGCCCAAGTCATTTTTCCCATTGCAAATCCCCTGCCACATAGGTTAACATGGCAGGAAGTTATTTACTAATAACTCTTGATAGGAGAAGGCTAAAAGTACCATTTAAAGACTTCCCAAAATGGTATTAATAAACTCAACAATATGATATTGTGAATTTCTCCTAAAATGTACATACAAGAAGTTTTAAGACTTTCTTGTTTGTAAGCCCGGATTCAGCCTTCCAGTGGGCTGTCCTGATTGGTCAGAGTTAGGTGGATTAGCCAGGCTGCTTTAAAGATGTGATAAAGAGTCCCTGGGGTTGACCAGCTCTGCTGGGAGGGCAGTGGTCTGTTACACAGGAATGCCAGAGCAGGGGGAGGAGTTGTAAACAATGGACTTCAAGGGAAGGGGAAGATACCAGTGTCATTTACAACTCCACTCCTTTGATCCCAGCCAGATGCTAGGATTAGGGAAGGAATGAGCAGATGCAAGGGGTGAGACTATGGAGGTTAGCCATCCTAGGGGTGTGTTTAGCCAGCTCTTCTCTCCCTGCTGGAAAATCAGCAATTAAGAATTTGGAAGAATTGGTGCACTCTGGGACAAAATAGTGCCACACTCTGCAGGAAGTGGTCAGACCTTTGGGTGGTACCCTGCAGCTCATTGGACAGGAGTGACCTCCTGCTTGACCCAGAGAAATTGGAATAAGTATCTGAGAAGGGCAGAGCCCCTCAGATCTACTGCTTGAAACTTAAGAATGCAAGACAGGCCATGCTGGAAGTTTGATGTGCATTTCCTAAAGCCTGCACTCTGAAGACTGCACCTTCTGCACCATCTGCACCATCAGAAACTACAGCCTGTGGATTACCTTGCTGTAAAAGGACTAAAGAGTGGACTCCCTGCAAGCTACAGGTTAACAGAGCTCACATGGAACATCACCACCAAGGATCCTCAACCTGGAGAACTACCAGTGGATTTGTAAGGGTTTTGTCCAAGTGGATTGTGGGAACTGAAGTCCTCAACTTTCAAGGACCATCTTAGAGATTACAGACCCTTGGAGTGAGTTTGAGACACTTTGGGACCCTTTGGGGAACTTCAGGAAGAAGTTCCAGAAGTTTGGAGAACTTTGGAGCAACTTTGGAAAAAAGCTCCATAAGGGGACCGACTCAACCTGGCCAGTCAAGCCACCTGCCTTCAACCGCGAGCCGGCCTGCCATCCAGGTTTGTCCCACTGAAAAGCTCCGTAGTTCCTACTTCCAGAGTTTGACCGGGAGTAGTCGAAATCCGATGCCGGCGAACACTTACCAAATCTGGCCTGGTGAAGAGCATCGAGGGACCCCATGGGAAAAAGCTTCGTAAAAGTTTCTAAGTCCGAACGAAGAAAAGGTGACCGGGAGCAACCGCGAAAGCCAAGCCGCCTGCCTTCAACCGCGTGTCGGCCTGGATCCTTGGTTTGTCCTGCTGGAACGCTCTGGAGGTTGGACTTCCATCAGTTTGACAGGGAGCTCGTCGCAAGGCAATCCGGCGAACTCTCAACGAATCCGGACTAGCTGAGAGCTTCGAGAGACCCCGGGAAGAAAAGCTCCAGAAAAGTTTCTAAGTTCGAAGGTAAAAACTGTGACCAAGACCTACCGTGAGGGGTAGCCGAGCGGGGCTCCATCGCGGTCGGCCTGAAACTTTGACTTTGACCCGGTCTATCGCGACCAGATGTCCCGATAAGGCGCTATAGGTTTCTATGTGCTAGAAATTGCAAAATCTTTGAAAATTCATATCTCCGGTTCCCTACATTGAATTTTTGTCGTTTTGATGTCATTTTGAGGATAAAAATATTTCCTATTTTCATAAATTGGTGTTGCATATTTATTGTGCATTGTGTCTTAATTATTTACTGAAATGGTGTTTTTAAATGCTTTACATACCTGTATTTGAAGTTAAGCCAGCCTGCTCGCAGCCAAGTTACCAAGGGTTGAGCATAGGAATAATTTTCTAAGACCTATTCTGAGCCCTATACTGTGTTTGTGGCCTTATTGTCAGTGACATATATACATTTGCCCCTACTAATAATCCACTTTCCAACAGTGACAAACTTTGCAACTTGTATTAAATGTGTTACCCTCACACTTTACATACAAAATAACAAAATGTGCTCACCCCCTTGGGCCTCTCTTAATAATAATGATGATGTATAGATTGTGAGTTGTCTAGTAATGAGTGTTCTAGATACCCAACTCAACGGTACCTGTTCTATCCATAAAGAAGGATGAAAGGCTGACTTGAAAGATTATTGTATTTCCACTGTGACCACTTCAATTTTTACTGACCTGAAAGTCAAGACGCGCTCTTTATACACAGATCCCTGTAACAAGTGCACCTATCCACCGACTTTTCTTAATGCACTTCAGCCCTTTAATCCACCTGTATGGAGCAGTCACCAGCATGCACACTGAGGCACTCACAAGTGACACAAAGCTCAAAGTGTGAGAGCCAAATTTGTGTAGGAGTTGCGTTGCTTTTGCACCACACAACGTGGTGCATGCGTGATACAACCATAAACTGCAATTTATGAAGCCACACAAGACCACCTTGTGTGGCCCTGGGTGACTTGAGAAATCCAGAGTAACGCAATGCAGTGCAAATTGCTAAACTGCGTTTCTCTGCCCCAGGGAGGCATTCCATGGTGTTGCCCTGTATCACCCATGGATTTTGATGCCTTCCCAGATTTACCATTACTGGTAGACCTCTGAATGAGCCAAAATGCTATGCCTTTCCAGGAGAGGTGAAACAAGGAGAAATATCTTTATTTCTCCTTGTTACTTCCTCTTTCTGTGTGTGCTGCAGCACATATAAAAAGAGAAAAATGCCTCAGGGGATTGTTTTTGTGCAGGAAGGTGCCCCCGTGCATTGGCACTAGGCAACCCATTGTGCGGCAGTGCTGGGAAAAGGCTGAATGCACAAAGCTGAATGAGCCATATTTTGATAAATATATGGTGCATTCCTTCCCTTTTCCTGTAACGCAGCGCAGCGAGGTGCTTTGTGCTCTGCGTTACTTTTTGATAAATATGCCCCTCGGTGTATTAAGTGACTGACCCATCTTCCTGGCATTGGAACTTACAACGTCCACAGAGGGCATGTTGTTAACCTCCTGAGTTGTCTCTCCAGAGACAGCATAGCCCGATAGACCTAGCTTGCTTAAACTGAGGAATTTCTTCTTTAAGGCTTGTCTTCTATCTTTAGGCTGCATGCAGTGATTACACACATGGATTGCAGCCTTTTATAGCGCATTGACACCAAGTAGTGATCCTTTTGTTCCCAAAATACACGCAAAGTAAATCATCTTACATGGGATTTAACCCTTTCGAGTTAGCGAACACATTTTATAAACATTAAAATAAATACCCTAAGCGACTATGATGGCTGAAATTAGCAGAGAGAGGATGCAGGTATAAAGCAGGTCGAAAGCGAGAGCAAAGAAGGAAGTGAAAGCGGACGTACTTTGAAAATCTGTCTCAGAAAGAAAGCTCAGATGATTAACACACTAGCCGCATTGTCGGAGCCAACCTTTGTGACACAGTTTCGCACCCCTGGGAACATTTTGATTACTTGAGGAAACCCCCTACTCTCCCCCCGTGTGGAACGAGCCACAGCCCTGGGAGAAGGAGCAATCCTAGCAACCACCTAAGCTCAAACAATAAGAGTCAGAACCCACTGACTGTCAATAGCTGTAGTAGGCTTAAGCCCATGTTTACTAGCACCAAATGCCACAACTATAGTGCTACAGTGCTGGAAACCTCCCTTCAGTGTGCTCTATGTAAATGGAGCAGTGGCGGCTCGCAGAGGGCGTGCTGCGGGGCGGTGGGGCGGGGAGGGGTAGGGTGGGGGGTAGTGGAGTCGGACATACGACGGCCAGGAGTAAAGTAAGTAAATAAATAAATAAAACGATTTACCTTGCGCTCGCTGCATTGCCAACTCGGCGATGCAGCACTGCCTCTGCGAGCCGCCACTGAAATGGAGACATCGCAGCGAACATCCACCACATGTCCTCTGGAGTACCAGTAAGAACATCCTCATCAAATGAAAAGATGACAGAACTTTAGGCAGGAAGGATGGCCCAGGCCTAATAAACCAACAAACTTGTGATGAGCCAAAGAAACCGGCAGCACAGTCCAGATAATCCAAATTCCTCAAGGATCTCAGTGATGTGATCAGCATCAACAGTATCACCTCCTAAGATGACAGGTCCAGGAGGACATCCAGCAATGGTTCAAAAAGAGAACTGTGCAGAATCTGATAAACCAGCTGAAGAGCCCCGGGGGGACCACAACTCTCTGCTGGTGGGTGAGGGTGTTTAAGAAAAAAAACAATTGAGAAATCTTGACACCATAAGGTTCAATTCTTTCCAGAAAGCTCTAAAAACCCACAGCGCGATACACTGAACCTTCAAAGATGCATTTGCCCAAGCCCAAGTGGAAACAAAAAACTCTGCACTTAGTGGGGGAGAAGACGGAGCCTACATCCCTTGAGAGAGTCACAAACTCTAGAAAAGACCCAGGGGCATATTATCAAGGGCCCTATCTCCGCTTTTTTGGCTTTAAAAGCCAGAAAAGCGGAGATAATATTTTCGCCCTATTTACAAGGCGGTGCTAACATGCATTAGCGCATGTTAGCAGCCGTTCTCAAAACGCCTCACCTCGCATCGCTAATGAGATGCAAAGTAGGCGTTTCTGTTCAAAACAACACGGAAAATATCGCTAACTGCACTATTCTGTATTAACAAGCCGGCCCAGGACACCCATAGCGATATAAAAAGCTGCGCTAACCGCGGTTATCGCCGTAAGCTAACGTCTGCAAAATTTCTGACTTAGCTATATTTATTAAGGGAGGTGGATTCTAAGGCTAAGTCCACATCTCCCTATTACCAAGGATTCCCTTATCTCTGCAGTTATATTGCTGGATTTCCAGCGATGTTCCCTCATTTCGCCACTATCGCCGGATTTTATATCGCCGTGGAGATAAGCGTTGATGATAACGCGTTATCTCGGCGATTAAATCCAGCGATAGCCGGCGTTAAACAAACTCGCGCTAAGCGCGCTTTGCGATATTTATCGCAGTTTGTTGTTAATATGCCCCCCAGTTCATAAGCCCACTTAGTGACTAAATTCCTGGAATGCTGCACAGCTTCACCTGCTTTACAAGAAACACCTTGTCTCTGAAGACGTAGTTTTTCAGTCTCCATACGCCAAACGGAGACGAGCCAACTAGGTGTAGGAGAGTGCCGGAAACTACAGTGGAGAAGAAATAAGAGGGAGTATCCACATATGGAGTTCTGATCTTCCAGCATCGGGCCCTGAAGATATCCCTGGAAATGCAGAAGTCCTGAGATGATAGGAACACCCAACTCAGTCAATTCACTCTCAGATTCACCTTCCATGTATATGAAAGACAGACATGTTTGATCAGTATGAACATCCATCTTCATCTGATTTAGCTGTTCTTTTTTCAACACAAATTATAATTTAGAGGGAATAGTATGTTATAATATTTAATATTCATAAAGTACTATGTGCACTATAGATTCTTGATGCTTTTGAATCAAACAATCACAGAGCAGAGAAAAAAATCAAAGGAAATCAATGTATTTAGAGTGTTGTTGGAAATGGGGTTTATAGTTGGCAGTGGCTTGCACCCTGTCCAAGTAGGGACACACACTCGAGTCAGGGTAAGTGTAGTACCCACTAAGTTTACCTGTGCTCGCCCTCTGGTTGCAGTCAGACTAAACTGGAGAGGCAATGTGTAAAGTATTTGTGCACACACACACACACACAGACACCCACACACACACACACTAATACAGTGAAAACACCACAAACTCCACACCAGTTTAGAATAATAGGCAATTTTAACTGAGTAAAACAAGACCAAAATGACAAAGATCCAACATACACAATTCAAGATATGAATTTTTCAAGATTAACCCGTTCGATGCGTCGGACGGGCGGGGGCCGTCCGACGTCACGGTGGGCATGTGCGGAGGACGGACGGGGGCTGTCCGAACCACGCCCACTCTTTTTTTCACCCGCACCGCGGCGGAATTTGTGCCGCGGTAAAAGGGTTAAATAAAGTTATTGCGCTAAAAAAAACAATAGCTCCGGCTGGGGCTATCTTGACGTGTTTGACCGGGACGAATCCACAAGTTCAGGCTGACCGCAATGCAGCACAGGCCAGCTACGAAGTCGCGCAGACCCCGGTTACAATACCTTGGAGGCGTCAAGACTCAAAGACGATGCGATGCGTCAGGGAGGTGAGGCGTCACGGAGGCAGTTGCTCCTTACTGCTATGCAGGTTGTTGGTACGTCGGCGCTTGAGGACAGTGCGCTGAACAGAGGAGGTGAGGCATCTCTGAAGCCAGTGACACATTGGTTCCTGGAGGCGGTGCAGAGTCGTTGAGCCTCTGATGCCTGGGTACGATTCAAGACACAGGGGAGGTGATGCGGTGTTTGCGGTGAGGTGTCGGTTCCGATGGCAGCGCGGTGTTGATGAAGCACCGAGGGTCAAGCCGCGAGGCGTCAATTTCGTGGCATCAATATCACACCATGGGGCCACGGGTGCTGTGGCAAATTTGGAGTCGGGAGTCACGGACTTTGGTGACGCGATACTCGAGACTCATGCGGTGGTGGTTCTTTGGAGGCGTGTCAGAGCTTGTGTTGTAATTCCCAGTCATTGCGATGAGCAGGGCCCACAGCATTGGTGCAGGCAGCGGCGTGGTGTTGAAGTACAGAGCAGCCCCGGTTCTGAAGTGGCGCTCGAAGTCGATGTGTTGGTTTCTTCTTTTTAGGACAGAAACTCACTTACAAGGGCCCAGGAACTAGATTTGGTGCCACTTGGCAGAGGAGGGCTCTCAGCAGAGGAGCCCAAGTGCTGCAGGTGAAGACTTTGTTGGCCCTGAGACTTCCAACAGGGGGCAAGCTCCACTCAAGCCCTTGCAGGAACTTTAGACAGCAGAATGCAGAGAGCAAAGTCCAATTCTCTCACTCACAGGACAGAAGCAGCAGGTCAACATAGCAAAGCAAGCAGCAAAGTGGCAGTCCCTCCTGGCAGCACAATAGCTCATCTTCCTGACAAAATGTCCTCAGTCCAGAAGTGTTCTGAGTAAATGGTGTCAGAGGTCCTCTACTTATACCCATTTCAGCCTTTGAAGTAGGGAGACTTCAAAGAACCTTCTTTGTAGTTCACAAGACCCTGCCCTTCCTGGCCCTGACTCCAGACACACTAAAGGAGGGTATGCAGCTATTTGTGTGGGGAAAGACACAGCCCTATTCAGGTGCAAGTGTCAACTCCCCCCCTCAGGCTCAGGAAGACCTATCAGCCTTTTGATGGGCCATCAGGATATGCAGGGCACTCCTTAGCTCCCTTTGTGTGCGACTGTCCAGAGTGAATTCACAAAGCAAAATTGTCATCCAATCCAGACATGTATTCTAGGGACAGGTAGAGGCACAGAATTGTTAAAGTAAGAAAATGCCAACTTTCTAAAAGTAAACACAAGGAGATGATGGACGGAGTGCTGAAACTTTTCAGACACTCACCCCCAGTCACAGATCTGGGTTGAAGCCATCATTGTTCTTTAGCTCACTTCGCCACCCCAGTTTGGACCCAGCCATATGCAAACCAGTCTTGAACCTGTGCCTCATGGGACCAGTCCAGCCCGAACTACCAGGCCAGGTCCTACCTGGACCGGAAACAAGCATCCTCTGACCAGTTTTGGGGTAACACCCCATATCAGCCAGGCTAGCTTGAATCCAGTGGCAAAGTTAGCAAGGGACCCAGGTCTGGGCATACCCTGCCAACGTAGGGTGAACAAAGCAAACACAAGGAGATGATGGACGGTGTGTTGAAACTTTTCAGACACTCACCCCCAGTCACAGATCTGGGTTGAATTCATCATTGTTCTTTAGCTCACTGCGCCATCCAAGTTTAGACCCAGCCATACACAAATCAGACTTGACTCTGTGCCTCATGGGAACAGTCCAGCCCAAACTGCCAGGCCAGGTCCTCCCTGGACCGGAAACAAGCATCCTGGGACCGGTTTCAGGGTAACACCCCTTATCAGCCAGGCTAGCTTGAATCCAGTGGCAAAGTGAGCAAGGGACCCACGTCTGGGCATAGCCTGCCAACATACGGCGAACAAAGCAAACACAAGGAGATGATAGACGGAGTGCTGAAACATTTCAGACACTCACCCCCAGTCACAGATCTGGGTTGAATCCATCATTTCTCTTTAGCTCACTTTGCCACCCCAGTTTTGACCCAGCCATATGCAAATCAGTATTGACCCTGTGTCTCATGGGAACAGTCCAGCCCGAACTGCCAGGCCAGGTCCTCCCTGGACCGGAAAGAAGCCTCCTGGGACCGGTTTCAGGGTAACACACATCATCAGCCAGGCTAGCTTGAATCCAGTGACAAAGTGAGCAAGGGACCCACGTCTGGGCATACCCTGCCAACTTAGGGCGAACAAAGCAAACACAAGGAGATGATGGACGGAGTGCTGAAACTTTTCAGACACTCAGCCCCAGTCACAGATCTGGGTTGAATCCATCATTGTTCTTTAGCTCACTAAGCCACCCCAGTTTGGACCCAGCCATATGCAAATCACTCTTGACCCTGTGCCACATGGGAACAGTCCAGCCCGAACTGCCAGGCCAGGTCCTCCCTGGACCGGAAACATGCATCCTGGGACCGGTTTCAGGGTAACACCCCTCATCCGCCAAGCTAGCTTGAATCCAGTGGCAAAGTGAGCAAGGGACCCACGTCTGGGCATAACCTGCTAACTTAGAGCGAACAAAGCAAACACAAAGAGATGATGGACGGGGTACTGAAACTTTTCAGACACTCACCCCCAGTCACAGATCTGGGTTGAATCCATCATTGTTCTTTAGGTCACTTCGCCACCCCAGTTTGGACCCAGCTATATGCAAATCAGTCTTGACCCTGTGCCTCATGGGAACAGTCCAGCCTGAACTGCCAGGCGAGGTCCTCCCTGGACCGAAATCAAGCATCCTGGAACCGGTTTCGGGGTAACACCCCTCATCAGCCAGGCTAGCTTCAATCCAGTGGCATAGTGAGCAAGGGACCCACGTCTGGGCATACCCTACCAACTTAGGGTGAACAAAGCTAACACAAGGAGACGATGGACGGAGTGCTGAAACTTTTCAGACACTTAACCCCAGTCACAGATCTGGGTTGAATCCATCATTGTTCTTTAGCTCTCTTCGCCACCCCAGTTTGGCATTTTAGACCTGCAATTTATAAACCAACATCACTAAAAGATGGGTTTTTGAATTGTGAATCCAGAGACACCAAACTCCAATTTTCTATCTGCTCGCTATTGGAAGATCCACTTGTAACGTATTACAAGGCAGCTACAGTGCTAACCTATGCAGGAGATAGGCCTGACTGTAGTGGAAAACAAATTTAGCAGTTTTCACTACCAGGGCATGTAAAACTCAAAAGTACGTTCTACCTTTTAAATACATTGCACCCTGCCCATTGGGCTGCCTAGGGCCTAACTTAGGGGTGCCTTACATTGAGTAAAAAGGAAAGTTTAGGCCTGGCAAGTAGGTGAACTTACCAGGCCGACGTGGCAGTTTAAACTGCACACACAGGCTCTGCAGAGTCATGCCTGAGGCAGGTTTGAAGGGTTTCTCATGTGGGTGGCACAATCCGTGCCGCAGGCCAACTAGTATGGTTGAAAAAGACAAAGGTCTGGGGGAGGCCACTATGGTCATTGGGTAGCCTAGGCTACTATTGTTTTAGTATCAGCGTTAGTCAGGTAGAACAATTCAAAAAAAGTCCAGGCGGTACTAGTTACGCAATATATGCTGGGACACAAGGTTTTGCAAAGACATCACATTTATTGACAGCATAAATGGGGTATCAATTGCTATCCATGGTAATAGTTCTGGTGCTCACACAAAAACGTGAAAGTGCGTGAAGTGAGGGGTGCTAGTGACATATAAAATTTACATCGCATTGACACAACAGTAAACAAAACTCCTAAATAAATTAAATGCAGTAAGGGAGTTTTGGTTGTAAAGGTCGACGGCGTTTCGATCTCATTAATGTGAGATCATCATCAGGACGAGAAAAGTGTGAGCAGGTAGAATCTATTAGGGGAGAAACCAGAGAACAAACATTGGTCCCAATTGTAGAGCAAGAGAAACAGCGAGTCATGCGAATAGAGTAGCCTGTTACTGATAACTTCTAGATAGGTAGTTAAGGAAGAAGAAACAAGGGAAACTACTGAACAGACAGATAGGGGTAGCCTCAGCGATTGGCTACTCAGTGGACAAGAGGTTCAATAGATTAATTAGCGTAGGTAAGAGTAGAATAGAGCGCACTACTGAATAGAAAGTTGCAGTTGCTGCGGAGAAAGCGCAGGGAACTTACTATAAGACAGGGCACTGTATAGCCGTAGTGACTAGAGTTTACTACTAATTACCTTTGTGTGGTACACGCGGCTAATGCAAAAGGGTGCTAAGAGAAGGTAGGCACAAGGCATAATAGCGCGAATGGACTAGAAAGCTACTAAGGGGGAATAATTGGTGGTTGCTGCGACGAAGGCGCAGGGAACTTACTGGCGAAGGAACTGAATCCGCAAGGCCACACGGGGCCGATGAGGAAAGAAGCGCGAACGTACTTGGAGGCGTGTGTTAGCCGTGATTACTGTAATAGAAAGATGGGTAGTCAGTGGCTGGAAGCTAAGGGGATGCTCGCAAGGCAGCGCAAAGCAGAAGAACTTACTGGGGAAGGACGCGGAGGGCCACAGGAGGTGGAATTAAGTCACCCGACCTAGGGGGTGCTAGGAGGATCCACAGCAACATGGAGGTAGTAGAAGGAGTTCCTGTGGGGATAGGAAGGAATTAAAACCAAGTGGCTTAGAAGGAAAACGGCAGCGTGAAAGCGCGAATTAAACTTACTAGAGCGGGCCGCGGGGGGCCACTGGCGGAGGAGGAAACAATCCCGTGAGTAAATTTGGGCGGGAATTAGACACCCGATAACCGTGGGTGTGGAGCGAGTAACCTGTGGAATTAAGGAGAAGGGTCAGCAAGGAATGCAGGCTGGGCGGACGAAGGCTGAAGAACCAATCAGGCTGGTACTTACAGAGCCGGTTAGGGGAGCGATTGCGGGACGCACAAGGAAGTTGCTGGTGTCGTCAGTGGAGTCAAATCAGGAATGAGGCGCCGAGGTAGCGGTGGCGATTAAGCCTGCGCGAAGCCTCGCCGCATGTGCAGTGAGCGCAGTTCCATTATGAATGATGGGAGGCGCGGAGAATTACAAGTGTAGAGGGGAGGTGGCTCACGAGTAGCCGCCATGTTGGGTGAGGCAGTGGTTACTCGGAAGAGCAGGAAGGGAGCAGGCTAAGTACAATGCCGTGGAGTGATGTATTGGAAACTAAAAGGATAGTATAGTCAGGAAAAATCAAAGGTTAAAGGAAGGAAAGAAATAAGAGCCTCCCTGTTAGAAGGTAGACTAAGGTAGCACAAGGCATAACGGTTGGAGTAAGGGGTAAAGGATTGGATCAAGGGAATTATTTACAACAAAATTATTTACAAGAGGGCAGAATAAAAGCCTCACTGGAAGGCAAGGAGTGCAGTGGAGTGAGGTCGCACATGGAATAGGAATAGTTATTCGAGGCTGAAACAGAAGAAATTTACACAATAATTACATTGTAATTATAAAGTACACAATA
The DNA here is from genome assembly GCA_963921515.1 of Calotriton arnoldi. Lineage (NCBI taxonomy): Eukaryota > Metazoa > Chordata > Amphibia > Caudata > Salamandridae > Calotriton > Calotriton arnoldi. Next base: position 1,627,490 of record CAWUFW010003186.1, on the reverse strand, counting down.
GAATAAAAGGTACAATTAGAACTCTAAAAAATCTGGTGCAGGGTACATATTAACAATACAGTTGGAACAGTAGCCATGGGGAGATTACAGAATCATGTTCCATTCATCAAGCGTATTGAGTCCGTTTTCAATGGAACGACAGTTGAACATCCATTTACACTCCAGCCTGTTGAGGATTGCTTGAGGATCACCGCCTCTGCTGTGGGGGCGTACGATGTCAATGACTTGCCAACGAAGGTCTTTTTCTGAGTGTCCATTTTCCATGAAGTGCTCAACCAATGGAGCAGCGGTAATATGACAGCGTATCCTGCTTTTGTGTTGACTTATTCTTGCTTTAACTTTTTGCGTGGTCTGTCCAACATAAATGAGATTACACGGACATTGGATGCAGTAAATTACGTTGACTGAATTACAATTTGAAAAGAAGTTCAATTTGTGCGTAACTGTGCCATATTAAAAAACTTTAGTGTTTTTCGTGAGTGGGCATGCAGCGCAGTTTCCACACTTGAAGTGTCCCATTACTGGGGGAAGCCCAAAATATGATCGCACAGTATTTTCGTTATGGGATGGTTTGTGCGCCCGTACTAAGTGGTCCTTAATATTGCGACCACTTTTGAATGAGAACAGGGGAGCTTCATTGGTGATGTTGATTGAAGTGAGGTCAATGCAATTGTTTACTGTTGTGTCAATGCGATGTAAATTTTATATGTCATTAGCACCCCTCACTTCACGCACTTTCACGTTTTTTGTGTGAGCACCAGAACTATTACCATGGATAGCAATTGATACCCCATTTATGCTGTCAATAAATGTGATGTATTTGCAAAACCTTGTGTCCCAGCATATATTGCGTAACTAGTCCCGCCTGGACGTTTTTTGAATTGTTCTACCTGACTAACGCTGATACTAAAACAATAGTAGCCTAGGCTACCCGAGGACCATAGTGGCCTCCCCCAGACCTTTGTCTTTTTCAACCATCTTAACTACCCCTGGTCACACTACTGGGGTCCCCTTGTTCTTTAAATATATGCAGGCCAACTAGTAGCATTTGATTTACAGTCCCCGGGCACGTGTATTTCACTGTACTTGGGACTTATCAGTAAATCAAATATGCCAATCCTGGAGAAAACAAATGCCATTACATTTTAGACACGGAGCACATCCACTTTAGCGCTGGTGAGCAGTGGTAAAGTGCCCAGAGTCCTAACACCAGCAAAAATGAAGTTCAGCACACAGTCACAAACAGGAGGTCAGAACCAAAATGACAGAGAAACCATGCCAAAAGATACCAGATCTAACAAGTTTCCTCCAGATGGTTTGCTACAAACTCTAAATGAGACACTAAGGGCCCAATTCACAAAAGTAAAATTAGACCTGAAGTCTAAGGGTCCAATTCATTAAGGTAAACTTAGACCTGAAGCCTAAGTTTACCTTTGTAAATTGGGCCCTTGGACTTCAAGACTAAACTTAGACTTCAGGTCTTAACTTAGACTCCAGGTGTAAGTTTACCTTTGTGAATCGAGCTCTAAGTCTGGAGCAATGGAAGCTAAGCTACAGGAGAACACTTGCATTGGTGGGTAGGTGTGGATAAGTGGAACCCAGGCAGATTGCACTTGCATTACGATAATGAGGCGTTGTAAGCCTGTGAAAGCTGAAACTGAGCTACCAGAGACCAATTGCATTTGTGTTTAGTCCTCAGACAGTGAAAGCTGTGGCACCAAACCCCACTTGTATTATTATGATGTGGTGTTTTAGTGTGGAGCAGCAGGACCGCAGCTACCAGAGAGACTGGCATTAGTGGGTAATTCTAGAAAAGCAGTGCTATTTAGGAATAATATACCATTTTGTAGGGGAACTGAGATTCAAGGAGAAGCCATATCAGAGTTAAGCAAATGTGCATGATGTGATTAAATGTTTGTTGTCAGAAACAAGTCAGGCAGCAGAGCATAGGGCCCTTTAAGCGGTGCTAGGGATGAGGGAGTCTTCCGAGGAAGACATTTCTCGTAGTCAATTAGTAAGTCAACTGGTGCTTAAACAGTAGGGTCCAACCAGTGGCCAACCCTCTGCTGTGCATGACCAATGGCCGTGCGCGGTGTGGGGTTGGCTACATGCGAGGGGTTGGCTGCAGGGCCTGGCTGTAGGTTGGATTAACGTGTGGCAATTAAATATTACTCTACATTAAAAATGAACTAGAAATTCACAGAAAAAACAAAGGTTACAGGGACGTTTTAGTTAGAAAATAGAATTTAAAAAAATCTTAAACATTCACTAAACATCCAAACTTTACAGGGATGTTATAGTTAGGTTTAGATTTTACACACAAAAAACATCGAAATTCAGCAGTTATAGTTAGAGTTATCTCAAGTAACTATAACTCGTGCCCTAAGGTAACTATAACTCGCGCCGTTGCCATGCACTTCTAACTAACCAACTAACACATCACTTATGACATCTTCAATGACATCTTTGATAATATCACTGCAATATTGGCTGTAAAATTATTGATGAAAAAACTGTGCATGGCGAGGGCCATGTTGTTCCAACTGATATTCTTCAAAAACATCCATTTTGCATAGTTGACCACTGACCCACAGTTATAGGTGAATATAAGGATGATGTGCTTTTTTCCAATGAATATTCTAAAACTTGTAAGACTACAGGAAGATAAACCTTAATTTCCATGCATGCTTTCTTTTCGGTGGTAAAAGGGAACTTCCTGATCATCACCATAATGACATGCAGCCAGTCAGGAATTATGTTAATTGGTGATTTTACCATGTATTCACAGGGGACAACTGAAGTTCACAGCTGTCTCACGCTCAGGCTCTCTGACATGACAAAAGCCGTGTACACTTACTCTACATCCTTTATACACACACGTAGAAACAAGCACTCACTCAGAAACATATACATACACATACAGGCATGCTCAAACGTATATATATACATTCACATCCACAGACAAACATGCAAACCGCACGTCCACTGTATGCTCATACACACTCACGCGTGTGCACACACCCACACTCACACACACACACAGAGTAATTAACATGCTGGAAGTTGCTTGATGATTGGCCATGTTGTGAGCAGAATACCGTCCGTCCCCCTGTGAGTGTGACTACACAGAGCTATTTTAAAAGACAAATGAAAAATTTACAGGGTCTGGTTCACAAAGGGAGCACACCAATTGAAAGCCTCAACCTCTGAACTGCAGTACCAGGACCCACCACTGCATGCATTCAGGCCATTACTGGAGAAGGCAGAGAGGGGCAGCATTGGGCAAAGGCAGCAAACATATAATTTCACCTTAATGCACATCAATGCTTGAACTGATATACTTTCTACACAGCAGCTGTGAGGCAATGTAACACACAGTGATGCCGCTCATATGCCACATGCAAGTCAGTTTTCCTTTAGCTTTGGTATCGGCTGAAACATTCCTTTGCTCTACCCAAGCCAATTATACCATTACAATCCAATTGCACTAAATGGAGCTACAGTGCCACCAAGTTCAAACATAACAAGCATTGCCAAATTCAATGGTTTACATTTGTATGGTGCCTGGACTCATTTAACATCCAAGCTCACATTCACATAGATGAAGCGCGCATACATATGCAAACAGCACAATGCATATGGACGTCTCTGTACACTGGGAGCATCCCCTCACATACGTTTTCAACACCTTTTAGACCTCCAGGACGATCACAGACACTATGCTAGGCTTCCATCTTACACTCATCCTCAAATCAAAAAAGAATTGTTACTTTGCACATCGTACCTGCTGATCACACTTCTCAACTGTGATGTGACAATATTTCGATGCATATTGGTCCAAAGGCTTCATCATATTTGGCACCCATCTCATTTCCACTCACCACTCACCAGTCGGGTTGATTAAAACCCATCAGGATAACGATAACCCACCGACTAGTGGTGGCCTTGATGGAAGTGGGCGAGAGACAAAACCAGCCAATGGCCTTCTCTCGCTTCACGCAGAGAAGGCATTTGATAAGGTGGACTTGCCATATTTATCTACTTGGTTTCAAAATGAAAACATTTATCCAAGTAAACTATCAAAAATCGTCTCCTAACATAAAGATCAATGGGGAATACTCGGGGTCCTCAGTATGCATACAACACAGAAAGAATGCATATAAACTATTGACATGGTGGGTCCTTACCGCCACGTGCTGCATATGATATTTGGCAGCCCAGATGCATGTTAGAAAGGCTGTGGGGAGGGGGGCACTATGCTACACACATGGTGGTCATGTCCTCACATCCAAGCCTTTTGGCACACGCTCTTCACATATGTCCCCACACCCTCGCCATCCCTTATTGATATTACTAGGAAATCCAGGAGACTAAGGACTATACCCCATGCCCACTTCAATCGGAAAACCAATCTCCCATCTACTATTGGCTGCTCGGCTCAGCATAACTCCCAAATGCACCCTCTGCTTAACATGCAGTGGGTAAAAGTGTGGTCCATATATGCCATGGAGAAATTGTCAGCAATGGCCCATGACCGCATGCCTAAATTTGAGAAGATATGGTTCTTTTGCAACCCACATGAAGAGAGAACAGAGGGAGGGGGCATTCCACCTTTAATGTCTGAGACTCTGCGCAGTTCAGGCTTCTGCGACATGCCCTCTCTGAAGATGAAAGCTTGAATGACATCAGTATTTGATGAACTTTAATTCAAGTCTACTTACGATGCTATGGTATGATCTCCCTGTCTATTGTAATTGGTCTGTGCGAACTTACAACGATGTAGTGTGTAACCTTGTCAAGTTAATTCCTTTCACGATCCCATTTGGGAGTTTCCACATATGAGCTATGCTGAACCGAGCAGCCAATAGTAGATGGGAGATTGGTTTTCCGATTGAAGTGGTCATGGGGTATAGTCCTTAGTCTCTGAGGGCGGCTCACTGTAAGCAAGATCGGGGCATGATCCGACAAGGATGTGACACAATGGAGGGTTCTACTAGCCTGGAGAGCAAACTCATGGAAACTAGAAGATAATCAAGTGTGGAGTAGTTCCTATGTGCGTTAAAGTAAAACATTTAGGGCCAGATGTACGACCATTGGATTTAGCGCCTCGCAATTTGCGACAAATTGCGAGTCGCAAATTGCAAGGCGCTAAATCCAATGTACAACAGTGTCAGAGACACTGTTAGCGATTCCCAATGGGGTCGCAAAATGCGAGGCTCATTAATATTCATGAGCTACTCGCAATTTGCGACCCCATTGGGAATGGCCAGCCTCACAGGGATGGTGGCCTGCTGGGGTCAGTAGACCACCATGTCTGTGACTGCTTTTCAATAAAGCAGTTTAAAAAAAAAAATGCAGCCCGTTGTCCTTAAAGGAAAACGAGATGCATTTAAAAAAGAAAATATGAAACGTTTTTGTTTCATTTTTTAAGGGCAGGTAGTGGTCCCTGGGACCACTGCCTGCCCTTTAAAAATATTTTGCCCTGCATTCACAAAGGGGAAGGGGTCCCCTGGGGGCCCCTTCCCATTTGCGAGTGCTTTACCACCCTTCTGAGAAGGGTGGTAAACTGCGACTGTTTTGCGAACGCAATTGCGGTCGCAAAAGAGTCATACATAGCTGGAGGACTCGCTATTAGGAAGGGATGCCCTTGGAACGCCCCTTCCTAATAGCGACTCGCTATTCCTAATTTGCGAGTCGCAAATAATTTGCGACTCACAAAATAGGAATAGTACATGGCCAACTCGTTTTCTGCAGTCGCAAAGGGGTCTGAAACCCCTCTGGGACCGCAAAAAATGGTCGTACATCTGGCCCATAGGGCCTCATTTACAACATTTTGACGCACGGCAGAGGAGCGAGCCTTCCTGCTGGCCTGCTGTGCGTCAACATAAAAGGGCAGAAATGCGCCGTATCTACAAGATATGGTGCATTCCTTTCCTTCTCCCCTGCGCCGGTGCACAAACAGCAGCCATGCCCAACGCAGACACCCTTGCGTCATTTTGCAAGGGTGCCTGTGTGGAGGGGATGATTGTTTTTGTGCATGAAGGGACACCTTCTTGCACAAAAACAATCATTAAAGATATTTTGCTCTTTCTATGCGTGCTGCAGAATGCAGCAAGCACAGAAAGAGGAAAAAAATAAGAAGAAATAAAAGTATTTCTCCTCATTGCGCCTCCTTACACCTCCCCTGGGAAGATGTAGGATTCTGACGCATTCCCAGGTTTACAAAATGTTGTAAATCTGGGAATGTGTCAAGTTCCATGGATGTAGCGTGTGAACACCCACAGCAACACCCATGGAACGCCCCTTTCACACACAGTTTTGCGTGAAAGGGAAACATATTTACAAGGCCATGAAAAGTCACAGAGGGTGACGTTACATGGCCTTGTAAATATGGAGAAGCCCATTGCACTGCCGGTGCATCAATAAAAGTGAGGCCCCGGCGGCAAAATGGGCTTGTAAATAAGCCCCGTAGCTTTCTTGGCAGGATGGTGCTGGTACCAAGCGTCTGCCAAATATAGATCAACAATCCCCTGAAGTAGCCAAGGTGGTGGTTTTGTGTCGGCACTCCACTGAGGAGCTGATGAGTATGTTGCGATGTCTCCCATGGCGAAATGGGAGATTTTCGAAACAAGGGTAGATTAAAATCGTTCCTTCAATCGCGTCATATTTTTGAAAGGATTGGTGTTGCTATGAGATAGCCCCCTTTGTCGAATTTAGCATAAAGTAGGGTGGGCCTAGGGCCAACAATTGGGATGAGCGTGGTTGTCTGAGAACAGTGAAATGTGTGGTCATTGGAAGTTCTGTACCATCAGTGGTAATCTTGTGTGTGTCTCTGTGTACTAGGGAGCAGGACCACTCAGTAAAATAGAAACAAGGACATCGGGGAACAAGGTGTGAACAGATCAGGGGCCAGTTGAGGACTAGTGTTGCTAGGTATAACTTGCAAAGAATGTTAGCTGAGATTAACTAGGAAACAAGTAGTGAAGGGGCTGACTTCGAGGTCGATCTTGAGTCCCCCCCCCATATTCAGTGCCTATGCAGAAACAGTTACTAGCAATGTAAGCAGTTAAGTAATTAAGTTAGCAATATTTCAAGAACCATGGGCCTGATTCACAGAACTAACTTACGTCAAAACGTAAAGTTAGTACTTTTGGTATTCACAGAATACACTTACTCATTTGGTATTCACAGAATGAACTTACTCATTTCGGTATTCACAGAAGTTAGTAGTCCTAACTTTAGGACTCCTAAATGCCTTCTGTGAATACCGAAAGTCTTAAAGTTAGGATTTTCTCAGTTCAGGAGTAGTAAAGTTTAACTTTACTACTCCTAAACTGAGAAAAATCCTAACTTTAAGACTTTCGGTATTCACAGAAGGCATTTAGGAGTCCTAAAGTTAGGACTACTAACTTCTGTGAATACCGAAATGAGTAAGTTCATTCTGTGAATACCAAAATGAGTAAGTGTATTCTGTGAATACCAAAAAGTACTAACTTTACGTTTTTGACGTAAGTTAGTTCTGTGAATCAGGCCCCATGAGTAGTCGTCGATGCCACTTCAAGGCAGGACACTCTTCATCTGAGGATGATGGACGACTTTCTTTATCTGTTTGGCGGTGGAGCTTCCAGGCGGCCTTTTGAGCCGACCTTGACAATTGAAAGCACCAGCCGTCTCCTGAGTCAACTTTGGCAGCGGAGTTATGTTCTTGTCGAGTTGGTTGGAGCAATGTGTGGCGCAAGACCTCGTGGAATTCCCAGCAACAGCGAATTGCTTCTTTTTTGAGATCTAGGGTAATTTCATGAAATTCCTTCTGTCTCGCCAACATTTGGTCCGAGACATCTTGAAAAAGTAGGAATGCATCTCCTCAGAATGTCAGAGGCCACTGTCAGGATCTTTGAGTTCACGCAGAAATAATGGACTTGAGTAGTGACAGCGGGGGTGGAGGTTTTGTTGTTACTGAAACATGGAATAAGCCCTGTGGGTACAAACCAAGAGGACAGGAGTGTCATCTGATAGCTTAAGTAGGTGTGCGAATAAAGCCTGGACATGAGTTTGTAGGTCTGCTATGGCTACTGTTGACATGATGCCCTGAATCCAAATATGGTTGTGACGAGATCAATTTTCTAGATCATCATTTACCCTGTGGAGTTTATTGTCGGTGTCCCAACACCTCCAGGTGGGATGTGCATTTGTCACTCTCTTGGGCATGTTTAAACACAGAGGGGGATATTCTCAAGAACGTGCGATAATCATCGCCAAAAAAGGCTAACGCACGTTTTCATATCGCAGTCTATCGCGGGAAAATAACTCTGTGTTAACGTCGTATTCTCAACACAGCGGTAACATGTGATAGCCTCCCAATAACGCGTAAAATGTCCGCGATAACATCACCAGGACGGCGATAAAAATCCAAACCCGAACGCGGCAAAAGTCGCAATGGGCCCAACCGCGAGACCAAACCAGCGCTAAGCTGGGCCAGCCTGCAAGTCCCACAAGGCAGGGGGCCAAAATCACCATAAAAGCGGCAACCAAAAACACAAACAAGACCCAAACAACTGCGAAGCACCATGGAGGTAGCCGGAGCAAGAACAGAGGACAACCAGAACCCCACAAGCCCCACGGAGGACCAGCCTGGGACCATCATTGGGGAGACGGTGGCAGGAGTCGGGGGACCGGACACTGCACAACATGACCTGACCCAACAGCAACAAGGTGAGTAACGACCAGGGACTGGGGGAAAGGGGGGAGATGGGCACAATGGCACACATGCACAAGTAAGTATAGCACATCTGCGGACAAACCATGCCCAAGAGTCACAACTCCGACCAAGGGCCCAATTTACCCAAGCCTGCAACAGCTCAGCACTGCACAAGCACAGCAGTGAAAGGCACACCGCCTGAAAGGGATAAGGGCCAGTAAAATAAGACCCAAAGGGGCAAATCACCCACAATGCAGCACACACACAAGATGCAGAGCACCCCAACATTGACAACAATGTGGTACAAACTGCAACACTTTCACAACAGAACAGAGGACACAACTGCTGCCGCCTGTGTTTAGAAAATGGCCATTCGCATTTGGCATAGCAGGAAACTGTGAGATGACAATGTACAAGTACAACCTCACATCCCTGATGGTGTAGAAATGCCAAGTGTCCCGCTTCAAATAGGCGTCTCCTCATACACAGTCACAATGTACATTGCCATGCAGTCTGACAGTAAACTTGCACAATGTGTGAACATACATGTGAACACAATGTCAATCTGCATTTCCCTTCACATTGCAGAGGGAGAATCAACACCTCCTGCAGAGCAGACCCAACAACACAGCACTGATGATGAAGAGGACCTCCCCAACATCTACACCGAGGCACTCCAACAGCTCAGGGACAGCTCCAGCACACCACCTCCAGGAGCAGGGCAGCCCAGCTGCATCCATGAGACCCGACCCCCTGCACAGGTCACACAGCAGGAAGCACCCACCACCACGGCTGTCTCCCAGGACCCCCACGACCAACATATGGCCTCCCAATGCCGTGTGTTAGGGTGCCAGGAGGAGATGTCTGACCAGCTGCGGGTGGGGTTCGACCTCACGGCAGCCAAACTGGATGCCATACGTGGGTGTCTAAATCCCATCAGGGACCACTCACAGTCCCTAACGGACACCCACTGTCCACTCCTTGCTCCACAACAAGCCATGGCTGACATCGCTGGAGTCATGACTCTGAGACAAGGACAACTGTCCAGTCAGAGTGGCTCCAGCGATGTCATGAGTTGGGATACATAAGGAGAATTATGGAGAGCCTGGAGCGGATGCAGGCGGAAAGAATGTGTGCCACGGCTGCACACCAGCGAAATGTAGCTGTGATCTTCCATGCCCTGCAGATCCTCGTCATGGCATTGCCACCACAAGGCCTGGTGCGGATGGATGCTGGTGCCACTACTACATCCACATCTCCTCCCCCTAAAGTGTCAGTGCCACACAGTGCGGCAGATTTCCCACCTCCGTCCCCTGAAGTGTCAGTGCCACACAGTGATGCAGACAGAACACCACCACCCGCATGTGAGGCACCTGACACATCAGAGGACGAAGATGATGATGAATCTGGCTTTGTGGCTAGAAGCAAGTGTTAGCATTCATCTCCGCCATATGGCCGTGTTCAGCTTGGTACTGCCCTCTGCATCATGCCCTGGAATAACACCTCCCACTGTCCCCCCCCCATACACCGAGCCACACTCACCTTGGACCTCGACATGGACTGCCATATTTGGTGTGGTAACCAATGACACAGCAATCACACTGCGGACTGTAGTCTTCCACTCCCTATGAACTTGTCAATCCCTAAAGGACTCTGGCTGGCCCTCCACGGGGCAACAATGTAAAGTGGGGTTTGCATGGCCCTGTACTGGCCCAGCTTCAACACTCCACTGAATGTGAATAAAACATCCCAATTCACACTGATGTGTCATGGCCATGACCATTTAAGAATGAAAGTATGGATGAATGTAGGGACAGTGGTTCCACAAAAGAGGCACTCCCAGGGTAATGCTATCAATGCGCATGTATGGCCGTGACCCAGATAGGCATTGAGACACACATTGTCATTCAAATCAACACTCATCAGAGTTGAATACAAGTGAAGCTGCATAGACTTTATTAGCATATGCGTGTCAGTACGGGCAAGATAAGTGCCACAACATGCAGACCAATGCAGCAGTATGTGAGAATGAGGAACCTTGCCAAGTGCCGCTGTCCACTCCGGGGTAGTGCCTCACCTTTCACAAGTGTGTGTTGACACGCGTTGTTGTCCGCTCATGTTTCCGGAGTCCAGGCGAGTGCAGCCATGTCCACTGTTGTCGTGGGATATGTGACCAGATCTCCAAGATGCAACAAGGTGTCGGGACATGTGCAATGTGTTCCAATCAGTTGTGGCTGCAGGCACGTAGTTACTCGTCCATGAAAGCCATTGCAGCTTCGTAGGCTAACATTTCCAACATGAGGTCAGTGTCGACTTCATCAAACAGGACGGCGAGGCGATCCATTAGCAGGTCCGGACAGATGTGCTGCGTCCACCCCCTTTCACCAATTAGCACTACAGCCGAATATGGGAGCGGTTCAATGTGGTCACTGCACACGAGGATTTGTGCAATCTCCCAGGTCCAGCTGCCAGCATGTATGCCAAGTATCAAGGCATCCCATAAACGGGTATCACAGTGACACTCCTGGTCGTGTGCCAACAGGGGGTGCGCACACATGTCAAAATACAGTTCAGCTAGCGTCCTGTTGGATAGGCAGACATCCATGGACCACTCGAACATGCACGATCGACAATGCAACACAGGCTGAACGCAGGTGACTTTGGCAAGGCGGAAGTTTAGCCGGTAACTGATCCGCAGCAGTGCCAATGGCAGTGCCCCCAGTGAATGCAGCATTCGTGCACGGTACAGTTCCACGTGACAGGGGTTGTGCATGTGTCCGGGATGTTCGGCCATTGCATAAGTGGCTCTTGTGGAAGTGGCACTGTTCTGACCTGCGCCAGTTCTGTGGATGAAATGCCACATCTCGTATCAATGAGTTGTTATAGTGTGCACCGGTTGTACACCTGGGATGTTGAGGGAGTAAGTGTGAAGGCCATTCCATGCAAGATAACTTCGAGCATGGACTTCTGTGTGTGGGGTGTGTATACATTGGTCTTTCATCTGGATGTGCGTAGTGTGGGAGTCGTCATCAGCTGCTATAGTATCTGTCAGGGGGTGCCGGGAACATGCAATTCCGAGGTCGGAGGTGCAGATGTGCTTCCGCCTGATAGTTCAGACAAAGGAGCTTTCATCCCCAGTGTAAGCTTGTAATCTGCTTGCATTCATGGGATGTGAAGTGGCTTGTTGGAAGTGGGGTGGGATGAGTGGGACTTTGTGATTCATTATTGACATGACTTGCATGTGGCATATGAGCGGCATCACTGTGTGTTACATTGCCTCACAGCTGCTCCTCCCTCCCCCGTACCCATTTACATATGTGCGCTGCGCGATTGCATCACTTGCACTCCTACAGCACAGTATTGTCATGCCTGTCTGCGCATGTCCACATGCCTGACAATAGACACTGTGATGTTGGCCGTTGAAGGGGGTGGGCCACGTGAGTGTAGGCCTATGTAAAGGATAGGGCGGACACAGATGTAGAGTACATGCCTGGCTGAACTGGCGCTGCTAATGTGGCTGGGCATTTTGTTCATGCTGCGGCAATACAGTCACACACAACACTTGGCATGTATGATCCTGGACCCCGAGCGGTCTTGCGCTCCTTCATTACTCCGTTCGTGCGAGCCCGCCCTCCGGGTGCATGCTACATTGCAACATTCTCGCTTACGGGGGGGGGACTTAGCTACATGTCCAAGCTATTACCCACTGCCTGAGGTGACATGGTTGTGTCCGCTGTCCACAGCACAATGTAATGTGGTAGGGCCCGGGGCCATCATTCATGCATAATGACCACACGGACACACTTGGATAGATAGTGGAACTGGCTACGGGCACGTGCGCCCGGCCCCTTTTTATTACCAGGATCACATATCCAGTGACGCCTGTGCGGGATGGGGGTGGGGTGAGTGTGAGCCTGCCCTCAGTGAGTGGTTGGTGCTGGCAACAACTTGTACAGTGATCACTATTAAAGCAGAAACAGAAAACACCAACATAACACTAACAACTGCGAAGCACCATGGAGGTAGCCGGAGCAAGTACAGAGGTCACCCAATATTCAATCAGAAGGGGCCATGACTTGTGGTGCACTGAGATAGTGGCACCAGAGCTAGGCATGCTCATGTGAAGAAATTGTCAATGATTGTGTCCCTTCGGGATATTCCTGCCGCAGCTGCAGTGGGGTGTGTTACACCTGCCTCATCTTCATCATCATCGTCCCAGGTCTTCCACACTGCCTGAGGTGACATTGTTGCGCCGCAGTCCACAGCACGTGACTCAATCGTAAAGGGTCCATGAGCTGTGGTGCAAGTTAGTGGCACCTGTGGCGCTCAGGGGGTGTGCAGCCAGCGATGATTTGTGGTCCGGGCGGGCCACACTGGGGTCAATGTCTGTTGCCTACTTGTCTGCGTCATCTGCAATCGCGACTCAACCTGAATTGTGAGCCCTGCTGTCCTCAGTGTAGGCCGGAGGAAGAGGTCAGCAAGGGCCCGCAGCCACGTGGCGTTGACTTGTGGTGCACAGAGTTAGTGGCACCTGTGGTGCTCAGGGGGTGCGCAGCCAGCGATGATGCGTGGTCCGGGCGGGCCGCACTGGGGTCAATGTCTGTTGCCTACTGGACTGCATCATCTGCAATCACGACTCGACCTGAATTGTGAGCCCTGCTGACCTCAGTGTAGGCCGGAGGCAGAGGTCAGCAAGGGCCCGCAGCCATGTGGCGTTGACTTGTGGTGCACAGAGTTAGTGGCACCTGTGGCGCTCAGGGGGTGCGCAGCCAGCGATGATGCGTGGTCCGGGCGGGCCGCACTGGGGTCAATGTCTGTTGCCTACTGGACTGCGTCATCTGCAATCGCGACTCGACCTGAATTGTGAGCCCTGCTGTCCTCAGTGTAGGCTGGAGGCAGAGGTCAGCAAGGGCCCGCAGCCACGTGTCATTGACTTGTGGTGCACAGAGTTAGTGGCACCTGTGGCACTCAGGGGGTGCGCAGCCAGCGATGATGTGTGGTCCGGGCGGGCCGCACTGGGAGCAATGTCTTTTGCCTATTGAATTCTGCCTCAATATGGCCACGTGGCATTGACTTGTGGTGCACAGAGTTAGTGGCACCTGTGGCGCTCAGGGGGTGCGCAGCCAGCGATGATTCATGGTCCGGGCGGGCCGCCCTGGGGTCATTGTCTGTTGCCTACTGGACTGCGTCATCTGCAATCGCGACTCGATCTGAATTGTGAGCCCTGCTGACCGCAGTGTAGGCCGGAGGCAGTATCCAGCACACACATCACTTTGTGGTACTGTGCGGCTGGGTGCTCTGAGGGCATGTGTCGCGGAAGCCAGCGTTCGGCTGAGGAGGCTGGCGGTCACGGCGGCGGCCTCATGGCAGGGTGAGGGGCGCCGCCCTGGCAGACGCCTTGGTCATCCCGGAAGTGAACCACGCCCAGGGCCCCGGCCTATTTATTCACACTCCTATGCTGGGCTGGCATACGCCGGACAAGCCCACTCCGCTTACACTTACAGGGGGGTACGGCACAGCTACATGACCGAGGTCTTCCCACTGCCTGAGGTAACATGGTTGCGTCCACTGTCCACGATACTGCAAACACCTGCAGTATATGTCCATATGGATAGGTCTGTGCCCTGCACACTGAGGTCTGTCCAGCACATCACCGCCACACTTGGCATTGTGTGCATTCTTATTCATGGGTGACTTGCCTCCTTCACACATACTTGGTTCCCACCTCTTCTCACATTCTGCTATTGTGTGGCTGAGGGGCCATGCCATTTTTGGAATGTCCGCTGTCCTGTTCTGCGCTGCCTCAGTGGTAGTAGGGGGGTGGTCCGGGGGGGGGGGCTGGGGGTGGTGGCGGTGGGTGTTGTGGCCCTCTTGGGTCTCCGAGCTGCATGATCAGTGTCTCCATGGCATCTGTTGGTCTTCAGATGTGGCTCTGGGCTGGGCTCCCTTTCTATCTCAGTTGGTCGTCCTGCTTAACACCAGTAAAAGGCAGGTGTTAAATCCCTGCTGCTAACGCGCCTTATCGCCTGTTTTTGGTTCGCATCGCAGATCTGGCTGGTCGCTGAGAATATCGTGAAATGGTGTTTTTGTGTGTTTTTGCACGGGAACGCCTACTCTGCATATCATTAGCGTTAGTTGTCTCTCTCATCCGTGGCGATGTTTTTTGCAGCAGCTATCGCTGGTAAACTGGCGATGTGGGCAGTTTGCACCAGCTTGGGAATGGGGTGATAATTCTTTTGCCACTTTTGCTGCGCTAAAGTGCTGATAACTCGGCGATAAGTCCTTGAGAATATGCCCCAGAGTTTCCACACAGTCTAGTGGCAACTCAGTATGGTGTAAGGAACGATCAAGGTCAGATAGGACTCTTTTTAAATCTTGGCAAAATTCCATCAGGAGTGTTTGGAGATCCTCTTTGGTAGCTGGCACCTGGGGATCTGGGCCCCCATCTGCCTCGGATATTAAAGCCTGGGATCCCACTCCCCATCTCTGTGATGCATGTGACTTCTGAAGCTAATCTGTTATTGACAAGGATCTTGAGGCCTCTGTTCTGTTGCCAGCCATGATCATCTCTGCAGGTGAGCTAGGGCGGTCTCCAGTTTAGCCTGGGGGGAGCAGTCTTTCCCGCTCCATTGCTCTTCGTGATCACTGCTTTCAGAAGCTTTGGATCCCTAAGGGGTGAACTTCAGCCAGAGTCCCCTGCCATCTCCTCTTGCTACATTTATTGGCCAAAGTGGGTAGGATGCCTGGATAGCATTAGGCGGTTGCGGTGGGCCTGGGACGCTGGGTCATCCACTGTGTGCATCACACCTAACTGAAGGGTCACCTCCAGCTTCCCTTTTTCCTGCTCTGCAGCTTTTCCTCTAGGCCTCAGACCTCAGGAAAGGCCCGCATTATGCCCGTCACCAGCCGATCCTATAGCTCATTCTAAAGGAGGGCTCTCCAGAGACAAAAGTGGGCCGTGTGCCCCACCCCAGGCCGCCAGCTTCAGTGTAGCTCAGCTGAGCCCGCGGCGACAATCTTGATCGGTCGGCCACACGGCTCCCGGCTTGAGTTCAGTTTCTGCCACAAACTTCACCAGTTCTCCAGATGCAGCACCATCTGTGTGTCCTGCCAGCTATGGGGGCTTTCTTGCGCCGATTGTAAGATTTTAGTGCTGGTTAGGTTCCCATTTTGGGGTTAGATGGGGCATGACTCATCGAGCTCAGGGGAGACATGTACTGGGTAGTCTCCTCAATGACCATGCTCCCAACTGATCCTAATTTTACTGTCTGGAAAGTTCAGCAAGTAGAATTTCATAAGGAAAAGGCTGCTTTACACCCCTGAACCCATTTTCCCGTCCCCATCAGGCTCTCCAGTCAAGGCCTGGGAGAGCATATAGTGCTTCCTCCTACCAGGCAGCGTCTTCACATTCCTACCTCAACCTGCCGTACCCCACCCTTCCCAGCATCCCAACTCGGAAATCCTACACACATTTACCACCTGATTAGAGCAGGCAGTAAACATCTTCCTTAAACCACCAGAATACAGAATACTGTGTAGAATCCCAGTGGTAATTCTAGGTCTGCAAATGTATTCCCTATTCTAAGGGTGGAAAATCATAATTGCAGGAGTCCCATGCAAAAGATTTGAGCAGTGTCAGAGATTCTGCCTGCACGAATTTTCCACATTCAATTTTGAAGACTCGTAATCAAGGGCCTAGAGGGAAAGGGGTTAATCTAATAGAAAGAAGGATGCCAGGTCAGATAGATGAAAGCAGGTTTTAAGACCATTAATGTTTAGACTCTTTTAAGATGAAATCAAATTTAAAGTATGGGAAAGACTGATGTAATTGCCTGATGAATCTTTGGCCTCTCCATAGAGAAATGGCTCTAAATTGGTGATGGAATACTTCAGTCTTCATGACCTCTAAATCACTACCCTTTTTGGAATGATTATGTGTCAGGGACAATTCAGAGGTCTTTGTATGCCCATTCTGACCTTGTCCTCTTTGCTACAATCATACATACATAGCACTGCATTTCAATAATTGCATTTCTTTCATAATAATACAAGAAGACATATACAACTTTACTAGACCCAATCCAATGCAATCCAGATGGATTTGTAAAGCGCGGTTAATCACCCGTGAGGTGATCCAGGCACTGATAGCTGCTGCTGCCAGTGCTCAATCGAATAACCAGGTCTTGAGTCCTCTTTTGAATTCCAGAAGGGAGGATGAGGTCCGTATGTGAAGTGGGAGGTTGTTCCAAGATTGTGCGGCAAGGTGGGTGAAGGAGCATCCTCCACTGTTGGTGCGACGTATGCAGGGTGTGTGGGCATAGAAGAGAGAGGCAGAGCGCAGTTGTCTGGCCGGGAGGTAAAAATTCAGTGTGTGGTTGGTGTACTCTGGTCCTAGGTTGTGGAAGGCTTTGAATGCATGGATCAACATCTTGAACTGGCATCTCTTGTGAATGGGGAGCCAGTGGAGCTTCTTGAGGTGGGGGTGATGTGGGTCTGCTTGGGGAGGTCAAGGATGAGTCTGGCTGCCAAGTTCTGCATTGTCTGTAGTCTCTTGTGGAGTTGTGCGGTGATACCTGAATAGAGTGCATTGCCGTTCTACAGTCAGCTTGTGATCAGGGCTTGGGAGATTTTGTGTCTTCTGTCGATGGGGAGCCACTTAAAAATCTTGCAGAGCATGCAGAGTGTGAGGAAGCAGGAGGAAGAGACTGCATTGACCTATTTCCTCATGGTTAGCCTATCGTACAGGATGATACCAAGGTTGCAGCAATGCTGGTTGATGTTGGTGGGGGTCTGTTAGAAATGGGTGTCTCTAGTTGGCAATGGTTTGCACCTTTGTCCAAGGAGGGACCCTTCTTCCTAGTCAGGGTAAGGGGGATACACTTCTAAAATAACCTCTGCTCACCCCCTTGGTAGCTTGGCACAGAGGCAGTGTGTAAAGCATTTGTGCACACATACAGTAAATCAATCAATCAATCAATCAATCAGGGGTTTGTTAAAGCGCGACTACTCACCCGTAAGGGTCTCAAGGCGCTGGGGGGGGGGGTGCAGGTTCCATCCATCAAGGAGGGGGTCTGTCGAAAAGCCAGGTTTTGAGGTTTCTTGCGAAGATGGGGAGCGATGTTGTCTGTCTGAGGTGGAGCGGAAGGGCGTTCCATGCTTTGGCCGCGAGGAAGGAGAAGGAGCGGCCTCCCGATCTGGTCTTTCTGGTGCGGGGGACCACGGCGTAGGAGAGCTGGGCTGATCGTAGGGTCCTTTGGGGTGCGTGGAATTTGAGTCGGCTGTTCAGGTATGCTGGTCCGGTGCCATGGAGGGCCTTGTGTGCGTGGGTGAGCATCTTGAAGGTGATTCTCGCCTCGACAGGGAGCCAGTGGAGTGTGCGCAGGTGCTGCGAGATGTGGCAGTGTTTTGGCAGGTTGAAGACCAGTAATACAGTGAAAACAATACAAATGGACATCACACCAGTTTAGAAAAATAAGTCATCTTTATCTAAACCAAACAAGACCAAAACAACAAAAATGTAACATACAATAATAAAAATGTGATTCTTAGAAGGTAAAAACGGATCTGTCAATAGCAAACTATAGATGCGACACTTTCAACTCAAAGTACCTTGGATGCGTCAAAATCATAAACAAAAACAGCCACAGGGAAGGTGATGCATGGGTTCCTTACACCCTGGGAAGGTGATGCGTCTTTGTGTCCCTGAGACTTCAGAACGGGAGTAAATCTCTACTTCAAGCCCTTGGAGATCTTCTTCAAGCAGGATACACAGCACACAGCAAAGTCTTTGTCCTCTCCTTGGCAGAAACAGCCACTGCAGGCCAACTCCAGACAGCACATAGCAAAGGGGCAGTACTTCTCCTTCAGCTTTCCCAGCTTTTCTCTTTGGCAGAGGTTCCTCTTGAGTCCAAAAGTATTCTAAAGTTCTGGGCCCCAATATTTATACAGCATTTGTCTTTGTTCTCTTGTGGCAGAGAGGCTCTGTGCTCAGTCAAAAGTTCTGGGCCCCAATATTTATACAGCATTTGTCTTTTTTCTCTTGTGGCAGAGAGGCTCTGTGCTCAGTCAAAACCAATTCTGCCCGCCCTGGTCCAGCTTCCCGGCAGGAGGTGGAGACAGCATTGTGTAAGCAGACCAGGCCCATTCAGGTGCAAGAAAATCTCCTCCCCTACTATTAATGCAGCCCGGGTCTATTCAGCCCAGCCCTGACTCATTCAGGAAAGGCAGGACATACATCAACCCCCCCCCCAGTGGCTGTCTGAGAGAATGCACATCCCCAGCCCCTGTCACTCCAAAGCCAGACAGTCAATCCACAAACCAGCAGAGACACCCAGGATGGCTAAACAAGAAAATACCCACTTTCTAAAAGTGGTATTTTCAAACACACAATATAAAAATCATCTTTACTAAAAGATGGATTTTTATATTCTGAGTTCAGGCATACTAAACTCCATCTTTCTATCTCGTCCCAATGGGAAGTTATATTTATAAGATGTTATAAATAAACTCTCATTCTATCCTATGAGACAGATAGCCTTCAATAGTGAAAAATGAAATACACTGTATTTCACTAACAGGATATGTCACACACATCAGTACATGTCCTACCTTTCACATACACTGCACCCTGCCCTCAAGGGTACCTTGGGCCTACCTTAGAGGTGACTCACATGGAATAAAAGGGAAGTTTGGGCCCTGGCAAGTGGTTGCACTTGCCAGTTCGACATGGCAGTAAAAACTGCACGCAGACACTTCAGTGGCAGGTCTGAGAACCTTTTGCAAGGCTGCTTCTGTGGGTGGCACAATCAGTGCTGCAGGCCCACTAGCAGCATTTGATTTACAGGCCCTGGGCACACACAGTGCACTGTACTAGGGACTTAGTAATAAATCAAATAAGCCAATCATGGAAACACCAATCCATAATAATAATTTACACATAGGGCATATGCAATTTAGCACTGATCAGCAGTGGTAAAGTGCCCAGAGTCCTAAAACCAACAAAAACAGGGTAAAAAACAGGAGGCCAAAAAGCAAAAGTCTGGGGATAAACCCGCTGGAAAAGCCAGGTCTAACAGGGTCCTAGTTCAGGGGGCCACCATACGCTGCTCCACAGGGAGGTGTTTTTCAATATAAGTACTTCCGTCTTGTCTGTGTTGAGTTGGAGGCAGTCGGTTCTCATTGAGCGACGTTCGTCTAGCAGAAGATTGTTAACGTGGTGCTGGCGTCTTCAGATAGTGAGAGGATGAGTTGGGTTTTGTAGGCGCAGGATATGATGTTTAGTCCTTATGATCTTATGATGTTGGCCAAGGGAGTCATGTAGGTGTTGAACAAAGTGGGGCTGAGGGATGAACCTTGAGAACGCCGTAAATGTTGTTCTTTGGTTCCAAGGTGAAGGGCGGTATGTGTATTCTCTGGGTTCTCCCTGTGAGGAAGTAAGCGATCCACTTGAGGACGTTTCCTTTGATTCTGATGTTGTGTACTCTTTTGATCAGGATGTTGTGTGATACTGTGTCAAATGCTGCTGAAAGGTCAAGTAAGATCAGGGCCTCTGTTTTTCCTTGGTCTAGGAGTGATCTGATGTCGTCCTTAGCAACCAGCAAGGGGGTTTCAGTGCTATGATTGGTGCAGAATCCTGATTGGGAGGTGTCCAGAAGATTGTGGTTCTCCAGAGTGTTAGAAATGGGGGTCTCTAGTTGGCAAGGGTTTGCAACATTGTCCAAGTTGGGAGCCTTCCTTCTAGTCAGGAGAAGGGAGTTACACTCCTAAAATAACCCCTGCTCACCCCCTTGGTAGCTTGGCACAAGCAGTCAGGCTTATCTTAGAGACAGTGTGTAAAGCATTTACACATAACCAACAGTAATACAGTAGAAACACTACAAACGAACACCACACCAGTTTTAGAAAAATATCCAATATTTTATATACTTAAAACGAGATCAAAACGATAAAAATCCACAATACAGTACTTAGAAATCTTCAATCATCAAAATAGACTTGAAATATAGTTCCTTGAAGTCGATAGCTCCGTCTTGGGCTATCACGGCATCATGAACAACAAATCCAAACAGTTCTGGCTGACCGCGGCGTCACGGGCAAGCTACGGTGTGGGGAAGACCCGCAAAGCAGTACCTTTAGAAATGCATGGTGTCGGTGACCTCTTGCTGAGCTCCGAAAGCACAGCATGCGCAGGCGTCGGTTCCGAAGGTCGGTGCAGGAGTCGTCGGGCCCTTGAAGTCACACGTGTTGCAGATCGAACTCTTCACGGTTGAAGTCGGGAGCGCCGGCGTTGGCAGACATCGGGGCTGCGGTGCGAAGTGCAGTGGTGTGGCGTGCGGTGCCCTCAGGTCGCGGTGCAGGCAGTGGCTCAGTGACGGTCGTCCAGCGGCGTCGGTGAGACCAAGGCTGCGGTACGAAGTGATGAGGTGATCGTCGCGGTGCTGGATGGTCACGGTGCAAGCAGCGGCATCGTGGTTGCTGAAACACGGTTGTCGGCTGACAAACTGGAGTCGATGGCGCCGGCGTCAGTAGGCCAAGGCTGCGGTGCGGTATGAGGACGGTGCGTCGTGTAACTCATGAGCGGTGCCCTTGAACCACGGTGCAAGCAGCGGCATCGATGTAGGCTTGAAGCGTCATCGTCGGGGATACCAGGGCGACGGCGTGAAGCAAGGCGGTGCGGAGTGTGGTGCCCACAGGTCGCGGTGCAAGCAGCAGCTTCATGGCGGCATCAGGTGATGTCGTTGGTGAGACCAAGGTTGCGGTGCGGCGTTGCGGTGGTGCCCTCTGCGGTGCCTTCAAGGCACGGAGTCTGCAGCGGCGACGTAGACGGCGTCGGGTTGCTTTTCTTCTGTTGCAGCACAAAACACACAGTCCCCAGTGCTGATGGCAGAAGAACTTGAAGTCTTTGCTGTTCCTGAGACATCTTGAACAGGGGGCAAGCTCTACCTCAAGCCCTTGGAGAAATTCACAAAAAGAAATTGCAGAAAGTTCAGTCCAGGCCTTTCACTGCCCAAGACAGAAGCAGCCACTGCAGGCCAACACAGCAAAGCACACAGCAAAGTGGTAGTCCCTCCTCACAGCTTCTCCAGCTCTTCTTCTTGGCAGTCTTCTTGGTTCCAAAAGAGTTCTAAAGTTCTGGGGTCTGGGCCCCAATATTTATACTCCAAATTCCTTTGACCTCTCAGGCAGAGAGTGTCTGTGCTTAGTCCAAACCAGTTTGGTCCTCTCTGGCCCAGATTCCCATCAGGAGGCGGAGACAGCATTGTCCAAGGCAGACAGGGCCTATTCAGGTGCAAGGGAAATCTCCCACCACTTTAAATGCAGACTGGGCCTATTCAGGTGCTAGTAAAAACGCCTCACACTTCTCTGAATGCAGCCCAGGTCTATTCAGCCCAGCCCTGACTCATCCAGACTCTCTGGAGCCACGGTACATCCCCAGCCCCTGTCATTCCAAAGCCAGACAGTCAATACACATCCTAGCAGAGGCACACTGGATGGCTAAGCAGAAAATACCTACTTTCTAAAAGTGGTATTTTCAAACACAGAATGTAAAAATCACCCTCACTAAAAGATGCATTTTGACATTCTGAGTTGAGGCAAACTAAACTTTAGCTCCCATTCTGGTCCCAATGGGAAGTTATATTTATAAGATGTTATAAATAAACTCCTATTCTATTCTATGGGACAGATAGCCTTTCCATAGTGAAAAATGAAATGCACTGTAATTCACTACCAGGACATGTCACACACACCAGTACATGTCCTACCTTTAACATACATATCACCCTGCCCACAGGGGTACCTCAGGCCTACCTTAGGGGTGACTGAAATATAAGAAAAGGGAAGGTTAGAGCCTGGCAAGTGGGTACACTTGCCAAGTCGACATGGCAGTACCAGACTGCCCACAGGCTCTGCAATGGCAGGCCAGAGTTACATTTACATGCTGCTTGTGTGGGTGGCACAACCAGTGCTGCAAGTCCACTAGCAGCATTTTATTTACAGGCGCTGGGCACACACAGTGCACTGTACTAGGGACTGACTAATAAATCAAATCAGCCAATCATGCAAACACCAATCCATAATACAATTTACACAGAGAGCATATGCACTTTAGCACTGATCAGCAGTGATAACGTGCCCAGAGGCCTAAAACCAACAAAGACAGGTCAGGAAAAATAGGAGGAAGAAATAAAACGTTTAGGGATAACCCTGCAAAAAAGGCCATTTCCAACCCAAATATTCTGTGGTTTGGCAGTTGATCGCCTTTTTGAGGACCTAGGTGGGGAAGGGGAGCAGAGATTGGGCAGTAAATCTTGTGTTTGGTTGGCGGGCGGTTTCTTGAGTAGGGGCTTGACTTCTGTGTGCTTCCATTCCTCAGGGAAAGTGTCCATAGTGATCGATGCATTGAGGATGGTAGTGAGCTTGCTGCTGATCGTCTTGCTCCCAAGGTTAAAGATGTGGTGGGGGCATGGGTCCATGGGTGCTCATGAGTGGATGGAGCTCATGGTGGCCGTTGTGTCTTGCGTGGTGAGCTGGTCCCAGGTGGTGAGCAGGTGGTCTTGTTCTTTGTTTGTGGTGTTGAACTGGCTGGGGAAGTTGGTGGGTTGGGATTTGAGGTTCCTGTAGATGGTGGAGATCTTGTTGTGGAAGAAGTCCAACAGGGAGTCGCAGAGTCCTTGTGAAGGGGTGATGTTATTTTCTTTGGCTGATTGCCGGGAGAACTCTATGTGGTTGGAGCTTGCTTTGATGCGGTCAGTCAGGGTGCTTCTTTTTGTCCTTTTCAGGAGTTGGTGGTATTGGTTGAGGGCAATTTTGAAAGTGGTTCGGTCCGCGGGATCTCTGCTGGTGCGCCATCTCCTTTCGAGTTGTATGCAGGTGCGGTTTGAGATTTTTAGCTCGGTTGTGTGCCAGCTGGCCTGCTTGGCTGATATTTTGGTCTTGATGTGTTTTTGGGGGCGACTATGTTGGTGCAGTCTGTGAGCCAGGCATATAAGTTCTTGACTGCCTGTTCGAGGTTGTTTGTGGTACGTGGGTGGGAGGTGTTGAGGGGGTCAGTCCATTGGCTCTTTGTGATCTTGTTCCAGCTGCGGTGTGATGTGCTGGGTGGTTTGGAGGTGAAATAATGGTGAAATGGACAATGGCATGGTCCGACCAGGAGAGCTCGGTGACATGTCTGTAATTGGTTCTGTCTCTGGCTGAGAAAATTGGGTTGAGTGTGTGCACTGTGATGTGGTTGGGATCTGTGACCAGTTGGGTGAGGCCGATGTTGTTCATGCTTTTGGGGAGGCTGGCGGTGTTGGTATTGTTGTGGTGGTCGAGGTAAAAGTTGAGGTCTCCGAGGAAGATATAGTTTTCAGACTTTAAGGCAAGCGGGGGATGAAGTTAGGGATGGGGTTGCAGAAGCTGGGGCGAGGTCCTGGGGGTCTGTAGGTGAGGGAGCCTCTGATCTTGGTCTTGTTGTCTGTTCGGAGTTGGAAGTTGAGGTGTTCCGTGATCGGGGTTGCATCTTCTGCAGTGGTGATGCAGTGGATGTTCTCCTTCTGAATGATGGCAATTCCACCCCTGTGCTTGTTGTGGGGTTGAGCCAGGTCTCAGTGAGGAAAATGACATCAGGAGTGAGCGAGGTGATGGTGTCCCAGATTTTGGTGACGTGTTTGCATAGCGATCGTACTTTGAGCAGGAGGCAGTTGAGCTGGGCTGGGGTGGTCGGGGTCAGCGTTGAGGTGGGTCTTGTATGTGCTGGGGCTTTGGTGTTGCAGGAGAAGTGGCACTGCCAGTAGGTGAAAGGTCCAGCCAGGGAGTGGGGGTAGGTGCAGCAGCAGCTGTTGTTGAGGGGTCGAGGGCCTTGAGCTTGGCGGTGATGTATCATCGGGGGGTGATTGGTCAAGGGTTCCTGGTGCTGGGGGGAGTGCAGGCAGGGATGGGCGCAAACGGGCTTGCCTCTGGCATGTCAACATCGTGCCAGCCTTCATAAGTAGTCCTGGGAGGGGCTTACATGAGGAAAGGAGTAGGAGAAAAAACAGGGGGAGAATCTGGCGCAAAATAAGACCACAATAACACACAAACAGAAGTTTGACAACAGCACAAAATGCAATAATACAAAAGAGACCAGTTACAACACACTGGACTGGGAAAATCGGGCGAGATTGCATGATACCTCAGCAGCGGGGTAGCAGCCCAAGAGGTAAAGGAGCTGCTTACTGGAGCCGTGCTGCAAGCTCCATAAGTAGTCCTAGTAGGTAAGAGGAGCTTGCAGAAGGCGGGAGGGAAGAAGTGGGAGAATAAAAGATGGGAGAATCTGGGGCAAAATAAGACCACAATTACACACAAACAGAAGTTTGACAACAGTAGAAAATACAAAAGAGACAGTTTACAACACAATGGACTGGCAAAATCGGGCCAGATTGCGCAATACCTCAGCAGCGGGGGAGCAGCCCAAGAGGTCGAGGAGGCCACAGATGAACATCAAAAATTTATTATCCAGTCCTGTACTTTACTTTTGCAAATCATTGTTCACAATACATTGGCCAAATGAGGTGAATGGAGACTACGACTGCCACAATGCACTGATTTGGTATGTAAAAGTCAAGGCAAAAAACACACTGTTTAACTGTACATGAAGCATTCCAGCTTAAAAGCAACTTGTTTTCATATTTCTGATTTCAAATTAAATATATCTTGACTTTTGACAAGAGGAACATTTCCAAGAAAAATCTAAAAATTCATTTGAGATGTTTTACTATGCCAAATATATATTTGGTGTTTAAGATATCTTAATTTTGTGTCTTAGCTTTCACGTGTTACATGTTTAGGTCTCGGCTAGACAGTGCATGCACTGTCTCGAGGAGACATGTTGTGCTCTATCTGTGGGCTTCCAGTCCGCCCTTCTCCTACTGTTAGTAAAGTTCAGCATCCCTCTCATTTTCGTCATGGCATGCGTGTGTCATGCCCTCTTCTTGTGTTTGGCCCTTCTACAGCGCATGGATCAAGTACATGTCTCCTTACACTGCTCCCGATTTGCGGAGCTACTTTCTTGTTTGTTTCAAGCACCCCATAGGAGTACTTGTGTTTTCAGGCCATCTCCCATGTACACATACACACATACCACTAAAATGCATGCGCATATACATAAGCGAATGCATTTTTTAAACATTTGTTAAAACACAAACAGCACTTGCAATTTTTTTTTGCACAATCCTATGGTGTTGGAGCGCTCGCTCCGTCGTCCATCTTGCCATCGCGCGAACACAAGGCGAAGGTATTGGAGCGCTTTAAGTGCTCAGCAGTTACATTACACAATAATGAATGAATGAATGAAGGAGCATTTATAGAGCGCATGGCTACCCGGAGGCATCCCAGCGCTAAGACACCCTAGAGAACTACAAAAAGGTCGTGGAAAGAGGAAGGTTTTCAACAATTTCCTAAACTTGAAATAATCAGGTTCGGAACGTATGTGGAGGGGAAGACCGTTCCAAAGTTTGGAAGCATTGTACGTAAACAGTCAGCCTCCACTACGTGATCGTTTAATCTTAGGAACTAAGACTAAACCTTTGTTCTTAGATCTAAGGGACCTATTAGGCACATAGGGTTGAATCCAGGAACCTATCAGGGAAGAGCCCTTGCCAGACAGTAACTTATGGGTAATACATAGAGACTTAAATTGGGTTCTTTCCTGAACAGGGAGCCAATGCAAAGTAACGAGTGCGGGTTTTGCAGAGAGGCGTTTGGGAATATTCGTCAGCATGCGGGCTGCACAGTTTTGTACTGTTTGAAGAATTCTGATGGTACCCAGCGGGGCACCCAGGTACAGAACATTAGCATAGTCCAATCTTGACAAAATGAGAGCTTGGACCAACATCCGTCTGGCTGTAAAGGGTAACAGGAGGAGTATTTTTCTAATCATTCTTAAGAGACTGTAACAGCTAGCTGCAACTGTACGCGCTTGTACCTTAAAATCAAGGTTGCCATCAAGTCAAACCCCAAGACTTTTGATTTGTGTTCTAGGGGCAGGGGGGGAGCCCAAGACACTAGGCCAAAGGTGGTCAATGTTTCGAGGGGCAGACTTCCCCAACAGCATGAGTTCAGTCTTTGATCCGTTAAGTTTCAGAAAGGAATTATTCATCCAATCAAAGACTTTCTCCAAACAGGTGGTTAAATCGGGTTCAAGTTGATTGTTTTGTTTCATAGAGATGACTAACTGTGTGTCATCCGCATAAGTAACAATATGCACCCCGAATGGACATACTGTTTCAGCTAGCGATCTCATGTACACATTGAACATGGTGGGGCTGAGGGAAGATCCCTGAGGAACCCCACATTTCAAAGGAATTTGTTTTGAAGAATATTCATCTTCAAAGACTGTGAAAACTCTATTTTGAAGAAAAGACTGTAGCCATTCTAGGGCTAATCCAGTTACTCCGGCCTCTCCAAGACTTTGTATCATTAAACGATGATTGACAGTATCGAAGGCTGCGCTGAGATCCAATAATAAAATGGCAGCGCAGCCTCCATTGTCAAGAGTCTTCCTTGTTTCCTCTACTACAGCCAAAAGAGCAGTTTCTGTGCCGTGTTGGGGTCTAAATCCTGTCTGTGTGGGATGGAGACCGTTGTTATTTTCCAAGAAGGCTGATAAAATGGAATTGATGTATTTCTCAGCTAGCTTACTTAATCCCGGTAGTAAGGAAATAGGTCGATAGTTTCCCCAATTTTCTGGGTCAAGGCTAGGTTTCTTTAGCAATGCCTTGACCCTTGCATGTTTCCATTGGGATGGCACGATGGCTGTCTTAAGTGAGGAGTTTATCACCTCCAGCATAACTGGTGACACAGTCTCTGCAATTTGATGAAGAATGGTAGGAGGGGCAGGATCTAAGGGAGAGCCCGATTTTAGCTCTCTCAAAAGTCCTTGAAGAGTGATAAGATCGAGGGGCGGAAATTCCTCTAGCAAAATTGGCGTGTCCGGGGTGAGAGTAACAGTAGATAAAGGGACCAATACATCTATATTTTGAGGAAATGATTTATATATAGTTAGTATTTTGTCTGAAAAATATTCTGCAATTTCATTACACCACGATTGGGCATTATTTAGGACTTTAGAGGGTGTCGGGGTTGTGAGAAGAGATTTAACTATTTTAAATATCTCACGAGAGGAGTTTACAGCTGAGATTTTGTCTTGGTAAAAAAGCGCCTGGGCATTTTTTATTTCATCTTTGTATATTTTCATAGCTTCACGATATTTAGTTTTGCTAGAGGCAGAAAAATCTTTCCTCCAGCTTCTTTCATGTTTTTTACATATCTGCTTTAGTTGACGTAAATGTTGAGAGTACCAAGGGTTTTTTTTGACTCCCACCCTTTCTGAAATCTGTTTTCTAGGGAGGACACAATCAAGGGCTGACTCAATCCAGTTGTTAAAATTATCATTAGCAAAAGTGGGGTTAGATTGCGATGGGGGAAACGTAGCATTTAACTTATCTAACAAGGCATCTATGGAAAGTGTCGACCACTTACGGGCCAATTTCGTAGCTCTAACAGTCGGAGTATTGGCCTCCAGTAGTGTCAATGCAAAAGGAATTAAAAAGTGGTCAGACCAAGGAATAGGAACAGCCTTATCTACGAATAGATTGTTTATATTTGAAAATATGGG
The DNA here is from genome assembly GCA_963921515.1 of Calotriton arnoldi. Classification (NCBI taxonomy): domain Eukaryota; kingdom Metazoa; phylum Chordata; class Amphibia; order Caudata; family Salamandridae; genus Calotriton; species Calotriton arnoldi. The sequence goes on along the minus strand of CAWUFW010003186.1, from coordinate 1,599,156 downwards.
GTCAAGCAAGTGTCCTTTGTTGTGAGTGGGGCCATCCACCTTTAAAATAAGTTGGAGAATTGCCAGATCATTTGCAAAATCTACTAACGGTGCCAATTGCACATCGTCAAAGTGCAAATTGAAGTCTCCTAAAATTGTAAAATTGGGGGAGGAACTAGCGAAATTAGCTACAAGGTCAGGTAAGTCTTTGTTAAAAAGTCCAAGAGGGCCTGGAGGACGATAAATAAGAATCCCTGCGAAAGTGTACGTGGGGGTTAAATCAATTACAAAAGACATACTTTCACAATCAGGAATGGGATTCATAGATGTTCTACATTGGAACTTGTCTTTATAAATTATGGCTAAGCCACCTCCACGACCTACGTTGCGATCAAGCCTTAGGATTACATAGGTAGGGGGAAGGGATTGGACAATGGTAAAATCAGTTTCTTTATTTAACCAAGTCTCAGTTAAAAATAAGACGTCTGGATTCCTCTCTTCTAAAAGTAGATGAATTTCAGCATAGTGTTTAGGGAGAGAGCGACAATTGAGTAGGAGCATCCTGATTTCTTTTTTGAAAGGAGTCTCTGCTAAAGTTTGAAAGGTGGAATGTAAGTTAAATTTGCAGTTTGTACATTGCGTGCTGCTGTTATCTAGTCGCATGGTGTGGACACACTTACTATCCATCTCACTTCTGTGACCATAGAGTTGTGCTGAGTCATAAACAGCTCTGCCCCTCCCAACACCGGCAGGGGTACCTGCCCCTGGCCTCGGCTGGGCTCGGACAGGCGCAGACGGGCTGCCTTAGGCGCGCCTTCAGCGCGCCAGCGGCGCGTCCGCTGCGCGGCCGTGTCATCGGCAAATTTATAGCGCCGAGTGACCGCGTTAGCGTAGAAGACTGGACCGCTAACTGTAAGCTAATGACTCTCCCCCCCGGAGCTATAACACAGCTCTTCCCTCAGTGCAAAATAAGCAATAGTGCAGCACAGATGTTAAAAATTCTCAGATTAAAAGCTAAAATCCTAAAAACATGAATTATAGACAATGCGATATCAAGTCGATTCTTTCCTAGCCTTTCTTACACGTTCAAATAGGCGTTGCTGCGTGGCCACGTCATCGGCAAATTTATAGCGCCGAGTGACCGCGTTAGCGTAGAAGACTGGACCGCTAACTGTAAGCTAATGACTCTCCTCCCCGGAGCTATAACACAGCTCTTCCCTACATAATACATTCATTTTTGTCGCTGATCCTGGTACAATTAAGGTTTTTTTCCCCATTGTTGCTTGTCCATCTCCCCATCCCCACCTGCTTCACTGCTTGACCCGTTCCCCCACTACCTCCTTTGTTGCTGCTGCTTTTTTTTTTGCACAATCCGATGGTATTGGAGCACTTGTTCAGTCCTCCATCTTGCATAGTGGTAACACCACCTGGTTCAAGGTAACACACAAAGCACGTTAGACAGGAGGCCAGCAATTGGTAACACCAAATGTGGTACGTGTAATGTCTGTGTATCTTGTATTGAGGCGAAGTATATTAAACATAATGAGTGTCAGGTAAATTCAAGGACTTTGAATAATTGCAGGAGCAAGAATATAGTTTACTTCCTGCGATGCCCTTGTGGTAAGGGCTACGTGGGTGAAACTAGTAGAGAGTTACGCACGAGATTACAAGAACACCGTTCAGCAATTAGAACAAAGAAAATAAATGCCCGCTAGTAGGACACTATTTAGAAAAGGGACATAATGAGTTAGAAAAAGAGTGGTTCATCTTAGAGAAAATTCAGATGGGAGCACGTGGTGGTAATGTGGAAATGAAAAGGAAAGCTAGAGAACAGTGGTTTATATCACTTTTCAACACGGTACGCAATGGTTTGAATTCTAAAGAAGAGTGGGACCGTCTTATTAATTAAACTGTATTCCTTCTTGAATGGTCTATTGGCTTAGGCTTATAACGCGGCTGGATATTTAGTAATGTCAGCATAGTATTTTGATTTAAGCCATTTGTGGATTTATATTTATTTTTATTTCTCTCGTTTTTATTTCTTTCGTTTTGTAATATGAGTATGTCTTGTACCAATCTTTAAGATCTAGGACCTTTTGATGTACCGTTGGGTCCGTATTGCAGGTATTCTTATAAGAACAGAGAATTAATGTGTGGCTTCCGGTATTTTTGGGAATTAATCCTCCTAAGATGGCCGTCGCAGGTATCAGGATGGCTTTTGAAGTTAGAAGAATGGGATCGGTTCAGATTGAACCGTATCTGATTCCAGTGTGCTTAAGGAGTAACGGGTCTAATGATTTAGGGATTTCTTTCGGGCACTAGAAAATAAGAATTGGCTGCCTGAGTATATTGAATGTGGATAGACATATATATTTTTTATGTGTGCTTTCTTTCCAATATTTTCGAAGAGGACTTGACTATTAGCAATGTCTCTTGAGGTGTCCTTTTTGGATAATCGGGTGTAGTTAGCTCTTTAATTGTGGTATATCGCACCGAATTGGGAATAAAGGACTATCATCTAGGTAATTCGGCTGTACGAAGAGACAGACTAAGATGGCCGCCACAGTGGCGTTGACTTTTAATATCTATACTGAGCTGGGTCTCGTAATTGGGTTTGTCACATGACATACCCATGTTGTTTAAATACGCCATATAGAGTGGAGGTTAACCCTTTTGAACTTCGGAGGTTGTGCGCCCCGGATTGTGGTTATATCGCGTGGAACAAGGTAAGAATACGCAAAGTTGTGTGTAGCAAAGCGAAGGAGCTACAGTTGTAGCTGGAGTTGCGGCTTACAGCTTAGTAGCTTAAGGCATTTGGTAATGTCTTGAAGAGATTACCTTTCGGCATTTAGGTATCTATTCTTTAAAGATTTGCCGTAGATAAGAAGTTTTTGTGCCTAAACATATGAGCACGAATGGGATTTGGTGCTTCAATAAAAGATTAGCATGTAAGAGTATTACTGAAATTAACCTAGTGGGGGCGATGTTACCAATGCGACTTTTTACCTAGTAGGACTTTGTGTCACATACTGAGAAGAATATGCTTATTGCTTAAAGACTCGTTGTTGATAACAAGATGTTGTCATCTCTGTCGGCACTGCAATTATGTGGGCAAGTAGGTATCTGAAATCAGCCAGGTGCTTTTAATATAAGAACACGAATGGCAGTAGATGTTAGAGTTTGCGTGATTCTTTTTAGTCCCGCCTGAACTTTAAGTTGATTTTATTGTATGCGCTAGGGCTTAGTGGTATAAACGCGATGATGTGAACACGACAGAAAGAGTTTCTTTCTCTCTTTTTCCTCTGTGTAGTTAAGCAGGAGGTTGTCGGTCCCTATTTAGAACGGATGGTGTAGTTTGCCATGTCACATATTTTTATCCATCCAGATTTCTGCTAATATTTTTCAGAAATGACACGCATTGCCTGACTGGGTTATATAACGTGTACCGAAGGAGAGGATGGACATCAAGGAACCCGTGGAGTCACTGTGTTTCTAATTAGTTATGGATAGTATACCGACGAATATGCCATGCTAAATATTGTCATATAATCTGAAGGTAACATACCCAGATTTAACTCTACAATTATATAAGTGGGGTCTTTTGGACTGGGCGCCTCATTACGTGTTTTCCCTTATTTCAGCGGTTGGGATTTGCGACTCATAACGAGATCTGGATTATGAGGATTGTTCTCAAATTTGAAGGTATGATTTGTCTGTTAATCAGCCTTTATAATATGCTCTATAGCATGAATTGCTCAGGAAGTAAGGATTTCTATTCTCCACAGATTGACTCGTATATCTGAATGGGATGCCCTACGGTGAGACTTTAGAATTCCCGTACTGTGGCCTTTTAATAATTTGTATTGCGGCTGCAGCTAGATGTGCATCCTGATCTGCTACAGGTAGATACATAATACGATATATATGTCTCTGTCTTTTGTATAATATTTATTTTCCTTGAGACTTGTATCACTCACTAAATGAATTGGTCTTTAATGTGTATTCCTCTTTTATATGCATTTGGAATATACTTAATTAAAAATCCTTTTGGGATATAGAACCCCTAATGGCCAGGAGGTCTACATAAATTAACTCTCACGAGTTATGTTTGTATGAAAGTGGTTTGAGTTGCATTGAGTAAATGGGATTGGGATGTATCACCAGGATATGAACACTGTATATAATTGAAGGGTAATATATATTCTGCAATGTAAATGTTAATTGATTGTTTTTTGTATTTTTCTACAAAAATGTTTAGATCCATTTGTCCATGTGGGAGAGATAATTTCTTTGTCCTGAGGAAGGTGGTTTTTGAATACAGTTATCCACCGAAACGCGTCGACGCCAACTAGAAAAGGCAAACTAGAGATTGTGGTGACATTTGTGAAAGTATTAATATCAAATGTATTAGGCGGCTAATGTTTCACATATGATCTTGATCTAATGTTCTGCTTTTTTGATGAATAGAAAGAATTTTCTAGCAATTTCTCCCTATGATCAATTGAAAAATCTCTTATGATTGTTTAATTTTATCTTTTTTAACTATGTATAATGATCTCATGTTCATGAATATTTGAAATTTTAATAAAATACTTTTATATTGTGGATGTATTGAGCCCTTGATGGTGTTATGCCTTGGTGATAGTCTGCATGGGAAGAGTGGTCTGGTTTTATGTTGTGAAATATACCTAAAGGGGTTTTGTTCTTGACTACGGTCTAGTGGTAACACCAGCCAATGTTATTGGTGCACTTTCAGTGCTCACCAGTTACATTACACAATGACACAATGTTGCATAGGTTCTCTGGAATGAATCACAGCCGAATAGGGTAGTAGGTATCTTCTTTATTTAGAAGTCATCAACACGAACCCGACACACCCAGCTGCTTCAGAGGTCTCCGGAATAACCGCCAGAGCCTCGAACACGCAGCTCGAACCCTCTACAACATTCTACCCAGATTCCATCAACATTCTGGAAATCATGGGAATGACATCACAACACATCTTCCCCCTTAACACAATAGAACAAAGAAAACTATAAACTACTAATAAGACACAAAAGGAAAGAAAAATGGAAAAATGACGAACAAAGAGACAAAGGAAAATAGAAGGAAATCAATTAAGAATATAATCTTTCAAATAATGAGGAGGACAAGGTCTCCTCTTGCTTTCTCTAGGAGCAATAGCTGACGTATTGGGGAAAGAACTGGTATCAGTATCAGTACAAACACTTCCTTCTCCTCTTAACAAACCAGAATGATTTTGGGCATGCTCAGACAAGGAACAAGTTCCACTAAGAGCCACTTGAGAAGAAGAGGAATCTCCACCACCAGAGTGATGAGAAACAGTGTCATTTGGTTGAGTAGCAAAATGAACATCAGGTAAAGACAAAGTAGAACAATCCGAAGAAGAATCACTATGAGAATTAACACATACATTGTTTTTTACTAAAACCACATTCCTTTTACTCCACCACTTGCCAGTCTCTAGTAGAACCGCATGTTTGGAGACTCTGACTATACGAGTCATGGGAAAAAATTTGGAACTAAGACTTTTGACTCCTACTGGCCTTTTAACCTTAACAAGATCTCCAACAAAAAATTGAATGTCTTTCACCTTGTTTGTGTCATACACTCGCTTCATTTTGACTTGTGCTTTGGAAACTGTATCACGCACATGTTCCATATTGGGAATTTTGTTTGAGCATTTGGTTTGTTCCAAAACCCAGTTAGGACTAAGTTTGGAGGAACCAAAACGTCCTTTTAATAACACAAAAGGAGGAGTGCCAGTCACCGAGTGTGGAGTATTATGGTAACTCCATAACCTTTCTTGGACCGCATCATGAACAGAATCTCCTTGAGCAGAGGCCATCTGAATGGTTTCTTTTAACATCTTGTTCACCCTTTCAACCATGCCATTACCTTGTGGACTATAAAGGGCCATTGTTAAGTGTTTGACACCCATGTTCTTTAAAAAGGATTGCATGAAATGGGACTTAAATTGAACCCCATTATCAGAGACAATAACTTTGGGGATACCTTCACGCCGGAAAAGATCATTAAGTAAGTCAATTACCGATGTGGTAGAAGGTTCCGCCAAAAATCTACACTCCACCCATTTTGAAAAGTAATCAACTACAACTAATGCAAATCTCATATTGACCTTGAGATTATACATCGGTCCAATAAAATCTATGCCAAGTTTTTCCCAGGGCCCATTAGGAAAGGCCACTGGGAAGAGGGGAGTGTTACGTACTCTTAAGGATTTATCAGCCATGGAGCAGCTGCTACAATGGCCTACAAAGTTCTCCACTTCAACATCCATCCCCGGCCACCAATAGTAGAGTCGAAGACGTTTCTTCGTGCCCGTCATACCAAGGTGGCCTTGGTGGGCAAAATTAATTAGTCTTAATCTGAGGGTTCTTGGAGGAATTAACAAAGAGCCTCTCATGATAAGGTTATTTTCAATGTTGAGATCATCCTTTACCTTGTGAAAAGGGCGTAAACCTTCAGTCAAATTTCTTTCATCAGGCCACCCTTTAGAAATACAAGTCTTAATTGCATTTTGCACCTCATCAGAAATAGAGCAATCTATCCATTCAGAATTGCTGATAGACCCTCCTAGGACAACCAACCCATCGACCAATCCAACGACACATTCTAAATCATCGTCTATGGAATGTTCTTCATGTAGGGGGCACCTGGATAAAAAATCAGCACGAGTGTTTTTCCCTCCAGGAATGTGCTTAATTATAAAATTGAACTCAAACATCCTGGAAAGTAATCTTACAAGTCTAGGACTGACCTTGTCATGATCATTTTTTGATAATTAAAAGACAAGGGGCTTGTGGTCGGTGACTAAAACAAATCTTCGGCCCCACAAAAAGGTTTCAAAGTGTTTGGTAGCCCAAACGCAAGCCAAAGCTTCTCTTTCGATGGTACTGTAATGGCGTTCCGTCTGGGAAAGAGATCTTGAGGCGAAGCCCACTGTATGTTCAACACCCTCAACTAACTGAGTGAGAAAGGCACCTACTCCGACTCCACTGGCATCGACTGTGACAATAGATTGGAGATCATCTCTGAAAGGATGTAAAGCAGGAGCTTTCACTATTAGGTTTTTTAAATTGCTGAAAGCTGTGGATTCCGTCTCTTTCCAAGTAAACTGTTCACCTTTCCTAAGGAGCTTTCTCAAAGGCTCTGTTTGAAAAGCGAAACTGTCAATAAATCTAGAATAATACTCACAAAGTCCGAGAAAGGACCGTAACTGATCTTTATTCTCTGGGGAAGGACTGTCAAAAATTGCCTTGACAAGGTGAGCCTTAGGCTTAATACCAGACTCTGAAATGTGATGACCTAGATAGTCAATATTGCTTACCATAAATTTGCATTTTTCTTTTTTTACAGTGAAGCCATTAGACTCTAAAATATCTACTACATTGCTCAAAATTAAGAGGTGTTCTTCAGTATTTTTTGAAAATACGAGAATATCGTCTTGCTATGCAAGAACATTTTTACACTTGTTAAACAATTTAAACATTAATTTCTGAAATACAGAAGCGGCCGAAGCCAGACCGAAAGGCATTCTTAAGAATCTGAAAGCACCGAATGGAGTGTTAAATGCAGTAAGTGAACGTGAATCTCTGGAAAGTTCTACCTGATGATAAGCGGATTTTAAGTCGAGGCAAGAAAAAACTTTGGCACCACCTAGAAGAGCTAACATCTCTTGGATTTTCGGTAAAGGGAAACAATCGATTAAAATGTTCTTATTAAGTGATCTCAAATCAATACAGAGCCTAATGTCTTTAGTGTCCTTTTTCTTTGCGACCACTATCGGAGAAATCCACTCTGATGAGTCAATTGGTTCTATTACATTTTCCTTGCATAAAATCTCCAAGTGTTGTTTTAATTGCTCTCTAATGGATAGTGGAACGTTTCTGACCTTATGTATGACAGGTACTGCATCTTTTAAAAAAATTATTTTGTGCTCAAAACTGTGCACCAGACCTAACTTGTTATCAAATAAAGCATTGTGCTTGAGTAACAATTGTTGCAGGGAGGAGTTGACTTCAGGAATGTCTATTAGAGAAATAGGACAAGCAGTACCTGGTCTCAGAACCATGCCAAATTTCCTTTGGTCCTTCCAACCCAAAATGTTGTATCCTTTTTTGCCACATAAATTTTGGTGAATATTACTCTGTCTTCAAATTTAATATTGTCAAGGAAAAAACCCAACATATCGATGTTGTGTCCACCAAAGGCAATGGTGCGAATGTCGGGGGTAATAATTGTAAAGAATTTCATTGTTTGAAAAATAAAACATCGGAAACGAAAGTGACTGGGGAACCAGAGTCTACGGTCACTCGAATATCTACATCACCAATGTAGACATTGCAAAAAGGTCCCTTATCATCATCATCAGAATCAATGGACAGTACAATTTTACTGAAACATTTGATGGTAGAGACATTCGGTTCAGAAAAATCTTCCAAATTTTTGAGAGCAGCTACCTTGTAAGGAGTTCTGCAGAGACGAGCAAAATGACCAGACTTTTTGCATTTGGTACAGGGTTTCCCTAAGGCTGGACAATTCCTTGCATTGGCTAAATGTGTGAAGGAGCCACATCTAAAACAGAAACTTTGTTTTTTAGTCTCAGGAACTTTGTTGTATGATGTTTTGGGTTTAGTACCAATGGCATTAACAGATTCCATAACAGGATCAATTTTAAACTTATTCAATTCTTTTTGTGCAATCACGGACCTTTCAATGCCCCTAGCTATTTCCAGTGTTTCATTTAAAGAAGGATTTCTACAGCATAACAGTCTTTCTTGAACTTTTTTGTTAAAGCAGTTAACAATGAGCTGGTCTCTTAAGTACGAATCAGTGTTGCCATCAAATTCACAAGTGGCAATTAGAACTCTTAGTTCCGCTAGGAAGTTGTCAATGGTTTCAAACTCATTTTGGCGTCTAGTGTAAAATTTGTGTCTCTCCACCACAATACTGGTGTCGTCCTTGAAATAGTTTGAAAGTCTGCTTACAGCCTCTTTGTAAACATCCCAATCAGTTTCATCAGGTTGGACAACGACAGGTAAATGGTCAAAAATACGTTGGCCTTCAGAACCTAAATTATTGTAAAGCAGAGCTAATTTCCTGACTGGTTCAAATTTAGATCCATCTAACGCTATTATGTAGCTGGCAAAACCTTTGAACCACTGTTTCCATTTAGTTTTCAGAGGCCCAGGTTCTGGTAAAAAATGTGGAGGGACTGTTATGTTCTGCATGTTGATCAGTTGAAAAAACAAAACAAAAAAAAAAAGAGTTTAAAGTTGCGAAAAATACAATGAGATGAATCTCAAAATGATACACACAAGTATTAAATTGTGAATAAAGGTGTGCACATCACCGAAGTACACAATAAATGCATTTACATTTAAAATGTTGAAAGTGTTGAAAATAGGGTGTGCTCATCACCAATTATATAAATGAATGCCAATAACTCTGGAGACTTGAAGCTTGGTGAGCGCGTGAAAGGATTACCACTCCTTCAAATAATATTTAATGGTGTGCGCATCACCGGATATCTGTGCTGAGGGCTGCGCTAACGATTTGGTGTGCGCATCATCGCGCAATGCAAATTATTTGAGTATTTAATTGAATTAATGCTGAAAAGGTGTGCGCATCACCGCGCAGGACAACGTTGGTGCCTGACAAAATGGCGGCACGTTGCGTGACCCCAACATGATGTTATGCACGTCCTGACGTGGCGTGAAGACGCGGGGAAGGCTGAAGGCAAGCGAACAAAAACGCACTGGGAATTCTAGGCTGAGAGGACGCAGGCAGAAGAATGGAGCCGTGCGGGAATTCCAAAGTGCGTGCCAGGAAAAGTTATGCGCTCCCGAGGTGGCAGTTGGTGTGGCAAGGCAGGCCTCGAGGGGTAAATATAACAATTACGATTAATGTTATACGACCTGTAGCCAATTCACCACTGGAATCCGTAGCTTTAGTCCAGTCACTGGGTAACTTCAGTCCAGTCACCACGCGTCTTGAAGGAGGGCGAAGGTGGCCGGGACGTGTTGAGAAATAGATGTGAAAAGTATTGTATCAGCCAGTATCCCGATCGTCGCCAAATGTTGCATAGGTTCTCTGGAATGAATCACAGCCGAATAGGGTAGTAGGTATCTTCTTTATTTAGAAGTCATCAACACGAACCCGACACACCCAGCTGCTTCAGAGGTCTCCGGAATAACCGCCAGAGCCTCGAACACGCAGCTCGAACCCTCTACAACATTCTACCCAGATTCCATCAACATTCTGGAAATCATGGGAATGACATCACAACACACATTAATTGCCGTAGGCAGGGGGAAGTGTAAGTAATTTGCCCAGAATCACAAATTTTTCAGCCGACCTTGAGATTCGAACTTGGTTCCCTAGTTCCCCTTCCGGCACCTCTGGCCTTACGCCACATCCTCGCTTCACTTAAAAGCTCCTCCACTGTTTCTCAATATCACTTCCATATTTGTTCGGCAAGAGCCGGTCAACCCCAAACAAGCATTGGCAAAACCAATAGATCTCAGCACTGACCGAGCTATTGGCTTTGTCAATGTGAATGTCTTTTAGACATGTTGTCTAGCAGTACATTTGCCGCTCAGCGTGGCTGAAAGTCACTGTGGAATGCAGGCAACGTCATAGCGCCTTTTTGTGTTAGGAGGAGTAGTAAACTCAACACTCGGGGGAAAGAGACTCGCCGTCGGCTCAACAACCTGTGATTCTGGGCTTTCAGTAACTTTCAGCCATGCTGAACAGCAGATGTGCTGCTAGACAACACGGCTAAAAGACATTCACATTGACAAGGCCAATAGCTCGGGCATTGCCAAGACCTATTGGCGTTGCCAATGCTTATTTTGACATTTGCTACTACTCCATTCCCAGCCATCTGCCACAGTTTACGTTACTTGGAAGCAATTGTTTCCATTGGATCAATCACTCTATCATCAGGAGGAGGGATCGGCATTGAAAACATGTTCCCATCAGCCAGACAGGAATTGATAAGGGTCACAAAGCTATGTCAAAGAGATGCCTGCAGAAAAGGGCTCTCTGTACAGATACACTTTGGGGCATATTTACAATAGAAGTGACAGAGTGCAGCGTTGCCCTCCGCCACTTCTGAAACACAGGTGGTGCAGCCCTGAGTTTACCCCTGCGCTGGCGCTAAATTTATCTGCCTGGCGCCAACGAAGGCAGCCTTGCACCATAGTGCAAGGGTGTCTGCCTTGCAGGGGAGGATTGTTTATGTGCGGGAAGGTGTCCCTTCCTCCACATAAACAATCTTTAAATGATGTTTTGTAACTTACGATGAGTGCTGCTTAATGAAGCACACATAGCAGTTGCAAAACTTCGTTTTTTTAAATGATTGTTTATGTGCTGGAAGGGACACCTTCCTGCACATAAACAATCAATGGTGCTTTTCTGTTTCCATGTGTGTTGCACAACGCAGCACACATGGAATCAGCAAAAACGAGGAGAAATTAAACATTCTCCTCATTGCAGCAGGGTAAGACCAGGCTTTCCTTGGTCTTAATTTTGGCGCTGCCCCATATTTACGCCACCCTTGTAAATATGGGGCAGCATCAAAATCAATGGGTGTTGCAGTGGAACGCCCACCACAACACCCATTGCCCTCCCCTTTCACAGTAAGTATAGTGTGAAAGGTTGGCTTATTTACAAGGCCACGTGGCTTAATGCTGCCTTGTAAATAAGGCAAAGCCCCTATCACCACCACAACGTTGTGAAAAGTGACTTGATGGCGATAGGGGCTTGTAAATATGGCCCTTTGTTTCCACCAGCCAAATAACAAATTTGCATGTAAAAGTTATAACTTTCATTGCTGAGCCATGAAGCTTTCATACCTCTCTTTCTTAACCAATGGCGGCAGAACAATTCTACAGACCAACCCCACTGGGCCTTTCTTAGTCTATATTGTTGGAAAATGTTGCCAATAAGCCTAAAAAGTGCCTTTCTGCCAGCACCAAGAGCATTGCAAACCTATAACTGCATTGCATGAGTGGGGTCCATCATCTTTCTAAAGACTGTGGGATTTCTATCTGCCCAGAAATTCAAAAAGTGACAGAAAATCTACAGGTACGTTAAAAAATGTCCAGCTAGTTTCTGATGGAAATTTCCCATGATTTTGAAATTTTGCAGGAATTATTGTAATTTTAGAAACACTGCTGGCAATTGACAAATCTGCGTGTTCCAGAGAAAAGTTGCCCAACTCGTTCAGTGTCTCAAATTACTGTAGGCACCTGTGTTATGTCACTGCCAATATTCAACTATTGTGCTTTCTACAAGCTGTTGTTGCTTTTGATACATCACAGATAGGGTTGAGACCAGCCCATTCAATGGAGACGGGGTTGATGGGTTCAGATGATCGTTGGATGGAGATGCTGTCACCGCCTTGATTCTTTTTAGATTTGATGCCCGCTTTTGACACTGTCAATCACTCAGTCTTGATAGTAAGGCAGTGCTATTTTGGGGTTGACTACAGTGCTCTGGACTGAATCAAATCCTTCCTGATGGCACACTCTCTTCCTTCTTTTTGTTCCAGATTTTCAGGGACTCATTTATGACAACTGTTGCATCGCTGCGTGAAAACAGCGATGAGACAGCTTTCACTGCGCCCTCCTTGCGACATGATTGATGCGTCATTTTACTGTATGACGCATCATATCGCAAGAAATGACAGATAAGTCAGTACTACTGATGTGTCTGTCGGCGAAAAACTGACCCATTGCTGGAGTTATGTCAGACGCAACTCCAGCAATGCAGGGAGGAGGGCTATAATTATACCACTGCGTCAGTCTTACACCTGCTGTGAGGCAGGCGTAAGATATTGACGCAATGGCGTCCTAGAAGTGGCGCACTGAAATCTCCTAGATTTAAATGCACCACTTCTACAAGGCTTTTTGCGGGGCAACGCCCACCCTGCATACATTATGCCTGGCGCAGGTTTAAATGTGGTGCAGGGGTTTACAAATTTACAAATTGATGCATCTGCCTAGATGCGTCACTTTGTAAATAGGGCGCAACATGGCGCAGTTTTAATGCCACCGGTGCGTCACAAAAAGTGACGCACCGGAGGCTCAAAAGTGTTGCAAGGCATCATAAATAAGGCCCTCAGGGGCAGATTTACAAGCCCCTTGCGTGACTTTTGCGCTGCAGTTGCGTCACTTTTTTGGCGCAAACAATGCGGCCTATTTACAACGTGATGCATCTAGGGAGATGTGTCACGTTGTAAAGCCCTGCGTCACATTATACCTGCGTTAGGTATAATGTATGCAGGGTGGGCGTTCCCACACAGGAAGGCCTCGTAAAAGTGACTACAAGATTTCACTGCGTCACTTTTAGGACGCCACTGCGTCAAATCCTTACGCCTGCTTGAAGCGTATTGGTAATAGGCCTCAACACGCATGCTGGAGTTGCGTCGTGCTTGCGACACGACTCCAGCAATGCGTGACTTTTCCGCCAACAGATGCATCAGAATTTCTGACGCATCTGTCAATCCTTGCGCCATAGTGCGCCGTATTGTAAATACGGTGCATCTATGGTGGCGCAAGCGTTTCTAAGGGTGGCGCAGGGAAAGTGACGCATCTATACAGATGCGTCACTTTCTTGTAAATCTGCCCCTCAGTCTTTATCCTGTAGGTTGGCTCTGGGATCAGCTTTTAGCCCAGCACTATTCAGTGCCTAGTTGCCACCTTTGGTCCCCCTTAATAGGAAGTCTGTTCTCTTTTCATAATAATGAGCAGATGATACTTACTGCTAGTTACACTGGCAGGTCCTAAACAGGTCAGTTTTCAGTCCTGCCTGATCTCCATCGCAGAATGGATGCCTGCCAACACATCAATGGAAAACGCTGAAAAGGGGTCTGGTATTTACAGATCCTCCATCTCCCTGGACTTCAGCATGGATGTCCATTCAACTTGTCTCCCTACATGATTACAGTTAAGATTGCTCTTATCCTATGTTTTCTGGACGGCTCAGTGCTTTCTTTTGCTCCCAGGTCAATAAAGTTTCTTCCGCCTGTTTAGCATTAATGTACTAATCTAAACCTTCTTTTCCTGAATCATGCAGAGCATGTCAAGGCGTGATTTCTTCTGGATTAATGTATGGTCACATTATTTAGTCGGGCTTCCCAATGCACCTGCTACACAGATTCCGGATTATATAAATTATAGTAGCACATTTGCAGATTTCTTCATTAACCAACCATGGGGCATATCTACAAGGGCTTTATCTCCGCTTTTTGGCTTTTAAAGCCAAAAAAGCTGAGATAAAACTATCGCCCTATTAACAAGAGGGTGCTAACATGCATTGGCGCATGTTAGCACCCTTTTACCCGACGTCGGGGCATATTATCAACGGCCAGCGATAATTATCGCTGGCCGTGCTTAGCGATAGATTTCTTATCGCTGGCTATCTCTGGAAATTATCGCCCTGGTAGCGCGTTATTAACAACACGCTTCGCCAGGGCGATAAAAATTCCGGAGTTAGCGAGGTTATCGCCGTTTTGCAGGGAACATCGCTGGTTTTCCAGCAATGTTCCCTGCAAAACGGCGATACCTCTGCTGATACGACCCTGTGGTCGTATCAGCACAATCCACCCCTATGTTAGGGATGGCTAAGTCGGGATTATAGCAGACGTTAGATTTTGGCGAAAACGGCCGTTTTCGCCAAAATCTAACGTCTGCTATAATCCTGTGAGCTGCCTTGTAAATATCGCGATGTGCACATCGGCGATATTTACAACGTAGCCCATCTGGGGTACGCCAGTAACGCCCACTTTGCATCTCATTAGAGATGCAAGGATGGGCGTTGGGGAAAGGGCGATAGTGCAGGGATTCACGCGATAGCGTGACCTTGCTGATTAGGCGATAGTATTATCGCCGCTTTCCGTCCGAAAACGGACGCTAAAGCGGCGATAATTGACTATCGCCTGGTTGTTAATATGCCCCGTCTCCCTTTGCATCTCTAATGAGATGCAAAGTGGGCGTCACTGGGCAGTACAACCTTGTAAATATCGCTGATTTGCACATCGCGATATTTACAAGGCTGCCAATGCATTTTAGCAGACGTTAGTTTTGGGCGAAAACCGCTGTTTTCGCCGAAAACTAACGTCTGCTAAAATGCAGACTTAGGCATACCTAATATGGGGATGGATTGTGCTGATACGACCACAAGGTCGTAAGGGCAAGGTTATCGCCGTTTTGCAGGGAACATCGCTGGAAAACCAGCGATGTTCCCTGCAAAAGGGCGATTTCCACCGCTATCGCTGGTAATTATATCGCCCTGGGGAAATGCGTTGTAGATAACGCGCTAACAGGGCGATATAATCAAGCGATAGACGGCGATAAGTAGAAAAGCTAGATATGCCCCCATGTTTCGCTCCATGTGTTCAAACAGGAGAGGTACCGCAGGTGTCCTTCAAAAAACGAGGCTCCGCATGAGCCTCCCTGGAAAATGAGAGAGGCACAGGCCACTGAAGGGACATGTGTGCCTTCAGTGACCTAGTAGGTGCAATCACTGATTTGGGAAATCAGAGGCGCAGGATGCACCGCTTCAGTAAATGAGTTACTGGATAATTTCCTTTGGGGTAAGAGAGGGATATCAAGCAGGGGTGTGCGAAATTCGCATAATTTTCTTTATATGTAATTACTCAAAATTTAAGAAAAAAATGCAAAATTACCTAAAATGCAAAATTGTCTTTTATCGCTATATGTTGTTAGTGTGAAATGCATTCACGCGTCCCGGACACATTTCACACTATAAAATACCTCAAAAAACATTAGTGCTGCAAAAAAACAGTAGTTTGCATTCTATTCTTTCACATTTTTCCCGTGCTTCCATGTTATGATTTTTGCCAGAACAGAAATGAATTCAGGGGGCTTGGAGTAATGACATAATTTAGGAAATTTTGAATAACAAGCATTACTCAAAATGCCAGAAATTACTGAAGATTACCCTGGTGTAACAAACATTTTGCCCAGTCGTACTCTCAAGATGTCCCTTTTTGATAAAAATAAAAAGGGCAGGTGCAGTGGCAAACTCGTGACTTGGTGGGTGGCTATGTTTGGGCTGGGCCGAGGCGGCCCCTCTACAGTACAGCAGCTTTGTGGCCTGCAAAACCCTAAGGAGCTTATTTACAAGCTCTGTGCGCCACAGAAACACTACATTTTGTGATGTTTAATCAATCAGGAGCTTGTAGAGCGTGACTACTCACCTGTAATGGGGGGTGGGGGATGGTGGATGGTGGCTGGTCTGCTGAAGGTGCTGTGGTTCAGTCGAAGAGCCAGGTCTTGAGGTTCTGCCTGAATTGAGGCAGTGATGATGATTGCCTAAGGTGGAGAGGCAGGGTGTTCCAGGTCTTTGCTGCTAGGTAGGAGAAGGATCTTCATCCGGCCGTGGTCTTGCGGATATGTGGAACGGTAGCCACAGCCAGTTGGGTGGAGCGGAGGTCTCTGCTGGGTGCGTGGAGTGCGAGGGGGTGGTTACGTTATGCAGGTCCCGCATTGAATAGGGCTTTGTTTATCATGTGTGAGGAGCTTGAATGTGATTCTTTTGTTGAATGGGAGCCAGTGGAGGTCTCTCAAGTGGCCGGTGATGTGGCTGCGGTGGGGGATGTTGAGGATGAGTCTAGCAGAAGCATTCTGAATGTACTGCTGTTTCTTGAGGAGTTTCTGGGTGATGCTGGCGTAGAGTGCGTTGCCGTAGTTGATTCTGCTGCTGATGAGTGCGTGGGTGATTGTCTTTCTAGACTCGATGGGGATTCACTAGAAGATCTTTCAGAGCAGGCATGGCGTGTGATGTTCTGGTGGCACACAGGGCTTGGCCATATCTACAAGGCCATGTAAAGCCACCCTGCTTGGCTTTTCATGGCATTTTAGATCTGGAGTGAGGCAACGGAGCGCAAGTCACTGCATTACCTCACACTATGATGGAGAGGCGTGCCATGGGCATTAAGGTGGGTGTTTCCACGTAACTCCCATGGCATTTGACACATTCCCAGATTTACAACAAGTTGCAAACCTGGAAATGAGTCAAAAGCCTACACCTCCCCAGGGAAGGCATAGGGGAGGCACAACGAGGAGAAATAACATTATTTGTCCTAGCTTTTTTCCTATTTCTATGTGTGCTGCATTAAAAAAATTGTAAATGAGGCCCTGAGTGAGGCGCAAAGTTTTAATGATGAAGCTCACTGTCCTTAGTACCTTAAGCTTTGGGAAAACACTTTGGCCCATATGACATAAACAGCCTTATGTTTATACTAGGTTTGTACCTGGGGCACTGGTGGATCCCCATGGTAACAGTGGGGGAAATAAGGGTGTCAAAGGGGACCCAATCCACCCTCGGAGAGGAGAAACTACACAGCGCCTTCCACCAAGTGAAAAAATTCCCACCAGGTAATCCATTTGTTCACCTGGCATGAATGGTCTGATGGGTGGGCATGAGAACTCTATTCTTTTTCCAACACTCATGTTTGGAAGGGCATTTTATGTGTAACCTCTCTTCACCCAAGCATTCCCACACAGAATGGGAAGACTTCTGGCCTGGCGGTAAATGAGCTACAATTCAACCTAAGGTCTCAAAGATGGCATATGTTGCTTATGTGAAAAACCTTTCTGTGGTCTCTTATTTTCTGTAGGTGTGAAGTTTAAACGGTAAAGAAAACTTAAGAAGCACTTTCAACTTGACCAGTTCACACAGTCTACTACAAGATTGAGTGTTACTGGTGAATCCTGGACTGCCCACTTTATATAATAATGCGAACACTTAAAAAGAATTTTTGTAAGAAATAAGGAAAATAAAGTTACTGTTATGGTTTAATATATCAATTGCTCAATTGGTATAAATTGTCCTTGCATTGTAATGCATTTGAACATGGCACTATTTTCTGCACCCTTGAGTCCAAAATGAAGCCGAAGATGCATTTTGCGCCAAAGAAAATAGCACTAAATGCAACAGAATGCGAACAGCAGCAGCCAGCAGCCATGCACACTTTGCTCCTGTGCTCTTTCAGTAGGCATTTTTGCCCTAATTTACTCTAAATTATGTCAGTGGACGTAATCACATAGGGGCATATCATCAAGGGCCTTATCTCCGCTTTTTTGGCTTTAAAAGCCAGAAAAGCGGAGATAATGTATTCGCCCTATTAACAAGAGGGTGCTAACATGCATAATCGCATGTTAGCACCCTTTTTCCCTACGCCTCCCTTTGCATCTCTAATGAGATGCAAAGTGGGCGTTCCTTCCCAAAATAACTGGAGAAATGTCGGTAACCGACATTTCTCCAATTATCAATGGGCACGCTAACAAGCATAGCGATAAGAAAAGTAGCGCTAACCGCGGTTATCACTACTTTCCTTACACCTGCTTTTAGTTTGACTTAGCCATGATATCCAATGGAAGGTGGATATCATGGTTAAGTATGCCCTGCCCTATCAACAACGTAGCGCCAAATGTTGTGCGATTATCGCTGGAATCCCAGCGATAATTGCACATTTGGCAGCTAACTCGGTTATTTTTATCGCTCTGGAGATAAGCGTCGCTGATAGCGCGCTATCTCCGCGATAAAAACAAGCGATAGCCGGCGATAATTATCCTACCGCTAAGTGCGCTTAGCGATGATTATCGCCGGTTGTTGATGATATGCCCCATAATTTTTGGTAATTTTGCGTTACAAGAGTATCGTTAAATTACCAGAATTACTCCAATTACCCTGGCATAATTTCACCCAAGTCTGCTTTAGAAGAAATGGTGCTAGTTCTTAGATATGAACGTGTCAATCTTGCATGATCTGTTTCCACTTTGATAAAATATTCGGGGGCCTATTAGCAATAACCGGCGATAATTATCGCTAAGCGCACTTAGCGCTAGGATAATTATCGCCGGCTATCGCCGGTTTCTATCGCGGAGATAGCGTGCTATCAGCAACGCTTATCTCCAATGCGATAGAAACCCCTGCTATCGCTGGAAAACAGTGCGATTATCGCTGGAAATCCAGCGATAATCGCACTGTGACCGGCGATAGCTTGCTGATAGGGCAAGGGGGATTTAGCCATGTAATCCACCTCCCATTGGATTACATGGCTAAGTCAGGTCTGGACCAGGTGTAAAAAAACAAGCGCTAATAGTGTTTAGCGCTGGTTCCTTTATCGCCTTGCTGGCCTCCCTAATAGGCGATAGCGATGTTAGCGACTATTTCCAGTCGCTGCCAGGTTGGGAACGCCTACTTTGCATGTCATTAGCGATAAATATCGCTGGCATGCAAAGTGGCACCCAACCCGGTCGCTATCGCCTAAAAGCTGTCGCTAACAGTTGTTAGCGACATCTTGCTAATAGGGCGGAAAACAAATCGCCGCTTTTACGGCAAAAAGTGCCGCTAAAGCGGCGATAAGGCCCTTAGTAATATGCCCCTCGGTTATTAATTTAACAAGTATAGATAAAGTGTATCTTTTTCATTTTAAATGATTCACTTAAAAGGATAACTTCGGGGGATATTCATTAAAGGCAGGAATAAATCTGATTCTTATTTCTCCCACCAAGGAGTCATTAAGAGTTGTGTATCTTGCAGTTTTCCCAATTTCTTCCATTGTTATCAATTTGCAGCGGTGGTTTGCGTGTTTAGCCACAGAGTGGCGCTGTGGGGTTGTGTTGTAGCTGCACCGATCCAGGCAGAGAATAAGACCGCTTCGAGTAATTCTATTGTTTACTGTAGGAGAGCAGAACCATGTATAAGGTATACATTCTTTTTATATGTAGCTGCAATTACAGAATGTAAAAATATTTAGACTGGCATTTCCTTAAAAGTTGTTACACGAGGTTTTTTTTACTTTTTTAAAAGAACGCGCACGAGTGCTGTAGAAAAGAACTTTGCCACGCCTATCTCATGTAACAACTAATATCTGGCATTTTCAATCAGGGTAATTTGGAGAGAAAGTACTTGGAATTTTTATGCTCTGTGGGAAAATGCAGCCATCTCGTAACTGATGGGCATCTTTTCTCTGTATCCATTAATGGCACACTCACCATTAGGTGTGTGATTTTGTCTTGCTGTCTTAAGTCTTGCTTCAGAGCTCTCTCTCCCTCTCGTCCTGCGTGTCAGGCGGTAAACGTCTCCCTCTTTTGTGCAAATCTGCTAGTTCCAGTCACCGAGGCGCATTAAAAAATGAGGGAACTGAACTGTAATCCTGAGTACAAGGGGGGCTGGTTCACTGAGTTTAGGGTGGAGTCACACACCTGGCGAAACGTAAGATGTTGTGTAACTATTATGCTGGCTTTTGACCTACAGATAATTGCATATAAAATATAATGCAATCAACCAATCAATCAATCAATCACAAGATTTGTAAAGCGCACTACTTACCCGCGAGGGTCTCAAGGCGCTGAGGGAGAGGAGGGGGGGTGTTGCCGCTACTGGTCGAATAGCCAGGTCTTGAGTCGTCTCCTGAAGGTCAGCAGGTCTTGGGTCTGTCGTAGGTTGAGGGGAAGGGTGTTCCAGATCTTGGCGGCGCGGTGAGAGAAGGATCTGCCTCCGGTGGTGGTTCTCCGGATGTGCGGGACGGTGGCCAGGGAGAGGTCGGCGGAGCGGAGCTGACGGTTGGGAACGTAGAAGGAGAGTCGACTGTTGAGGTAGGCTGGGCCGGTTTTGTGGAGTGCCTTGTGTGCGTGGATCAGGAGTTTGAAGGAGATTCTCTTGTCGACGGGGAGCCAGTGCAGGTTTTTCAGGTGGGGGGTGATGTGGCTGTGGCGTGGAATGTCGAGGATCAGGCGTGCAGAGGCGTTTTGGATTCTTTGCAGTCGTTTGATGAGCTTGGTCGGGGCTCCTGCGTAGAGGGCGTTTCTGTAGTTGAGTCTGCTGCTGACGAGGGGCTGGGTGACTGTTCTTCTCGTGTCTGTCGGGATCCACCTGTAGATCTTGCGGAGCATGCGGAGGGTGTTGAAGCAGGAGGAGGAGACTGCGTTGACTTGCTTGGTCATGGTGAGTGTTGAGTCGAGGATGACTCCCAGGTTGCGTGCGTGGTCGGTTGGTGTCGGGGGTGCCCCTAGTGACGAGGGCCACCAGGAGTCGTCCCAGGCTGATGGGTTGGAGCCGAGGATGAGGATCTCCGTCTTGTCTGTGTTCAGCTTAAGTTGGATGCACTTCATCCAGTCGGCGACGGCTTTCATTCCTTCGTGGAGGTTGGATTTGGCGGTGAGGGGGTCCTTGGTGAGGGAGAGGATCAGTTGAGTGTCGTCGGCGTAGGAGATTATGTTGAGGTCGTGCTGTCGGGCGATGCGTGCGAGTGGAGAAATGTAGATGTTGAACAGTGTCGGGCTGAGGGAAGATCCCTGGGGTACGCCGCAGATGATCTCGGAGGCTTTGGATCGGAATGGGGGGAGGCGGACGCTCTGGGTGCTGCCGGAAAGGAAGGAGGTGGTCCAATCCAGGGCCTTGTCTCGGATCCCTGCGTTGTGGAGGCGGGTGCGTAGTGTGCGGTGGCAGACAGTGTCGAAGGCGGCGGAGAGGTCCAGGAGGATGAGGGCCGCCGTCTCGCCGTTGTCCAGCAGGATCCTGAGGTCGTCTGTGGTAGCGATGAGGGCGGTCTCGGTGCTGTGGTTGCTGCGGAATCCTGACTGGGAGGGGTCCAGGATGCTGTTATCTTCGAGGTAGCGGGTGAGCTGTCTGTTGACGATCTTCTCGATGACCTTAGCTGGGAATGGAAGCAGGGAGATGGGCCGGAAGTTCTTGAGGTCGCTCGGGTCCGCCTTGGGTTTTTGAGTAGGGCGTTGATCTCGGCGTGTTTCCAGCTCTCTGGGAAGGTCGCGGTCTCGAAGGAGAGGTTGATGACGTTGCGCAGGTGGGGTGCGATGGAGCTGCCGGCTTTGTTGAAGATGTGGTGTGGAAAAGGGTCTGTTGGGGAGCCGGAGTGGATTGTGCCCATGGTCTTGATTGTGTCCTCGGTGTTCACGTTGACCCAGGCTGTCAGGGGGTCGTGGTCGATGGGGTGCGGCGGGTCTGATGTGTCGGGGCCTGTTGGGGTCGTCCGGGAGTCGAAGCTGTCGTGGATGTCGGCGATCTTGCGGTGGAAGAAGGTGGCGAGGGAATCACACAGGGCTCTCGACGGCGGGATGTCGTTGACGTTGGAGCTGGGGTTGGAGAGTTCCTTCACGATGCTGAAGAGCTCCTTGCTGTTGTGTGCGTTGTTGTCGAGGCGGTCTTTGAAGGAGGTCCTCTTGGCGGACCTGATGAGGTGATGGTGGTTGCGGATGGCGTCTTTGTGGGCTGCGCGGCTGTCCGGCATCTTCTCGCTGTGCCATTTGTTCTCCAGTTTCTGGCAGGTGCGCTTGGATGCTAGGAGTTCCGGGGTGAACCAGCTGGCTCTCTTGCTGGTGTCTTTGTAGGTTGGTTTTTTCAGCGGGGCTAAGGTGTTGGCGCAGTCGTCCATCCATCGTCTGAGATTGCGGGCAGCGGCGTCGGGGTTGGAGGGGTCGTTGGGTGGGCTGAGTGCGAGGTTTGTCTGGAGTTGGTCTTCGGTGACTTTGCTCCAGCATCTGCGGGGGATCTGTAGGGTGCGGTGGTGTGCGGCGGGTTTCCGGAAGGTGAAGTGGATGCAGTGGTGGTCGGTCCAGGTGAGTTCGGAGGTGTGGCTGAAGGAGACGTGGGAGCTTGAGGAGAAGATGGCGTCGAGCGTGTGTCCGGCGATGTGGGTCGGCGTCGTGACGAGCTGTTTCAGTCCGAGGTTGGCGAGGTTGTCGATCAGGGTGGAGGAGTTGCTGTCGTTGTTGTTCTCCAGGTGAAAGTTCAGGTCTCCGAGGAGGATGTAGTCGGTGGAGGTCAGGGCGTGCGTGCTGATGAAGTCGGCGATGGAGTCGCTGAACTGGGGTCGGGGTCCGGTGGGTCTGTAGATGAGGGTGCCTCTTACGGTGGTGTTGGGATCCGTGTGGATCTGGAAGTGCATGTGTTCGGCGGTGCTGAGAGTGTCGTCGGTGCTGTTCGAGACCCTGATGGTGTCTTTGTGGACGATGGCGATTCCTCCTCCGATTCCGTTGGTGCGGTCTCTGCGGGTGATCTTGTAGCCGTCGGGGATGGCTATGGCGATGTCGGGTGCGGAGGATTCGTTCATCCAGGTCTCTGTCAGGAAGGCGACGTCCGGTGATGAGGTGTCGAGTAGGTCCCAGTGCTCGACGGCGTGTTTGCGTGCGGAGCGGGTGTTTAGTAGGATGCACCGGAGATGGTTGAGGTCCTTCACACACCTTAAATCACGAATAAATGAAGTTCAGGGGGCGTGGTCTGGCAGAGTGGAAACGGCGGGTTGTAGACACAACTAGCAGACAACCCAGCAGCCCTCACCACGCTTACACCCTCCATCAACAATGATGTAACATTACCCCGACGCTCTGAAACACTACCTGAGACTTACGAACAAAGGGGCTTATTTACAAGCCCCTTGCGTCACCCGTACAACACTTTTCCCATGTTAAAAATGACGCAAAAGTGGCGCAAAGGGCTTGTAAATAAGCCCCAAATTGTGAACTTAGTAGCAAGTTTTTTTTAAATGCACTCCTTCCACACGATCTCCCAAGATGGTGGCCATTACCTCCTAAATATACCATCAAATGTGCAGCACGGTCTGTATGCTGACATCAATTCTTCTCAATCTAAGCGCTTCTGCATCCTCCATCAGTGGGAAGCGCACTGATACATAAAACACAATCTACTGCTCTCACAACACGCTCAGCTCAAGACTGCCACTCCACTTACTAAGCCGGCTTTTCCCTTAACCCTTTCCATGTGTCCGTCGGCCAACGGCCGTCGCGAGCACTACCTCCGTAGTGCTGCGCACGTCCGTTGGCCGACGCGGCCCCGCCCACTCAATCAAACCGCCGCACCGCAGCGGAATTGCCGCCGCGGTTAAGCGGTTAAGATTGAAAATGCACTGGCAGTTCAAGTATTAACTTCCAATCAATTTTTCCTTTCATGAGCCCAGCATTTCCTCTCTCACTTGTGCTCCTGATCAAGGCGTGCCGATGAGATTAGTATAAAAGTGTCTACATTGATCCCATGCATATTTCCTTCTCCTCTCTAGCACGATCTACTCAGAGTAATATCCACTCAACTCGCTCTCAGTTTAAGGCCTGAGAAGCAGACATGGGGATTCAAAGGTTCTTTTCTGCTGGCACCCCTTAACTAAGCAGTGTCACCAGTTCTGTATGCCTCTCATGTATTCTGCAGCTCAAACGATCACACTTGTTGACCTATCCAATTTTGTTGAACTGCTTCAGACACATCATCCATAGCAATCAATTGCACCATCACAAACTAATATGTCTATCTGAGTAGACAATCATTCTCCTAAAGTGTACCATGATCTAACAGACCCATCAATTGTACTGCTCAATGGCTCGTGATACATATACCTTTACACAGACTATAGAGCCCAACTCGCTTGGATCAATCTAAGAATCCTCCCAGCGACCAAAGAGAAAAGAATACTTTTGCTTTAAAGAACTCTCACCCACTAGGGGTACCCCTTGGTGGCCTACTTCATCATAAAGTTCCTTCCCATTCTGTTACGGAACGGGGAGTACTACAACCTGTGAGACGCATGGAAGCCCTCTGTTGGAAAAGGAATATGGTAGTGTTAATTGTTTAAAAATACCTGCCTGGTAGCCCTAACTTTAATCAGGGCATCAGCAGGTATGATTAAAAACTGAAAAAAGTTAGGAAGTCCTGAGGCACTAGTTGCCCATACTTCCTCTTAGGGCCATCATATTTCTGTCACTTATGCTCCCAAATGCTCTTGGCTTTTGTCAGGACAAATTATACTATCACAACCCACACATATTCCATAATGCTGACGTAACAGGCAAATTTATCATACATACGTCAAACACACCTAAACCACCTACGTGGTGTCTGTAAATGGGTATTTATATCAAGGCACTTAATAGTGCTCCATAGGTACACGGAGGAGAGGCGTACCTAATGTCACACAAACTCCAAGGTCCCCACCTGGCCTAATCGCATAAAATACCTCTGTCTGTGCCTACATTTGCAGGATGAAAGCCACAAGCATTTGTGAGCAAAGTGGCAGAAACATGTTGACGATATGGTGTAAGAAAGTACCCTCTTTTTGCATGGTTGCCCCCACTTTTTGCTAAACTGCTGATGTACTTTGACCGAGTGTGCCCTGGGTTCCTGCCAAACAGGTACCTAGGGCCTATGTTCTTTCCCTAAACTGCATTGAAAACAAAACCCAATTGGCACTCTTTTGCCACAGGTCAGTCCCTTGTAAATGGTAACATGGGTACTAAGGGCACTGTGGCAGGGAAGGCCTCTAAGGGCTGCAGCACTTATTGTGCCACCCTTAGAGGCCCTGTGCCTCTACACACACCCACTGCCATTGCAGGCTGCATGTTTTGGTGCAGAACAAAGTGAAGAGTCGACATAGCACACATCCCTGTGTGCCATGCCTACAACCCACTGCCCTGGCATAGGTCAGCCACCCCTCTAGCTGGGTGCACTATACCAGTGGTGAGGGTACAGGTGCATGAGCCCTGTACACCTACAGTGTCTAAGCCAATTCTTAGACATTGTAAGTGCAGTAATGCCATTAAGAGTATATGGTGCTGGGAGTTTGTCATTACAAACTCCACAGTACCATAGTGGCTTTACTGAAAACTGGAAAGTTTGGTATCAAACTTCTCAGCAAATTAAACCTACACTGATGCAAGTGAGGGATTTAATAAAAAAATGCACTCAGGGGGCATCTTATAGATGCCCCCTGAAAAGTGACCTAACACTAGTGTCCAAGCTGAGTGGCTGCTCGCCAGCTGCCACCACCAGACATGTTTCTGGACCCCTGGGTCGAGAGCCTGCTGCTCTCAGGGGTCTGGAACAATGCACATTCTGGGACGATGTGCCAAGCCTCCTCCCCCAGGATGGGCAGGGTCCACGAAGGGGAAGCTTTAAAGGCTTGCTGCCTTTGTGAGCTTCCCCAGGACTTTGCTGCTTCCAGCAACTGGCCCCCAATGGTTCTAACCCCCACTTTGGGCGGGAGAATTGGCAGGAAAACCAAGTGAGGAAGGGAGGTGTGCCAACCTTTGCCAACCCCACCCCTCAGGTGGGGAGGTGAGGTGAAGCACAAATCTCAGTCCCCGCCATCCAACCAACCAGAGTGAGGCATATGCCATCTTGCAGATGGGGGGACCCAGCCAACCAGAGTGAGGCATATGTCCCCCTCCCACTGGAGTGTGGCATAATAGGGGGTGTACCCACCCCAATGAACGGACCCATTGGTCCCAACCTTTACTTACATGTAACACCCCTAAATTTAGTATTTAGGGGCAACCCCGAACCTTGCCTCCTCAGACAAGAACCGACCAAGAAGAAGTGCCTTGCTGCAACTAAGAAGATGAGGACACCCACTAACTTGGCCCCAGGCCTACCGGCCTGTCCCCTCCTCGAACCTGCTACAGCAAAATCCCGGTGTGTCCTGCAGCCAGCAACCTCAAGAACCCAGAGGACCTGCCCTGCCTTCCACAAGAAAGACTGTGTCTCCCATGAGCACCAGATTTGCTCACCAACAGACTCAGACTCCAGCCAAAACCGTGAGTCTGCACCACTCTGCACCCATCGCCTACGGCCCGAGTTCGAGTGGGCCAACACAACAAAGAGGTCTCCCCGGCAATCCTGACCCGAGATCTGGTGATCTCTGACATGCCTCGAATCTCCAAGCAAAGCCTGCAGCCTCTTTCTGGAAGATCCCCCCGACTGCGACCGAGCTGGTAAGAAAACCCGACACCTAAAGACACCCTTGCACCCGATGCCCCACGGCCTGGGGTGGCCCAACCCATGGTGTCCCAGCATCCCAACTTACCTCTCCAACCGATGGTCACCTCAAGAAGATTTTCGTCCCCGAGCCTGCAGTCTTTGTTGCAACCAGAGAATCCCCTTTGAAAACAACAGGGCACCCAACGCCAAAACAGCACCCTGCACCCGGCCACCCCCATGCCGCTGTGGGTGCACTTTGTGTGCTAAACCGGATCCCCCTTTGCCCTGAGCGTAACACCAGGAGCTTTGCTCTCACAACCTTGTGGCCTGCTCGTGAGCAGCCACCAACCGGAGGCCCCATATCCCCCTTTGGATAACATTGGGCCTCAGCACTCTGCACCCGGCCGCCCTCGTGCCGCTGAGGGTGCTTTTAGAGTGCATCCTTGACCCTGGGGGAACCCTGGTTCTAACCCCAGAATACCAACTCCCACAACAAAGTACTTACCTGTTAACCGGTAACCACTTTTTCTCCATAGGAATACATTGACTATTTTTCCTTGAAAATTGTTCTAAGTGTGGAGTTATTTTTGTATGAGAACTTGGAAAACTGCAAATAACTAAAAACTGCTTTATTTACCTTTTCTCTGGGAAATGTCCCAGTGTGATATCTAGGCATATCACACTGAGTAGAAAAAGTAATCCATAAAGTAATCTGAAAAGTAATCAAAAGTAATTTAACAGTAATTCCCACTGTATTGAAAAGATTTACAAACTTGTAGCAAAGTCATTTCCATGCAGCTTGCTTGTATTGGTCAACCTGCTTTGAAAAGTACCATTTACACTTACCTGTACCAGGCTTGCTTGGTTCTAGAAAATAAATATAACTAAATAATATTTTTATACAAATCAAATTGGTCTGAGTTCAGTCTTTGAGTGTGTGACATCATTTGCTGATTGAGTGTGTACAATAAATGCTTAACACTACCCTCTAATAAAGCCTTACTGCTCACCCACACTACCACAAATAGAGAGTAAGATGCTATTTACTTTTACCTCTGCCTACCTTTGGAGTTCCACTGGACTGTGTACACACTATACCTCATTTTGGTATAGTATATACAGAGCCAGCTTCCTACAGATGGTTCTTAGATTGATCCAATCGAGTTGGGCTCTATAGTTTGTGTAAAGTTCTGTGTCAGAGGAGGGTTAGCCCAAGCTCAACAGCACCTCTTCACTCTCCTTAATTTGTTCATGATACTTATAGACATATAATTTGTACCCACACAACAGAGTTAACAATCTGAATTTTCATGACTAAATTCTATGACTAACGTGTCACACCATCAAGAATAACAAAATAATTGTTAAAAGCAGTAAAGCCGAAACACCAAATCCTGCATCCTGAATAAACATCAAATCAGACATCAGGGAGTTATGGAAGCATTCATCAAGAAGCTTTCTGATGCCCTCGAGCTTGCTGAAAGCATGCAACTGGAAATGTCAGGATGCAAAATAATATAAAGTAAATAGCAAAAAGGATTACAGAGACCGAGAACTGTACAAGCTGACCTGGGACATGCAGTGAACAAAGTGAAAAAAAGATATAACCATCACTGAAAACAACACCCTCAATCTATGGAAATAAGTGGCCAAACTGGAAGATAGAAACAGAAGGGTTAATCTTAGAATCTTCGGGTTACCTGAATGAATAAAAGATGAAATGGGCTCTTGCCGCAACCTTTTTTTTTTTTTGAAAACTGGAATTTTGAAGTGAGTACTCCCCTCCAACAAAACATTTGAACTTGTAAGAGCACCTTGGGTACCATCATACAGGCTGCCAAACCCTTTTAACAGCACAGTCCGAGACCGATTGTGTGCGCCTCTAAGATACCGCCACGTGAAGCAAATACTAGAGGTTGTCTCCTGAAATAAGTTCATAATGTGGAAGGAAAGAAATCAGCACCTCGAAGGATTACTCAAAAGATACTATTGTCACGCGGAAAGGTTTCCTGGCACTAAGGCAAAAACTATGCAACATGAAATTCCCATTCTCCTTTGTTCGACCTGCCAGATTCAGGGTTCACATAGTAGGGGAAATCAAAGATTTTACATGCCCACAATGACCTTGCAGCCTTCCTGGAGAATACTGGAAACTCTAAAATAGACACTGCAACATCCAAAGTTCCATGAAATGGCTTTTGACATGGTTTGATCGCCTACTGGTTACTTAAACTACTTTTATCTATTATCTCACCAGTTCAGGAAGTTAGCCACATAGAATGTCATGAATTGTAAAATATTTCAACTCTAATACCAACTTTAATTCCACTAACATACCTATGCTGTACATTACATTCTATTCCCATCATCCCTTAACTCCCTAATTCATATTCATTGATCTTATACCCTTATCTTCATCTTTTACCATGTTTCCTTTCAGCAATACAGCCATCTAATCAAACTTTAGCCCCTTGATAAACCAGTAGAATCACTATATATATAACCCTCTAATCCTCAACTCTTAACCAGATCTTGTGATACAACACATGCTTCTCAAAGCAGATACAGACCAGGACACAGTGTTTGAATCTCACTACTCAATTGTAACTTCTGCTCAGCTCTTCATCTGCATAAATTAATTTAGCAACAACGATTACAACTCACTGCTTGTTTATCATTCATGACTGGAGTTAGGTTAATGTTCACAATTTACAATGTTAAATAGATCACTATAGAATCCCAGAGAGAGAGGAAATAAATTTGTGGTTTTATAAGTTTGCTAGTTTTTTCTTTGCACATCAGTTTCTGTATTTCTTTTACTTTTTGTGAGAAGTTGGCCTGGCATATGCTGTCCACTAATTATAGTGGGCACCTTGCACCAGTCCAAACAACCCCTTATTGGAGATAGGTTAAAGACAACCTTTATTGAAAGCTATCCTAGTGGTAGCTATGGAGAGCAGCCTTCAGGCTAAGTCTTGAAGGAATGTAAAGCAGCTTGTTTTACCAGTCTATAATCTCTTGAGTGACCAAATGAAAGAGGAACACACCAGGTATATATTCAAAATATATGTATTTATTGCTAAACACACCCCTCTAGTCTCTTTATGAGGCTAGAGTTCGAAGTACATAAGTTATAAGTTAGTTATATACAGTAATAGCACAAATACACGTTTGAGCCCTAGGGGCGTACCAAACCATATACCAATAAAGTGGTATAAGAACCACGACTGAGCTAGACACAGGGCCTAGAGCCTGTAGAAGTGCTTGGACCACAAGGAACCACCCAAGGTAGTGACACAGGGGACCCACGGGGACGCGTGCAGTGTATGAACACAGCCGCGAATCGCCGTTGACTTCTATGGGGAAAGTCGCGGTTGGAATTTAAAAGAAAAGGGACACTTAGAGGAGGACTTGGAGCAAACCCTTTGAGAACTAGGCTGTTCTAGCGTCAATACCCACGGGAGCACCGGAGTACTCGAGTTACCTCACCCAGGGGAGCCGGGTGCATAGGTGTCTTTCGGGGTCGGGTTTCGTCGTCGCTTTCAATGGCGATCTGCTGCAAAGTGCTGCTGGCGGCCAAGTCGAAAGTGTTCGGGTGGATCCAAAGGTGGATCAAAGATTTGAAGAACCTGAAAGCAGAGGGGACAGAGTCTGGGTCACTAGCCAGTGACCAGGAAGGCGATGAGCAGATGCCCACCGATGTCGAGTGCCTCAGGTTGGTTGACGGTCGTCTTGACTCTTCAGCCACGAGGTCCAGGAGGCGTCGACGACGACGAGCAACCAGGGAGCCCAAGCAGAAGAAGATTGGCCTTCGGGAGGGCCTACTAGCCAACGGACTAGCGACCGCGAAGGAGCCTCGAGTTGACGCACGTGGAGCTGGCTCACAGGACACTCGTGGAGTGGAGGCCAGTGATCTTCGGTGCAGTCGGTGCTGGAGGCTGGGGCTACTCGGAGCCCAAAGCACCACTTCGTGGGAGACCCAGAAGAGGATGCACTTGCAAATGCAATCGGTGTCCAGGGGTCACGGTTCCACGTTACCCACGACAGCTACGGGCCTCAGCTTTGCTGGGGACTCAGGGCAGCCTCGGGGAAGTCTGGAAATCCACCTCTGGTGATGCAAAGACTTCGGCGTCCGGCGGGAGCTTCAGCGATGCAGACCGGACAATTGCTTCTTTGGTGCCTGCCAAGCAGGGGAGTCACTCCTTGACCCCAAGGGAGATTCTTCAGTCCTCTAATCTTGAAGTAGAGCGTCGAAGGTCCAGGATTCTGTGTCAGAGTTTTGTCCAGGTTAATCTAAAGTCCGAAGGACTGGGGTCCCATACTTATACTAAGGTAGGGGGTTGGACATACTCTGTGGACCCACCTATGGGAGGGTCAGGGCAGAGGGGTGGTTACACCCCTTTCCCTTTGTCCAGTTTCGCGCCAGAGCAGGGGCTGGAAGCCCCTGAGCCGGTTTGAACTGGGGTATGCACAGGGACACCAAATGTGCCCCCAGTGCAGGACTTCAAAGCACCATAGAGTGCTCCCGCCCAGCCCCAATACACACTATCCTGTCTGGGGAGGTGGTTACACCTCCCTGGGACAGGAAACCTATTGTCCAGGCCTCCCTGCCGGAGTTTCGGTCAGCAGCAGGAGGCCAGACTCGTGTCTGTGGCAGCGGCATCCATTTTGTTATGCCAGGGCTCTGGAAAGTCAGTACCGGGTATACTGGTGTGTACATGTCTCTCCCTCTAGAAGGGTGAAATGCTACCCCCGCCGCCAAAACTGGCGGGGGGTAGTATTCCAAGATGTTTGACACCAAACACAACATGTTTCCGTGCAGCCATCCCAAAGTTAGCATTTAACGCGAGGTTATAATGCGCTTAAGAGTATATGGTCGGGCTGCACTACAAACAGCATCAGAGAAGGGTCTCCGAACGCTGCAGAGGGGCCCAGCTCATTCAGGGGCACCCTCTCACGTAGGAACCACGCACTCTGCCTTCAGGATTGATAAGGCCTGCCATAGGAGTGACTTATAGGTTTATATGTGTGTATGTATGTAGTGATATAGGTAGCCTATATCACAGTAAGAGGTGCATGCACCACCTTACCCAGGCTGCAGTAGCAGACCTGTGGTGTCATTTTGGCTGGCCTTCCAGGGGTGGCACAATACATGCTTCAGCCCCTGGCAGGCCTCTGAGGTACCTATGCCCTGGGTACATAGTATACCATATACTAGGGACTTACAAGGGCACTCCAGATTCCAATCAGAGATGTGCCTAGGGCACATGGAAACCATTTTAGAGAGGAAGCAGCTAGGCTGGGGTTCTGATTAGCAGGGCCCCAGCCAGACTAAAGTCGAAAAACAGTGAAGCATCAGCAAAAAGTGGGGGTACCCATGTGAAGCAGATCCTACTCTCCTACACTTTTCACCTCCGAGCATATTCTATCTCAACCTTAGTGGAGGGGGGTAAAAGGTATATGGGTGTGTTTGTGGTAGGTGGAGCGTTCCTACAGCTAAAATATTTTTCTTTTTTTTTCTTTTTTTTCTTTCTTTCCTTCTCATTCTGATTTTCTACTTCTCTTTTCTATCACCATGTGGCCTAGTTCTTCCAAACACACATTCTCTTTATGCGTTACTAAAGCTTATATCTACTTTACTCCACAAAATATAGAGCCTGCCTGAGATGTCCTTCCTTTTCTTTTCTGGTCCTGTTCTATATCGCTGTCTCTATCTTACCCTTTCTACCTTCTCTTTAACTTTCCCTGTAGGCCAGATTAGAAGCCCACAATTATTCTCAAACACACTTTTACTACCCATCTTTATCTCAATTTATACAATTTGCTTAAAAGTTGGAAATTATCTTAAGATCAATACATTAGCTTTGTAGTACATTGAACAAGACTAATATTGTTTTTGACATAACTATGGGGGTCATTAGGATGGCGGGCGGTCAGCGGTAACGGGGCCTGTCATGCGGCGGTCCCGCACCCCTAATTATGATGCGACCGCCACCGCGGCGGTCGCATCTGGCAATTTAACATTGTGGCGGGTGCTGCTGGCTGCAGCACCCGCCGCAATGTCAAATGGCCATGTTGTGCATTTCCATGCACAACGTGGCAGGCACCACACAGTGCCTGCCACCTTGTGCATGGAAATGGAGGGGGGTACCATGGTACCCCCCCAGTGCACAACTGCCCCCCCCCACAGAGGGGGCCCGCGTAGGGTCCCGAAAGCCAGTCTCCGCCTGTCTTTTTGCGGCAGACGGAAGGGCTCATCCTAATCACTACGGCGGTGCCTGCACGGCACCGCCGCAATGATGCCCTGGTTCCGGGTTCCGCAAGGCGGGCGGAAAAGGACCGCCTTGCGGGACCATCCGCTGCGGTACCAATGTGATTACCACCGCCATCCTAATTTGGCGGTGGGTGAATCACATTGTGATGGCGGGAGGATCGCCACCGCAGGCCCGGCGGTGGCGATCCTCCCGCCATCATAATGAGCCCCCAAGTTCCCTCTTATGTTGGTCGATGCATTGCATATGAAGAAGGATTGTTTCAGGTAACTACTTATTTCTTTCTGTTATGTTTTACCCTTGAAAACAATAAAAACACTGAGATAAAAATAAATGCAAGCCAAACTAATCTGTGGGGAAGGCACTGTGCTGATAGGAAAGCTCAGTTTGTTAAAGTGAATAGTTCAGATGTCTGTATGTGGAACTAGAGGACATCTCATTTGAATCCTGGTTGGTGTACTGGGGAATAGTTATGTGTATTTTATAGAGATATGAGGTCCAAGCCTGTGATTATGTTAGTCATTAAAAACGTATTACACATAGTATAAAATAGGCAGTATAAGATAGGGTGCCACAAAATGGGCAAAATTATTCAGTTTTTAAGTGCTTTCAAAGTTATATTTTTAGTAACACACAATCGGACTCTACTTTGTGCAAACCTTTCCAGTACTCATTTAGGAGCACATGCCACACCTAGAAGAACAAGCATTTGCAAAGCAATCGGTCTCGCCTTTGGGACCTTATATGTATTTAGCTATGCAGCACATTAGCCTGGGTGCTGAAACATCTACTGTTCTTTAACATGGAGGGAAAGTAAGCACCAAACTGGATGACATTGCTAGGTATGGGAACACATGGAGAGAAATATTGCCTTTCAGCGGGCAATGGTATAGCCCAAAGCTCTGTTTTTAATATAAAATCAGGGCCTTCGGAGGTCATATCACTGAAAATACAAGATTTGAAAAAAATATTATTGTCCACGGGTGCTCGTGGAAGACAATTTCTATGGACTGGAATCTAGAGAATGCTAAAGTGATTCTGGCATTTTACTGACCTCTGCTGGTCGTTTTCTATCAAGAAAGTTAAATAGAGGCAGTTGCCAGAAAAATTAAAAAAAGAAAGTCCCTCAGCAGAAAGCAATTCTGGTATTTTACTGACCTCTACTGGTTGTTTTCTATCAAGACAGTTAAATAGAGGCAGTTGAACAGAAAAAAAAGTCCCTACGCGGAAGCAGACAAGTCCTAGGGCTGATCTCCATAGCCCACAAAGTACATACACATATAAGTA
Source organism: Calotriton arnoldi (assembly GCA_963921515.1). Taxonomy (NCBI): domain Eukaryota; kingdom Metazoa; phylum Chordata; class Amphibia; order Caudata; family Salamandridae; genus Calotriton; species Calotriton arnoldi. The sequence goes on along the minus strand of CAWUFW010003186.1, from coordinate 1,564,813 downwards.
TATACTAAAATATATAAGTATATACTAAAGTATATACAAGAGGTCTTGAATGCTCGACCTAAAACAATATCTAGGTGCAATATCACCCTTGGTGAAACATGAGCAGAAGCGTGGATCCACTTTTAGGAACACAATCATATTTAGCTGCAAAAATGCATGTAGGTGTAAAATAACATTTAGGTGCAAAGGTAGCCTTTTTTTTAAGGTGGACACACTTTTAGGTGAAAAATATATGTAAGAACAAAATCAAAGTTGGTGCAAAATCAGCATGAGCATGGAACTCATTTAGGAGAATAAATCATATATATAGGTAAAATGTCATTAAGGTGCAAAATCCATTTTCTGTGCACAATAACCCTGGGTGCCAAGGAAACACCCATTAGATCTAATAACAGATTAGTATGTATGTGCTTAATCGGCCATGGTGCAACATTAACAAGAGCATGAAAACACTTCACAGAGCAAAATTCATATTTATGGGGAAATCACAGTTACATATTTAGATGTAAAATCATTTATGTGTAAAATCACATTTAGGAGCCAATTCACATTAAGGAGCAAAAATCAAATTTAGAAGCAAACATCACCGGCCGGGAGGTAAGTGTTTTGTTTTTTAATCTAATCCCCCCCACCCCTTCACTGCTGCTTTCCAGGTAGCAGCCTCGACTGCTCTCAGATGCCGTCTATCCTGCTAGCTCTGTTGTGTACGTTTTTTTTCCTTTTACTCTCAGATGCTGCCTATCCTGCTAGCTCTGGGGTGTACGTTTCTTTTCCTTTTACTCTCAGATGCAGTCTGTCCTGCTAGCTCTGGGGTATGCGTTTCTTTTCCTTTTACTCTCAAATGCTGTCTGTCCTGCTAGCTCTGGGGTGTACATTTCTTTTCCTTTTACTCTCAGATGCTGTCTGTCCTGCTAGCTCTGGGGTGTACGTTTATTTTCCTTTTGCTCTCAGATGCAGTCCGTCCTGCTAGCTCTGGGGTGTACGTTTCATTTCTTTTTATTCTCAGATGCTCTCTGTCCTGCTAGCTCTGGGGTGTACATTTCTTTTCCTTTTGCTCTCAGATGCAGTCCGTCCTGCTAGCTCTGGGGTGTACGTTTCATTTCTTTTTATTCTCAGATGCTCTCTGTCCTGCTGGCTCTGAGGTGTACATTTCTTTTCCTTTCACTCTCAGATGCTATATGTCTTGCTGGTTCTGGGGTGTACATTTCTTTTCCAGTGGCGGCTCCTCCTCTAAGGGGGAGGAGCGTCGCCTCACTGCTTTTCGCAGTGGAAAAAAAGGAAAACTAAATTGATAATAACTGTATGGGGCCAGCCAAACATTCATGCACACTTTGCATGTTCTCCATGAACATGCCCAGCCTCCCATTCGAAAGCTGAGCGCCGATCCACGGCGCTCAGACCAATCACAATGCTGCATTGGCTATCGGGAGGCTGGGAGCTGGGTGCTTCCTGCTTCCTTTGCAGAGAAGAAGCCAGGAAAAGGACACAGGAGAGGAGGCGGTGGCCAGCCAGCAGTTAAGTGTGTTTTTGTTTTTTAAACCCCCCGTCCTCCCACTCTTCCCCCCTCCCTGCCCCACTGCTGCTTACCGGGAGCAGCTGATACTGTTCTTTTCCTTTTACTCTCAGATCTGCTAGCGCTGAAGTTTACGTCTCTTTCCTCTTGCTGCCCGTCCTACTAACTCTGGTGTGTGCATCTCTCTTATTGTAACTCTCAGATCTGCATGCACTGAGATTTACTTCTCTCATCCTCTATTGCTGTCATTCCTGACAGCTCTGGTGTATACATCTCTCTTTCTCATGATGTTAGTCCTGATTGCTCTGAGGTACACCTCTTTTTGCACTTTCCCATAGTCCTGCTAGCTCTGGTGTGTGCATCTCTCTTATTGTAACTCTCAGATTTGCTTGCACTGAGATTTACTTCTCGCATCCTCTTGCTGTCATTCCTTATAGCTCTGGTGCGTATGTCTCTCTTCCTCAGGATGTTAGTCAAGCTAGCTCTGAGGTACATCTCTTCTTCCACTTGCCCATAGTCCTTCTGGCTCTGGTGTGTACATCTCTCTTTCTTTTACTCTCAGTCTTGCTGAGGTTTATGTATCTCTTGCTCTTGCTGTCAGATGTGCTAGATCTGTTGTGTATGTCTCTTCCTTTAATTCTCAGATTTGCTACTGCTGAGATTTACATCTCTACGTCTTGCAGTCAACAATGATAGCTCTGCTGCGCACATCTCTTCTCCTTTTACTTTCAGTTCTGCTAGCGCTGAGGTTTATGTCTCTCTTGCTGTCAGACCTGCCAATCTGCTGTATAAATCTCTTACTTTAATTCTTAGATCTGCTAGCGCTGAGATTTACATCTCTCTGCGTCTTGATGCCGGTGGTGATAGCTCTGCTGCACACATCTCCCCTGCTTTTACTGTCAGTTGTGCTAGCTCTGAGGTTTATGTCTCTCTTTCTCTTGCTGTCAGACCTGCTAATCTGCTCTATATATCTCTTCCTTTAATTCTCAGATCTGCTAGCGCTGAGTTGTATATCTCTCTCCATCTTGATGCCGGTGCTGATAGCTCTGCTGCGCACATCTCCCCTGCTGTTACTCTCAATTGTGCTAGCTCTGAGGTTTATGTCTCTCTTTCTCTTGCTGTCAGACCTGCTAATCTGCTGTATATATCTCTTTCTTTAATTCTCAGATCTGCTAGCACTGAGATTTACATCTCTAGGTCTTGCAGTCAATAATGATAGCTCTGCTGTATACATCTCTTCTCCTTTTACTCTCAGGGGGATATTCACAAGAATGTGCACTAAACATCTCCAAAAAATGTTAACGCAACTTTACATATCGCAGTCTATCGCGGGAAAATAATCCTGTGTTAACGTGGAATTCACAACACGGCGGTACCATGCAATAGTCTCCCTAAAACGCGGCCAATGTCCGCGATACAACCACCTCGACGGAGATAAAAACACAAACCACAACACCAAAAAACGTGCGATGAGCCCAATCGCGATGAGGAAAGCAGCGATAAGCAGCGCCAGGCCCGCGACACACACACGGCAGGCGGGAATAAGCACAACAAAAGCAGGAAAAAGGAAGACAAACCAAACAGAAAACAACAGCGAAGCACAATGGAGGCAGCCGTAGCTACTACACAACCCCACAAGCCCCATTGGCAACAAAACATTGTACATGGCAGTCCATCGTGGACAAGGTGAATGCAGCCGGAGAGTGGAGGAGGACAATGGAAGACAACCATAACAGCTGAAATGATGCGAAACGCACAAACAAGCATAAACACGCCAACAACCAGAAGGCAGCAATGCACACCGGAGGTGGGAGTCCAGCGCCACACCAGGACCTGGATGACATGGAGGAATGACATGGAGGAAATGGTGTCCACCACATCAGTCTGGAGATGGTGGCAGGAGTCGGGGACCGGAAACTGCTCAAAATCAACAGACACAACAGCAACAGGGAGAGGAACGACCAGGGACTGGGGGGCTGGGGGGAGATGGGCACAATGGCACACCTGCACAATTAAGCACAGCACAACTGCAGACAAACCATGCCCAAGAGTAACAACACCAACCAAGAGCACAAGTCACACAACTCGGCAATATCACACCACTGAACAAGCACAGAAGTGAAAACCACACTGCCTGAAAGGGAGAAGGGTGAGCCAAATCAGAGCCGAAGGGACATCTCACACACAATGCAGCACACACACATAGGAAACAGAGCACCCCAACACCGAACACAATGTGGCACAAACAGCAACATTTGCACAACCGAACACAGGACACAAGTGCACCCGCTTGTGGCCGGTAAATGGCCATACGCATCTGGCAAAGCACGAAACAGGGACATGATAATGCACAAGTACAAACCCACAGCCCTGATGGGGTAGCAATGCACGTATGGCAGGGACCCAGATAGGCCGTGACACACACATTGGCATACAAATCAAGACTCATCACAGTTGGAGACAAGTGAAGGTGCGTAAACTTTATCAGCAATTGCGTGTCAGTACGGCCAAGAGAAGTGCCACGACATGCAGACTAATGCAGCAGCATGTCTGAATGAGGAACGTTGGAAAGCGCCCATGTCCACCCCGGGGAGTCCATCACCCACACAAGAGAGTGCCAACTCGCGTTGGTTGTCCGCGCATGGATCCGGAGTCCAGGCCAATGCAGCCATGTCCACTGTCGTCTTGGGACATGTGACCAGATCCCCAACATGCATCCAGGCGTCGGGACACGTGCAATGGGTCACATTCAGTTGTGGCTGCAGGTACCTTGTCACTCGTCCATGAACGCGAGTGCAGCAGCGTAGGCCAAAATTTCCAATGAGAGCTCGTTGTCCACCACATCTAACATGTCGGCGACGTGACCCATCAGCTGTCCCGGACAGATGTGCTGACTCCAACCCCTGGCCCCAATTTGCACTAAAGCCCAATAGGGGAGCGGCTCAATGTGGTCACTGCACATGACAACTCGTGCAATCTCCCAGGTCCAGTTGCCAGCATGCATGCCAAACATCCAGGCATGCCATAAACGGGCATCACGGTGACACTCCTGGTCGTGGGCCAACAGGGGGCGCACACACACGTCGAAATCCAGGTCAGCTACCGTTACGTTGGAGAGGCAGACATCCATGGTCCACTCGAATATGCACGAGCGACAATGCAACACAGGCTGAACGCAGGTGACGTTGGCAAGGCGGAAGCTTAGCCGGTAACTGATCCGCAGCACTGCCAATGGCAGTGCCCCCTGTACATGCAGCAGACGTGCACGGTACAGGTCCACGTGACTGGAGTTGTGCATGTGTCCGGGATGGTTTGCCATTGCGTCAGTGGCTCTGCTTGAAGCGGCACTGTGCTGACCCGCGCCAGTCCTGTGGATGAAATGGCACAGCTCGGAGCAATGAGCAGTGTCTGTGTGCAACAGGTGCAGCCCTGGGGTGGGGCGGGAGTACGTGTGAAGGCCATTTCACGCACGCTGACTACGATCAAGGACTACTGCGTGTGGGATGTGTACAAGTTGGTCTCACGTCGGGCAGTGCGTAGTGTGGGAGTCGCCAGCAAATGCTATTGTATCTGTCAGGGGGTGCTGGGCACATGCAAGTCCCAGCTCGGAGCTGCAGATGTGCTACGGTCTGATAGTTCAGACAAAGGACCTTTCATCCCTACAGTAACTTCACCATCTGCTTGCATACAGGAGATGTACAGAGGCCTCTTGTGGGTGGGATGGGATGTCTGCGACCCAGGGAATCATGGATGATATGCCGAGCACGTGGCACATGAGCGGCCTCACTGTGTGTTACGTTGCCTCACAACTGCTCCTCCCTCCCACGAGCCCCCACACGTGTGTGCACTGCGCGGTTGTATCACGTGCACTCCTACGGCACACCATTGTCATGCCTGTTTGCGCATGTCCAGCGGCATGCCAACAACACCGTGAAGCTGGCCGTTGAGGGTGTGCGGCCACGTGAGTGTAGGCCAATGGTCCGGACAGGGCGGACACAGGTGTACAGTCCATGGCTGGCTGTGATTGCGCTACGATTGAGGCTAGGCATCTGACTTATGCAGCCACAGGACTGATACACATAACACTTGGCATGCACGAGACAAGACCCCGAGCGGTCTTGCGCTCCTACATCTCCCCGTACGTGCGGGCCTGCCCTCCGGGTGCATGCTACACTGCAACATCGACTACTGTGGCCCTGGTGGCGACAACACTCCAACACAGAGACACGCTTACCGCATTTCCTGCTCAAGGCCAGACCAGAGCCACGCCCTGAACCCCCTTGCTGAATCAGCACACCCCGTCGCTGACCTGACGTATGCCGGACCAGTACATGCCGCCTGTGCTTGCAGGGGGGGGCGGGCGAAGCTACATGTCCAAGGTCTTGGTCACTGCTGAGGTGACATGTTATTGTTCCCTGAAGACAGCACACTGTGATGTTGCAGGGCTCGGGCCCATCATGCTGACATAATGACCACACGGACACACTTGCTTAGATGGTGTGAATGGCTACGGGCACGTGCACCCGGCCACGTTTATTAGCAGGCTCACATGTCGAGTGACACCTGTGTTGGATGTGTGTGCGGTGTGTGTACACCAGCCATCATGGAGTGCCTGGTGCAGTCAAAACAACAACAACAGTGTACATCGTTAAGGACACAACCATTCAACCATAAAGGCTCCATGACTTGAGCTGCACAGAGTTAGTGGCCCCGGATGCACAGCGTCCTGCACGGGCCTACTGCCAAGGGCCGCTGACTTGCGGTGCACTGGGGCAGGGTCACGAGAGCAGAGCAGATTCTCGTAGATGACAAAGGGGGTTGTCGCGGAGTGTCTCGGTGAACAGTGGAAGGTGTACCCCCAGGGCATGATGCAGAGGGCAGAAGCACGCAGAAACAGTCACCATGGTGGAGATGAATGGAACAGACACATGCCGTACACCAAGTCCGTCCCAGCCAGATGATGATGCAGACAACCCCCAGGCCATGGACTCAGACGCCACCAAAGTCCAACCAGAAAGTGCCCATGACTCATTACGCACAGAGTTAGTGGTACCAGGTCAGTTGTTGCTAGTGTTCGGTCACCTCCGTGACGAGGATCCGGCTTTCATCCGGACTGAACCGCATCTTCCTCTTACTCCTCTCCATGCGTTCACTGGTATGGACTCTGCCATTCATGAATCACGACTAAGTGCTGGATGTGGGACCTACTGGACCGCAGTGTAGGCCGGGGGCAGCGGTCAGCACGGGCCCACAGACACGCGTCATGTGCTTGCGATGCAGACATTGGCTTCACTGATCAGAGGGAGTATAGTGATGTGGCCGCTGCCACGGATTTGGGGTCACTGCCATTCAGGATTCAGGACACAGTTCCACATGTGGGACCTACTGGGCCGCAGTGTAGGCCTGAGCCCTCATCCAAGTGTCGCCGGCTTGCGTTGAACAGGGTTAGTGGCACCACGTGTCGCCGGCTTGCGATGCAGACTTTGGCTTCACTGATCGGAGGGAGTTTAATGATGTGGACGCTGCCACAGACTTTTGGTCACTGCCATTCAAGACTCACGACTCAGTACAACATGTGCCAACGACTGGGCCGAAGAGTACACCAGTGGAGTATGTCAATGAAAAAGGAGTACCGTGGGCCAGCGTCGTGGAGGCCAGCGATGGTCTGCGGTGGCTGCAAAGGTTACGGGACTGGGGCTTGGAGCTTGCACCGGCACGTGGTGGGCCCTCTTTGACACACGCCGGTGTCAGCAGGTGAGCGGAGCCTCCTTGGTGCGCTGGGGCAGGCATGACGGGTCTGGGGACCAGCGGCCCGGGGTGCAGCAGGCGCACAGGGACGCAGGCCCCGCTGCGCTCGGCACCGGCCTCGTGGCGGGCTGAGAGGCGCCGCCCTGGCAGACACATTGGCCATTCCTAAGGAGAACCACGCCCAGTGCGACGGGGTTTTTATTCACACCCCTACGCAGGCCTGGAATACGCAGGGCCAACCCACTCCACCCGGGCGTACAGGGGGGGACGTAACGTGCAACATTTCCGCGTTCTGCCCCATAGCTTGTGGGGGCATGGTAGCGTCTACTGGCCACTACACTCCATGCACCAGCAGTTAATGTCCACATGGCCATTTCCGTGGTTTGCACATTGAAGTCTGTCCGGCACCTCCACGCCACACCTGGCATTGGGTAGGTTCTCATTCATTAGTCACTTGCCGCTCTCGCACATGCCTGCTCCAAGCCTCTCCTCACATTCTGCTATTGTGTGGCTGTGGTGCCATGCCGTGGCTGGGTTGTGTGCATGGCAAGCCCAGGTTCCCAATGGAGTTGTGTCGTCGTGTCTGGTCGGTTGGCATGTTGTGTGGCATGTTGCATGTAGTTCTGCTGCATGCCCATTGCCAGTGTCATGAGTTGCATGACTGTGGGGTGGAGGTGTGTGGTGTGTTCATTTGGTACTTACCAACGAGCACTGCATTTCCATAGGTGCCATCCTGGGAGCGCTGGTTGATGATGGACTGTCGGGCGATGTAGGTATTATGCACTCTGCCTGGGGACTTTGCCACGACATTGTTGAGGAGTCCCGGGTGGTCCACTATTGCCTGCACATTCATGGGATGCGTGTGCTTTCTGTTGCGGTAGTTGTGTGCAGTGTCAGCAGGGGGCACGAGGGGTGCATGTGTGCAGTCGATTGCCCCCGACATGTGAGGGAATCCAGCTATGGCGTAGGGGCCTTGCTTGGTCTCCAGCTGCTCCTGCGCAGTGTGGGTGAAGTGGAGGTGCTGGGGTACCAGGCTGATGATGGCATCCAGGACAGGTGTGATGAACTTGGATGGGGCTGGCTGTGAGACTCCTCCGACTCTGGCAGTGAGAAATTGTGAGGCAGTTAGCGCGGGAATACTGGCGATGTCTGCAGTTTGTACCCGCTTGTGAATGGGGCGTTAAATCTATCTCCACTTTTGATGCGTTAAGGTGGCGATAACTGGGAGATAAGTCCTTGTGAATATGCCCCTCAGTTGTGCTAGCTCTGAGGTTTATGTCCCTCTTTCTCTTGCTGTCAGACCTGCTAATCTGCTGTATATATCTCTTTCTTTAATACTCAGATCTGCTAGCGCTGAGATTTACTTCTCTCTTCGTCTTGATGCCGGTGCTGATAGCTCTGCTGTTTACATCTCTTCTCATTTTACTCTTAGTTGTGCTAGCGCTGAGGTCTACGCTCCACTTCCTTTTGCTGTCATGCTGTCTACAGTTGTAGTGGTTGCCCATCACTCTTTGCTGTCCCAGGACGCATGTCCGAGATCAATGCTTACTAATGCTCCCCGTGGCTCGCTTCCAACACTTTCTCCAGCACATGCCTTGACTTTATGCCTTTTTCATTTGGTGAATGGTTCATTGCTACTTCATCTTTCTTATAAAGGCTGCATGTGACAGCGGAGGCCTCATTCTTAGGCCACGAGGCGAAGATCTGCGGTTTCTTATCTTTGCTGTAGCGTCTTTGCTGAGGAACCTTAACAAGGACTTCTTGGAAGGGGCAGTCAGAATCTGCTCTGTGTGCTGCAAACACATGAAGTAATGTGCCAGCAATTTCTGTGTTTCTATTTTCATGTTACTTCCGGTTATGGAGAAATAGATCCACATTAAATACCTCTCCTTCCCCCATACCTATTCATTTTTTTGTCAGTGGGTACTTGCCCTTCTGTCTTCACTATACCTAATTTTCACCTGCCTCCATTTTCCTTTTCTTATATCTTCACCACCATACAATTGTGGCTTTCGCTGTTTCTTATTCCAATGTCCTTCGCTTTTTTTCTGCTTCTAGCTCCCTAACTCTCTTAGGCCCTCCTGCTCTTGCTCAACTGTTCCTTTTCATGATGCTTCTATATTCCCTCATACTATTATATCGTGCTTATCTTCTGTTTTCTCATTCTCTCTCTTCTCTAACTCTCGCTCTCTTTCTTTTGCTGCTTCTCTATTTCCTCACCCATCTGTCTCTTCGAATTTACCAATTCCACTCTGTCCATCTCCTCCCCTCTATGACCAACTGTCATTCCCTATTCCTCTTTATTAGGTTCCATTTCTCTATGTCTCTCAAGTTCTCTGCCTTCTTCTATTATTTTTTACTCCCTCTCTCAACTTCTCCATCCCCGCACACTCTCTTTCTATTCATGTATACTTCCCCACCTTTCTCTCCGTCTCACTATACAATTCCTTCCCAGGCTTTTTGAAACCCAATTGAGTACCTTGAGTTCTAGAACATGAATCCCTTTTTTTCGAGTAGCATCTCCAACCTGCTTCTCTGTGACATCAAAGAAGTACAGGCCTACTTGGCTTTACTGATAGCCTCGAAGACTTTCTTCAAGATCTATTGAGAATAATGTTAGTGAAGGACTGGTTGAGATTGTGAAATGGGATACAAAATACACAACTGACTAAAGAGGCACTTAAGAGTGATCAACTAATTTCGATCTTTAGCCTACCAATAACATTTTTTTATATAGGATCTATACTTTCATTGCGCATTGTTTAGGATAAGATCCTACCTTGAGCGCTCTCTGAAGACAAAAGTACGTGAGAGGAGGTTCTTTAAGACAGGGGAGAGTTGGGACCGGAGGGAAGTAGTGTGTAGTGAGGATGAAGAAGAGGGTGAGGCAAATTGTACATCTGAAAGATTCGTGGGAGATTGCCCCTGTCTGCAGAGCTGGTGATACCTGCTGCTTGTACACAATTGCTAGGTGGCGACGTCAAGGGTCTGGACTCAGATACACATGAGCTCGAGCTGCCTCTTTGAACTTTCACCCAACTTGTGTGCTGAGTACTGGTACTCCTCTATAGTAAGGGGTCCCAACACTAGCCCTCGTGTGTATTTATTTCTTCCTCCTCCTGCTAGCGCACAGGTATATGTCTCTCTTCCTATCACTGTCACACTTTACCTGCATGTGTATGTCTCTCTTCCTTTTGCTGTCAGCCCTGCTACCTCTAAGCTGTATGTCTTTCTCCCTATCACTGTCAGTCCTGGTGGCTCAGAGGTACATTCCTCTCTTACTATGGCTGTCACTCCTTAACTTGATGTGTATGTCTCTCTCCCTCTGAATGCCAGTCCTGCTAGCTCAGAGGTGTATGTCTTTCTTCCTAATGCTTTCAATCCATACCTGGATGTGTACGTCTCTGTCATTCTTGCTGTCAATCCAGCTAGATCGCTCTGGGCTGTATGGCTCTCTTCCTATTGCTATCACTCCTTCTATTCTAGACGTGTATGTCTCTTTCTCATGCTGTCTCCCCTGCTAGCTCTCATTTGTATATCTTTGTTCCTATCACTGTCACTACTTCTAATCATGATGTGTATGTCTCTCTCCCTCTTTTTGGCTGTCTGCCATCTCTGAGGTGTATATCTCAGTTCCTCTTGCTGTCTATCATGCTAGCTCAGAGGAGTATGTCTCTCTTCCTATTGCTGTCACTATTTCTTACCTGAATGTGTATGTCTCTCTCACTCTTGCTATCAGGCCTGCAAGCTCTATGCGTATTTCTATCTTTCTAATGCTGTCACAGGGTTCTAATATGCATGTCTCTCTTCCTTTTGCTTTCATTCCTGCTAGCTTTGAGTTGCAAATGCAAAAGAAACAATTGATGGACGGAATGCTGGACAATGCAAACATTCACCCCCAGTCACAAGGATCTGGGTTAAATCCATCATTCTTTTGCTCACCACACCACCCCAGTTTGGACCCAGCCATATGCAAATCAGTCTTGACCCTGTTCCTTGTGGGAACAGTCTAGCCCGAACTGCCAAGCCAGGTCCTCCCTGGACCGGAAACAAGCATCCTGGGACCGGTTTCAGGGCATCACCCTTCTTCAGCCAGGCTAGCTTGAATCCAGTGGTGTAGTGAGCACGGGACCCACGTCTGGGCATACCCTTCCCACTTAGGGCGACAAATGCAAAAGAAACAATTGATGGACGGAATGCTGGACAATGCAAACATTCACCCCCAGTCACAAGGATCTGGGTTAAATCCATCATTCTTTTGCTCACCACACCACCCCAGTTTGGACCCAGCCATATGCAAATCAGTCTTGACCCTGTTCCTTGTGGGAACAGTCCAGCCCGAACTGCCAAGCCAGGTCCTCCCTGGACCGGAAACAAGCATCCTGGGACCGGTTTCAGGGCATCACCCTTCTTCAGCCAGGCTAGCTTGAATCCAGTGGTGTAGTGAGCACGGGACCCACGTCTGGGCATACCCTTCCCACTTAGGGCGACAAATGCAAAGAAACAATTGATGGACGGAATGCTGGACAATGCAAACATTCACCCCCAGTCACAAGGATCTGGGTTAAATCCATCATTCTTTTGCTCACCACACCACCCCAGTTTGGACCCAGCCATATGCAAATCAGTCTTGACCCTGTTCCTTGTGGGAACAGTCCAGCCCGAACTGCCAAGCCAGGTCCTCCCTGGACCGGAAACAAGCATCCTGGGACCGGTTTCAGGGCATCACCCTTCTTCAGCCAGGCTAGCTTGAATCCAGTGGTGTAGTGAGCACGATGGATTTAGGCCCAGATCTCTGTACTGGGGTGAATGTATGACATTGTTCTGCATTCTGTCCATCAATTGCTGTTTTTGCATTTGTCACCCCGAGTGGGACGGGTATGCTCAGACGTGAGTCCCGTGCTCTCCATGCCACTGGAATCAAGCTATCCTGGCTGATGAGGGCTGAAAGCCCGAAACCGGTCCTAGGATGCTTGTTTCCAGTCCAGGGAGGACCTGGCTTGGCAGTTCGGGCTGGACTGTTCCCATGGGGCACAGGGTCAAGACTGATTTGCATATGGCTGGGTTCAAACTGGAATGGCATGGTGAGCAAAAAAACGATGGATTTAGGCCCAGATCTCTGTACTGGGGTGAATGTATGACATTGTTCTGCATTCTGTCCATCAATTGTTGTTTTAGCTTTGAGTTGCATGCCTCTTTTTTTATCGCTGTTAATTCTTCCATTCTGGATGTGTATGTCTCTCTTCCTCTTGTTGTCTATCTTGCCATCTATCTCTGAGGTGTATGTCTTAATTCATCTTGCTGACCTATTAGCTCAGAGGTGTATATATCTCTTCCTATTGCTGTCACTCCTTTTCTGGAAGTTTCTTTTCCTCTTGCTGGCAGTCCTGCTAGCTCTGAATTGTGAGTCTCTAATCTTTTTATTGTCAGAGGGAAATGTGCCAATCTGGGGTGCTTCTGAACCCAGCAGCGTGAAGCACAGCAAATGTGAGCCGCTACTGCAAGTGGCTGTTCACACTTTAGTTGTGAGTGGCCTCTTTCTACCTAACTTGCAGGGGTGCTTGAATAACAAGTTACTTTCTGTCTGTAATGCTCTTTCGGGTGAATGTTCTGTCTAACCACAAATTCCTCACCTTTAGAATAACCACAGGTTCAAGACTGAATCAGGAAGATTTTTCAGCATAGAGCCTGCACACTGGCATGTGCATTGTGCGGCTCCTTGTTGGTCCTTCCCTGCCCTGGAAGTGACGACTGGAGCCACATATAGGAGCCAGCCAAGCAAACTGATGTCATTTTCCTTCTGGACACATGTCCGCCCAGATCAAAAACCAATTATTCATTCCAGTATGCAGATCTCTAGTTTGGGACCTTTTTAGATGGTAAAGAGCCATTCCACAGAGTGGGGAGGCGGAAAGACATTGAAGAATCTGTGTTTAGCTAGATTAGTCACTAACAAATTGTTACCAAAGGTAAGTAACTTGTCCTTCTGATGGATACTTCTAACCGCATATTCCTCACCTTTAGAATAGATATAAAAGTAGTATATCCTGTGGTGGTGGGTCTGTGGAAGGACTCAGATTAAAAGGTTCAGCGTTAACGAATGGCCAAAATCCCCCTTCAGTCAGACCTGGTTGCTAAGACAGTAATGTGTTCTGAACATGTGCACTGATCCCCACAATGCAGCCTGACAAATAACCAGGGCACGCACTCCGTGTGCCTGCACAGTGGTAGCAGCATTGGCCCTGGTGGAATGGGCCCTCAATCCTTCTGGAGGCTTTTTCTTGTCTAGCGTATAGCTGATCTTAATGCAAAGGACTATCCACATGGACAAAGATTTGTTCTGCTCTGCCTTGCCTTTCCTTGCCCCAAATAACCCCACAGAGAGCTGATTTCCCACTTGATTGTCTTTGGTAGTGTCAATGTAAAACCTGATCTCTCTTTTGGGACCCAAACAATGGAGTCTCTCTTTCTTTTTTGAGTGGTGAGATGGAGCACAGAACGTTTGAAGAGGGATCATTTGCCCAACATGAAAGTGAGTCACAACCTTTGATAGAAAGGCTGCTCTAGTACTCAGCACCAGTTTGTCTGTAAACAAGGTGGTGTAGGGTGGCTGAAATGATAAAGCTTGAATCTCACTCAGAGGAAAATCTGAAGTTATTGTGATGAGAATGACTGTCAGGAGAAGTATAGGGTAGCTGTTTAAAGCTGAAAAGGGGTGCACATAAGAAAAGTAAGGACTAAATTAGTGTCTAGAGTTTAGAAGCAAACATGTGCACATCACAACAGTTGATTTAAACAAGGATGGTTGGTCCCGTAAACGCAAAAGGCCAAAAAAGCAGACTGATACGCTTTAACTGTGTCCACTGCAAGTCCCTTCCGAAATATGACATCCAAGATTTTGGCCTGCAATGGATCTGTATTACCGGTGCTCCAGCAGTCCACAAATATGTCCCAGTGTCGATTGTGCACATCCTTTGTAGAAGAATACCTAGTCGCAAGGTTGACATCCACTACTTCAGGGGGGAAATCAGATATAAAATAAACACACACAAATTGATGGGAGGAATGCTTGCAATAAGCCCGAACTGCCAGGCCAGGACCTTACTGAACTGGAACACAAGCAACCCAAGTAACAAGGGTATGCACAGATGTAGGTCCTGTGCTCACTGTGCCATGGGAACCAAGCTACACCAACTTAAGAGCCCTAACCAGGGCAAAACTGGTCTTGGGTTGCTTGTGTTCAGGTTCAGGGATGCTTGACCTGGCAGTTTGGGCTGGACTGTTCCAATTGGAGCAGGGTCAAGACTGATTTGAATATGGCTGGGTCCAAACTGATGCAACATGGTGGGCAACAAAACAATGGGTTGGAACACCATCCCAAGTGATTGCCAGGTGTTAGACAAATTGCAAGCATTCCATCTATGACCTTTTGTGTGTTTGAGAGATAGAATATAGTCAAGTGCCACTGCTCAGTATCCAAACATGGTGGTGTAGTTTGTGCAGGCCTAGGTGCAAGACCCTGACCTGCTGCTGCAACAGAATGTCCCCTTGAAGTGGCAGCCTGATCAGTGAACACATGCTTATTCCCAGAAGCTCTGGGGACCACACTGTCCTGGCACAATCCGAAGCCACTAGACTGACTTTCGCCCAGCCATTCTGGATCTTCAGAATTTGGAGGAAAAGTAGGGGAAGGAAGGCACAGAGAAGTCCCCTGCACCACTGTAGGTGGAATGCATCTCCCAGGGAGAGCCTCCTTGGGAACTCTAGCGTTCAAAAGTGTTGGTCTCACAGTGGCAAACAGATCAAGCCAGGCTTCTCTCCATTGCTGGACGATGCCCTGTGCCACCTCCGGATGTAACTACTTTTCATGATGCAAGCTGAGTTTGTCTGCTCTGGCTTTTAAAGATCCAGCCAGGTGGTTCACAATCAGGGAGATGCCCAGCCAGTACCAGAGTACCTACTGACATAGGCCTCAGGTAACCCTGGGTGGTGAACTCCGCTCCGTTGACGGTGTTTGCAGAGTTTTCCGCACTCCACGCTATGCAGAGCCGGCAGAGTTCCCAAACTTCATGTTGGCGAGCGCGAGCAAGGAAAATCCACCTCCCAGCGAGATTTTTCCTTGCTCGAGCTCACCAAGGTCTCGTTGACAAGCGCGAGTGAGGAAGATCAACCTCCTGGCAAGATTTCTCAACGCGGGTGGTTGGATTTCTCAATTCGAGTGGTCGCGGTAGGTTGCAACCACTCACATTGAGAAACCTTCCGTTCGTGTCGAGTAAGCTGCCGCTCAAGTAGAAAACCTACTCGAGTAGCAGAAAGGAAGCTGCGCCCTCTTGCGCTGTGCATGGTGCTGTTCACGATGATTTTACAGTACGGGACAAACACCCGGCGCTCAAAATCACCGTGAACGGGATGACCCTAACGCACTCCGCTGTTTTTTTTGTCACTTCGCGGAACTCCACCCAGGCTTAGCCCCAGGACCCCACTCCTCCTCGTTTATTGCAATGTCATACGGCGGTGGTGTTGTCTGTGAGGACCTGAAACCAATTTTCTCTTGATAGATAGCAGGAAGGCCTTCAACGCCAAGTGAATAGCCCACAACTCCAGCAGGTATATATAGAGACGAGTCTCCATCGGAAACCAGAATCATCTGATTTTCACCTCTCACACGTGGCCTCCCCAACCTACCAGCAATGTATCTGTTACCACTGTCAGCTCTAGGAGGGACAAAGGGAGGAGTCTGTCATATGGGCGTACAAAATTTGCATAGTTTGTTTTCGCTTAATTACCCAAAATGAGGCCAAAGTACATGAAATTTAGCGTAGTTAAGTGAAATGCAAATCCCTCATTTTGCATTATATTTTGTTTTAGCATGGGGCAAGGATGCATTTATTAAGAGGACCACAAACAACTGCCACCCACATTTTGTTCTTCCCATGCGGTGAATTTGTACCATGAATGATGCTTTCGTGGTAAATGTTTACCGCGAATGACATGTATTTACAAAGTGGTGTAATGGCATGATCTTTGCAATTTCATGTAACAAGCATAACACAAAATTCCCAAAATTACGTGGGTGTAATTTAAATTTAACCAAGGCCTACTCTGCCGATTGTCTAATTGCGGTCCAGCAGACACCAATAAAGATCTTTTGCAGTCACCCCTGAAACCTGAATGGAATCTGACTCACTTCCTTGGTGCTGGTCTTGCTGATATTTAAGATCCCATTGCAGAGCCCCATATGCCACCTGGCATGGTCGATGAGCAGGAGGTCAATAGGCCAAGAAATCTCTGAGCCACCCTCACTGAGACCCAGAACCAAGCCTGAAACATCAGGTTCATGGCCTGATTGTCCTAGACTCTTTGATGTGGTAGGAACACACCATATTCAGGATGGGTCCGATTAAAGGGAGCCTCTGTGATGGAGTTAAGTGTGACTCTTGCACATTGCTCTTAAGCCCCAACAATGATAGGAGAGCCCCATCATCTGGAGGTGGTTTGTGAATGACTGTGCCAAGCCCGTCTTCAGTCGTTGAGGAAGTGGAAGACTTGCACCGAGACATCTAAAGGTATGCTCTGACCAACACTATCACATTTGTGAACACCTGAGGGGCACTGGTGAGGCAGAAAGGGAGCAAGGCAAACTGAAAATGCTTGTGGCCTACCTTGAAGTGCAGGTATCGCCAGTGCACCTGTTAGACAGGAAAATGGAAATAGGCAGCGAGTAGGTCCAATGCTACCATCCAGCCCCCTGGATCCAGGGTAGATAGAACCTGAGTCAGTGTGAGCATCTTGAATTTGTTTTCCACTGGAATTAATTGACTGGTTGGAGATCTAATTTAGGAAGACGGCTTCCACTATTTTTCAGCACTAGGAATTAACGGGTGTTACACCCAGTTCCGATTTCCAAAGCTGGGATTCTCTCAATGGCTTCTTTTGCCAAAAGAGCCTGAATTTCCTGCAGAAAAATGCGCAAATGCCCCCTTTATCACCACTCCGATGTAGGCGGGAGAGACAGTGGGATGGGAAAGAATGGCAGGATGTAGCCCCTTTAGACTATCTGTAGGACCCATCTGTTGGATGTTATGGCCTGCCACCAGCGGAGAAAATGACTGATTCTGCCTTCTACTGGGTGGTCATGTGCCACTTAGGGCAAACTGAAACAGATTGGAGGCTGCTGCCAAAGGGATGGGCACTGGAAAGTTTGCCATCTCTTTAGGCCTGGATGCTGGATTACCTTGAGCCCGAACGGACTCTGGTTCCTGTTGTTGGGGTGGTGGACCTTGATGCGGCCTGTGGGCGAAATCCCTGGGAATGCCTTGAAAGGGGTGACATTTTGGGGGATACCGCCTTGCGGTTGTGGAGAGACCGAAGAAGCCTGCAGTGGCTCTACTTTATTTAAAGCACTGGATTGACGAGTCAGCCTTCGCAGCAAACAGCAAGACCCATCAAAAGGCATGTCCATGAGTGATGCTTAGACATCCCCTGAAAAGCTGGTGGATCACATCCATTTGTGTCACCAGAGCTCCACAGTAGCCCTGAATGCTCTGTGTAAACAGACAGTCGTGTTCGGGCTTAACAGTATGACATAATTGGATAACATCATGGCCATCATAAATGGTCTTTGCCAAGTAGGTGTTAAGTTATGTTACTTTATGTTGATTTGTATAGTGCACTTATCACCCTAGAGGGTATCGAGGCACTTGGACAGGAATCTAGGTGTGTGGTCCCCAAGGTACTTATATGAAGATCCAGGTCTTCGGCTTCTTGCGGACCTCAAGAAGTGAGGAGGAGGCACGGATGTGCTGAGGGAGTTTTGTTTCATGTCTTGGGTGTGATGAAGGAGAATGAGCGACCTCCAGTTTTGCCTTTGAGGATGAAGGGAATGTGTGCGAGTAAGAGTGAGGCAGAGCGTAGGTCTCTGGTGGGCTAGTAAAAGCGTATGCAACTGTTCAGGTATTCTGGTCCTGTGTAGTGTAGCACTTTGTAAGTGTGAGACATTTGCATTGGCTGTGCTTGTGAATGAGGAGCCAATGAAGGTGCCGTGCAGTACGATGGGGGTGCAGTGTGTGAAGTCCAGTATGAGTCTTGCGGTGGTGTTCTGGATGGTCTGGGTCTGGAGTCTGTAGGAGATGCTTGGAGATTCTGGCATAGAGAGTGTTGCCGTAGTCCAGCCTGCTGGTGATGAGTGCTTGTGTGACGGTCCGTATGGTGCTCTGAGGCAATCATTGAAGATCTTTTGCAGCATGTGTAGGATGTTGAAGCAGGAGGTGCACACTGCTTTGACTTGAGCCGTCATGTTGAGCTTGTCATCTAGGAAGATCCCTAGATTTCTTGCTTGTTCTGTGGGTGGTCCTAGCTCTGACGGCCACTAGGTGGAGTCCCATGGGGAGGTCATGTTGCTGAAGACCAGTACCTCTGTCTTGTTGGCGTTGTGCTTCAATCAGTTGGCTCGCATCCAGTCTTCTACCATGGTCATGCAGTTGGTGAAGTTGCTTCTGGTGGTGGTTGTCTTTGAGGGAGAGGATGAGTTGGGTATCATCAGTGTAGGAGATGACAGTGATGTCTTGTGATCGGATTCTGTTGTTGAGCAGTGTCATGTATATGTTGAAAAGGGTGGGGCTGAGGGACAATCCCTATGGGACTCTCCATTTCAGTTTCTTGGTCTCTGATGTGAAAGCTGGCAGCCTGACTTGTGGGTTCTTCCCGTGAGGAAGGAACAGATCCATTTGAGAGCAGATTCCTGTATGGCAATCTTGTGGAGTCTTCTTATGAGGTGTTACAAGAGACAGTGTTTAAGGCTGTACAGAGGTCAAGCATGATGAAGGCATCTGTTTCTCCTAGGTCCAGGATGATTTGAATGTCGTCAGTGGCCGTGATGAGTGCTTTTTCTGTGTTGTGCTTTCTGAATCCTGATTGAGTGTTGTCTAGAAATAGTTCCAGGTGGGTTGTGATTTTGTTTCTGGCCTTCTCAATCACTTTGGCTGGATAGGGGAGCAGGGAGATGGGTCGAACATTGCTCAGTTGATTCTGGTCCACTGTGGGCTTCTTGAGGAGGGCACAGATGTCTGCAAGTTTCCATTCATCTGTGAAAGTGGCAGACATGATGGAGATGTCGATAATGTGGGTCAGGGTGGTGCTGATCAGTGATGTTCCCAGGTGTTGTAGATGTGGTGGGGGCATGGGTTGTTTGGGGCCCCTGAGTGGATGGTCCGCATGACTGCCACTGTGTTGTTTCTGCTGAGGGTTGTCCCTTCGGTCAGATGGCTGTCGTGGTTGGTGGTGGATAGGTTCGCAATGAACTCTCTTGGGTTGAGTTAGTGTGTGAAGCTGCTGTAGATGTTTGCAATTTTGCTGTGGAGGAAGTTCGATAGATGGTTGCAGAGTTGTTGGGAGGCAGTGATGTTGTGGGCAATGCCTGAGGGCGTGGTGAAATCCTTAACGATTGAGAAGATCTCCTTGCAGCTGTTGGAGCTTCCTTAGATGCAGTCCACTAGTGCTTTTTTCTTGGTATCTCTTATTTGCTGGTGATAGCATCGGAGTGCAGCCTTGTAGGTAGTTCTGTCGGTGGCGTTGTGGCTGGCTCTCCTTTTTCTTTCTAGCTGTTTACAGTGTTGTGTGGTGTCTCAAAGGTCTTCTATGTGACGGCTGGCCTGCTTGTTTGATCTACTATGTTTGTTGGGTTTGATGGGTGAGAGGGAGTCTGCAAAGTTCTTGTTCCAATTGTTGAAGTTGTTGATGTCCTTGTTGAGGTTGTCTGTGGTGCTAGGTTAATCTATGCTGAGGGCACTGAGCAAGTCTGCTTCTGTGATTTTGCCCCTGCTGTGTCTTGGAATGCTGAGCTTGGTAGGGGTGTTGACTTGAGGTGTGTTGATTTGGAAGTGGATGATGGAAGTGGTTGGTCCAAGTGATTGGTGTGGTGGAGTTATATTTGATGCTGTCGCTTGTGGTAAAGATGGGGTCCAATATGTGTCCTGCGGTGTGTGTTGGTTCTGAGACGAGCCGTGTGAGTCAATATTGCTCAAGCTTTCAAGGAGTGCTTTGGAGCAGGGGTTGTTTTGGTCTTCCAGGTAAAAGCTGAGGTCAACGAGGAGAATGTAGGCTCTGTAGTTGATGGTGAGTGTAGTGATAAAGTCAGTGATTAGGTTGGTAAAGGTGGCACGTGGTCTGGGTGGTCAGTAGGCAAGGGTTCTTCTGTTCAGATTGAAGTTTTCAGAGAATTTCAGCTTGAAGTGCAGGTGTTCCATGAATGGGGTGGCATTCTCTGTGGATGTTGTGCATTTGATGGATTCCTTGTGGATAATAGCGAGTCCTCCTCCTGGCTTGTGAAGATGGTGCAGTTGAGAAATCTTGTAGCTTGCTGGGATTGCAGTGGCGATGTCAGGAGCCAACGAGGGGCTGAGCCAGATCTCTGTGATGAAGAGGATGCTGGGCGTTCAGCAGGTCCCATATTTTGGTTGTGTGTTTGCTGAGTGATCTTATGTTGAGAAGCATGCATGATGTTGACATATGGGTTATCTCTAGCATGTGGTGTAGGGTGGGGGTCAGTGCTTCCACTAAATATTTCCTCTATATGCTGCAATAATGGTGCTCTGTGCACTCAAGACAAGCAACAACTTAATATACAAGTATGCCAAATCTTCAAGCTATTAAAATCATGTGGTCTAGCAAGGGGGCTGTAGGTGCTAAGGGAAACTGTAAAAAACTGACCGACTTGCCTCCTGGTTGGTATTAAGACACCCATTACAAGGTTGCAGTGGGCTCCTTGCACCCCTTGACACAGATGTCACTGCATATGATGCCTTAATCATTCTACCAATCCTCTACCTTTGCTCTCTCCTTGGGTCTCTTATCACCTCCTCACACCTTTTCTCATCCCTAACCACTTCAAATCTATCTCTCTTGCTTATCTTTATCTCCATCATCACATTTGGAATTTTTGTTCTTCTATTTTCTCCTTACCCTTCCCACTTTTCTTTCCCCTTCCCCCCACTTCCCCCTCACTGTATTTCCTCTCTCGTCAATTTATGTCCTACCCTTCTCTCCCACAACCTCCCTCTAATCACCCTGTTCTCTCTCATTCTACCCTTACTCTGTCAAATCTATATCTTGACTATGCTTCTCTCCAGCTCATCTCGTTCATTTCCTTGGGGCATATTTACAAGCCCCTTGCGCCACTGGTGCGTCACTTTTTGTGATGCACCAGCAGCGCATTTTGCTGACCCATATTTACAAGGACAAGAAAAGCCAACCTGCGTGTAGGAGAGTGGGATCTGCCTCTTATGTTGCCCCCACTTTTTTTCTGATGTTTACACTGGTTTCTGGCTATAGTCTGGCTGGGTCCCTGCTAATCCGGGCCCCAGCCTCTCTGTTCTCTCTAAACGACTTGGAGTGCACTCTAGGTGCACTAGTTTTTGGATACTGTGGTACCTTATGAGTCCCTAGTATATGGTACCTTAGGTACCAAGGGCATAGGTACTTCACAGGCCTACCAGGGGCTGAAGCATGTATTATGCCACCCCTGGGAAGCAGACTAAATCTGACACCACAGGCCTGCTACTGCAGCCTGGGTGAGGAAGTGCTAGCACCCCTCACTGAGATATAGGTCCCCTATATCTCTCCTGCACACACATTGAGACTTATCAGTCACCCCTAAAGCAGGCCCTATCGATCCTGAGGGCAGGGTGCTTAGTTTCCATGTGAGGGGGTGCCTCTGCCTGAGCAGGGCCCCTCTGCAGCTCTCAGAGTCCATTCTCTGGTGCTGTTTGTGGATGCGGTTAAACCATATACTCTTAAGTGCATTATATCCTCGCGGTAAAATGCTAACTTTGGAATGGCTGCATCAAAACATGTCGTGTTTGGTGTCAAACATTTTGGAATACTACCCCCCGCCAGTCCTGGCGGCGGGGGTAGCATTCCACCCTTCTAGAGGGATAGACATGTACCTACTGTGGAAACGCGGTAGAATCCTGCAGAGCCCTGGCATCACAAAATGGATGCCACCAGTCACAGACACTGGGCTGCCCTCCTGCTGATGACCAACACTCGCAGTGGAGGAAGCCCAACAATAGATATCCTGTCCCAAGGGGGTGTGACCACCTCCCAGACAGGGTTTAGTGTATTGGGGCTGGGTGGGTGCACTCTTAGAGTGCTTTGAAGTCCTGCACTGGGGGAGCAGAAGGCTCCTCTGTGCATACCCCAGTTCAATCCGGCTCAGGGGCTACCTGCCCCTGCTCTGGCGCGAAACTGGACAAAGGGAAGTGGGTGTAGCCACCCACTCCCCTGACCCTCCCATAGGTATGGTCATAGAGCTAGTCCCTCCCTTTCTTTTAGTATAAGAGGGGGAACCTGTGCATTGCACCCTAGATCTCCCTGGATGACGCTCTAAAGAAGAATCCTGGACCTTCGACATTCCACTACCTTTGGAAGACTGAAGAATCTCCCTTGGAGTCAAGGAGTGACTCCCCTGCTTGGCAGGCACCAAAAACTACAAACGACGGTCGCAGACTACGCCGCTCCCGCCGGAGTCCGAAGACCCTACAGCCCAAGAAGGGGATTTCCTGACTTCTCAAAGGCCATCGTGAGTCCCCAGCAAAGCTGAGGCCAGTGGACCCCAAGAGTGACGAGGAACCGCGACCCCTGGGTACCGTGTACTATTGTCAAGTGCAACCCCTTCACAATGTTCTACGAACTTGTGCTTTGGACCACGTGTGGTCCTGGCCTCCAGCAGGAATCCCTCTGAAGATCAGAGGCCTACCACGTCCCGAGTGACCGTGGGCCCCTGTTGAGCAAATCCTCCCGAGGCATCTTTGCGATCCCTTGCCAGCCGGCTTGTGGGTCCCCTGAAGGCTTTCCTACAGAACCAAAGGGCTTCCCTGGTTGCTCCAGGCCTGCCCTGACTTACCCTTGCTGGGTGAGTCCCTCAGACCTTGCTGGTCTGCGCCATTGACTTTTTACACTTTCCCCGAGACTTGCTGTTACCAAGACTTGTTGGCTCCCATCGAGTCGCCGACACTGCAGTAAGCTGCAGACATTGTGGAACATGCTAAATCCAGCTCTTGGTCATCGTCGACGCCTCCTGGCCCTCGTGGCTGAAGAGTCAAGGCACCCGTGAACGACCTGAATCTTGCGACGACGGTGGGCATCCATCTTCCTTGCCCCGAGTCACTGCCAAGTGACTGTGAACACTGTCCCCTCTGCTTTCAGGTCTTCCATCTTCTGAATCCAGGCTTGGATTCCTCCGGACACTTCTCCTGTCGCCGCAAGCAGCAAGTCTTCACTGGCTCCCATTGAAAATGACGCCGCGACCCGACACCAAAGAACACCTATGCACCCGGCTCCCCTGGGTGAGGTAACTTCAGCACTACGGTGCTCCTGTGGGTGTGGGCCCTAGAACTACTTACCCTGTAAGTGACTTGCTTGTAGCTACCCTAGAAGTGCCCTAAAACTCTTACTTTCCAAGTGCGACTATCGCGCTGACTCGTACATGGTTCGCGTCTGTGTTAGACACACCGCATCCAACTCCCTTGCAACTCTATCTGTAACTGCGTCCTTCGACTCGTACAAGGACCGATCGGTGTGTTCGCCTCGAACATGCAAGGGACCTTTAACATTGAAATCTCAATTGCGTCTGTTCGCATAGACTCATACAGGACTCGCACCGGTGCCAGGACACCGCGTCCGTCCCCTGTGGGTCTCCTACAACTACCTGGGGTGGTTCTTGGGGGTCCCTCGATTCTAGATGCCCTAGACCTAGGTCTAGCCAAACTAAGATTGTGATATTCGATTGTGCTAAACTTATTTTGATAACATTTGACTTGTACATATGTTCCTGACTTCTAATCTCATAAAGAGATTAGTAGAGAGTTGTTTATTAATAAATACCTATATATTTGATATATATACCTGTGTGGTGTCTTTTCATTTGGTGATTCAAGAGATTGTGTGGTAAAACAAGCTGCTTTACATTCCTTCAAGACTTAGCCTGAAGGCTGCTCTCCACAGCTACCACTAGGATAGCTTTCTATAAAGGTTGCCTTAAACCTATCTACCATAAGAGTCGAATTGTTCTGGTGCAAGGTGTCCACTTTAATTAGTGAACAGCATATACCAGGCCAACTTCTCACATTGGTGGGCAGCGTGTGGGATTCCAGCTTGCTATTGTTTTACCAGAAAATCTCTATTTGAATTACTAACTGAAAACCACTATAGGTACTTAAGGTACATATAAAGTCAAGCTTAGTATCAATAAGTTCTACTGAACTTAGAGCTGTGTGCCAAGGGATAGCACACCCTTTCTACAGCTCAAGCTAGTATCAGTAGGCCACAAACTAGTGTAGGTAGTACAACACTGCACAACACTAGAATGTCCTTAAAGGGTGGAACCAGTGGATCCACTCAGCCTCAGTATAAGGACATGGCTTTCTCTGACTTGAGAGCCATGTGTGTTGAAAGACACCTGAAGCTAGGACAAAGTCCCTCCACACTACACCTGATAGATCTGCTGACAGCAGATGATCTTAGATTGGCTCTAGGAGCTAATTGGTCTGAATCAGGGGGTGGGTCAATTACAGTGTCTGGGTCAGATGATGAAAATCAGAATGACCAAGACTCTGTGATTGAAGGGCCAGGCTCCAAGGGGCCTGAAAAGGACAGAGGAATTCTCCCTAAGAGAACTGACAGAGTGGATGAGAGGCATATGTCCCCTTCCAGGGAATCTGACCACTCTTATCACTCTGGCAGAGAATTTGTCCAGCAGAGGAACTCATACTTTCTCATAAGAGAGAGCTCCTCTGAAAGAATGTGCAAACTGCTGCAGTATGAGGAAGCAAGAGTTGCCCTCAGAACCAAGCAGTTGGCACTGGATAGAGAAGCCCTGGAGATCCAGAGAGCTTCTAGAAGAGAGGGGTTAGAACCCCTTGGTGGCAGCAACAGTGTCCCTAGAGGCAGAGAATATATTCCAGACCATAGGAACCTGAGCAAGGTTGTTCCTCCCTACCAGAGTGGGGATGATATCCACAAATGGATAACTGCTATGGAGAGGGCCTGTAGAGTACAGCAGGTCCCCCAAAAGCAGTGGGCAGCAATCTTGTGGCTCTCCTTTTCAGACAAAGGTAGAGACAAGCTCCTCACTGTTAGAGAAGAGGATGCTGATGATTATGAAGTCCTGAAGAGTGCACTGATAGATGGGTTTGGCTTAACCACTGAGCAGTACAGGTTGAAGTTCAGAGACACCCAGAAGGCACAGACTCAGGACTGGACTGACTTTGTAGATTGTGCAACCAAGGCTCTGGAGGGTTGGCTGGTTGGCAGTAGGGTTACTGATTTCAAGGGATTGTATAATCTGATGATGAGAGAACAGATCCTTAATAATTGCCAGAACCAGTTGTTGCATCAATACCTGGTGGACTCAGATCTGACCTCTCCCCAAGAATTGGGAAAGAAGGCAGACAAATGGGTCAGAACCAGGGTAAGGCAGAAACCCCAGAACCAAGGGGTGACACCAAGAAGCAGGATCCTAAGGGCTCTGAGAAAGGTGGGGATAAGTCAAAAGACCAGAAGTCTTCACAAGGGCCCCAAAAATCTGCATCTGGTGGGGAGTCACAATCCAACAAGGGAAAAGGCCAAAAGAAGCCCTGGTGCAAATTCTGTAAACAGAAAGGGCACTGGACTTCTGATTGTAACAAGTCCAAAGACCAAACCACCACCACTCCTGCCCCTAAGGCAACTGTTCCCCTAGCTCAGCTACAGGTGGAGGTGGTACTCAGAATAAGGGTGTAGTAGGGTTGACCCTGGGTTCTGAAGTGGACTCTGACCTAGTCAGAGTGCCCACTCAGGCAATGCTGATTTGTGATGGAGACCTTGATATGTCCTTCCTAGTAAGCCCCAGTAATCTGGGCAAATACAAACAGCAGCCTGTAATAAATGGCAAACAGGCTTTGGCATTTAGGGACACAGGTGCTAGTGTCACCATGGTGGCAGAGGATCTTGTGGACCCTGGACAGATCATCCTGGGCGAAATGTACCAGGTGACCAATGCAAGCAATGTCAGGACCAACCATAGTCTGGCAGTTGTGAATTTCTCCTGGGGAGGGGTAACTGGCCTCAAGAAGGTTGTAGTCAGTGCAGACCTCCCTGTCGAATGTCTATTGGGCAATGATCTAGAGACTTCAGCCTGGTCTGAAGTAGAGTTATGGACTCATGCTGAGATGTTGGGCATCCCTGCAGAGGTATTTGCTGTGACCAGGTCACAAGCAAGAATGCATAACACTGAACCAGCTCTGGATCCTGGAACAATGGACCAGATGCTTCCCAAGAGGAGGAGCAGTAGGGTAAAGGCAGTGCCTTCCCTCTGTCTCAGATCACAGATTCACCCCCAGAGGGAGGTGAAGCAGATCCTGAAGAAGGAACTGCCCCAGAGGGACTTGAGCCTGATCAGGTTGAGTTCTTGGGGGCAGGGGGCCCTTCTAGGGAAGATCTGAGTAAGGAGCAACAGTGCTGCCCCTCTCTTGCACCCCTCAGACAGCAGGCTTCTGCTGAGGCTGCTGGGAGTGCTAGTGGGTCCCATAAAGTTTATTGGGATGAGGGACTCCTATATTCTGAGGGTAGAGATCCAGCCCCTGGAGCCACCAGGAGGATGGTAATACCTCAGAAGTTTAGGGGTTCCTCTTGACCCTAGCACATGATATCCCTTTGGCAGGTCACTTGGGCCAAAACAAGACCTGGGACAGGCTTGTTCCACATTTTCATTGGCCACATATGTCAGAGGACACAAAGGAGTTTTGTCGCTCCTGTGTCACCTGCCAAGCCAGTGGTAAGGCAGGTGGCACAACAAAGGCCCCCTGATACCACTACCTGTGGTGGGGGTACCCTTTGAAAGGGTAGGGATTGGCATTGTTGGTCCCCTGACCCTCAAACTGCATCTGGGCACAGGTTTATCCTGGTGGTAGTGGATCATGCCACCAGGTACCCAGAAGCAATTCCTCTGAGGACCACCACAGCCCCTGTGGTGGCAAGAGACCTCATTGGATTTTTCTCCAGAGTGGGTTTCCCAAAGGAGGTCATTTCTGACAGAGGTACCAACTTCATGTCAGGATATTTGAAGGCAATGTGGAAGGAGTGTGGTGTAACTTATAAGTTCACCACCCCCTATCACCCACAATGCAATGGGTTAGTTGAATGCTTCAACAAAACCCTGAAGGGAATGATTAACGGACTCCCAGAGAAGCTTAGGCGGAAATGGGACCTTCTTCTTCCCTGCCTGTTGTTTGCATACAGAGAGGTTCCACCGAAAGGGGTTGGTTACAGCCCATTTGAGCTTCTGTTTGGGCATCCTGTGAGAGGTCCATTGTGTTTGGTAAAAGAGGGCTGGGAGTTACCTCTCAAGCCCCCCAAACAAGACGTGATGGACTATGTACTTGGTCTCCGCTCCCGGATGGCTGAGTACATGAAAAAGGCAACCAAAAACCTGGAGGCCAGCCAAGAATTGCAAAAAGCTTGGCATGACCAAAAAGCTGTACTGACTGTATACCATCCAGGACAGAAAGTGTGGGTGTTGGAGCCTGTGGCCCCAGCAGCCCTCCAGGACAAGTGGAGTGGCCCCCATACAATAGTTGAACAGAAGGGAGAAGTCACCTACCTGGTGAATCTTGGAACTCCCAGGAGCCCCCTGAGGGTGCTCCATGTCAACAGATTAAAGCCATATGTTGACATGGCTGACATGGGCTTGCTCATGGCAACTGATGAGGACCAGGAGGAGGAGAGTGACCCTCTCCCTGACCTGCTCTCTCAGAACCCTGATGATGGGTCAGTAGATGGTGTTGCTTTGGCAAGCAGCCTCACTGACCATCAGAGAACTGAGTGCAGACAAGTTCTGCAACAGTATAGACATATGTTTAGCCTGACCCCTAGTCAGACTACCTGGTGCACCCATGAGGTGGACACTGGAGACAGTCTGCCTGTCAAGAGTAAAATCTACAGGCAACTTGACCATGTCAGGGACTGTATCAGGACTGAAGTCCAGAAAATGTTGGAGCTAGGTGTAATTGAGCCTTCAGATAGCCCTTGGGCTAGCCCAGTAGTCCTGGTACCCAAGCCTCATACCCAGGGTGGTAAGAAAGAAATGAGGTTTTGTGTAGACTACAGAGGCCTCAATGCAGTCACTAGGACTGATGCCTATCCCATACCAAGGGCAGATGAGCTGATTGATACTTTGGCCTCAGCCAAGTATCTAAGTACATTTGACCTAACAGCTGGCTACTGGCAGATCAGATTAGCTGATGATGCAAAAGCCAAAACAGGATTTTCGACCCCTAGTGGGCATTACCACTTTGTGGTGATGCCCTTTGGATTGAAAAATGCACCTGCCACTTTTCAGAGGTTGGTGAATAAAGTTCTGGCAGGGATGGAAACTTATTGCTCAGCTTACCTAGATGATTTTGCTGTCTTTAATTCCTCCTGGCAGGATCACGTGGTCCACCTCAGAAATGTTTTGGAGGCTCTGCAGAAAGCAGGCCTCACTATCAAGGCCACTAAGTGCCAGATAGGGCAGAGTCAGGTTGTGTACCTGGGCCACCTTGTAGGTGGAGGCCAGGTTCAGCCTTTACAGAGCAAAATCCAAACCATAATGGAATGGGTTGCTCCAACCACCCAGACACAGGTGAGAGCCTTCTTAGGCCTGACTGGGTACTATAGGAGGTTTGTCAAGGGATATGGATCTATAGTGACCCCCTTGAATGATCTGACCTCAAAGAAAATGCCAAAAAGGTTCAGTGGACATCTAGCTGTCAGAAGGCATTTGAAGACCTAAAGCAGGCCATGTGCACTGCCCCCATCTTACAGAGTCCATACTACACCAAAAAGTTCATTGTCCAAACAGATGCTTCTGAGCTGGGTGTGGGAGCTGTACTGTCTCAACTGAATGATGAAGGTCAAGACCAGCCAGTAGCTTTTATTAGCAGAAGGCTGACCCCTAGAGAGAAACGTTGGTCAGCTATAGAGAGGGAGGCCTTTGCTGTGGTGTGGGCCCTGAAGAAGCTGAGGCCATACTTGTTTGGCACTCACTTCATAGTTCAGACTGACCACAAGCCCCTCCTATGGCTTAAACAAATGAAAGGAGAAAACCCAAAACTTTTGAGGTGGTCCATTTCCCTACAGGGGATGGACTATACAGTGGAACATAGACCTGGGACCCAACATGCCAATGCAGATGGACTCTCAAGGTATTTCCACTTAGAACACGAAGACTCAACTGGTCAAGGTTAGTTTAGTGTCCCTGCGTTTGGGGGGGGGGGGTTGTGTAGGAGAGTAGGATCTGCCTCTTATGTTGCCCCCACTTTTTTTCTGATGTTTACACTGGTGTCTGGCTATAGTCTGGCTGGGTCCCTGCTAATCAGGGCCCCAGCCTCTCTGTTCTCTCTAAACGGCTTGGAGTGCACTCTAGGTGCACTAGTGATTGGATACTGTGGTTCCTTATGAGTCCCTAGTATATGGTACCTTAGGTACCAAGGGCATAGGTACTTCACAGGCCTACCAGAGGCTGAAGCATGTATTATGCCACCCCTGGGAAGCAGACTAAATCTGACACCACAGGCCTGCTACTGCAGCCTGGGTGAGGAAGTGCTAGCACCCCTCACTGAGATATAGGTCCCCTATATCTCTCCTGCACACACATTGAGACTTATCAGTCACCCCTAAAGCAGGCCCTATCGATCCTGAGGGCAGGGTGCTTAGTTTCCATGTGAGGGGGTGCCTCTGCCTGAGCAGGGCCCCTCTGCAACTCTCAGAGTCCATTCTCTGGTGCTGTTTGTGGATGCGGTTAAACCATATACTCTTAAGTGCATTATATCCTCGCGGTAAAATGCTAACTTTGGAATGGCTGCATCAAAACATGTCGTGTTTGGTGTCAAACATTTTGGAATACTACCCCCCGCCAGTCCTGGCGGCGGGGGTAGCATTCCACCCTTCTAGAGGGATAGACATGTACCTACTGTGGAAACGCGGTAGAATCTTGCAGAGCCCTGGCATCACAAAATGGATGCCACCAGTCACAGACACTGGGCTGCCCTCCTGCTGATGACCAACACTCGCAGTGGAGGAAGCCCAACAATAGATATCCTGTCCGAAGGGGTGTGACCACCTCCCAGACAGGGTTTAGTGTATTGGGGCTGGGTGGGTGCACTCTTAGAGTGCTTTGAAGTCCTGCACTGGGGGAGCAGAAGGCTCCTCTGTGCATACCCCAGTTCAAACCGGCTCAGGGGCTACCTGCCCCTGCTCTGGCGCAAAACTGGACAAAGGGAAGTGGGTGTAGCCACCCACTCCCCTGACCCTCCCATAGGTAGGGTCATAGAGCTAGTCCCTCCCTTTCTTTTAGTATAAGAGGGGGAACCTGTGCATTGCACCCTAGATCTCCCTGGACGACGCTCTAAAGAAGAATCCTGGACCTTTGACGTTCCACTACCTTTGGAAGACTGAAGAATCTCCCTTGGAGTCAAGGAGTGACTCCCCTGCTTGGCAGGCACCAAAAACTACAAACGACGGTCGCAGACTACGCCGCTCCCGCCGCAGTCCGAAGTCCCTGCAGCCCAAGAAGTGGATTTCCTGACTTCTCAAAGGCCATCGTGAGTCCCCAGTGAAGCTGAGGCCAGTGAACCCCAAGAGTGACGAGGAACCGCAACCCCTGGGTACCGTGCACTATTGTTGTGTGCAACCCCTTCCCAACGTTCTACGAACTTGTGCTTTGGACCACGTATGGTCCTGGCCTCCAGCAGGAATCCCT
This sequence comes from Calotriton arnoldi, assembly GCA_963921515.1. Taxonomy (NCBI): domain Eukaryota; kingdom Metazoa; phylum Chordata; class Amphibia; order Caudata; family Salamandridae; genus Calotriton; species Calotriton arnoldi. The sequence continues at coordinate 1,533,779 of CAWUFW010003186.1, read as the reverse complement.
CCGAAGATCAGAGGCCTACCATGTCCCGAGTGACCGTAGACCCCTGTTGAGCGAATCCTCCCGAGGCGTCTTTGCGATCCCTTGCCAGTTAGCTTGTGGGTCCCCTGAAGGCTTTCCTACAGAACCAAAGGGCTCCCCTGGTTGCGCCAGGCCTGCCCTGACTTACCCTTGCTGGGTGAGTCCCTCAGACCTTGCTGGTCTGCGCCATTGACTTTTTACACTTTCCCCAAGACTTGCTGTTACCAAGGCTTGTTGGCTCCAATCGAGTCGCCAACACCGCAGTAAGCTGAAGACATCGTGGGACACGCCGAATCCAGCTCCTGGTCGTCGTTGATGCCTCCTGGACCTCGTGGCTGAAGAGTCAAGGCACCCGTGAACGACCTGAATCTTGCGACGACGGTGGGCATCCATCTTCCTTGCCCCGAGTCACTGCCAAGTGACTGTGAACACTGTCCCCTCTGCTTTCAGGTCTTCCATCTTCTGAATCCAGGCTTGGATTCCTCCGGACACTTCTCCTGTCGCCGCAAGCAGCAAGTCTTCACTGGCTCCCATTGAAAACGACGCCGTGACCCGACACCAAAGAACACCTATGCACCCGGCTCCCCTGGGTGAGGTAACTTCAGCACTACGGTGCTCCTGTGGGTGTGGGCCCTAGAACTACTTACCCTGTAAGTGACTTGCTTGTAGCTACCCTAGAAGTGCCCTAAAACTCTTACTTTCCAAGTGCGACTATCGCGCTGACTCGTACATGGTTCGCGTCTGTGTTAGGCACACCGCGTCCAACTCCCTTGCAACTCTATCTGTAACCGCGTCCTTCGACTCGTACCAGGACCGATCGGTGTGTTCGCCTCGAACACGCAAGGGACCTTTAACATTGAAATCTCAATTGCGTCTGTTCGCATAGACTCGTACAGGACTCGCACCGGTGCCAGGACACCGCGTCCGTCCCCTGTGGGTCTCCTACAACTACCTGGGGTGGTTCTTGGGGGTCCCTCGATTCTAGATGCCCTAGACCTAGGTCTAGCCAAACTAAGATTGTGATATTCGATTGTGCTAAACTTATTTTGATAACATTTGACTTGTACATATGTTCCTGACTTCTAATCTCATAAAGAGATTAATAGAGAGTTGTTTATTAATAAATACCTATATATTTGATATATATACCTGTGTGGTGTCTTTTCATTTGGTGATTCAAGAGATTGTGTGGTAAAACAAGCTGCTTTACATTCCTTCAAGACTTAGCCTGAAGGCTGCTCTCCACAGCTACCACTAGGATAGCTTTCTATAAAGGTTGTCTTAAACCTATCTACCATAAGAGTCGAATTGTTCTGGTGCAAGGTGTCCACTTTAATTAGTGAACAGCATATACCAGGCCAACTTCTCACACTGCGTGGCTTTTCCTTTCCTTGTAAATACAGCCCCTTTCCACGCAGCACTTTGCGTGAAAGGGGCTTTCCATGGGTGCTTCTAGGGGTGTTCCCAAGCAACACCCATGGAACCTGACACATTTCCAGATTTATGAGAAAACGTAAACCTGGAAAAGCGTCAGAATGGTAAGCCTCCCTAGGGGAGGTGTAGTGAGGCGCAACGAGGAGAAATGTATTAATTTCTCCTCGTTTTTTTCCGCATTCTGCCGCACACATAGAATGAGGAAATCCCCTCTTGTGATTGTTTATGTGCAGGAAGAAGTCCCTTCCTGCACATAAACAATCATTATTAAAATGATGTTTTGCAACTTCTATGTGTGCTAATGCAGCAAACACAGAAGTTGAAAAATGCCATTTCAGATTGTTTATGTGCAGGAAGGGGCACCTTCCTGCACATAAACAATCATCCCCTTGACGCAGGCATCCTTGCACCATGGTGTAAGGGTGCCTGCGTCGGCGCATGGCAGCTACTTGTGCGCCAGCACAGGGGAGAGCAAAGGGATCCGTCATATCGTTATAGATATGATGCATCCCTGTGATTTGGAATTAACGCAGCGCGGCGCAGCCAAATGGCTTGCAGCACAGCACTGCGTTAATTCTTTGTAAATACGGCCCCTTATCACTATCGCCTTGTTTGTCACCTCTTTATCTCCCTAGCCCCTTTTGTTTGTTCTTTTCTTCTTTGCCTTCCTTCTTTCTTTCCCTCATCTTTTCCTTTCCTTGCTATGTTTCACTCCCCTTTATTTATTTTTCTCTCAATTTCTTAATTATTCAGTTCTTCCTTTTCCTAACTCACAATCTCACATCGATAGCTCATCCTCTCCACACATGTCCTTTTTTTACTCTACTTTCAAATCTTTCCTCTCCTTCGCTCTTTTCTGCAAATCTCTTTCTTACCACGTGCAGAGCAGATTGTCTCTCTCTCATGACTTGGCACCTGTACCTCTGCACCAGCTGCAGCAAAAATAGCCACACCACTGACTAAATCTACATGTTTAGATTAAGGGTGGGCAGAGTTGGTGGAGTGTCACTATGCGGAGTTCCGCAGAGTTGATAAAAAAACTCAGTGGTAGTCCGCTCCGCTCCACCCAATTAAAAAATTGAAAATAATATCTTACCTGCTCTGACGTCTCAAGGCTGCCCTCCTCCTTGCCGTGGTCTCCTCCTCACTGTCCTCGCATCCTCGCCGGTCGCAAACCTGTATGTTGTACATCTTGCAAAGACTGCGCATGCGCGCGCACATGTGCAGTCCTCCGAAGACGTATAACGTAGGGGTTTGTGACCGGCAAGGATGGTGAGGAGGAGAGACCACGGCGAGGAGGAGGGCAGCCCGGAGACGCCAGAGCAGGTAAGTGATTATTTCCTGTTCTGTTGGGCGTGGGCGCAGGGGCTAACTCCGCTACGCCGCGGAGTCAGAGTTTTTGCCTGAACTCCGCATTCCCAATGGAGCACGAAGTTGGCAAAACTCCGAAAACTCCACTGGCGGAGGGGAGTTCGTCACCCGGGCTTAGTTTAGATCACAGAACAGGGAGGCACTCCCTAACACCCATGCCACACTTGTCTAAACTGTACAATCCGCACAAGGTAATGGGGCAGGAAACATTGGTCAGGGCCAGGTGTTGTTGCTGCCACTAAAAGGCCCTCATCCACACCTCACCACTTGTGATGGCTATAGAAGAGGAACACTGATGTGGTTGTTTGGCTCTCTTGTATATACATAGTGGTTAATACTCTGGACAAAGCTGTAATGTAGTCTGATTTGCACATCGATTCTGGGTCCCCTTTTGAACTACATGGTTGAATAGGATGTTGGTTGTGGTATGGCCGATACGGAAAGTGTTGGATGAAGTGTATGAAGTTAAAAAACATGATGCTGTGAACATCACTGCACATAAGTATGAGGTGCAGCAGAGCAAGTGAAAATTGAATTAGCACTTAGATAACAACAGTAACGTGCAGTTAGGTGAACTGGCACAACTATGTTTTCAGTCACCTCTGAAATGTTAGGTGCCTGCAAACTTTAATATGAGTGTTGGACTTGGTCCTTTTTGCAGGGTTATCCCCAAAATTATTTGCTTCTTCCTCCTATTTTTTCCTGACCTGTTGTTGTTGGCTATAGGACTCTGGGCCATTTACCACTGCTAATCAGTCCTAAAGTGCATATGGTCTCTGTGTAAATTGTTATCATGATTGGTTATCCATGATTGGCATATTTGATTTACTGGTAAGCCCCTAGTAAAGAGCACTGAGCGTGCCAGGGCCTTTAAATCAAATGCTACTAGTGGGCCTGCAGCACTGATTGTACCACCCACATAAGTAGCCCTAAAAAAGTATCTCAGACCTGCCACTGCAGTGTCTGTGCGCAGTTTGTTAACTGCCATGTTGACTTGGCAAGTGCACCTACTTGCCAGGCCCTAACCTTCCCTTTTACCAAGGCAACCCTATGGTAGACCCAAGGTACCCACCATGGCAGGGTGCAGTATATGTGAAAGGTAGGACAGGTACTGTTGTGTGTGACATGTCCTGATAGTGAAATACTGCCAATTTCGTTTTTCACTATTGAAAGGATATCTTGCCCCTTAGGATAGAATGGGAAATGCTTTGTAACATCTTACAAGTATAACTTCCCATTGGGACAAGATGATGAAATAAAGTTTAGGCTCTCTGAACTCAGAATTTAATAACACATCTTTTATTAAAGATGGTTTTTAAATTGTGTGTTTGAAAAAGGCACTTTTAGAAAGTAGGCATTTTCTTGTTTAAACCATTCTGTGTGCCTCTGCCTTTTTATGTATTGATTGTCTGGTTTTGGAGTGACAGGGGCTGGGGATGTGCATTCACTGTAGACAGTCACTGGGGGGGTTGAGGTGTGCCTAGCCCTTCCTGGATGACTCAGAGCTGATCTGAATAGACCTTGGCTGAATTTAGAGTAGTGGGAGGAGATTTCTTTGCAACCGAATAGGGCCTGTCTCCCTTGCACAATGCTGTCTCCACCCCCTGTGGTCATACTGAGCCAGTGAGGACAGAACTGGTTTGGACTGGGCTCAGAGACCCTTGCAGAAAGAGAACAAAGACATTTTGGGGTATAAGTATTAGACCTAAAACCCCAGAGAGTTATATTACTTCTGGACTCAAGAGGAACCTTTGCCAAGGAGAAGAGCTGAAGAGCTGTGAGGAGGAGTACTCTCCCTTTGCTGTGTGGGGTTGGCCTGCAGTTGCTGTTTCTGCCAAAAAAAGGACAAAGACTGAAACTTTGCTTTGAACCTGCTTGAAGAAGATTTCCAAGGGCCTGTGTGTGCTGGCCTCCTGTTTGAAGTGTCAGGGACACAAAAACTTCACCCCTGGCTCCCCTGAACTCTGGTGCTGAGAGTTCTGACCTGCCTGGAGGTGCTTGTTTCAGTTCTGGGCCTCTGGAGGTTGTGCTTGCTGCTGCGAGCTAGAAGAACCCTGAAGAGCTAAGAAAATCGATGCATCGCTCTTCATGCAGCTGTTTTTCTGACGCAGCACCGCTGTGTGAGAAGAATCTCCACGCATCGCCGTGCCGCTGTCAAAACTGACGCAGCGCCTGTCGCCGCTGCAAGAACCGACGCATCGAGGGATCGCGGCTGAAGAAACCGACACAGCTCCGCTCGATGCCGCCGCATCATTCGCCGACGCATCCCGGATTTCCACGCATCGTACCTGTACAGCAAGTTTTCCCGATGCATCACCTGCGGACCAGAATGTCTCGGAATCGACGCATCACTTCCCCCTACAGACCGGATTCGATGCATCACTTCTCCTGCGTGCAGCAGAACTGTCGCATCGCCTCCACATGGTCTCAGGAAATTACGCATCTCTTTGTTTTTCAACGCTTCCCATCTCTGCGGTTGTTTGGCCTTGTGAATTTTGACGCATCTACAGGTACTTTGTGAGAAATCACGCATCCATAGTTTTCTATGGATCCAGTTGTTTGAAACCTTTGAAATGTCATGTCATGTTGGATTTTTGTCGTTTTGGTCTTATTGAGTTTAGATAAAGATGCTTTATTAGGTCTCGCCTACGCAGCACGCATGCGCTTCATAGGAGATCTTTAGCCGTCGTACAGCTCTTTTTCCAAGCACATACTCGTGCTTGTGGCGGCATACAGCTTGCGGGAGTGCGCAGCGGCGCGCCACAAGCACGAGTGTGTGCTTTGAAAAAGAGCAAACAGCTGCTGCTTAGCGCGCGCGCGCGTGCACTCCCCCCACCCCTCCCACTTGTTTACTTCTTCAAGCCTCAAGGTTCAATCCCGCCCAGCTGCAAGAGTTGTCTCCTGTACCGATATTCCATTTTGCAACTTATATAATTGTGCTTTGTGCTGCGAAATGGTTTACGCAAAATAATTAACTACAGAAATATACTTAAACAGCAAGTTGTTAAGCCTTCTATTCCAGGACCAAATGGCTCAGTGCGTTTTAAAATGCACTGTTTCCCGGAAAATGACCCTCCAGGCTGTGTATTGTTCCAGTCCAGAACAGTAAAAGGAGTGCCCACGGGTAATTCTGACTAGGATCTAAAGATGCCTGTGTCCACATTCTTCGAAAGAGTATCCCAACGCCCCTTCCGCTCACCCCCCTTTCCCACCCGAAGTTTGGTTTTAGGTGCGCATCTGCTGACTTTAATTCCATTCCGGAATTAAAACGCAGCTGCTTTGCAACATGTAACACTTTAAAAATGTAAACATTTCTTCTATGGCGTCTTAGAGCTGAGATGATGCTCGACCGTGACTCAGCAAGGTGGGCTCCGAGAGGCGTCTCTTCTCCGATCCTCTGGTCCAACTCCACCCTGCTTTAACTCTTCTCCGGCCGCATTTCTTTCTCCACCCTTCCCTTTCTTCTCCCCCTCATCTCTGCTCTCCGCTCCCCTTTGACGGGCTTCCTTTTCATCCACCCCTTTCTTTCCCTCTTATCTTCGTTTCCCTTTTCAATACCCGTACCACTCCTCTTGCCTGCAGGGCCTTAATTAGGGCAGTTTAGGTGTTAGTGGTGTCTTCCAGGAGGTTGTGCCGTGGGCGTGACCAAGGAACAAACCAGCCCGGGGAGAGGAAGCAGACGGGCGGACTTTTGGCAACTGCGAAACATTAAACTGTTGTATGGCTAATAGAATTTTGTTGCACTATTTACAGTGAGCCTATTCTCTACATAATGGCACATTCTTGATGCTCATTTGGCTTTTCCTCCTTCACGGTGGCCCATATTTACGTGCATTGAGCTTGATATGGTGAATTTTAATTCTTCCTTCTTTATGGCCCATAATTAACGCATATTGATTTCACTTCCTCAATCATTAGTGGACCTACTTATTGTGAAGTGATTTCTACATGCAGTGATTCTCACATGGCGCTTCTTTACTTTTAGAATCCACTATCCCTTAGTGGATCCTCCGAGCAACTACCTGGGTGGCTCACCCCTGGCACCCTTAATTTTTGCGTACTTCCTACCTCTGGGTGAGACCCTACGCCATTTCCTGGACCCGTACACACACGTGCTTCCTCCACCCTCTCTCTCTCTTCCTCCACCCTCTCTCTCTCTACCTCTCTCTCTCTACCTCTCTCTCTCTCTTCCTCCACCCTCTCTCTCTCTACCGCCCTCTCTCTCTCTACCTCTCTCTCTCTCTACCTCTCTTCCTCCATCCTCTCTCTCTCTACCTCTCTCTACCTCTCTCTCTCTCTACCTCTCTACCTCTCTCTCTCTACCTCTCTCTCTCTACCTCTCTCTCTCCCTCTCTCTCTCTCTCTCTCTCTCTCTACCTCGCTCTCTCTCTACCTCTCTCTCTCTACCTCACTCTACCTCTCTCTCTACCTCTCTCTCTCTACCTCTACCTCTCTCTCTCTTCCTCTCTCTCTACCTCTCTCTACCTCTCTCTCTCTACCTCTCTACCCCTACCTCTCTCTCTCTACCTCTCTACCTCTACCTCTCTACCTCTCTCTCTACCTCTACCTCTACCTCTCTACCTCTCTCTGCCTCTCTCTACCTCTCTCTCTCTCTACCTCTCTACCTCTCTCTACCTCTCTCTCTCTCTACCTCTCTTCCTCTACCTCTCTACCTCTCCCTCTCTACCGCTCTACCTCTCTCTACCTCTCTCTCTCTCTCTACCTCTCTCTCTACCTCTCTCTCTACCTCTCTCTCTACCTCTCTCTCTCTCTACCTCTCTACCTCTCTCTACCTCTCTACCTCTCTCTCTACCTCTCTACCTCTCTCTCTCTCTACCTCTCTACCTCTCTCTACCTCTCTCTACCGCTCTCTCTCTACCTCTCTGCCTCTCTCTACCGCTCTCTCTCTACCTCTCTACCTCTCTCTCTCTAACTCTCTACCTCTCTACCTCTCTCTACCTCTCTACCTCTCTCTCTACTTCTCTACCTCTCTCTACCTGTCTACACCTCTCTCTCCACACCCCTCTCTCTACACCCCTCTCTCTACCCCTCTCTCTACCCCTCTCTCTACCCCTCTCTCTCTACCCCTCTCTTTCTACCCCTCTCTCTACCCCTCTCTCTACCCACCTCTCTCTACACACCTCTCTACACACCTCTCTCTACCCACCTCTCTCTACACACCTCTCTCTCTCTCTCTACACACCTCTCTCTCTACACACCTCTCTCTCTCTCTACCTCTAAGTGGCAGCCGGAGCCTGATAGCACTGCTTGTCCTTTATTAAAAAAAACAAGCATTGGCATAGCCAATAGGTCTCGCCTTTGGGGCCTTATAAGTGTTTAACCATGCAACAGTTAATGTTGTTGCACCAAGGATATTGTGCTGCATAACTAAATACTTATAAGGTCCCAAAAGCGAGACCTATTGGCTATGCCAATGCTTGTTTTTCTAAACTGGTGTGGTGTCCATTTGTGGTGTTATCACTGTATTACTGTGTGTTTTGAGTACAAATACTTTACACATTGCCTTCGGGATAAGTCTGTCTGCTCGTGCCAAGCTATCCAAGGGGGTGAGCAGGGGTTATCGAAAGTGTGTATCCTCCTTACCCTGACTATAAACAAGTGTCCCTATTTGGACAAAGGTGCCTACCTCTGCCAACTAGAGACCCCCATTTCTAACTATGAGGATTTAGCTCTCTGCAGAAACCTTAAATAAATGATAGCTGTTAGAGAACCTTTAGACATTCTTAAAAACCTGGAATATGTATAGAAAAATCTAGCATGCTCAATGCCAGGTACAAACCATTTTTTCTCATGCTTTAGGAGCCCTGCTTTATGGCTTCCTCAATGCCTTCTGATTTTACATAGTAAAGCAATATTTATTTGCTCTACTGCGTTCACTCTCAGTAAGAACACAAATTGTCCTAATAATATGGACAAGTTTAAAGATTTCGGCCCAGATTCACTAACACTGCACTAGGTTTGAGCAACAAAAGTGATGCATACACTGCACAAAGTGCTGTGGGATTTTCGTTCCAATGTAAATCGAGATTTGGATTGGAAAGTTGCCTTAAGCAACACACACTAAAGCTATGTCCTACTTTGCACTGTGCAACCACCAAAGGGTTGGAGGAAAATCCCTGTCTAATAAAATAAGTAGGCAGGGATTTGAGGGAACAAAATACACTTTCTCAAGGCAGGCATAACTGTGGAGCAACTTTTAAAACACTCCACATTTTTCGAACTTTGCATGTGTGTTGCACTGTACAGGACACATAGGAAGTGGGAGAAGCAGTTATGCATAATTTTTGTAATGGAAGGGTCACCTTCCACCACAAAACTTATGCTAGACAGAGTGCACATACCCTTGCATGGTGGTGGGAGGGTATGTGTGTTGGTTCATGGGAGCCTAAAATACATCAGCGCATGGAGAAAAGAAAAACAGTGCCATACCTTAGTAGATATGGCGCTATTTTTCACTCACCCTTTGATGCAAGTCAATGCAGCGACTTGGTTGCTATGCTGCTTGGTGTAAAAAATTAGTAAGTGTGCCCCTGCCCCGTATCTCAACCCAAGCAATGCAGAGTCACTACGTGTTTGGTTCTGCTATGCAGAAACGTCTCCTGCTTGTCAATTAACAGTTTTGCAACTCAAATTTCTTTAAATTCCATTCATACTAGCTTCCTCAGTGTAAGGACAACCAGCTTTATAAATAGGACTTTGCCTTCAGGGGTAGAAAATCACTAAATATAATTATAAAATGAGGACTGTGAAAGTCCAGGGTCAGACAGGAACAGACAACTCGGCCCGGGCACGAAAATAAAGTGGCCCTATTAGTGAATTAGATAACTAACAAGCACTGGCAAAGCCAATAGGATTCGCCTGTGCAAGATGCATTAGCTTTGTCAATGTTTGGATACTAACAGCAGGGAGGGCTTAGGGGTAATGAAGCGGACAGCTGGAGGAGGGTGGGGCTATCCTAAATGGACAACGGGAGATGTGGGGGTTGATGGGAAACGAAACGGGCAGCGACAGGAGGGCACCATTGATGGGGAACAAAACAAGCAGTGGGAGAAGGGTGGAGGGAGAAAACACGTGTGCTGTGGGCGGAGTAGAGAAGCAACATTAGACAGCAGGAGGAGGGCAGGGTGTGGAGACCATACCATGCCATGCAATCTTGTAGAGTGCATGACAATTTTTTTTTTAAATAGTATCAGGAGCATCACGGGGCCAGTGGAAGGACACTGGTCGCTAACAGGAAGATGTGCTAGGTCCATGCTAAACTGCTGGGACAGCAGCCCCACAAAGGAAGGAGGAGGGGAGCATCTGGTAGGAAGCAGGAGGTATGACCAATTTGAAGCAAGGAAACAAGAGCGATGTGGAAGCAAATCAATGATAAGTATTGGGTAGTAGTGGATGGGCTTTAAGCCCGTTTCTAAGCTTTTGTTTATTTACAATACCTTTTGCTGACAACACATGCAGACTGTTGGCGAAACCTAAAAATGGCTCATGTGAGCAAATTGTGGCACTTTTGAACTTGTAAAGGCATGCTTTATAAGTATTTTGCAAGGTATGGAAGATTGCATGGATTTGGGCTTGCTGCAGGCAATATTTGTTTTAATATCAGGGAACTCAACAGTGAAAACCAACCAAGTAGACCATAAAACTGAGCGTGGTGGCAGGGTCAAAGGCATAGCCAAAAAGAACAAAACAATCTGTAATTATTTTGTCGGTATTTTATCTTCAAGTAGCTGCATATAAAATAGCACACACTTTACAAGAAAAATAAATGCTAGTTAAACTAATCAGTGAGAGATACACAATTTTACATTGGTTAATGTGATCACTGCAGATATCTGTGTGTGTAACTAGAGAGCAATAGAATTGAATTCTGGTTGGTCCCGTTGGGAATAGTGAGGTGTGTTTTTAGTGTTACAAGGTCCCAGTCTGTGACAGAAAGCACTGAGAACATGTACTTTATTATTTTAAACTTACATTACACACAGTATGGATAGGCTACCACAAAGGGGACAAAAAGATTTAGGTTCAAGATTAAAAAAGTGCTTCCAAAATGTAGATCTGAGTAATATGCAGACAGTACCCAGTGCAAATTGCTTTATAACTGTCCATTAAAAGCATGTGCTCCACAGCTCATCAGGTCAATACCTCTAAAAAAAATACTCTTGTAATGACTCCATCAATTAAAACCAATACTAGCTTCCAAGCAGCCTTTACACTTGCAGAATAACCAAATCTACACATTTACAGCCTTTCAGGCAGCAGAGACCCTGGCAAGAAGGTGTGTCTGTTTTCATCTGTCTATGCTACCTTCAGCTTCACAGCACTGGAGACACTCCCCCCTCAACTTCAGCTGGGGCATCACAAATGTCTGAATTAACCGTCTGCCTGCCACACATGAAAAGTAAAAGAGCTTTCATGCCTGTCTCGTCTCTTAAAAACAAGGGGTTGGTGTTAGCAAAACATCCCTTTTCTTATTTGATTTTGTGCTGGGAGCAACGAGCACACTCCTAGAGACAGCCTGGGCGCTGGAAGGAGCAAGGCTACACGTGCGCTCAGGCATGCAGTATAAAGGGAACATATGTAGGGGTGTTGACGTCTGTGCGTGTGTGGTGTGTGTTTTGGGAGGGGGCGCTGAGTGCGTTGTTAGTATTTGCATGGGGGTGTGGGTGGGCAGCTGCTGGAAACTGGCATTGGGTGCAGGTGAAAGCTCGTACCATGTTGTGCGATGCGGCAGCAGTTAGGGGGTGTGGAATTCCTCTGTGACTACTGGCAGGATCACTGTGGTCAAGCCCCATAAGGCCTGGGAGTACCTACCCAGCATTGACTGATCTAGAGGTGAGGCTAGCTGATGAGAACATTCTCTTTCTGAATCCCTACTTTTTTTTACTCTCAATCTGGTGGGGTAGTAGAGAAAGATTTGGGATTAACCCTGCTCATAGATGCCTGAACTACCAGGCTTTTAGGAGTAGGGTGTTGTGTCAACAAGGCAGGGTCGCCTAAGGTGGGTCTGTAGCATCATGTAACTAATCTCTTCACAGGTGGGCAGGAGCAGGATTTATCAAAGTGCCCATAAGGGTGTCAGTCAGGGCTTCAATGAATGTCAGCAAAGGTTCAGACAAGGTCTCTCCATGCTTTAAGACCTCAGTGAGGACTTTGGTTTCCATCTCAAAAGATGGTAATTGCAAGTCTGTAACCTCAGCTGCTCATCTGATTACTACAATGAATGAGGCTGCATTTACATGGAAGGGCCAGGAGAAGAACTGACACCGTGTGGGGAAGTGTCCAATTCACTGGTAACTTGCACATCCATATAAAAATTGTCATCATCATAATGTGGGGGAAATTCATCCCTATCTTCCCCATCATCACCAAAAGATGGTTGAATCTGGTCAGTGTTTGATCCAAAAAGGTATTGGAGCATTGGAGGGAGGCTCCTAGGCAAAGGTACTGTTATATCACTGTCTGAATGTACTTGAGCTTGGTGTGTCAGAAATGCTCTGGTGTGTGACTTCGACTGAGGTCGAGACAGATTTGTTTTGAAGTTGAACGGAACAATGGTATCTGGGTCCCCCTCCAGTGTTACTGGCATCAGGGCTGGCGTAATAGGAACCAACATGGATTGTGGTACCAGACATGAAGTCTGTTCTGGGATCAGAGCTGAACCCGAAACGGGTTCAGGAGGCATATTGGGAGCCGAGGGCAGACTCGCCGACAGTATCCAGACTTGAGGCCTACGTGGATCCGTGGGGCTGGAAGGCATGCCAGAGGGAGCATGCAGAGTACCAAAAATTTGGCACATGACTTCCTTCAATGCCTCAATTTGTTGTGGCATCGCCGACAGCCCTGGAAATTCAGGGAGCATCAGGATCAGCTGCTGAATCAGCTCCTTGGTGGGGGACTGGGAGCAAGACCAAAAGGCACCTTGCCATTTTCGTGACTTCTCAGAAGTGGAGTGGCGAAGCTTGAACTAGGCACACTTGGGGGCATCCCAAGAGTGGGAATGGGTCCATGTCCTTGACTTTGAGTGGGTCTTATGTGACTTTCTGCAGTGTTTGGTGATGTACAGCATAGTTTGAAATACGAGATTAATGTTTAGAGCATCAGGACACACTTTTTGCATGACTTGGAGTCGAGGCCCAAACACCAGAGACACACCTTGTGGGGATCTGTCACAGAAATCTGTTTCCGACAGTCCCAACAAGGTTTAAAACCTGTAATCTTAGAAGTGGACATGTTCCCTTGCACACTGAACAGTAATTTTGTGAGGAAAAAATCATCAACTGACGAGAAAAAGTTAAGAGCTAGCTCCAGATTCACATACTAAAGCATGGTAAGAAAGGAACAGATGTCAGTGTGCTTGGTTGGTGCCTATATGCATCTTCAGTCTTCGCTTCTGAGGTGGAATGGGTTCAACATGGAGCCACATGAGACAAACTACTGGCATACCGCGACTATGCTATAAAATCTGATCCAGAATGGCATTGGGTATAACCTAAAGGAGTGAAATCTGTAGTTAGAAGTATCCATCAGAGGTAGGGGTGTGGGAGGTGCTGCAGCACACTTCAGAATAACCCTGTAGGGGGTCAGGAGGAGGAAAAACATTAAATAGAACTTTATACTTTTTATCATATTGAAGGTGTTGTGTCTTCGAAGACAGAGGTCAAATATCAGGCAAAGGCTTCTGACAAATTGCTGCTTATTTTTTTGATTTAGTAATTGGTGTTTACTTTTCCTTTCTCCAACTGCAAGGAGAGGGAAAGTTGCAATGCGAACCTATTGACAATCTTGCTGTCGTACAGGGAGTATGAAAATAAAGGCTGTAGTTTGCTTGCTAACACACAACATTTAAACAGTTGTTAATGAACTATACCCATATTTCAAAATATATCAGCAGCAAGGAAAGTACAAATGAGATATGTTGTTTTTTATATAATTCTGAAGTGTCAGGGATATAACATTTTCAATTAGATCAAAACAAACCATGACACATTACTTGTGTGATTCCCAAATGATGTATATTCACTGAAACCCAATTTCCAGATGTTTTCATTTGCGAGCCATATATGTTTAGCTGTTGAACTGGTTGTCCGATGAAAATGTAACACCCATTTCAAGAGGCCATTTCAATGGAACCTGTTCTCTTTGTAAATGGCAGTATCCTACCACATCATTAATCTTATATTTGGGAGAATGTGCTTCAAAATGCGCCAATGGATACATTATACTCCCATACCATTTTTTCACTATCCCTATGACTTTAGTGATAAAGCATTGATTGCAGCATGCTGAGAGGTCTTTGGAGTAATTACTTCTAATGGGTGATTGTTAGAAATGGTGGTCTCTAGTTGGCAGAGGTAGGTACCTTTTTCCAAATAGGGACCTTTTCTTCTAGTCAGGGTAAGGGGGATACACACTCTAGATAACCCCTGCTCACCCCCTCGGTAGCTTGGCACGAGCAGACAGGCTTATCCCAAAGGCAATGTGTAAAGTATTTGTACCAACACACATAGTAACACAGTGAAAACACCACAAAAGGACACCACACCAGTTTAGAAAAATAAAATATCTTTATCTAAACTCAACAAGACCAAAACGACAAAAATCCAACATACACAGGTAAAAATATGATTTTCAAAAGGTTCAAGAACTTGTACCATAGAAAACTATGGATGCCTGACTTTTACACAAAGTACTTGTAGTAGCGTCAAAATTCACAAGGCCAAACAGCCTCAGAGTTGGAAACAAAGAGATGAGTCTATTCCTGAGACCTTGGGGAGGCGATGCGACAGTCCCGCTGCACACAGAGGAAGGGTTGCGTCGAATCAGGTCTGCATGGGGAGTGATGCGTCGATTCTTCATGACGGTTCCATTTGCAGGAGATGCGTCGGGAAAACTTGCGGCATAGGTGCGATGCATGGAAATCCAGGATGCTGCGGTGATCGATGCGGCGTCGTCGAGTGGAGCTGCATCGGGTTTTCTTCAGCCGCGATCCCTCAATGCGTTGATTCTTGCAGCTGCGACAGGCTCTGCGTCGGTTTTGCAGCGGCACTGCGATGCATGGCAATTCTTCTCATGCTGTGTAGATGCGTCAGAAAAACAGCTGCAAGAACAGCGATGCAATGATTTTTGCAGTTCTTCAAGTTTCTTCTTTCTTCCAGCTCCCAAACAGCAGCAGCAACCTCCAGAGGTCCAAAACTGGCACAGGCACCTCTTGGCAGGTCAGAACTCACAGCAGCAGAGTTCAGGGGAGCTGAGGGTGAAGTCTTTGTGTCCCAGAGACTTCAGAACAGGAGGCCAGTACACACAGGCCCTTGGAGATCTCCTTTAAGCAGGGGACACAGCACACAGCAAAGTTATTCTCCTTTCCTTGGCAGAAACAGCAACTGCAGGCCAACCCCACACAGCACACAGCAAAGGGGTAGTACTTCTCCTCAGTCTCTCCAGCTCTTCTCCTTGGCAAAGGGTCCTCTTGAATTCCAGGGATGATCTAAAGTTCTGGGGTCTGGGACCCAATATTTATACAGCAAAATCTTTTGTTCTCTGGTGGCAGAGAAGCCTTGTGCTCAGTCAAAACGAGTTCTGTCCTCTCTGGTGTAACTTCCTGGCAGGAGGTGGAGACAGCATTGTGGAAGGCAGAACAGACCCATTCAGGTGGAAGGAAATTTCCTCCCCCTACTCTAAATGCAGCCCAGGTCTATTCAGCCCAGCCCTGACTCATCCAGACTCTCTGGAGCCACCGCACATCCCCAGCCCCTGTCACTCCAAAGCCAGACAGTCAATACACATCCTAGCAGAGGCACACTGGATGGCTAAGCAAGAAAATACCTACTTTCTAAAAGTGGTATTTTCAAACACAGAATGTAAAAATCCCCCTTACTAAAAGATGCATTTTACCATTCTGAGTTCAGGCATACTAAACTTTTTTTTCCTACCTTGTTCCCAGGAGTAGTTATGCTTATAATATGTTATAAGCAAACTCCCATTCTATCCTATGGGAACAGATAGCCTTGCAATAGTGAAAAACGAAATTGGCTGTATTTCACTAACAGGACATGCCACACACACCAGGGCATGTCCTACCTTTCACATACACTGCACCCGCCCACAGGGGTACCTTGGGTCTACCTTAGGGTTGACTAACATGTAAGAAAAGGGAAGCTTAGGGCCTGGCAAGTGGGTGCACTTGCTAGGTTGACATGGAAGTTTAAAACTGCGCGCAGACACTGCAGTGCCAGGCCTGAGATTCCTTTTCAAGGCTACTTATGTGGGTGGCACAATCAGTGCTGCAGGCCCACTAGTAGCATTTGACTTACAGGCCCTGGCACACATAGAGCACATTACTAGGGGCTTACAGGTAAATCAAATGTGCCAATCAGGGAGAACCAATCATAATAACAGTTTCCAAAGGGAGCACTTGCACTTTGACACTGATCAGCAGTGGCAAAGTGTCCAAAGCATCTAAGCCAGAAAAAACGAAATCCATCAAAAAATGCAGGAGGTAGAGGCAAAAAGTCAGGGGAAACCACGCCAAGGATGCCAGGTCTAACAGTGATGATGTCTGTTAAAGAATATGATGTCATTACGTGGCTTGTGTGAGTACCAATATTGTGCAGCTAAAATGATCTACATCCAAGACTAGGCTAATGTTCCGAACTCAAGCATGCATAATATGTCTCGCTGAGGGGGTTTAGCCTTCCCCTTTGACCTCCACCAGACTTCCTTATTGATTGAGCATGAGTACGTTGCATTGCTCTGAACAATATTTCTGCACAAAAGGTCCTCCTATGAACTCTCTGAACCTTGTTTTTACACCTGTACATGTTTTGACTCTTAAACCTTAGAACACCACTCCACAAGGGATGGATTTACACTGCCTTTGCATCTTTAGGTGTTTTAACTCCATTCTGGAGCAGATGTGAACTCTAAATAATCCACTTGCCCTTGAGATGATCTAGATGGCATTCACCCTTTAGAGCTTCTATCTCAACTGAAGGGCATACATCTGCTACAATATGTCCTGACTCGATCCTACTCCCGCGCAGAGCTTCTCGCCATACCTTACTTATGGCCTATGCCTCTGCACTCAGGGTTACACTGCACCCTACTTTGCACTAAGCCTCTGCACCCCAAATGCTTTTAGGCGTACACTGACCAATGTTTCTGAACCTGGCTTTCTTTCTCATTCTTAAGGTGCATGCAAAGTGTCCTTGCTCTATCTCGAAACCAGTGTGGAGGCCCATTTCCTTAAATGCAATATGTGTCTTTGCACCCTTGCTATGCCACTGATTTGAAACCTTCACCCACACTTAACTATGATCATTTGCCTGAGGACACTCTGGGGCTTATTTACAAGCCTCTTGCCACCGGTACATCACTTTTTCTCAAATTAAAAGTGACGCACGGGCGGCGCAAGGGGCTTGCAAAGAAGCCCCTCTGTTTCTCTCTTTGTCAGGATACACTAACTCCGTACTTTGGTGGAACGTTCATCCTAATTTTTCTGACACCACTTTGTAAGATACCTGGAGAGTTATTGACACCCAGGGCCAGATTTTTCATTGTAGTGCGTTGCCCTTGTGTCACACAAGTTGTTGCAAGGGCAATGCAATGCTACAGATGGCTTTACCTTGCGTGGCCCTGCATTGCTTGGTAAATCTGGAGTAACACAAGGCAGCACAAGTTCTTGCCTTGCGTTACTCTGCCATGGGGAAGCGTTCCATTGGTGGACCGTGGGTGTTCCCACGCATCCACCCATGGATTTTGGCGCATTCCCAGATTTACCAAGACTGGCAAATCTGGGAATGCATCAAAATGCTACGACTCCCCTCTGAAGGCGCAACGAGGAGGAATATCTTTATTTCTCCGTGTTGGTTCCGCTTTCTAAATGTGCTGAATTCTGCAGCACACTCAGAAAGAGGAAAACTCCTCTGATTATTGTTTTTGTGCAGGAAGGTGTCTCTTGCTGCACTAAAACAATCATGCCTGCTATGTAGACACCCTTGCATTGCGCTAGCCAGCAGATTGTGTGCCGGTGCAGGCAGAGAGCAGGAATGGGCCATAGCTTGGTAATATGGCGTGTTCCTGCCCTCTCTCTTTCACGCAGTGCAGCACAGCAAGGTGTCTTGCTGCTTTCCATTGCGTGAAATATTGTTACATCTGGCCCTTAATATGTTGTTCTAGGGAGAGGAAATGTCTGATTGTTTCATTCTAGCTCATGAAGAAACCTAAAGAAACTGACTGGTGTATTTTTCCTACATGTGCTCCATTCAATGTGCACAGGTTCTTTTTAGTCTACCTCTGTTTCCTCCTGATTATACAACTAGGTTACCCTTCCAGTCAGTTATCTAGTTATTTTTCTTGTCCCCAACGCAATCCAAACCTCCTTCTAGCGCCTTCGTTTGATCCACCTTTTCAATTCTATCTTTATCACACATTTATCATTATTTCTGCCTCTCCTTCCTATTCCTGCTTCTGCACACTCATGCCTTCCTTATCGAGTCTGATCAAACCTCCACTTTAAACACTCCTTTCATCAATTCAAACATTCGCTTCATCTGCTCCTTTCCTTGACTCAGCAATAATTCTAAGATTGTTCTTTCCATTTCATCCTTATCAACATTCTCTTCAACTCTTCCTCTCCATGTCTCTGTTTCCATTCATTTATGCACCGTTGGCCTAATTTTCTAATCACCCTACCCTTCCTTGATATCCAACCATTCCACAGCTTCTTGTAATAGTCCACCTATTTACCAGTACTTACCAATCCGTTCATCTATCCATTTATTCATTTAAACTCGGTTTCTGACCATTTGTATCACCCCTTCTAAGAATCCATCTGACCAATGCACACTGAACCGATCCACCGATTAAGCTGGCCACATGTCCACCTCTCCCTACTTCCTGCACCAGTCCACCACTCTAGCTCTTTCTGCCTTTTCTTCATTCCATCTAATCGTTCACTGTGTCCGTCCTTCCATTCTCATGGCCACCCCTTCCACTGTACATCCACCTACCTACGTTCACATCTGTCCACCAAACTAGCTGTTCCCGTTTTATTGGTCCATGACTTTTCAACTACCATAATGTTTGTTTGGTGATATGTATATCAGTCTATACGCCTCTAATTCCAATAATGTCTGTATCCATCATTTTCTGTAGTTATCAAGTTATCCACCCTTTCTCTTTCAACGTCTTCCCTTATCCAAACTCCTGTCTCCTCTCTCGCTTTTTTATCCATCGCTGAATACATCTAATAAACCATCAATGTATCTCACAGTTCCATTTATCCTGCTGTACAGCCCTGTGATACATAACTATTGGAGAATGCCCCTTGATGTACCCGTCTGGTGCCCCTTCTTTCCACCCACTTGGTCATTCAGTGCATCCAATCCACCCTGTAACCTTATGTTGTCTCACCTCTCCTCGTTTGCAGTCTGTCTTTTTTTAGTTCTCTGAATGCCCCGTGTTTCTCCCCTCGCTGCCTTCCATGTCCTTTTCCCATAGTCCATGAATGTGACCAAGTCTTCATACAATAGAAGTGGCAGAAAGGACCTGCGACTCTTTACATGGTGACTGGACGTGGTCAGTAATCACGTTGTGTTTTGTGATGCAGCCCTTGGTTTGAAGCCGCGGACAGTAAAGGTTGTGTTTTATTTGGGGTCATTGGAGTGCATGTTACATTATTCCGTCTGATTAACTCTCCACCGCAAAGGCACCTGTCGTTCCCCTCTGATGGGAGACCATTCAAGCATAGACTACAGAATTGCTGCATTCATACGTGTCTTGCAGTACCTCCTGTTTGTGTTGCAGCCGATGGATGCGTGTAATTAATCTTTCTGCCTGTGGTTATTAAAGCCTCCCTCCAGGTCAGAGTACTGCTAGAGGGAGGGAGGAGAGGAGGGGGCTGGAGGGAAGGGGCGAAGAGAATCCTTCCTCCGGGACAGAGTGCTAATAGAGGAAGGGGGTGGAGAGGGGGTTTGGGTGAAAGGGGGCAGAGAGCCTCCTCCTCCCAGAAGAGTACTGCTGGGGGGGGGGGGGGGGGGGGTGGCTCGGTTGACTGCATGGTGAGTGTGTGTGTGTGTGTGTCTCTAAATTGTGCGGTGTGTGTCTCTTATTAGTATGTGTCTGGCTGTATGTCTGTCTCCCAGAATGGTGAACGAATATAAGGAGTCAAAGTTCACAGTCAAAGTCGGTGACAATTATGCAAAGTCCACAGCAGCAATCAAGGATTTGGTTAAACGTCATTTTGGCCCACTGTGTTTGTGTGCAGTGTGTGTGTGCCTCTGCATGAATGTACCTGCATTTTGAATGTTAGCGTAAATAAATCTCAATACAGAGTGAACATGGGGAGTAAAGTAATTCCTTGCTCCAGGGTCCTAACATGATTTCAGGTCGTTGATAAACACAATTTTGTATAACTGTGCATGTGAGCTTGTGGGTGATTGTCTTTGTGTGGGTGTGTCATATGAATATTCAAAGCAGAAGGAGTAGAAATTGAGCACTCTTCTTGCAAATGAAATGGCTATCCCTCCATGTTGGGGTTAAACGTCCTTGGTGGAGCAATGGGGCATCCCAAACAAGTTGATTCATGCTTCCGTGATCTTGAGCAACTAAGCCCTCTCACACTGCATGATTAGAGGTCCCTTCAAGGTAGTAGTAGGCAGGGGCATAACAGAGGACCCTCCAGCCCCTGCGGCGGATGGGGGCACCCACTCCCTCATGGGTCCCCAACCTCTCATGGGCCCCCAAACCCTCAGGAGGCACCTTATTCAGCTCATGACCAATTAATATCCGGAGATATGGGAGACTCAAGGGTCCCTCATCACATTCAACAGGGGGGCACTATCATTTTGCATTACATCGCTGGTAGTCGGATGCCTCTTGTGGATGAGAAAGGAGTCTACTAAAGGAGACCAAGACTTACAGAAGAGCCATTGGAAGATAGACTGCTTGATAAATATATGCATAAAAAGGCGATCTCCTTCACCTATCGCAAGCTCCTAAATAACTCCCCATATCACCTAGTTAGGCTCTGTGAAAGGTGGGAGGATGACTTGGGACAGCTAGAAGATGATGAGTGGCAGGAGGCATTGGCATCACCCAGAGAAGTAGCCATCCACTCTCTTTTAGATTAGTGCAAATTAAGATTCTCCACAGGACCTATTATGCAGGTACCACAATGGTCAAGGTGGGCAGAGTTGAGTCATTATTGTGCCTTAGAGAATGTTGTTGCGAGGGTATATTTTTCCATATGGTGAGGCACTGTCTGTAGGAGAGTAGGATCTGCTTCACATGGGTACCCCCACTTTTTGCTGATGCTTCACTGTTTTTCGACTTTAGTCTGGCTGGGGCCCTGCTAATCAGAACCCCAGCCTAGCTGCTTCCTCTCTAAAATGGTTTCCATGTGCCTTAGGCACATCTCTGATTGGAATCTGGAGTGCCCTTATAAGTCCCTAGTATATGGTATACTATGTACCCAGGGCATAGGTACCTCAGAGACCTACCAGGGGCTGCAGCATGTATTGTGCCACCCCTGGAAGGCCATCCAAAATGACACCACAGGTCTGCTACTGCAGCCTGGGTAAGGTGGTGCATGCACCCCTTACTGTGATATAGGTTACCTATATCACTACATATATACACACATATAAACCTATAAGTCACTCCTATGGCAGGCCTTATCAATCCTGAAGGCAGAGTGCTTGGTTCTTATGTGAGAGGGTGCCCCTGCATGAGCAGAGCCCCTCTGCAGCGTTCAGTGACCCTTCTCTGATGTTGCTTGTAGTGCAGCCTGACCATATACTCTTAAGTCCATTATATCCTCGCGGTACAAATGCTAACTTTGGACTGGCTACACCAAAACATGTCGTGTTTGGTGTCAAACATCTTGGAATACTACCCCCCGCCAGTTCTGGCGGCGGGGGTAGCATTCCACCCTTCTAGAGGGAGAGACATGTACACACCGGCCTACCCGGTAACTTCTTTCCAGAGCCCTGGCATCACAAAATGGATGCCACTGCCACAGACACGGGTCTGGCCTCCTGCTGCTGACTGAAACTCCGGCAGGGGAGGCCTGGACAATAGGTTTCCTGTCCAAGGGAGGTGTAACCACCTCCACAGACAGGATGATGTGTATTGGGGCTGGGCGGGAGCACTCTCTGGTGCTTTGAAGTCCTGCACTGGGGGCACATTTGGTGTCCCTGTGCATACCCCAGTTCAAACCGGTTCAGGGGCTTCCAGCCCCTGCTCTGGCGTGATACTGGACAAAGGGAAATGGGTGTAACCACCCCTCTGCCCTGACCCTCCCATAGGTGGGTCCCCAGAGTATGTCCAACCCCCTAACTTGGTATAAGTATGGGACCCCAGTCCTTAGGACTTTAGATTACCCTGGACGAAACTCTGACACTGAATCCTGGACCTTCGACGCTCTACCTGAAGATTAGAGGAATGAAGAATCTCCCTCGGGGTCAAGGAGTGACTCCCCTGCTTGGCAGGCACCTAAGAAACAATTGTCCGGTCTGCATCACTGAAGCTCCCGCTGGAAGCCGAAGTCTTTGCATCACCAGAGGTACATTTACAGACTTTTCCGAGGCTGCCCTGAGTCCCCAGCAAAGCTGAGGCCTGTAGCTGTTGTGGGTAACGTGGAACCGTGACCCCTGGACACCAAGTACTTTTGCAAGTGCATCCTCTTCCTGGTATCCCACGAAGTTGTGCTTTGGGCTCCGAGTAGCCCCTGCCTCCAGCACCGACTGCACCGAAGATCACTGGCCTCCACTCCACGAGTGTCCTGTAAGCCAGCTCCAAGTGCGTCCACTTGAGGCTCCTTTGTGGTCACTAGTCCGTTGGCTAGTGGGCCCCCCCGAATGCAACTCTTCTTTTGCTTGGGCTATCCTGGTTGCTCCAGACGTGGCCTGACTTACCCTTGCTGGGTGAGTTGCTCTGACCTTGCTGGTCTGTACCACCGTCCTTCTTCTATTTCCACGTGACTTGCCGTTGCCAAGGCTTGTTGGGTCCAATCTGGTCGCCGACACCCCTGCAATCGACAGACTTTGTGGGACAGCTCGAATCCAGCTCCTGGTTGTCATTGACGCCTCCTGGACCTCGTGGCTGAAGAGTCAAGATGACCATCAACCTACCTGAAGCACCCGACATCGGTGGGCATCTGCTCATCGCCTTCCTGGTCACTGGCTAGTGACCCAGACTCTGTCCCCTCTGCTTTCAGGTTCTTCAGATCTTCGATCCACCTTTGGATCCACCCGAACACTTTCGACTTGGTCGCCAGCAGCACTTTGCAGCAGATCACCATTGAAAACGACGACGAAACCCGACCCCGAAAGACACCTATGCACCCGGCTTCCCTGGGTGAGGTAACTCGAGTACTCCGGTGCTCCCGTGGGTATAGACTCTAGAATGACCTAGTTCTAAAGGGGTTTGCTCCAAGTCCTCCTCTAAGTGTCCCTTTTCTTTAAAACTCCAACCGCGACATTCCCCATAGAAGTCAACGGCGGCTCGCGGCTGTGTTCTCACACTGCACGCGTCCCCCTGGGTCCCCTGTGTCACTACCTTGGGTGGTTCCTTGAGGGCCAAGCACTTCTACAGGCTCTAGGCCTTGTGTCTAGCTCAGTCGTGGTTCTTATACCACTTTATTGGTATATGGTTTGGTACGCCCCTAGGGCTCAAACGTGTATTTGTGCTATTACTGTTGATAACTGACTTGTAACTTATGTATTTCGAACTCTAGCCTCATAAAGAGACTAGAGGGGTGTGTTTAAGACTAAATACATATATTTTAAATATATACCTGGTGTGGTCCTCTTTCATTTGGTCACTCAAGAGATTATAGACTGGTAAAACAAGCTGCTTTACATTCCTTCAAGACTTAGCCTGAAGGCTGCTCTCCATAGCTACCACTAGGATAGCGTTCAATAAAGGTTGTCTTTAACCTATCTCCAATAAGGGGTTGTTTGGACTGGTGCAAGGTGCCCACTATAATTAGTGGACAGCATATACCAGGCCAACTTCTCACATTGGTGTGCAGCGTGTGGGATTCCAGCTTGCTATTGTTTTACCAGATAATCTCAATTGAATTGATCAACTGAAAACCACTAAGGGTACCTTAGGTACATATAAAACAAGCTTAGGATACAGTAAGTTCTACTGAACTTAGAGTTGTGTGTTAAGGGATAGCACACCCTTTCTACAACTCAAGAGAGTTTAGTAGGCCACACTAGAGTAGGTAGTGCATACACCACACCAGTAATGTCTTTAGGGCCAGGAACCAGTGGGTCCCAGCCAGAAGCCAATGGGCTTCTTCCTCCAAGTATGATAATCTCCCATTCTTGGAATTGAGAGCATTAAGCACTGCTAGGAAGCTAAAGACAGGCAAAAGTGCCAACACCCAACGCCTCATAGAGGTACTCCTGCTGGATGATCTCAGAAGACTACCAGGGTCTGAAGGGGTAGGCAGACAGGGTGGGGCAGAAGATTAGGAAGGGGCCAGGGGTGAAATCACCCAGGACCCCCTCTGAAACTGGCCAGGAAGGTGAAAATGACCTTGACCTGGAAAACCCAGCTCCTCCTGTGGATGAGGAGGAGGATCAGAATGACCTCCCCTTTGTCCCCCCAGGAAGAGTTGTGAGTGTGCCCAGAAGGCCTAGATCTCCTTCTCAGGAGTCTAACCACACTGACACCTCAATAGGGACCTCTGTTTCCTCTCATAGGAGGGAATCCTCTCATGAAAGGAAAGAGAGACTGCTCAAGTATGGAGAAGCTCAGTTGAGACTCAGAAGAGAGCAGTTGGCTATAGACAGGGAGTCCCTAGAGCTTGAAAAGCAAAGAAAAAAGATGGGACTAGAGTCCCATGGTGGCAGCAATTTCCCCAGAGATAGGGAAATGTCTTATGACCATAGAAACCTGAGCAAGATTGTCCCTCCCTACCAGAGTGGGGATGACATCTACAAGTGGATAACTGCACTGGAGAGGGCCTGTAAAGTACAGAGGGTCCCTCAGGAGCAGTGGGCAGCAATCTTGTGGCTCTCCTTTGCAGATAAAGGTAGAGACAAGCTCCTCACTGTTAGAGAAGAGGATGCTGACAATTACAAAGTCTTGAAGAGTGCTCTGATGGGTTTGGCCTAACAACTGAACAATACAGGTTAAAGTTCAGAGATACCCAAAAAGCACAGACTCAAGACTGGGTGGACTATGTGGATTGTTCTGCTAAGGCTCTGGAAGGTTGGTTGATGGGCAGTAAGGTATGTGACTTCACAGGATTGTACAATCTTATCATGAGGGAGCAGATTCTTAATAACTGTCAAAATCAGCTGTTGCATCAGTACCTGGTGGACTCTGATCTGACCTCTCCCCAAGAATTGGGAAAGAAGGCAGACAAATGGGTCAGAACCAGGGTGAGGCAGAAGGTACAGAACCAAGGTGGTGACCCAAAGAAGCAAGATTCTAAGAACTCTGATAAGGGTGGGGAGAAGGGTAAAGACCAGAAGTCTTCACAAGGCCCCCAAAAATCTTCTTCAGGTGGGGATTCACAGTCTAACAAAGGGAAAGGCCAAAAGAAACCATGGTGCAAAGTCTGTAAGCAAAAGACACACTGGACCAGTGATTGCACCAAGTCCAAAGACTCTATTCCAGCCCCCACCAATGCCCCTAAGGCACCTGTTCCCCCTAGTGCAGTTACAAATGGTGGTGGGAGTACACAGGCCAAGGGTTTAGTAGGGTTGACCCTGGGTAAGGAGATGAGCTCTTACCTAGTCAGAGAACTCAAACAGGCTGTCCTAGTCTGTGATGGAGGCATGGATGTGACCTCCTCTGTGAGTCCCAGTAATCTGGGCAAGTACAGGCAACAGCCCTTAATCAATGGAAAAGAGGCTTTGGCATTTAGGGACACAGGGGCAAGTGTCACCATGGTGACACAAGACCTTGTGGATCCTGGGCAGATTATACTGGTGAAATGTACCAAGTGACCAATGCTAGCAATGTTAGAACAGACCATACTCTGGCAGTTGTTAACTTCTCCTGGGGAGGGGTAACTGGCCTTAAGAAGGTTGTGGTGAGTGCAAACCTACCAGTGGAATGCTTGCTTGGCAATGATCTTGAAACTTCAGCTTGGGCAGAAGTGGAGCTCAGGACCCATGCAGAAATGCTGGGGATCCCTGCAGATGTGTTTGCTGTGACCAGGTCACAGAGCAAAATGTCTAACACTGAACAGGCCTTGGATTCTGAAATAATGGACCAAGTGCCATCCAAGAGGAGGAGTAGTAGGGTAAAGGCAGTGCCTTCCCCTTGGCTCAGAAGGAAGATCAGTCTCTTCAGGGAGATGATCTCAGTCCTGAGGAAGGAACTGTCCCAGAGGAGCTTGAGCCTGATCAGGTTGAGTTCTTAGGGACAGGGGCCCTTCCAGGGCAGATCTGAGCCAGGAGCAGCAGAGCTGCCCCTCTCTTGAACCCCTCAGACAGCAAGCTGCTGCTGAGGCTGCTGGGAATGCTAGTGGTCCCCATAAAGTATACTGGGATGATGGACTCTTGTACTCAGAGTGTAGAGACCCCAAGCCTGGTGCCACCAGGAGGTTGGTTATACCTCTGAAGTTCAGGGGCTTCCTATTGACCCTAGCCCATGATATTCCCCTAGCAGGTCACCTGGGCCAGAACAAGACTTGGGACAGACTTGTCCCTCACTTTCACTGGCCCCACATGTCTGATGACACCAAGGAGTTTTGTCGCTCCTGTGTAACCTGCCAGGCCAGTGGCAAGGCAGGTGGCACTACAAAGGCCCCCCTGATACCACTACCTGTGGTGGGGGTGCCCTTTGAAAGGGTGGGGATTGACATTGTTGGTCCCATGGATCCCCAAACAGCCTCTGGGCACAGGTTTATCCTGGTGGTAGTGGATCATGCCACCAGGTACCCAGAGGCTATTCCCCTTAGGACCACTACAGCACCTGTGGTGGCAAGGGCCCTCCTGGGAATTTTCTCAAGAGTGGGCTTCCCTAAGGAGGTTGTATCAGACAGGGGTGCAAACTTTATGTCTGGATACTTGAAAGCAATGTGGAAGGAGTGTGGAGTGACTTACAAGTTCACCACACCCTATCACCCACAATGCAATGGTTTAGTTGAGAGATTCAACAAAACCTTGAAGGGCATGATTAAAGGGCTCCCAGAGAAGCTTAGGCGAAGATGGGACATACTCTTGCCCTGCCTTTTATTTGCATACAGGGAGGTGCCTCAAAAGGGGGGTTGTCTACAGCCCTTTTGAACTTTTGTTTGGTCACCCTGTCAGGGGTCCATTGTGCTTGGTAAAGGAAGGATGGGAGTTAACTCTCAAGCCCCCAAAGCATGACATAGTGGACTATGTACTTGGTCTCCGCTCCAGGATGGCTGAATACATGAAAAAGGCAACTAAAAACCTTGAGGCTAGCCAGGAACTGCAAAAAGCCTGGCATGACCAAAAGGCTGTGCTGACTGTTTACCAGCCAGGACAGAAGGTGTGGGTGCTGGAGCCAGTGGCCCCAGCAGCTCTCCAAGACAAGTGGAGTGGACCCCATACCATTGTTGAACAGAAGGGTGAGGTCACCTATTTAGTAGACCTAGGAACACCCAGGAGTCCCCACAGGGTTCTCCATGTCAACAGATTGAAGGCATATGTGGACAGGGCAGACATGGGCTTGCTCATGGCTACTGATGAGGGACAGGAGGAAGAGAGTGACCCACTCCCTGACCTGCTCTCACAGAACCCTGATGATGGGTCAGTGGATGGTGAAGCCTTGGCAGGCAGCCTCACTGCTCAGCAGCAAACTGATTGTAGACAAGTGCTCAATCAGTACAGACATATGTTCTCTCTGACTCCAAGTCAGACCACCTGGTGAACTCATGAAGTGGACACTGGGGACAGTCTGCCTATTAAAAATAAGATTTATAGGCAACCTGACCATGTCAGGGACTGTATCAGGACAGAAGTCCAGAAAATGTTGGATTTGGGAGTTAATGCACCCTCAGATAGCCCTTGGGCTAGTCCAGTGGTCCTTGTGCCAAAACCTCACACCAGTGGTGGGAAAAGAGAGATGAGGCTTTGTGTGGACTACAGGGGTCTCAATGCAGTCACTAGGACTGATGCCCATCCAATACCCAGGGCAGATGAACTAATAGACACTTTGGCCTCAGCCAAGTATCTAAGCACATTTGACCTAACAGCTGGCTACTGGCAGATCAGGCTAGCTGATGATGCAAAGCCAAAGACAGCATTCTCAACCCCTAGTGGGCATTATCAATTTGTGGTAATGCCCTTTGGTCTGAAGAATGCACCTGCCACTTTTCAGAGGTTGGTGAATACAGTCCTTACAGGTCTGGAAGCCTATAGTGCAGCATATCTAGATGATATTGCTGTCTTTAGCTCCACCTGGGAGGATCACCTGGTCCACCTCAGAAATATTTTGCAGGCCCTGCAGAAAGCAGGCCTAACTATCAAGGCCACAAAGTGCCAGATAGGGCAGAGTCAGGTTGTGTACCTGGGCCACCTTGTGGGTGGAGGCCAGGTTCAACCATTGCAAAGCAAGATCCAGACCATCATGGACTGGACTGCTCCAACTACCCAGACTCAGGTGAGAGCCTTTTTAGGCCTGACTGGGTACTATAGGAGATTTGTCAAGGGGTATGGATCAATAGTGACACCCCTGAATGACTTAACTTCCAAGAAAATGCCCAAAAAGGTTCAGTGGACAGTTAGCTGTCAAAAGGCATTTGATGACCTGAAGCAGGCCATGTGCACTGCTCCCATTCTACAGAGTCCTGATTACTCCAAGAAGTTCATTGTCCAAACAGATGCATCTGAATTGGGGGTAGTGGCTGTACTGTCACAATTGAATGATGAAGGTCAGGATCAGCCAGTAGCTTTTATTAGCAGAAGGCTGACCCCTAGAGAGAAACGTTGGTCAGCCATAGAGAGGGAGGCCTTTGCTGTGGTTTGGGCTCTGAAGAAGTTGAGGCCATACTTGTTTGGTACTCACTTCCTTGTTCAAACAGACCACAAGCCCCTCCTATGGCTAAAACAAATGAAGGGTGAAAACCCCAAACTGCTTAGGTGGTCCATTTCCCTACAGGGGATGGACTTTACAGTGGAACATAGACCTGGGAGTAACCATGCCAATGCAGATGGACTCTCTAGGTACTTCCACTTAGAACATGAAGACTCAACTGGTCAAGGTTAGTTTAATGTCCCTACGTTTGGGGGGTTGTGTAGGAGAGTAGGATCTGCTTCACATGGGTACCCCCACTTTTTGCTGATGCTTCACTGTTTTTCGACTTTAGTCTGGCTGGGGCCCTGCTAATCAGAACCCCAGCCTAGCTGCTTCCTCTCTAAAATGGTTTCCATGTGACTTAGGCACATCTCTGATTGGAATCTGGAGTGCCCTTATAAGTCCCTAGTATATGGTATACTATGTACCCAGGGCATAGGTACCTCAGAGACCTACCAGGGGCTGCAGTATGTATTGTGCCACCCCTGGAAGGCCATCCAAAATGACACCACAGGTCTGCTACTGCAGCCTGGGTAAGGTGGTGCATGCACCCCTTACTGTGATATAGGTTACCTATATCACTACATATATACACACATATAAACCTATAAGTCACTCCTATGGCAGGCCTTATTAATCCTGAAGGCAGAGTGCTTGGTTCTTATGTGAGAGGGTGCCCCTGCATGAGCAGAGCCCCTCTGCAGTGTTCGGAGACCCTTCTCTGATGCTGTTTGCAGTGCAGCCTGAATATATACTCTTAAGTGCATTATATCCTCGCGGTACAATGCTAACTTTGGACTGGCTGCACCAAAACATGTCGTGTTTGGTGTCAAACATCTTGGAATACTACCCCCCCACCAGTTCTGGCGGCGGGGGTAGCATTCCACCCTTCTAGAGGGAGAGACATGTACACACCGGCCTACCCCGTAACTTCTTTCCAGAGCCCTGGCATCACAAAATGGATGCCACTGCCACAGACACGGGTCTGGCCTCCTGCTGCTGACTGAAACTCCGGCAGGGGAGGCCTGGACAATAGGTTTCCTGTCCAAGGGAGGTGTAACCACCTCCCCAGACAGGATGATGTGTATTGGGGCTGGGCGGGAGCACTCTCTGGTGCTTTGAAGTCCTGCACTGGGGGCACATTTGGTGTCCCTGTGCATACCCCAGTTCAAACCGGTTCAGGGGCTTCCAGCCCCTGCTCTGGCGCGAAACTGGACAAAGGGAAATGGGTGTAACCACCCCTCTGCCCTGACCCTTCCATAGGTGAGTCCCCAGAGTATGTCCAACCACCTAACTTGGTATAAGTATGGGACCCCAGTCCTTAGGACTTTAGATTACCCTGGATGAAACTCTGACACTGAATCCTGGACCTTCGACGCTCTACCTGAAGATTAGAGGACTGAAGAATCTCCCTTGGGGTCAAGGAGTGACTCCCCTGCTTGGCAGGCACCTAAGAAGCAATTGTCTGGTCTGCATCGCTGAAGCTCCCGCCGGACGCCGAAGTCTTTGCATCACCAGAGGTGGATTTCCAGACTTCCCAGAGGCTGCCCTGAGTCCCCAGCAAAGCTGAGGCCCGTAGCTGTCGTGGGTAACGTGGAACCGTGATCCCTGGACACTGAGTACTTTTGCAAGTGCATCCTCTTCCTGGTCTCCCACGAAGTTGTGCTTTGGGCTCCGAGTAGCCCCCGCCTCCAGCACCGAATGCACCAAAGATCACTGGCCTCCACTCCACGAGTGTCCTGTAAGCCAGCTCCAAGTGCGTCCACTTGAGGCTCCTTTGCGGTCGCTAGTCCGTTGGCTAGTGGGCCCCCCCGAATGCAACTCTTCTTTTGCTTGGGCTTTCCTAGTTGCTCCAGACATGCCCTGACTTACCCTTGCTGGGTGAGTCCCTCAGACCTTGCTGGTCTGTACCACCGTCCTTCTTCTATTTCCACGTGACTTGCCGTTGCCAAGGCTTGTTGGGTACAATCCGGTCGCCGACACCCCTGCAATCGACAGACGTTGTGGGACAGCTCGAATCCAGCTCCTGGTCGTCGTCGACACCTCCTGGACCTCGTAGCTGAAGAGTCAAGATGACCGTCAACCTACCTGAAGCACCCGACATCGGTGGGCATCTGCTCATCGCCTTCCTGGTCACTGGCTAGTGACCCATACTCTGTCCCCTCTGCTTTCAGGTTCTTCAGATCTTCGATCCACCTTTGGATCCACCCGAACACTTTCGACTTGGTCGCCAGCAGCACTTTGCAGCAGATCGCCATTGAAAACGACGACGAAACCCGACCCTGAAAGACACCTATGCACCCGGCTTCCCTGGGTGAGGTAACTCGAGTACTCCGGTGCTCCCGTGGGTATAGACTCTAGAACGACCTAGTTCTAAAGGGGTTTGCTCCAAGTCCTCCTCTAAGTGTCCCTTTTCTTTAAAACTCCAACCGCGACATTCCCCATAGAAGTCAACGGCGGCTCGCGGCTGTGTTCTCACACTGCACGCGTCCCCCTGGGTCCCCTGTGTCACTACCTTGGGTGGTTCCTTGAGGGCCAAGCACTTCTACAGGCTCTAGGCCTTGTGTCTAGCTCAGTCATGGTTCTTATACCACTTTATTGGTATATGGTTTGGTACGCCCCTAGGGCTCAAACGTGTATTTGTGCTATTACTGTTGATAACTGACTTGTAACTTATGTATTTCGAACTCTAGCCTCATAAAGAGACTAGAGGGGTGTGTTCAAGACTAAATACATATATTTTAAGTATATACTTGGTGTGGTCCTCTTTCATTTGGTCACTCAAGAGATTATAGACTGGTAAAACAAGCTGCTTTACATTCCTTCAAGACTTAGCCTGAAGGCTGCTCTCCATAGCTACCACTAGGATAGCTTTCAATAAAGGTTGTCTTTAACCTATCTCCAATAAGGGGTTGTTTGGACTGGTGCAAGGTGCCCACTATTATTAGTGGACAGCATATACCAGGCCAACTTCTCACACTGTCCAGTGGTTCAGATTTCTGGGAGGCAGTGGTATCCTGTTTCATGGCAAAGTGCACTGGCAATTTGACTTCCTCTGTAAAATGGTGCCTATCGAATATATTAGAGGCGACGGACCAGACCACCACAGATCGGCTGTGGGTCACGCTAGGCTTTATGGTGGCCAGACGAAATATAGCTTGAATGTGGAGAACGGCATCTGCTCCATTGCTAGAGGAGTGGAAGGCAGACATGAACTGGTGTATGCAGGTGGAAAGGGTGGTCTATGAGGGCAGGGGGTGTCCCCATAAATGGACAAAGATCTGGGGGAATGAAAGTAGGGGAATGTTGTGCGCACCTGTTAAGGGGATTGATCCAATGGATTTGGAGTGACTGTTACTGTATGAGGGATCCTGCCACCATGACATTGCTGAAGGGGTCTGTTGGGCTGTACGTTGGAGGCTCTGTATTGGACTCACTTATTGATATAAGGTATATGTCTATTTTGTGCACTGAGAGGTGCTGTCATTGCTGTGTTGTGTTTACTCATTGCAATAAAAAGAGTTTTAAAAATAAGACTGGCAGAAGAGGGTAACTCAATCCTCCACTCCACTCAAGAGAAAAGTGTCCCTACAATGAATTGGTTATGGGTACCCCATTCTCAGTACTGTTAAGAAACTATTCCTCCTTCGACCCAGATGAACATTTTGAGCTTTGCTGTGGGGCAGTATATCTATATCAATGTGTGTAGTTCCAAGTGTCACTTTGTGGTGATTAGAGTGTGTCTATATCATGTGTATCCTCCATGTGTTTGTGTGTGTGTGCTTTATAACCTACTCTACTATCAAAGCACACATGGAGTTAGAATAGTAAATGTACACTTCATTACCGTGAATGGCTGGTCCTCATAATTTAGGTATGTTATGTTGTGTGTATGTGTGTGTGTGAGACAGAGTGAGCAGTGAACACTGATCTGATGCAACGTGACAAATTGTATATGCAGAAGAGTACAAAGAATGTGTGCACATCAACATGAGAAAGTAAAGACAGAGGCTCGAGTTTGCTTTATTTTGTTATCGCACACCCCATGCAAAGTGTTGGGGTGCTATTTACAATAAAACTCAAATCTTGATTTGCGTTGGATTGTAACTAAAAGTAACACAATGCAACGCAGTGCTCTCCCTTGTGTTACTTTCCATCAAGGGTGGCGATCCAACGGAGGAGTATTAGAGTTACCAAACTCCCATGGGTTTTTAAGCAAATCCTTATCTACAAAGACTTCTAGACAGGGATTTGTGCCAACATCCTGTGCAAATCTGAAGTAGGCATAAAAAGGAGAAATGTTTTTATTTCTTCTCTTTTTTCTCTTTGCATGTGTGATGCATTGTACAGTACACATACAAATTAGGAAATTCTTTAAAGCATGGTTATTACAAATTAGGGACATTGTTGCAACTGATTTGAAGGACATTGTGAGGTGGGAACCAGAACCCAGATGAAGGGTATTGGACATTTGATCACTCTGGACTCTGGATACTTCCTATGGGAGTACACTAGGGGATTAGAATTAGATGCGGGATACAGGGGACGAGGCAACGGACAGGAGTAGGATGTCGTGTGATGCTGGATATAGACAGGTCTTGCTGTATGTGTAAAGCAAAGGCAATAAAGAAGATACTGCCTCCAATACCTTTTAGGTCATTCTTTGTGTTTCTTGGTGAGCACAAAATGAGAAAAAAAAGAGATGGCTGCTAGGAATGTTTGAGGATAGGGGAGTAATAAGGTCAGAGCAGATTGTAGAAAGGTAGTAAAAGTGATGAGTCAGCAAAAGAAACGGAGGCAGAGAGAGCAGATGAAAAGTCAGTGATTATATAGTTTGGCAGCATTGAGAGAGAAATGTTATATGTGGAGGATAAGCCGGTAAAGAGAAAATGGGACTTTGGGCCTTAGTTAGCGTTTGGCACATGGAATACTTGTCAAAATGTGATGGATATGGGGGGTCATGGCCTAGTGGTTCAACATGGCAGACGCGCTTTCGGTGAGCTCCGGAAGCCATATTCATTATCCTGCCATATCCTGCCGGATTTGCGACCATCTATACCCTAACACCACTCCCCGAGTCAGAGAGGACGGGGACCTCGTGGGCGGCAGACCAAGATCAAGCTGGTGCAGCAGAGGGGCATTGAAGATCGGTCTCGCAACCCCGAGCCGGGCGGCTGGGCGTCTCTAACGGAGTCGGCGACTGTGTCGGGCTGCATTGAGTTGTCGGGCCTGCTGCCGCCAAACTCACCCCTCGGGCTCTAGGAGATGGCCCAATTGGCAACTTGGGCCGGACGGCCCTGCGCTGTATGCGGCTGTTGGCTCCCAGATATAAGGCTGTTGGCTCTCAGATCTGCAGCTCTCAGATCTGCAGCAGCCTGGTGGGCCCCCAAGTCTGTGCCTGGTTGTGCGGCAGTCGTGCGGGGTGCCAGCGAATCCGCTGGCCGGGTGGCCGGGGTGAGGCAGCGGTGTTATTGCTGAGGGGTCGCGAGAGGAGAAGTGAAGGTGCCGACCTTTCTTGCT
The DNA here is from genome assembly GCA_963921515.1 of Calotriton arnoldi. Lineage (NCBI taxonomy): Eukaryota > Metazoa > Chordata > Amphibia > Caudata > Salamandridae > Calotriton > Calotriton arnoldi. The sequence continues at coordinate 1,499,405 of CAWUFW010003186.1, read as the reverse complement.
GCTTGGGTCTAGATCGCGGCTTTGTCTAGCCCGGCGGGCCTGGTGATCTCTGGATTGAGCAGTCGAAACCGGCCTGCGGAGGACGCTTGACGACTGCGCCTGGCCTACCAAAAAAATAACCCTGGTGTTCCGCTACACAACTACTACCAGGTGAGGACTTCATTTGGGGGAGGGAGTGGCATACTCCTGATTTTGGAGGTGGCTGAACCAAGCCTCGGTGCGGCTTGTGGTTGGGAATGGCCCCTCTGGTCCTCGCTGTCCACTGCTGGTGATCATCGCTTTTCCCCTGCAGCCATTCGCTGGCCTGCCCATTACATTTTGGCCAGGGGACCCCTGCATTTATTGGCGGCTCACATAATCCCTGGGAGTACTCATTACAGATGTCTTGGGCAGCAGGAGCACCCTATCTATCTTGAAGTTTGCTGTTTAGGCCCACTTACCTAGAGTCCCGACATTGACCAAAGACAAACTCTCTTGCCCTGCATCTACACAGAGCACCATGGACTGCTTCACTGGGGCTGGAGTGGCAAGTCTTGATACTGGTTGGGCTCAAAACACTACATCAGACAACACAGCCGTTGTTGGGTGTTATCACCCATTCCAGGGACATGCTGGATGCAAAGATCGGGACCGGTTGGCTCTCATGTGACGCTGCTGTGCCAGGACCTCCGGAAGGCGGTGGAGCGCATTACTGAGGCTGAGGCTCATGTTTCTAATGTTGAAGATGTAGTCACCACGCTGCAACAAAAAGTTAATACCCTCATGACTATGACCAAAGGGCTTCCTGCTCAAGTAGAAGATGCTAAAGGCTGGGTCCGCTGCAACAACCTTCCATTCATGGGCTTTCCGGAGGGTTGCGAGGGAGAGAATATGGGCAAGTTCCTCGCCCAATGGATCTTCCAATGATTACCATCAGATTCCCTCTCTTCCTGCTTCATCATTTAGCAGGCCCACAGAGCTCTAGTAAAGACACCATCTCTCAGTGATCGACCACGGCTTGTCATTGCCAAAATTCTTAACTTTAACGATATAGACGTCATCCTTAACCGCTTCAACGCGGCCAGAATTTTCCCGCTGTGCGGGCGAATTAATCAGTGAGCGGGATTTGGACGGCCCCCGGCCGTCCTCCGCACACGCCCACCGTGACGTCGGATGGCCGGGGGCCGCCCGCAGCATGGAAGGGGTTTAATTGGCAAGAACTCAGAAAACACTACTATTTGAATCACATCGTATCACAATCTTTCCTGATTACACTTAAATGGTACAACAAGAGCGTCTATCCATCACAGCAGTAAAAAACTGCGTCTGTGACCTCAAAATTCAATACATGCTCCTATTCCCTGTTCGGTTGCACGTGGGCTATAACTCCAGCACTCTGGGGCAGATTTACAAGGACTGGCGCATTCCTGCATATTAGCAGGGATGCGCCAGTACTGATGCGACACGCAATTCTACCCTTGAGCCACCACGGATGCGTCGCATTTACAGTGCGGCGCACTGTGGCGCAGGGATAGACAGATGTGTGTCGCATCTGATGGCGTTAGGGCAGCGCATTGCTGGAGTCATGTCGCAAGCGCGACGCACCTCCAGCAATGTTCAGGGACCGCCCATTCCTAACGTGCTGCGCCACTCCTTACGCCTGCTTCAAGCAGGCGTAAGGTTTCGTCGCAGCGGCCTCTGAAAAGTGACTCAGTGAAATCTTGTAGATTTCACTGTGTCACTTTTACGAGGCTTTTTCCGATGGAATGCCCACCCTGCATACATTAAACTTGACGCAGGTTTAATGTGGTGCAGTGTGAGAAGTTGGCCTGGTATATGCTGTCCACTATTTAAAGTGGGCACCCTGTACCAGTCCAAACAACCCCTTATGGAGATAGGTTAAAGACAACCTTTAGTGAAAGCTATCCTAGTGGTAGCTATGGAGAGCAGCCATCAGGCTAAGTCTTGAAGCAATGTAAAGCAGCTTGTTTTACCAGTCTATAATCTCTTGAGTGACCAAATGAAAGAGGACCACACCAGGTATATATATAAAATATATGTATTTAGTCTTAAACACACCCCTCTAGTCTCTTTATGAGGCTAGAGTTCGAAGTACATAGTTTACAAGTCAGTTATCAACAGTAATAGCACAAATACACATTTGAGCCCTAGGGGCGTACCAAACCATATACCAAAAAAGTGGTATAAGAACCACGACTGAGCTAGACACAAGGCCTAGAGCCTGTAGAAGTGCTTGGACCACAAGGAACCACCCAAGGTAGTGACACAGGGGACCCACAGGGGACGCGTGCAGTGTGGGAACACAGCCGCGAATCACCAATAACTTCTATGGGGAAAGTCACGGTTGGATTTTTAGAAGAAAAGGACACTTAGAGGAGGACTTGGAGCAAACCCCTTTAGAACTAGGCAGTTCTAGAGTCAATACCCACGGGAGCACCGGAGTACTCGAGTTACCTCACCCAGTGAAGCCGGGTGCATAGGTGTCTTTTGGCGTCGGGTTTCGTCGTCGTTTTCAATGGCGATCTGCTGCAGCAGGCTGCTGGCGACCAAGTCGAAAGTGTCCGGGTGGATCCAAGAGTGGATCAAAGATCTGAAGAACCTGAAAGCAGAGGGGACAGAGTCTGGGTCACTAGCCAGTGACCAGGAAGTCGATGAGCAGATGCCCACCGATGTCGGGTGCTTCAGGTAGGTTGATGGTCGTCTTGACTCTTCAGCCACGAGGTCCAGGAGGCGTCGACAATGACCAGGAGCTGGATTCGAGCTGTGCCACAACGTTTGTCGATTGCTGCGGTGTTGGCGACCAGATTGGACCCAACAAGCCTTGGCAACGGCAAGTCACGTGGAAACAAAGAAAGGACGTTGATGCAGACCTGCAAGGTCTGGGGGACTCACCCAGCAAAGGTAAGTCAGGGCACGTCTGGAGCAACCAGGGAAGCCCAAGCAGAAGAAGAGTTGCCTTCGGGAGGGCCCACTAGCCAATGGACTAGCGACCACGAAGGAGCCTCGAGTGGACGCACTTGGAGCTGGCTCACAGGACACTTGTGGAGTGGAGGCCAGTGATCTTCGATGCAGTTGGTGCTGGAGGCAGGGGCTACTCGGAGCCCAAAGCACAACTTTGTGGGAGGCCAGAAAGATGATGCACTTGCAAAAGTTCTTGGTGTCCAGGGGTCACGGTTCCACATTACCCACGACAGCTACGTGCCTCAGCTTCACTGGGCTCTCAGGGCAGCCTCGGGGAAGTTTGGAAATCCACCTCTGGTGATGCAAAGACTTCAGCGTCCGGCGGGAGCTTCAGCGATGCAGACCAGACAGTTGCTTCTTAGGTGCCTGTCAAGCAGGGGAGTCACTCCTTGACCCCAAGGGAGATTCTTCAGTCCGCTAATCTTCAAGTAGAGCATCGAAGGTCCAGGATTCGGCTTCAGAGTTTCGTCCAGGGTAATCTAAAGTGCTAAGGACTGGGGTCCCATACTTATACTAAGTTAGGGGGTGGGACATACTCTGGGGACCCACCTATGGGAGGGTCAGGGAAGAGGGGTGGTTACACCCATTCCCTTTGTCCAGTTTCGTGCCAGAGCAGGGGCAGGTAGCCCCTGCAACAGGTTTGAACTGGCTTATGCACAGGGACACCAAATGTGCCCCAGTGCAGGACTACAAAGCACCAGGGAGTGCTCCCGCCCAGCCCCAATACACACTATCCTGTCTGGGGAGGTGGTTACACCTCCCTGTGACAGGAAACCTATTGTCCAGGCCTCCCCTGCCGGAGTTTCGGTCAGCAGCAGGAGGCCAGACCCGTGTCTGTGGCAGCGGCATCCATTTTGTGATGCCAGGGCTCTGAAAAGTTAATACCGGGCAGGCCGGTGTGTACATGTCTCTCCCTCTAGAAGGGTGGAATGCTACCCCGCCGCCAGGACTGGCGGGGGGTAGTATTCCAAGGTGTTTGACACCAAACACGACATGTTTTGGTGCAGCCAGTCCAAAGTTAGCATTCTACCGCAAGTATATGATGCACTTAAGAGTATATGGTCAGGCTGTACCACAAACAGCACCAGAGGATTGACTCCGAATGCTGCAGAGGGGCTCTGCTCATGCAGGGGCACCCTCTCACATAAAAACCAAGCACTCTGCCTTCAGGATTGGTAAGGCCTGCCATAGGAGTGACTTTTAGGTTTATATGTGTGTGCAATGGTAGTGATATAGGTAGCCTATACCACAGTAAGGGGTGCAGGCACCACCTTACCCAGGCTGCAGTAGCAGACCTGTGGTGTCATTCTGGAGGGCTTCCCAGGGGTGGCATAATACATGCTTCAGCCCCTGGTAGGCCTCTGGGGTACCTATGCCCTGGGTACATAGTATACCATATACTAGGGACTTATAAGGGCACTCCAGAATCCAATCAAAGATGTACCTAAGGTACATGGAAACCATTTTAGAGAGGAAGCAGATAGACTGGGGCCCTGAATAGCAGGATCCCAGTCCAACTAAGTCATAAACCAGCAAAACACCAGGAAAAAAGTGGGGCCAACCATATAGTCAGATTCCACCTTCCTACATGCAGGGCTTTACAACGTGACGCATCTCCCTAGATGCGTCACATTGTAAATAAGTCGCAACTTGGCGCATGGTTTACGCCGCCGCTGCGTCACAGAAGTGACGCAACGGCGGCGTAAATGTATCGCAAGGGGCTTGTAAATCTGTCCCTCTGTTCTTTGAGAACCCTGCGGAGGTGTTTGCATGGGCAGACAAAGTAGTTACTGTTATACCTCATACTCCGCCACACCTTGACTCTGATTCATCCTCCAGCAATTAATGCCTACAGCAGTCTAAACCTAAGGCGAAGTGCTGCCACAGGTCCTGCGTAGAGGAACTTTAAGGGGCCAGTCGTCTGGCCTACTGGGCCTCTGCCGCCGAGGAATGTGGTTGCTTTGAAAACTTGCATTGCTAAGCGTACTGATGGCATACTACCATTGGCTGCGTCTCTGTTTCGTCATACTCCAGGCCTTTCCAGAGAGACTACTTGTTGATGGGGTACATGGGGATCCATTGGACAGGCCTGACTGCCAGCCCCTGTTGGGGTTGGTCTAGGCTCCTTCTGCGACACATGCTTCAATGTTGCTGAGGTTTTGGGATGGGGGAAGGTAGATGGGATTGGTTAGAAAGTTGTGGTTACTTTTTATATGCACAATTCTGGTGCTGCTCATAGACAGTCTGGTTCACATTAGCTCGCGCCTAGTTGGCTGACACACATAATGTTGCTCCTGTTGGGAGGATCCATATTTTCATATGGAATGTTTGAGGTGTCCTAGATAAGGTAAAATGAGGTGCTGTACTCCATCAGGCCAAACGACTACCGGCCAATATCCTTTTGTTGCAGGAGACACACCTCCTTTGGTCTAAGGTCCCCTGTTTAGCTCACTTTGGGTTTGTGCAGACCTATCATTCGGGCTTTGTATGAGGTTCACGCAGAGTGGCCATTCTCATACACCGTCGAGTTCCCTTTCAGGCCCCCAAAGACCTGGTTGGACATAGAAGGGAGATTTGTCTTTGTGTCTGTGACACTGTATGGGCAATCCATTGTTATATGCTGTGTCTATGCCCCCCCACCACTTGGCCAAACTGTTGTGGATCATATTGTGGGTGTATGAGGATCCTTGCCGGGAGGTCTGGCTGTCATCGAGGGTGACTAGAATGATATTATGTTTCTGGAACGGGACAGATGGCGGGAGGGGGGGTGAGTGGGTGACATGCGGGTGTCTCGCTTGAGACACACGGTAGAGGTGGTGGGGTGGGCGGACGTGTGGCGGGCCTATCATCCCACTGACGCAGGCATTACCTTTTAGTCTACAGTGCATGGGTCATTCTCTCAGCTTGACTACCTTTTCGTGCCGATGGGCCACACACATAGGGGCATATTCTCAAGGACTTATCGCCGAGTTATCGGCACTTTAGCGCAGCAAAAGTGGCGAAAGAATTATCGCCTCATTCTCAAGCTGGTGTAAACTGACCACATCGCCAGAATTCCAGCGATAGCTGCCGCAAAAACCATCGCCTCGGATGAGAGAGACAACTAACGCTAATGATATGCAGAGTAGGCGTTCCCGTGCAAAAACACACGAAAACATCACTTCGCGTCATTCACAACGACCAGCCAGATCTGCGATGCGATCCAAAAACGGGCGATAAGGCGCGTTAGCAGCAGGGATTTAACACCTGCCTTTTACTGGTGTTAAGCAGGACGACAAACTGCAGTAGAAAGGGAGCCCAGCACAGAGCCACATCTGAAGACCAACAGATGCCATGGAGACACTGATCTGCAGCTCGGAGACCCGAGAGGGCCACAACACCCACCGCCACCACCCCCAGGCCCCCCCGCCCCCCTGACTACCACAGAGGCAGTGCAGAACAGGACAGCGGACGTTCCCAAAACGCACCAGCCTCAGAGACTCAACGCCAGAGGAAGTCATTGCCCACCACAGGCACAAAAGGACAACCATCCTCCGCATCCTGACCCACATTGCCCACAGGCTGACGGTACCAACACAGCGGACAACTACCATCCCTCCGCAGACGAAGCTGCTGGCTGTGCTGCACCTGTTGGCCCCTGGTACCTCCCAAACAACAACTGCCAGAGTCGGAGGAGTCTCACGGCCAGCCCTATCATACGTCCTCACCCATGTCATGGATGCATGTCCACAATAACAACGGCGGGCCCCTGTCACCGCACCACACGACAGTTCCAATTCGTAGTGTTCCTGCGCAACCAACCCCAATGTGAGCCGTTGCCAGACACCACTGTGCCCCAGATCCAAAACTGTAGTAACTGAAATGGGGGTGCGCACGGTCATGAAGTCCAGTAGTCAACAGTAGTGTAAAAACAGTCCTTTATTACAAATACAACAATAAACAATACGAAAAGCACAGCCAACGCCCAAAGGGGAAATTCATCAGGGCAACGTGAGGATTCAAGTAACTGCATATGCTGCGGGAACTCCCCAATACCATCCCATACTCCGGAAGTCAGTATCCAGAAACCTGTTGGACAAATGGTGACAATGGTCAAGCGTCCGTATAGTCACAAACCTAATCTGGTACAGTGTATAGCACTTGGACAATCCGGAATGCTCACAGGAAAGACAAATCCTGCACAAAACAGACCGTAACAGAAGTACGTGTGGTCTTAACCTTTGTAGGAAAGAAAAGGAAGGTCACGGTCACACTAACATCTGTTACGGTCTCATGATGCAGGATTACTCATACCTGTAAGCATCACGGTTTGTATCAGCTTGATACCCCTGCACCTTCACTCCCCCCACACAGCCACGAGGGCTCCGCCGTGACCGGTGGTGCCTACGCGATCCTGTGCGCCTGCTGCACCCCAGCCCTGGTCCCCAGACCAGTCCGCCAACCAGCGATGAGTGCCCTCCCCTGCGCACCCAGGCCTCAATGCTCACCTGCCGCCACCAGCGTGTCTCCAAGAGGGCCCACCACGTGCTGGTGCAACCTCCTCAGCCGATCGCTGGATTCCGCGCCACAGGCCCCCAGCGCACCCTGCGGCCCCGCACCACGGAGTCATGTGTGTGCTGACTGCTGCCTTTGGCGTACACTGTGGTCCAGCAGGGCTCACAATTCAAATCGAATAATGATTGGCAGTACAGCTTATCGAGGCCTACGCATCATCGCAGGCTGCACACCCGCTCAGCTCTGGTGCCACTAACTCAGTGCACCGCAAGTCACCGTCCCGTGGCGGTAGTCCCGTGCCGGCCAAAGTGCCTCGGATGCCACCAACTCTGTGCACCTCAAGTCACCGTCGCGTGGCGGTAGGCCCGTGCCGGCCAAAGTGCCTCGGATGCCACCAACTCTGTGCACCTCAAGTCATGGGCCCTTTATGATTGAGTATCGTGGTGCGGACGCCATCATGTCACCTCCGGCAGTGGGGAATGTGATGTGGTAGGGCCCTAGGCCCTCATGCATAAAGTATGACCACACGGACACACTCAGCTAGATAGTGGAAATGGCCTCGGGCACGTGCGCCCAGCCCCTTTTATTGGCAGGGTCACATGTCCTGAGACGCCTGTGCTGGATGGGTGTGGTGTGGGTGTAAACCAGCCCTCAGGGAGTGGCTGTGGCATGCTGACAGGGTTGGCAGGGTATGCCCAGACGTGGGTCCCTTGCTCACTTTGCCACTGGATTCAAGCTAGCCTGGCTGATGAGGGCTGTTAGCCCGAAACCGGTCCCAGGATGCTTGTTTCCGGTCCAGGGAAGATATGGCTTGGCAATTCGGGCTGAACTGTTCCCATGAGGCACAGGGTCAAGACTGATTTGCATATAGCTGTGTCTGAACTGGGGTGGCGAAGTGAGCTAAAGAATGATGATGGATTCAACCCAGATCTGTGACTGGGGGTGAGTGTCTGAAAAGTTTCAGCGCTCAATCCATCATCTCCTTGTGTTTGCTTTGTTCGCCCTAAGTTGGCAGGGTATGCCCAGACGTGAGTCCCTCGCTCACTTTGCCACTGGATTCAAGCTAGCCTGGCTGATGAGGGCTGTTAGCCCGAAACCGGTCCCAGGATGCTTGTTTCCGGTCCAGGGAAGACATGGCTTGGCACTCGGGCTGGACTGTTCCCATGAGGCACAGGGTCAAGACTGATTTGCATATAGCTGTGTCTGAACTGGGGTGGCGAAGTGAGCTAAAGAATGATGATGGATTCAACCCAGATCTGTGACTGGGGGTGAGTGTCTGAAAAGTTTCAGCGCTCCGTCCATCATCTCCTTGTGTTTGCTTTGTTCGCCCTAAGTTGGCAGGGTATGCCCAGACGTGGGTCCCTTGCTCACTTTGCCACTGGATTCAAGCTAGCCTGGCTGATGAGGGCTGTTAGCCCGAAACCGGTCCCAGGATGCTTGTTTCCGGTCCAGGGAAGACATGGCTTGGCACTCGGGCTGGACTGTTCCCATGAGGCACAGGGTCAAGACTGATTTGCATATAGCTGTGTCTGAACTGGGGTGGCGAAGTGAGCTAAAGAATGATGATGGATTCAACCCAGATCTGTGACTGGGGGTGAGTGTCTGAAAAGTTTCAGCGCTCCGTCCATCATCTTCTTGTGTTTGCTTTGTTCGCCCTAAGTTGGCAAGGTATGCCCAGACGTGGGTCCCTTGCTCACTTTGCCACTGGATTCAAGCTAGCCTGGCTGATGAGGGCTGTTAGCCCGAAACCGGTCCCAGGATGCTTGTTTCCGGTCCAGGGAAGACATGGCTTGGCAATTCGGGCTGGACTGTTCCCATGAGGCACAGGGTCAAGACTGATTTGCATAGATCTGTGACTGGGGGTGAGTATCTGAAAAGTTTCAGCGCTCCGTCCATCATCTCCTTGGGTTTGCTTTGTTCGCCCTAAGTTGGCAGGGTATGCCCAGACGTGGGTCCCTTGCTCACTTTGCCACTGGATTCAAGCTAGCCTGGCTGATGAGGGCTGTTAGCCCGAAACCGGTCCCAGGATGCATGTTTCCGGTCCAGGGAAGACATGGCTTGGCAATTCGGGCTGGACTGTTCCCATGAGGCACAGGGTCAAGACTGATTTGCATATAGCTGTGTCTGAACTGGGGTGGCGAAGTGAGCTAAAGAATGATGATGGATTCAACCCAGATCTGTGACTGGGGGTGAGTGTCTGAAAAGTTTCAGCACTCCGTCCATCATCTCCTTGTGTTTGCTTTGTTCACCCTAAGTTGGCAGGGTATGCCCAGACGTGGGTCCCTTGCTCACTTTGCCACTGGATTCAAGCTAGCCTGGCTGATGAGGGCTGTTAGCCCGAAACCGGTCCCAGGATGCTTGTTTCCGGTCCAGGGAAGACTTGGCTTGGCAATTTGGGCTGGACTGTTCCCATGAGGCACAGGGTCAAGACTGATTTGCATATAGCTGTGTCTGAACTGGGGTGGCGAAGTGAGCTAAAGAATGATGATGGATTCAACCCAGATCTGTGACTGGGGGTGAGTGTCTGAAAAGTTTCAGCGCTCCGTCCATCATCGCCTTGTGTTTGCTTTGTTCGCCCTAAGTTGGCAGGGTATGCCCATAAGTGGGTCCCTTGCTCACTTTGCCACTGGATTCAAGCTAGCCTGGCTGATGAGGGCTGTTAGCCCGAACCCGGCCCCAGGATGCTTGTTTCTGGTCCAGGGAAGACATGGCTTGGCAATTCGGGCTGGACTGTTCCCATGAGGCACAGGGTCAAGACTGATTTGCATATAGCTGTGTCTGAACTGGGGTGGCGAAGTGAGCTAAAGAATGATGATGGATTCAACCCAGATCTGTGACTGAGGGTGAGTGTCTGAAAAGTTTCAGCGCTCCGTCCATCATCTCCTTGTGTTTGCTTTGTTCACCCTAAGTTGGCAGGGTATGCCCAGACGTGGGTCCCTTGCTCACTTTGCCACTGGATTCAAGCTAGCCTTGCTGATGAGGGCTGTTAGCCCGAAACCGGTCCCAGGATGCTTATTTCCGGTCCAGGGAAGACATGGCTTGGCAATTCAGGCTGGACTGTTCCCATGAGGCCCAGGGTCAAGACTGATTTGCATATAGCTGTGTCTGAACTGGGGTGGCGAAGTGAGCTAAAGAATGATGATGGATTCAACCCAGATCTGTGACTGGGTGTGAGTGTCTGAAAAGTTTCAGCACTCCGTCCATCATCTCCTTGTGTTTGCTTTGTTCGCCCTAAGTTGGCAGGGTATGCCCAGACGTGGGTCCCTTGCTCACTTTGCCACTGGATTCAAGCTAGCCTGGCTGATGAGGGCTGTTAGCCCGAAACCGGTCCCAGGATGCTTGTTTCCGGTCCAGGGAAGACATGGCTTGGCAATTCGGGCTGGACTGTTCCCATGATGCACAGGGTCAAGACTGATTTGCATATAGTTGTGTCTGAACTGGGGTGGCGAAGTGAGCTAAAGAATGATGATGGATTCAACCCAGATCTGTGACTGAGGGTGAGTGTCTGAAAAGTTTCAGCGCTCCGTCCATCATCTCCTTGTGTTTGCTTTGTTCACCCTAAGTTGGCAGGGTATGCCCAGACGTGGGTCCCTTGCTCACTTTGCCACTGGATTCAAGCTAGCCTTGCTGATGAGGGCTGTTAGCCCGAAACCGGTCCCAGGATGCTTATTTCCGGTCCAGGGAAGACATGGCTTGGCAATTCAGGCTGGACTGTTCCCATGAGGCCCAGGGTCAAGACTGATTTGCATATAGCTGTGTCTGAACTGGGGTGGCGAAGTGAGCTAAAGAATGATGATGGATTCAACCCAGATCTGTGACTGGGGGTGAGTGTCTGAAAAGTTTCAGTGCTCCGTCCATCATCTCCTTGTGTTTGCTTTGTTCGCCCTAAGTTGGTAGGGTATGCCCAGACGTGGGTCCCTTGCTCACTTTGCCACTGGATTCAAGCTAGCCGGGCTGATGAGGGCTGTTAGCCCGAAACCGGTCCCAGGATGCTTGTTTCCGGTCCAGGGAAGACATGGCTTGGCAATTCGGGCTGGACTGTTCCCATGAGGCTCAGGGTCAAGACTGATTTGCATATAGCTGTGTCTGAACTGGGGTGGCGAAGTGAGCTAAAGAATGATGATGGATTCAACCCAGATCAATGACTGGGGTGAGTGTCTGAAAAGTTTCAGCACTCCGTCCATCATCTCCTTGTGTTTGCTTTGTTCGCCCTAAGTTGGCAGGGTATGCCCAGACGTGGGTCCCTTGCTCACTTTGCCACTGGATTCAAGCTAGCCTGGCTGATGAGGGCTGTTAGCCCGAAACCGGTCCCAGGATGCTTGTTTCCGGTCCAGGGAAGACATGGCTTGGCAATTCGGGCTGGACTGTTCCCATGATGCACAGGGTCAAGACTGATTTGCATATAGTTGTGTCTGAACTGGGGTGGCGAAGTGAGCTAAAGAATGATGATGGATTCAACCGAGATCTGTGACTGGGGGTGAGTGTCTGAAAAGTTTCAGCGCTCCTTCCATCATCTCCTTGTGTTTGCTTTGTTCGCCCTAAGTTGGCAGGGTATTCATAGACGTGGGTCCCTTGCTCACTTTGCCACTGGATTCAAGCTAGCCTGGCTGATGAGGGCTGTTAGCCCGAAACCGGTGCCAGGATGCTTGTTTCCGGTCCAGGGAAGACATGGCTTGGCAATTCGGGCTGGACTGTTCCCATGAGGCACAGGGTCAAGACTGATTTGCATATAGCTGTGTCTGAACTGGGGTGGCGAAGTGAGCTAAAGAATGATGATGGATTCAACCCAGATCTATGACTGGGGGTGAGTGTCTGAAAAGTTTCAGCGCTCCGTCCATCATCTCCTTGTGTTTGCTTTGTTCGCCCCTAAGTTGGCAGGGTATGCCCAGACGTGGGTCCCTTGCTCACTTTGCCACTGGATTCAAGCTAGCCTGGCTGATGAGGGCTGTTAGCCCGAAACCGGTCCCAAGATGCTTGTTTCCGGTCCAGGGAAGACATGGCTTGGCAATTCAGGCTGGACTGTTCCCATGAGGCACAGGGTCAAGACTGATTTGCATATAGCTGTGTCTGAACTGGGGTGGCGAAGTGAGCTAAAGAATGATGATGGATTCAACCCAGATCTGTGACTGGGGGTGAGTGTCTGAAAAGTTTCAGCGCTCCATCCATCATCTCCTTGTGTTTGCTTTGTTCGCCCTAAGTTGGCAGGGTATGCCCAGACGAATATACGATGTTACATCGCGGTGTTCACACCGCGATACCTTTACAACACAGGCATTACAACGCCAGTCGTTACAACGACTTGCGCTGGACTTAGGAATAGTATGATTTTCTATTCCAACTCCAGCCTACGTTACAGTAGGGAAGGTGTTGGAATAGTAAATCATACTATTCCTTAGCTTAGAGCGCCATCCAGCGCAAGTCATTGTAATGACTTGCGTTGTAATGCCCGCGTTGTAAAGGTATTGCGGTGTGAACACCTCGATGTAACTGATGTTTCCCGCCCAGACGTGGGTCCCTTGCTCACTTTGCCACTGGATTCAAGCTAGCCTAGCTGAAGAGGGCTGTTAGCCCGAAACCGGTCCCAGGATGCTTGTTTCTGGTCCAGGGAAGACATGGCTTGGCAATTCGGGCTGGACTGTTCCCATGAGGCCCAGGGTCAAGACTGATTTGCATATAGCTGTGTCTGAACTGGGGTGGCGAAGTGAGCTAAAGAATGATGATGGATTCAACCCAGATCTGTGATGGGGGTGAGTGTCTGAAAAGTTTCAGCGCTCCGTCCATCATCTCCTTGTGTTTGCTATGCTGACAACTAGACCTGTGATCATCAGATCACTACAGGGAAGACCTGGGACATGTAGCGTTGTCCCCCCCCCCCCTGTAAACATAAGTGGAGTGGGCTGGCCTGGCGTATGCCAGTCCAGCGTAGGGGTGTGAACGATGACCCCGGCGCTCTGGGCATGGTCCCGTTCCAGGCTGGACAAGAATATAACTGATGCATGTGTCTCTGATGTGGTGTGGGCGCCACCTGGTCCGCAATCGGTAATGTTGCACCCTGTGACTCAGTTCCCACAACATGTGCAACATGGACGTAAGGGGGAATCACTGACCCTACATTCATCCATACTTCCATACTTGTATGATCATAGACATGAGACATCTGTGTGAATGTGATTGTTTAATGCACATTCAGTGGAGTGTTGTAGCTGGAGCAGTACAGGGCCATGCAAAGCCCACTTTAGATTGTTGGCCCATGGAGGGCCAGCCAGAGTCCTTCATGGAATGACAAGTACATCGGAAGAGGAAGAGTTCAGTCCGCAGTCTGATAGGTGTGTCATTGGTGCCCAAACAGAATATGACAGTCCATGTCGAGGTCCAAGGTGAGTGTCGCCGAGTGCATCGGGGGACAGCGGAAGGTGATGATGCAGAGGGCAGAACCAAGCAGAAACAGGTCATATGGCGGAGAAAAATGCTACCGCTTCCTCACCACCTGTGAGGCAGATTCATCCGCATCTTCGTCCTCTGATGTCTCATGTGCCTCACATGTGGGTGGTGGTGTTTTCTCTGCAGCACTGTGTGGCAGTGACACATCAGGGGCTGGATGTGGATTGGCTGCCGCACTGTGTGGCACTGACACATCAGGGGCCGGACGTGGATTGTCTGCCACACTGTGAGGCACTGACACATCAGGGGGCGGAGATGTGGATGTCGAAGCAGCAGCAGCATTCATCTGTGCCAGGCCTTGTGGCGGCAATGCCATGATGAGGATCTGCAGGGCATGGTAGATCCCAGCTACATCACGCTGGTGTGCAGCCGTGGCAGCCATTCTTTCCGCCTGCACCCGCTCCATGTTCTCCATGATCCTCCGCATGTATCCCAACTCCCGGATGACACCGCTGGAGCCACTCTGACTAGACAGCTGTCCTTGTCTCGGAGTCAGGACTCCAGCGATGTCATCCATGGTTTATTGGAGAGCATGGAGCGTACTGTGGGTGTCCGTCAAGGACTGTAAGTGGTCCCTGATGGGACTTAGACACCCACGTATGGCATCTAGTTTGGCTGCCATGAGGCCGAACCCCACCCGCACCTGATCAGCCATCTACTCCTGGCACCCTAACACACAGCGTTGGAAGACCATGTGTTGTTCGTGGTGGTCCTGGGAGACAGCTGTGGTGGTGGGTGCTTCCTGCTGTGTGGTCTGTGCAGGGGGTGGGGTTTCCTCAATGCAGCTGGGCTGCCCTACTCCTGGAGGTGGGGTGCCGAAGCTGTCCATGAGCCATTGGAGGGCGTCGGTGTCGATGGCGGGGAGGTCCTCTTCATCATCAGTGAAGAGGTGTACCGTCTGCTCTGCAGGAGGTGTTGATTCACCCTCTGCAATGTAAAGGGGAGATGCAGTTTAACATTGTTTTAACATGTATGTTGACGCATTGTACAGGTTTACATACAAACTGCATGACAATGTACATTGTGACTGTTTGGGAGGAGCTGCCTACTTGATGCGGGACAGTGGACATTTGGACAACATCACGGATGTGTGTTTGTACTTGTGCATGGGTTTGTTGTGAGATTAGTGATGTGTGGGGAGGGCCCCCTCTGGGCACATAGTCGACGGGGGCCTACTTGCAGTTTCTAGGTGTGCTGCAGTGTGCCAAGGGGATCAGGGACATGCTCCAGAGTAATCGTGGGTGTGCACTGTGCTATGCTTAATTGTGCATGTGTGCCATTGTGCCCATCTCCCCCCGTCCCCCCAGTCCCTGGTCGTTACTCACCCTCTTGCTGTTGTGTCGGCTCCTGTCGAGCAGTGTCCGGTCCCCCAACTCCTGCCACCGTCTCCACACTGATGACTGTGGAGACCATTTCCTCCATCTCGTCCAGCTCCTCCTGTGGCGCTGGACTCCCACCTCCAGTCTACATTGCTGCCTTCTGGTTGTTGGCGAGTTTCTGCTTGGCTTTGCGCTTCACATCATTCCAGCGCCTCTTGACCTCTTCCATTGTCCTCCTCAGCACTCCGATTGCATTCACCTTGTCCACGATGGGCTGCCATATTCCATTCTTTGTCGCCAATGACACATTGGAGGTGACAAACAGTTGTTGATGGTATTTCATCACCTCCGTTATAAGGATCCTGTTTTCCTACGGACTGAACTGCGTCTTCCTCTTCTTCCTGTCCTTGCCCTTTCCCTGACCCCGAGGTCCCGGCCTGGTCCTCCGGGGGCTTGTGTGGTTCTGCTCGTCCTCTGTTCCTGCTCCGGCTACCTCCATTAGTGCTTCGCAGTTGTTTTGTTTTTGTTTGTGGTTTTTTTTTCTGCTTTTGTAGTGATTTTCCCGCCTGACGTGTGTGAATTGCAGGCCTGGCGCTGCTTGTCGCCGATTTTTCTATTGCGGTTGGGCCCATCGCAACTTTTTTTCACGTTCGGTTTCCTTTTTATCGCCGTTGCGGTAGTTGTATCGCGGACATTTGACGCGTTATCTGGAGACTATCGCATGTTACCGCCGTGTTGAGAATACGACGTTGACACAGAGTTATTTTCCCGCGATAGACGGCGATATGAAAACGTGCGTTAGCCTTTTTTGGCGATGATTATCGCACGTTCTTGAGAATATCCCCCATAGAGTCTCTGTTGTAGAAATTCTACCTAGAGGGTTATCGGACCACTCTCTGGTGGCACTATGACTTTTGGTAGGCCCCCAGAACCCTTAGTTTCTATGGCGATTGTCTCCATGGCATTTGAAGAACCCAACATAAAATATGCATACATCGTGCAGTGACCGAATATTGTTCCCTTAACATAGCACCCACCTCCTCCAAGATCATTCTGTGGGAAGCAATGAAGCCCACCATACATTCCATAGACATTAGTATTTGCGTGGCAGAGCGCAAGCAGCAGTTGACAAAATTATCACAGATTGAGGCTCGGATGGTAGACCTAGAGACACGTGGTTGGGAAGACAGGGTCGGGTTTGCACGTCGACAGCTGGGTCTAGCCCAGCAGCAGTATCAGAGGGTGCTCTTGGAGGAGGCTAAGTGTGCTTGGATGGCCTCCCAGAGCAGGATATATCAATGGGGGGACAGGTCTGGGACACTTCTAAATAGACTGTGTCAGAATGCCTTGACAACAGTTCATGTTCCCACTATTCGGGATGATCAGGAGACACTGCTTACTAATCCAAGAGCAGTAGCTTACAGGTTTGCTGGCTATTATCAGACTCTATATGCTGATAGAGAGGTTCTATTGGCCACACCAATAGCATTTCTAGATGCCATGCCTCCGAAATCTTTTTTGGCAGCAGCTAGGACACTGCTAGATGCGCCCTTAACACTTGAAGTATTGACTGCCGTCCCGACAGAGTTGTGCCCTAGAAAGGCCCCCAGCCCAAATGGGTTCCCCAGCAAATTCTTCATCACCTATATGCCTTTACTGGGTGTTCATTATCTGGGCACGATTCAAACAGTACTTAAAGAGACATGCATGCCTCAGGATTGGCGATATGCTGAGATTGTGGTGTTCCCTAAGCCGAAATGTCCCACAGAGATCCACTCCTCGCACCGACCAATCTCCCTCTTAAACATAGAAGCCAAGCTACTGGCCAAAGCTTTGGCCAACAGACTGATGCCCCATATGGTAGACCTGGTCCATCCTGACCAGGCTGGCTATATGCCTCATCGTGCTACTCACCATAAAATCTGTCATGCCCCTAACGCTATAGCCCTACTAGACCTAATGGAGCATCCCGCAGCTTTACTTTTAGCAGATATTGATAAGGCTTTCGATTCCGTTAGTTGAACTTACCTGTTTGCACTCCTCCAGCGGCTCAATATAAGACCTAGATTTCTCTCCTACATTCAACTACTATATACCGACCTGACAGCATCAGTTCGGGTGTCGGGGTTGGTTTCGGCCTCGTTCCCCATCCGACACGGCACCAGACAGGGTTGCACCCTGTCCCTCCTTTTATTTGCCCTGGCCATGGAGCCGCTGGCTGCTTGGGTGAGAATAGACGCCCAGGTCCAGGGCTTTGAATGGTCCATGGAGGTGTCGGATCATATAGCAATATACGCTGATGATGTCTTGCTCTTCATTACAGACCCGGCTACCTCCGGTCCCCGAATACTAAGGATAATGCAGGTGTTTGGAGAGATGTTGGGGTTGTATATGACTGTTAGCAAGTCAGTGCTGTTGTCATTGAGGGGGTCACCAAGTGACATTACATTGGCCGCAGGACTGTCCATGGTAGCAGACAGCTTTCAATACATTGGTGTTTTCCTGTCGCACAGCTCTGCAGTTTCATGGGATCGTAATTTGGCCCCATTTGCCGTATCACATCAAGACCGAGGTTAGAGCTTGGGACCAACTACCTCTATCACTATATGGCCGCTCTGCCATCTTTAAGATGGTATCCCTACCCTGCCTTTTATACCAATTACAGAGCTACTCCTATCCGGTTCCCCTCACATGGTTCAAGCAGATCAGTGTTGTCCTGGGTCAGTTTTTATGGGCGGAGGTGCTTCTTGGGTGGCTTTACGCACCTGCTTCCAATCCACGTATTGTGGAGGCATCGCTGCAGCTGATATTTAATCCTATCACGCAGCCTCACTTCTGAAAGTAATCAATGAATGGTGGCATTGCCCCAGAGATGACCCGGCATATGCGGTGAAGCGATGGGTGATGGGTGACTTGTCTATGATTAAGTTCCTATATAGCAGAGTGGATGTGGGCCCTCTTCCCCCAGCTATAAGAGTGGTGGTCCTAATATGGAGGCAATCCCTTCGTAGGATGAGGTGGTGGGGTCACCTTATGTGGGAGACTCAGCTGTGGTGGAACTCACTCATCCCTCAGGTAGCAGGGCTACAGGGCTTTCAGGGGTGGGATCATATTGGCATATCTACTCTGGGTGATGTGATGCTGGGCCTTGTTCTTAAATCACTCCAGGAACTCAAATCTGAATTTTCAATGCCCCATAGCCAATTCCATAAATACTCTCTCGGCCCTTCCAGACTTTAAACCATTAGTGGGGAAACTCCTTATGGGCGATCTTGGCAGCCATAAAATATCAAATATTTACCAATCCCTAGTTCCAAATAGCCCTACTACATTAGATAGCCTCCGGACGGCATGGCAAAGGGACTGGGGGGATATAGGCGACGATGGCTGGGCAGCAGATCTCGGGTCCCCTTGTGGGGCTGCGATCTCCTCTTGCCTGCGACTAATCCAATTTAAATATGGTCATTGAGCCTACTTCACTAGACACTTGCTGTGGCATGTGGGACTTGCTAGTTTCCCGAGATGCTTGCAATGTGAGTCCAAAGATGGCACTGTCTTACATACAATTTGGGACTGCAGAGCTCTGGCCCAGTTTTGGAGGGGGGCTGTGTCTTTCTGCGCTGAGGTTCTTCCGTGGAATATTCCACTGACCCCGAAACTACTTTTGCTACATAGCACTGAGCGGTTAGGCGGTAATAGATATAAACGTCATTTGTTATTCCTTGGTCTTACCTTTGCTAAATGCAATATCACCCGACAATGGAAAGCTGCCAACCCACCTTTTCTAGGCATCTGGAAGAAAAGTATGGACTTCTGTGTGAGCCTCGAGGTCACTGTGTTTCAGGCGAGAAGGTGCCCGCCTGTGGCGTGTTCCAAAGCCTCTACACTCTGCTGAGATGCAACTGGAAATTCATCATTATTGCCAGGACACCTGCATGGAGTCTCACTCTTCATAAAGTATGCATGTGTCGGACTATGGGCAGTGGCCTGGGTGGGCAGTGAGGGCACAGGTGGTTTATTGTGCGCATGTTTATGTTTTATTACTGTTTTCTTTTCCTTTTCTTCTTACTAATCCTTGGTTTTCTTAATGGGAATTATGCTGTGCCATCTATCTACGTTTGGTCCTCCAGGCCTTATTTTTGTTGTTGTTGTGAAAAAAAAATACAGGTGACGGATATCCTATCTGTCATATTACAAATGCCATAGGCTATAGTGTATTTGTAATACGGCAGGTGGGGCTTCCTCCACATTTGTGACAGAGTATTATCCCATCCACAAAACTCTAAAGCCGTAAGTGACAAAAAAGCAGAAAAGAGGGACATGGCATGAAGAAAAATGTACTCTCTAGGAAAAGCGATATATGAAGTGATGGAGAGATGGGTGCCGAGTTTAGAAGCTCTCTCAAAGGGTGAAAAGGATATGTTGGATAGTGCATGTGTTCAGACGTAAAACAGAGCTGGGAGCATTAAAAATGAGAGTGAGAATATGGAAAGCAGGAAAAGGAGAACATTTAGAGTCAGTTACTCAAGGTACTATAATGGTATTCTTCACCAATAAAATTGAAAGGTAATGCTCTTCTCCACTTAAATTTAGGAGAAAAAAAGGATGTTTTCAGACATTTAGGGCATCATTATGATGCCGGTCGGACTCTCATCTGACTGGCACCGCAGCGGAAGCAGGACCGCCAGACAAGGAGTCAGTGGTCCGGCTGCCCTTATTACAAGGCGACCTCCTTCACGGAGGTTTGAAAGTGTATATTTTCTATTGTAGCTTGTGCTGCGGGCTGCAGCACAAGCCGCAATAGAAAATGTACACTTTAAAAACATCCCTGCACCATGTGGCAGGTACCATGCGGTGCCTGCCACATGGTGCAGGAATGTTGCCCCCCAGGCCCTATAGCGGAGGGCCATGGGGGAAGGGGGCCTGCTAGGGGCCCCCAAAGTCCCTTTCTGCCTGCCTTTTCATGGTGGGCGAACCGCCATGAAAGGGCAGGCAGAAATGGACATTGTAATCCCTACGGTGGTGCCTGAGCAGCCACCGCCCCTATTGTAGGGATCAGTGACCTTCCAATGGTCCGACGGGCTCAAGGAGCGTTGGACTGTCCCTCCGCCTTCAGCCCCCGACCGCACGCATTGTAATGCGTCAGTCTGACTGCAGCAGCAGATTGCGGTTGGACCGCATTCAATGAGCATTCAGATGCTGTCCAACCACCATCAGAATGACCCCCTAGAGGCAGGGAGTTCAAGGTCTTTGCAGCGAGGTAGGAGGATATTCCTCCAGCCGAGGTCTTGCGGATCCGTAGGATGGTGGCCAGGGCCAGTTGGGAAGAGCGGAGATATCTGGTTGGTGTGTTGAAGGAAAGGGGATGGTTGAGGTATGCAGTTCCAGTGTTGTGGAGGGCTTTGTAGGCGTGCATGAGGAGCTTGAAGATAATTCTTTTGTTGATCAGGAGCCAGTGGAGGTCTCTTAGGTGACTGGTGATGTGGCTGCGGCAGGGGTTGTTCAGGATGAGTCTGGCAGAGGCGTTCTGGATGTTCTGCAGTTTCTTTAGGAGTTGCTGGGTGGTGCTGGCATAGAGTATGTTGTCATAGTCAAGTCTGCTGCTGACGAGTGCATGGGTGACCGTTTTCCTGGACTCAGTGGGAATCCACTTGAAAATCTTCCATAGCAGGTGGAGCGTGTGGAAGCAGAAGGACCAGACAGCATTGATTTGGCAGTTGATTGAGAGTGAGGAGGCTAGGATAATGCTGAGGTTTTGTGCGTGGTCCATGGGTGTAGGGGGGGTTCCGAGAGCTAGGGGCCACCAGGAGTCGTCCCAGGTGTAGGGGGTGGAGCCCAGGATGAGGACTTTGGTCTTGTCTGAGTTGAGCTTGAGGCAGCTGTCCTTCATCCAGCTGGTGATTGTCTTCATCCCATTGTGGAAGTTGCTCTTGGCAGCTGTGGTTTCATCGGTGAGGGAGAGAATCAGCTGTGTGCCGTCAGCGTAGGAGATGATGTGGAGTCCGCGGCTTCTGACGATGGCTGCGAGCAGGGCCATGTAGATGTTGAAGAGGGTGGGGCTCAGGGAGGATCCTTGAGACACTCCGCAGCTTTTATAAGTGTAATTTCCAAATGGGAAGATATGTCTGGTTCAAGTCTAGTGCCTCTGAAACCCTAATTTAAAATCCTAACTTATGGTGAAGTCAGATTTTAAATTACAATTCTGAAAATACCACTTTTAGAAAAATAACATTTTCTTGTCTTAGCCATTTGGTGTCTGCAGCCTGTCTCTGGTTAAATGACTGTGTGTAGTCGGTTTTTGGGCTTTTGTGTATTCCTCCTAGACAGCCACACACAATGGAAGCTTAGGTGTGCCTGAACGGCCCATCACTGGCAGACTGAGAGAGAGAAATTGGGGCCAGCCTCACTTACACCTGAATAGACTGTGTCCTGTCTCCACACAAAGGGCTGCATATCCCCTGCAGTTAGTCTAGAGCCAAGGCAGGGCATCTGTGCACTTCAAAGGCATGTCTCTAGAAGTTTCTCCCCACTTCAAAGGTACAACTATGTATAAAAGAAGGACCTCAGACACCACCACTTCAGTACACTTCTGTACTCATGGATACTCTGCCAAGAAGAAGGACTGTGGTGCTGCTGAAGGACTCCCACTCTACAGGACTGCTGCTCTGAAGGAACTGCTGCCCTAACGTGATGCCCTGCTGCCCTCTTGGCTGGGTAAGAAGGACTGGACCTACATCTCTTGAACCCAGAGTGACTTCAAGGGCTAGTTGGCTGCCTCCTGATTTGAAGCCTTAGGGACATAACAGGCTTCCAACAAACTTGCATCTGCACCTGGATTCTGCAATCTGTGAGTCTATCCTGCCAAGAGGTGCTCCCACAGCCCTGGACCCTTGGAAGTGGGCCTAAGGTGCTTGCCATCAGAAACAACGCATCTCCTCTACTGAGCGGCGCATCTCAAAGCAGAACTGATGCACTTCCTCTGCTGAGCAGCACATCCCCAAGCAGAGCCGACGCATTGCCACTGCTGCGTGTATTGGACCCGTCGCAAAGACCCGTATTGCCTCATCAGTCCGCGGAACTGACACATCGCCCCAAAAGCGTGGCACACCCATGGCCCAGGACCTCGTATTTCTCACCGACGACAGCCTCGCAATGATGCCAGACTCCACATTGCAGCCTTGCAGCTCCTCGGAATCAACGCATTGCCATCTGTGCGCCACATCCCCGACACCGGACTTCACATTGCAAACCCCGTTGACTGGGTCCTCAATGACGATGCAACAGGACCTCGCACCATAGTTTTGCAGCATCTCAGAATGGACGCATCACTTCAGCTGCGTGGCTCATCTTCAACGCATGATCCGTGCAATGCTCCACAATCAGGATTTAAGGCACCTTGGGGAAGATCTACAAGGAAGTGCCGCAGCGTGGCACCGCAAGCCCTTTGGCTGCGCCACGTTGCGGCACTTCCGAAGCACAGGGATGCGACATATTTACAAGAATATGTCGCATCTCTGTGCTTCCCCCTACGCTGGCGCACAAACTGCAGCCATGCGCTGGCGCAGGCACCCTTGCACCATGGTGCAAGGATGCCTGCGTCGTGGGGAGATTGTTTTTGTGCAGGAAGGGGCACCTTCCTGCACAAAAACAATCACTACAGGCATTTTCCTCTTTCAATGTGTGCTGTAGAATGCAGCACGCATTGAAAGAGGAAAAAACGAGGAGAAATGAAAACATTTCTCCTCGTTGCGCCTCGCTACGCCACCTCTAGGGTGGCATAACATTCAAACGCATCTCCAGATTTACGATTTCTCGTAAATCTGGAGATGTGTCTTGTTCCATGGGTGTTGCGTGGGAACACCCACAGCAACACCCATGGAACGCCCCTTCAACGCAAAGTGCTGCGTGTGAAGGGGCCGTATTTACAAGGATAGGAAAAGTCACGCAGGGTGGCTTTTCCTGTCCTTGTAAATATGGAGGAGCCCACTGCGCCACCAGTATGTCACAAAAAGTGACATACTGGTGGCGCACAGGGCTTGTAAATCTGCCCCTTTGTTCAGTGGGCCTGACTGGGTCCCTGTTGCCAGTCCGCACTCTATCGCGGTGGGCTTGAACTTGTGACTTTGTCATGGTCCAGTGCAACCAGATTTTGACAGTTGGTGCTTTGTGCTTTTTGGCGCTATTTTGACTTAAATCTTTAGAATTGAACATCTCTGGGTCTACTAACTGGATTTTTGTCGTTTTGGTCTTGTTTTATTTAATAAATTAAGCTCTATGTTTCTAACCTGATGTACGATCTTTTGCTGTGGTGTTTCCACTGTTTTACTGTTTGAATTGTTGGACAAATACTTTACACATTGCCTATAATTTAAGCCTGACTGCTCTATGCCAAACTTCCAGGGAGTTGAGCACAGGCTTATTTGGGGTTTGCTTATGCCTTACCTTTACTAGGATTGTGGTTGTTGCTTGACCAGAACTTACACCCCAGTCAACCACTAACCCAGTTTCAAACAGTTTGTATGTCAGGGCATTCGGTAGCACTAAGAGCACATAACTGGGTACGTTGGGAGTATCTGTGCTGAAAATCTCATTAATGTCCTTAAGCACATCTCCCCAATATCCCTGTAGTTTAAGGCATCGCCAAAGGAGGATTGCTAGTGTGGCCGCAGTGGCACCAGCAGGCATCCGAGCTACCGTTCTTCCATTTGACCATTTGGGGGGTAATACCAATGATGGGCAACCTTAAGTAGTGCCTTCTGCCCCGCTGCACTGCAGGATGAAGTGCGGGCTCTGTGCAGTTTATCCTTCCATTCCCTGGGAATGAACGTTTGCTCCCGTTCATCCTCCCATCATCTTTGCGCTGGGGATTCAGTCAAAGTTGCTGGTTTATTAACGAAAGGCATAGATATCTGAGAGAAGGCCCATATTGTCGTGTCTAGTAAGCAGCCACTTCTCAAATTTCGTGAGAGGCCTAACTGCTAGGGGGTGAATTGAAGAATTGGAGACCAAATGTTTGAGTGCTTTGTAGTGTCCGATCTCCTCGGCGGGAAGCCCATGAAAGATCTGGGGAGATATTCACAAGAACGTGTGCTAAATATCTCCCAAAAATGTTAACGCAACTTTACACATCGCAGCCCATCACGGGAAAATAACCCAGTGTTAACCTGGAATTCACAACACGGCGGTACCATGCGATAGTTCCCCGAAAACGCGGACAATGTCCGCGATACAACAACCGCGACCGTGATAAAAACACAAACCTCAACGCGAAAAAACATGCGATGGGCCAAAGCGCGATGAGGAAATCAGCGATAAGCAGCGCCAGGCCTGCAATACACACATGGCAGGCGGGAAAACCAGTAGAAAAGTAGAAAAACACACAAACACAAAATGACCAACACCCAAGCACCATGGAGGCAGCCGGAGCAGGCGCAGAGGACGAGCGCAACCCCACAAGCACCCCGGACGACCAGCCTGGGACCTCGGGGACAGGGAAGGGCAAGGACAGAAGACGAAGAGGAAGACGAAGTTCAGTCCGCAGGAAAACAGGATCCTGGTCATGGAGGTGATGGAACACCATCAACAACTGTTCGTCACCTCCAACGTGCCATTGGGCACCAAAAATGGAATATGGCGGGACATCGTGGACAAGGTGAATGCCGTCGGAGAGCACAAGAGGTCAATGGACGAGGTCAAGAGGCGATGGATTGACATCAAGCGCAAAACCAAGGAGAAACTCGCAGCCAACCAGAAGGCAGCAATGCAGACTGGAGGTGGGAGCCCTGCGCCACAGCAGGAGCTGGATGACATGGAGGAGCTGGTGTCGACAGTCATCAGTGTGGAGACCGTGGCAGGAGTCGGGGGACCGGACACTGTTTGGCAGGACACAACACAACCGCAACAGGGTGAGTGACCACCAGGTACTGGGGGGACGGGGGGAGATGGCCACAATGGCACACATGCACAATCAAGCAGAGCACAGTGCACACCCACAATGACTCTGGATCATGGCCCTGATCCACAGACTGTCACAATGTACAATGCCATGCTGTCTGAATGTGAACCTGTACCATGCGGCTACATACATGCGGACACATTCTCCCCTTCACATTGCAGGGGCACTGTCAACACCTCCTGCAGAGCAGTCCCAGCCACTCTTCACTGATGACGAGGAGGACACCACCAGCATCGGCACCCAAGCCCTCCAAGACATCATTGAACTCATCCGCCAATCACCTCCAGGACCAGGGCAGCCCAGCTGCATTGAGGAGACCCCACCCACTCCACAAACCACCCAGCAGGAGGCACCCACAGCCCCGGCAGTCTCCCAAGACCCCCAGGAACAACACATGGCCTTCCAACGCCGTGTGCTGGAGGGCCAGAGGGAGACGGCTGAGCAGGTGCGGGTGGGGTTCGACCTCATGGCTACCAAACTGGACACCATCAATGGGTGTCTAGGTCCCATCAGGGACCAGCTCCAGTCCCTAACGGACACCCACGGCCAGCTCCATGGTCTCCAACGAGCCCTGACTGACATCGCTGGAGTCATGAATCGGAGACAAGAACACCTGTCTGCTCAGAGTGGCTCCAGCGATCCCAGCCGTGCGCTACCACACATGCGGAGGCTCATGGAGGACATGGTGCAGATGGAGGCGGAAAGGATGGCAGCCACTGCTGCACATCAGCGAAATGTAGCTGGGATCTACCATGCCCTCCATGTCCTCATCATGGCATTGCTGCCACAAGGCGTGGCGCAGATGAATGCTGCTGCCCCCACACCATCCACATCTCCGCCCACTGGTGTGCCAGTGCCTCCCAGTGCGGCAGGCATATCCACTTCGGCACCTGATGTGTCACTGCCACACAGTGCGGCCGACAATCCTCCTCCGGCCCCTGATGTGTCAGTGGCACACAGTGCCGCAGCCGGTACTGCACCACCCACAGGTGGGGCAGAGCACACATCCGAGGACGAGGACGTGGATGGGCTTGAGTTCAGAAGGAGGCACTAGCATTCATGTCCGCCACCTTGCCTGTTTCTGCTTGGTGCCGCACATAGCCCCATGACCTGCCAGTGACCCCTGATACACTCCACTGCACTCACCTTGGACCGCGACATGGACTGCCATATCCTGTTTGATGACCAATGACACGGCGACCAGACTGCGGACTGTACCCTTCCTCTTCCGCAGTACTTGTCATCCCCGGATGGACTCTGGCTGGCCCTCCAGGGGCCCATATTGTGTGGTGTGCTTGGCATGGCCCTGTACCGATCCAGCTGCAAAACTCCACTGGATGTGCAATAAACATCCAGAAACGCACTGCTGTGTCATGGCTTTCATCATTCATGTATGAATGTGTGTATGAATGTAGGGACAGTGATTTCCCTCACGTCAATGATGCTCATCTAGTGGGATGCCAGTCACAGTGTGCTACATTGCCTATTGTGTTCCGCTTGCCGTGGACACTACAACAGGGACACACCAACAGGGACACACGCATTAGTCACTCCCTTGTCCGGACATTGACTGAACCACACCCAGAGCCCCCGAGTCATTGTTGCAAGCCCTGCGCTGGTCTGGCGTACGCCAGGCCAGACCACTCTGCTTACGCTCTGAGGAGGGGCCCACATAGCTACATGTCGCAGGCGTACTCGCTGGTGGTATGCAGGTCACTGGTATAGTTGTCAGCATGTCACGGCCACTCCCTGAGGGCAGGTCTGCACACACACCACACCCATCCAGCACAGGCGTCACAGGCCATGTGACCCCGCAAATAAAAGGGGCCGACGACGTCACATTCCCCACTGCCGGTGGTGATTGGATGACGGACGCTCCACGGTTCTCAATCATAAAGGGCCCATGAGTTGTGGCACACAGGGTTTGTCGCACCCGAGGCCTTGCGGCCGTCACGGGCCTACCACCACGTGGCGCTGACTGGGGTTGCACAGGGTTAGTGGCACCGGAAGAGCTGAGCGGGTGTGCAGCCTGCGATGATGACGTGTGCACTGATGTGGTCTCTGCCATTGATGCCTCAGGACTCAGCGTCATGTGTGGGACCAGCTGGGCCGCGGGGCGGGTCCGCATGATGTGGACCATGCCATGGAGCTGGAGCTTGCACGGGCAGCCAGCACTGGCCGGCGGGAGGGGGTAGGGTGTGGCTTCATGCTTGCGCAGGGACGGACAGGAGTTGTTGCCGTGTGCTGTGTGATGGACTCTGCCATGATTGACTCTGGCCTTGATTACAGATTGCAGACCTGGTGGCTTGCAGTGTATCCCGGCACGTGCTTGGAGACACACCGGTGGCAGCAGGTGAACAGTGGGGCCTGGGTGCGCAGGGGCGGTGGTGTCTCTCTCTTTCTCTCCTTTCCGTCCCTCTCTCTCTCACTCTCTCTCTCCCTTCCTTCCTTCCTTCCCTCTCTCTCTCACTCTCTCTCCTTTCCTTCCCTCTCTCTCACTCTCTCTCTCTCCCTTCCTTTCCTTTCCTTCTCTCTCTTTCTCTCTCTGCCTTTCTTTCATTCTCTATTTCTCTGTGTCTCGCTCCTTTGATGTGCGCATGGCACACGTTCTGATTTTGTGCTTTATTTTCCAGGCTGTGACGTCGTGATTGTCCCGGACGGACCCGACAGGAGTCTTCCGCATTGGTGTTTTGTGTTGTGTTTCAATAAAGTTTTTGGTTGTTACTTCAGTGCTGTGTGACTGTTTCTCGTTCTTCTGGCCACACGTGTGTTATTTTTGACAATGTGCATCATCATGCGCTTTTTGTGGCTCTTGTGTCGTGCACGGGATGTGTATGTCCGGGGGTCTAGGGGGTCTGGGGGTGGTGGCGGTGGGTGTTGTGGCCCTCATGGGTATCCGGGCTGCATGATGATTGTCTCCATGGCATCTGTGGGTCTTCGGGTGTGGCTCTTGGCAGGGCTCCCTTTATGCTGCAGGTAGTCGTTCTGCTTAACACCAGCAAAAGGCAGGTGTTAAATCACTGGTGCTACCGCGGCTTATCGCCTGTTTTTGGTTCGCATCGCAGATCTGGCAGTTTGTTGTGAAAGTGGTGTTGTGATTTTTTGTGTGTTTTTGCACGGGAACGCCTACTCTGCATCTCATTAGGGTTAGTTGGTGGAGTCACCCGTGGAGGTAAATTTTGGGGCAGTTATCGCGGGAATACTGGGGATGTCTGCAGTTTGCACCCGCTTGTGAATGGGGTGTTGAATCTATCTCCACTTTGGATGCGTTAAGGTGGGGATAAGTCGGCGGTAGGTCCTTGTGAATATGCCCCCTGGAGTTTTGGGGAATCCCTGAGGCCTGTTTGGTCATATAGGTTGCCCACTCGTTTACAATTAGCTGTTTGGTAAGCAGAGTATGCATTCCTGGTCACGAGGGGGGACTCAGGGTTGCCCATGTTTGGAGTAGGGGGGGGAAACATGTGTTGACAGGTTTTTCAAGTGTGATGACTCTATCCCATGCTTCTACCATAGCATCAGTGACAGGTGAGATAGAGACCTCTGCTGGCGGGTTTTTCTTTAAAAGCCAAGAGATTTTCCAAATATGTAGCCTGGATATAGATTGGTCCATGAAGCACCAGTGCTTCTTCGTGAGGAGCCTATTCACTCCACCATGTACCACTGTTAGACTGCGAGGTAACAGTTAGTGAAATTGGGTATTCCTAGGCCGCCCTCTGCTGCTGATAAATAAACCCGTTTCTGGGCCAGCAAGGTTTTATACCGCAGATATAGACCTCAATCAACTGCTGTAATTTGTGAAGAATCTGTGGGGTGTGCTCAGGGGAGCGTCTTCATTACATATAATATCTTGGGGAAAAGGGCCATTTCCATGGCCATGATGAGGTCCAACCACGAGAGAGGCCCTTGCCGACCAAGTTTGTAGGTTTGAGTGACCTGTGGTCAGATGGTCTGCGTAGGTATGTTCCAGTCTTTTCCTAAGTGTGGAGCAGATTTTAATTCCTAGGTAAGGAACCAAGGAGTCTGCCCATGTGAATGGAACTGTCTCTCTAGAAGCAGTTTGTTCTATTGTGGGTTGGTGAGGTTGAGCACCTGAGATTTCTGGATGTTCACTTTGCATGTGGCTACAGAGTCAAAGCTCTCCAGTTGCTGGAGTAGTGCGGGCAGGGACGAGAAAGGTTGCAAGAGAATGACCATGAGGTCATCTGCGAATAGGGCTATTTTGAGCTCCTGTGGGCTGATAGTGATACCTCTGATGTGTGTGGCCCTTTGGATTCTGTCCGCTAAGGGTTCCATGTATAAGGCAAAAAGGAGTGGAGAGAGGGGGCAACCTGGCGTGTACCTCAGGTGACAGGAAAGGCTCTGGAGGTAACACCATTGCCCCTTACTCTGGCCATATTTCCAGTGTAATTGTGAATCACCCAATGCTTAAAGCGGGGTCCTAAGCCTATCCCATCGAGCACCTGCCACAGAAATGACCAGTGTACCCAGTCAAATGTTTTTTCAGCGTTGATCGACATAACGAGTACTGGAGTTCTGGAGCGGTGTGCATTGTCGATAAGGTGCAAGAGGTGTTTGGTATTGTCACTAAATCCCCTCTCCAGTATGAATCCCGTCTAGTCTGTGTCAATGAGGCCTTGCATGACTGGGATGAGGTGCGATTCCAGGATCCCCGTAAAGCGTTTTGCATCGACGTTCAGTAGGGAAATGGGGCGGTAAGATGCTCATTTCTTGGGGTTCTTCCTGGGCTTGGGGATCACTCTCATCATCACTTCCCTCCTGGACTCCGGGAGGGCATCCGTAGCCCAGAAGTTGTATAGGCACCTGAAGAGGGGGGCCAGTTGGGTGATGAACGCTTAGTAAAAGCTAGGGGTGAATCCGTCTAACCCAGGGGCCTTCCCTGGTTGTAATCTTGCTATGGCTGAAAGGACCTCCTCTAACCGGGTGTCAGCTTCTAGGGCTTACACTTCTGACACTGGGAGTTGGGTTACGTGGGTAGTGGCAAGAGAAGCATCAGTGTCCACTAGATTCACTGCATCTGTCGCACAGAGATTAGCGTAGAAGTGTTTGAAGGCGAGTGCAATTTCATCATCGTTCTGCACCGTATGTCCTGTCTGCATGTTGATCTCTGCTATCCGATGTTGGTGCATCTGGGCCCGGAGTCTATGAGGCCTCCTGGCTCCATGTTCCCTCCAGCATAATATTTCTGTTTTGTATGAAGAAGAGCGTATTCTGCTCTATCTGTGTCAAGGGCCTTGAGTTGTTTGTGAGCTATTGTTAGTTGTCTCAGCACTGTTTGAGACCCCGTCTGCTTTGCCTGCTTATGGGCAATTTCAAGGGCCTGGTACTCCAACGAGGAGCATTTGGCCTTTCTTGTTTTATTCAGCTGTGTGGAAATAGCTATTAGGGTCCCTCTAATGACCACCTGCAAAGTTTCCCAGAGCACAGCTATGGAGGTGTTCAGGGCATCATTAGTCTTTGGAAAGTCATGGACCTCCTTCTGTACTTATTTGAGTGTGGAATCATGACAGGATTGTTTCATTTAGTTGCCAGTGTCTATGAGGCACAGCATGTCTCGGCATACGAAAGGACATCGAAAAGGGAGAGTGATTGGAGAGAGCTATAACGCCCACCTCCATCTGTGTGATGGCCACCAAGACACACGGAGAGGCTAGAAAGTCATTGTTAGGGGTGTATGTCGGTTGGGATGCAGGATAGAAAGTATAGGGGCATATTAGCAAGATCCACGTTAAAATTATCGCCGTTTTAGCGGCAGGAAACTGCCGCTAAAACGGCGATAATGGGCTTGCTAATATGCGTTATGGAATTCCAATAGAAGCCCAGGTTAGATGTCCTGCACATCTAACCTGGGCTTCTATTGGAATTCTATAACTGCCGCTAAAACTGCGATAATTTTAACGTGGGTCTTGCTAATATGCCCAATTGTTTCTATCTGCTGGGTGCTGGACCCTCCAAGCATCGGAGAGGCCCACCTCTTGCAGCCAGCGACAGCGACCCGGTGTGAGGGCTCCCGCCTGTCCCACTCTCTGAGTCGATTGGTCTAGTGTGGTGTCAGGGATGAGATTGAAGTTTCGCCATATTAGGATGTCTGCATCAGGTGTGGAAGTGAACAGGCCCAGAGCTTTCAGGATAAATTGCTCCTGGTGTTACAGAGGTGCATAGAGGATAGCTAGGGTGTATGTGTGATTGTTTATCGATATCCGTAAGGCGAGTAGTCTCCTGGGAAGTTCCACCTCTGCCTGCAGAACATGTCCTTGGAACTTGGTAGCCAGCAGGATTGCCACGCACGCTCGCTTTGTGGGCCCTTAGGAGGAAAAATTGCCGGGCAAACCATCGGAACCAGCCTTTTTTTACGAGGTGTGTCTTTTGAAGGAGGCCTATGCCACATTTAGAGCCTCTGAGAAGAGACAGGAGGGCCAGTCATTTTGCGGGTGCATTTAACCTGCGCACATTGAACTCAGCACTTGAACCATTTGCATTTTGTGAAAGTAGCCATTCGGACATGTGGCGGGGAATGATGTGTGGGAGCTGTGTCTGAGGTTTTGGGTGTCCTGATACAGGAAATAGCTGCTGGCCCAGGCAAGGAGCCCTGGAGTGGGGGGGGGGTTACCAAATGGGGGTAAAACATATAACTGAATTGCTCCCTCCATGGAAGCCATTAGTACTACTAATAATGGGGTCATGGTGACAGACGTCGTAGTAAGTAGAATTAGCATGTGATGGCATCCCAGATGCAGTGGGGGTGACGTCCATGGGGGCCATGTCTATGTAGCAATCTTGTGGAAACTCGTGCTAGTGTTCATGGTTTTGAAGTAAGAGGGGGTGCAAAACTAGGTGGCATCATTGTGTTGCAATTGTTGAAGCAGGTCTGCCCAATCTCAAACACTTTCATCTGCTGATGCTTTGTGAGCAATCCATCTTGAGGTCCTGTGACACCCCCTGCTAGGCAATCGTGGCGCAGGTCACTGCTGAGGCTGCGCCATCTGGTTACCCCCTCAGGGCAGTCCTGCAGCTCTAGGACTGAGGGAGCCTCTTCCATAGAATGCACTATGTGGGTTTCATTGTTCCATATGAAAGTGAGGAGGAATGGATGACCCTATTTGTATTTGACTCCATTGTCTCACAAGAAGGTAGTAACGTGTTTAAGTGTGCGGCAACACTATGGGGGTGAACGGTGACAGATCTTGGTAGAGCCACACCTTTGCACCCTCGAAAAAGATGCAGCCTTGGTCACGAACCGACGCCTTAATTTATTCCTTGTGCCGAAAGTGGTGAATGCATGTAAGTATGTCTTGTACAGCTCGGCAGTGTGGGATGGATGACCTGCTCTTTGAGTATGATCCAGTGTAATCACTTTGTCAGCTAGTGCAGGCACTATATAGTGGAAGCAACGAATGACATACCCCTCTAGGTCCCTGGAATCTTCCAGCAAAGGAACACCCCTAATACTGATATTTGAGCGGCAGTATCCGTTTTCCAGATCCTTTGGATGGACCTATAAATGCAAATCAGCATTGTACGATCTCAGGTCCAGAAGTTCGTGGCGAAAAGTGTCAAGCTCTTCCTCCTTGGCATCGCTGATAAGTTCAAGAGTGTCTACCTGTTGGCCCAATTCATGTGGGGAGGTGTGAGGATTCCACGCGGGGTGTGCGGGGGCTGAGGTAAGTTCTCACCAGGTATCGGTGGGTGTTCAGGCCATCAGGGCTGCAGACCAGGTCGCATCACTCAGGAACTGTTGGGCCCGAGAGTCCGCAAGCTCACCTGGCAGCGAAGTGTCTTTATCCGCTATGGTGCATGTCTCTCTTGCTCCAATCAGTGCTCCAGCCCGTCACGGACCAGCAATCATGGAACTGAGGAGCCCCTTCCCTGCCTGGTGTTAGGAGGAAGATGCAGACACATGCTGTTACCAGTCGATGGGGTCCCTAGTTGGAAGCGCAGTTGGTGCAGTTACCAGTTGTATACTTTGAGCTGCAAGCTGGGTGGCAGCTGCCATGGCTCTGTGCAGCCCTTGCTAGAATCACAGCCAGCTGAAGTTTGCAGAGAGTGCCATGTTGTGGTCATACACTGCAGCAGAGTGAAGGGTGCCACTCCGGCTCAATCCACACCTCTCCGGGAATGCAGAGGTGTTCCCCACACCTCCTGGCACCTCTCTCATCAAATGAGGTCAGCCCCTGTAGAGATTCATTGAGTCAATTTGTAGGACAGTAAGTCAGCAGAGCTGCGATGAAACGATCCTACTTGGAAGACATGTCGAGATGCCCCCCCATCATCATAATGTTAAACAATTTATCAACACCAGATTTAATACATCTGTGAGCAAAAAAGGACCAGTTTTGACCTTGAAAAAGCAGTGGTGTAAAATATCATGAAACATGTGTCGGCTGTCTTGGGAATTATTTTGTGAATATGTACACGAAGATAGGCTGAAAAGAAGGATAAACCATGTACTACGCTCTTGAAGAGCCTGTAAATTGTTTATATAAAAGCAACATATATAT
The DNA here is from genome assembly GCA_963921515.1 of Calotriton arnoldi. NCBI lineage: Eukaryota > Metazoa > Chordata > Amphibia > Caudata > Salamandridae > Calotriton > Calotriton arnoldi. The sequence continues at coordinate 1,465,719 of CAWUFW010003186.1, read as the reverse complement.
ATAAATATGTGTTTACTTTAACTTAAAAGTATTTCAAAGTGAGTACATACCATATTGAAGGGAGGGCCTGTTGGGCCTAGCCACTATACTCATGGTTCTCAATTTTATTCTTCTTGCCATATACATTTTTCATAAGTACTTGTGAAGAATACAACCATTGGAGTAACACAAAGTGATGGGGCCTGTAAGAAATTGGGTTACTGTTGAGGGGAGTGAAACAATTCACAAGCAGCAACCACAATCCTCCTCAGGGTAAAGTGACAAGCAACCCTAAATTAACCTGTGCTCAACCCTCGGGTAGCTTGGCACAGAGCAGTCAGGCTTAACTAAGAGGCAATGTGTAAAGTATTTGTGTAACACTTGTTATACTTGAAATGTTCCTGCTTACGCATTACTTCTATGTAAGTTAGCATTCGCGGCACCATTTTCTATATAGGCACCATTTTGAATCAGGGTCGAAACTAATCCTTTGCTATTTCTGAGAAACGGCCTCCGCTAGGTTTCGTCTCTCGAAGGTTGGGTTTTGCTTCACTAATGAATAGACTGTTCTTATTAGCGCATACCTTTCTCACTAGATAGAGGCCTTCTCCCACTTGTCTGGTGACGGGCTCGACTGGAGCAACCTTGGACTTTGCTATTTTGTATGAGATATGAGCCCTGAGATTGTTTTTCTTCTCGTTTCCATTGCTTTGCAGCACCTGCCTGGAGAATTCCATTATGGGCGTGTTCTAGCCCAGTTACGAAATGTACTAAATGTATCTGTATGCTTGTTGATTTCAGTCCCTCTGCAGCACTCCTAGCGAATGGGCAGACTGGGCTCCGCTCTGAGTGTATTCTGAATAAAGAAATACTGGTTTGTATTCTCTACTGTTTGATCGACTCTTCATTTGGTATGGAAGGCTGAGAGGTGGTCATTAGTGACCCGAGTGACCCGAACCGGGCCACTTCCTTCAGTTGGTGCCCGAACAGGGACTCCTTCGGGTGAGTGACGCATCCATTTTACGCAGATGGGGGGAGGTCGAGGCTATCGTCGGGTCGGACTGACGGTCCAGGGATCCCTGCACGAGGAGTATTGATTGCTCGCAGCTGCCCCTTCCGTCCTACCAGACGGTGCCTCGCCCAGTGGTCATCCCGACTGGAGTCCTGAACGGTGAAATCCTTGGATCTGACCGTTTGGTCTGAAGAGTCAGCAGTGGAGAATCGGTTCATTTGTGCTATTCGTATCAGGTGAGTTTGTTTTGGTTCTTTGTGGATATGGAACCATTGTGGTTTGAGTTTGGTATGGTCTGAGGACCGTTTTTGATAAAAGCACTTGCAATGGCTTTGCCAGGCACAAATAACGAATTTGTTTTCTTTTCTAAAATGGCTGGAATCAGTAAGTTTTTCTCTTTGTGTTGTCGTTGTTGTTCTGCAGATGCTCGATTAGAAGAAGCCCAGCCGGCGCCTCTAGAAGGCACTCCTAATTTTGATATGTATGTGAAGCATGCTCTTGGCCCTATTATGTTTAGTACATTATGGCACAAATATACGAGGGAAAATGCCGAGGTACAGTGGCCTTTGATGGGCACTTTTGATGAACAAAAGATTGGGTTTTTACAGGAGCAGTTATTTAAAAGACGAAGTAGACAGTCTATGTTTGATTCCCTCAGAACATGGCAGAAAGTAGCTAGACAGAGGCGATTGAAGATGGAAAAAGATGCACGGAACGGGAAGATGCAAACACTGACTCAAAAAGCTGTAGCATATGATAGAGAAAAGCAAGAGACAGGAGTTGAATGTGAAGATAGGCGGTTTTAGTTGCATATTGATACATCTTATTTGGCCCAGACTAAACAGATACTTTCGTGGAGGACTTGCTAGACACTTGACCCCTGCCTCCACATGCTCCGCAGAGGATATACCCGCTGTTCCTTTACAGTCGCAGCAGCCTGCTTTATCTGCTGCGACTGTTCCTGTATCTACAGTTGTTGTTTCGACGGCTTTGACTATGGCACCCTCTGCTCCTTCTTTGCCTTCGCCATCTTTGGCAACTATGACTATTAGCACACCTACTGTTTCAACTCCTGTATCCTCTGTTCTTTCTCCTCCGGTACAAGCACCAGCGACGATTGTACCTGGCACTTCCGTTGCTTCTCCTTCTATGGTTTTTCATCCTCCGACTTCTTTGAGTACTGAGAAGCCAGCATGCGGATTTGAGGATAGAGATTGGACGAAATTTAAGGAGCGAATGGGCCCATTAGTGCGGTCTGGGGTGGGGGATGAAGAAAAACAAGTAATAGCTAATCAGGCTGCGCAGTGGGGTCGTAATCCCATTTATTGTGTGGAGGATGTTTGGGCAGTTATGCAAGATTTTGAGCTCTTTGTACAGCAGCATGCACTTAAGCATATGTCTGCTACGTTGATTAGTCTTTGGCAGAAACACTTTGGTAATGATGCGCCGCAAATTCTGTATGATATTAGAGATCATGTGTATGCTAGCGGTTGGGAGCCCGGCAAAGTTTTTCGGGAATGTTAAGACGTTAATTGCTTATAGGGGTAGGTTGCATGAGAAGAGTCCTACCCCTGTGTCTCAGTTTCCGATGCGAGAGGTTCATCCTATATATCACCCAGAAATACCAGAGTTAATGGATCAGCGCGGTACTGTCACCAGACCGGGTGTGGCGGCTCGTTTTCAGGAACAATGGGTTTATACTCCGTGGAAAAGAAGTGAGGTTTTATCTCTTAAGACTCATTTACCTGATCCGAGAAAAAATCCCACTGCTTATTATAATGAGTTGACTTATGCTGCTTCTTCTACTGTAATGACCCTTGCTGATATTGAAATGTTTTTTAGCCTTCTTGTTCCGGTTGATATTTGGAGACAGGCTCATACTCAGGATCATGTTGCGGAGTTGGGGGTACTTGGGACCAGATTAAGGGAGGGGATCAGGAAAGGAATCCAGGTGATAAGCCTCGAGCTGAGATACTTGCTTTACCCGGTCGTATTATTACATATACGCATTCTCCTATTCCGCCGAAGAAGGTGAGTTGGGATAAATTGACGGCTTGCCGACAGAAGAAGGATGAAAGTGTGTCTGATTTCTTCACTCGGTTTGAAGATACATTTCTGGACTATAGTGGGCAGGATATGTCCACTGAGGGAGGAGTTCAGTTATTTGTTGATAGATTTGTTTCCAATTTACTTCCTGAAATTGCAATTCGTTTTCAGGCATCTGAGAGCACTTGGTCTACCTCTTCCCCTTCTGTTATTTTGAATATGGCTCAATATTATGAACGGGAAACAACCTTTACAACGCAGTCATTACAACGCACTACCTTTACAACGCAGTCATGACAACGAAACATCCTTTACATCGCATGCCATTACAATGCAGCAATTACAACGCATGCCACTACAACGCATGCCATTACAACGCATGTCACTACAACGCATGCCATTACAACGCATTATAAGGTAAGTAATGGGGAATGGTCATTTTTAACCCTACACTATCCAACACTTACCCTACTGTTGCACTCACTGGAGTGGGAATAGAAATTTTTACCCCTACACTATCCAACACTTACCCTACTGTTGCACTCACTGGAGTGGGAATAGTAGTTTTTACCCCTACACTATCCAACATTTACCCTACTGTTGCACTCACTGGAGTTGGAATAGTATTTTTTACCCCTAAACTATCCAACACTTACCCTGCTGTTGCCCTAAAAGTAATATGCATTGTAATGGTCTGCGTTGTAATGGAATGCATTGTAAATGTAGTTTCTAAAAATGCGTTGTGATGGCATGCGTTGTAAAATCATGCGTTGTAATGGATGATGCGATGTAAAAACCGCGTTGTAAAGGCATGCTATGTAAATGTTTGCGTTGTAACGTGTTCTATTCATTATGAACATTGTGACCAAGAGGAGGAAGAGAAGAGCAAGAAAAAACACAAGCATCTAAAAACGAAGGTGTTGTTACAGCAAGCTTTCACGGGGAATGGTAGAGGACGTGGTGGTCCTGCTAGACAGCTTCCACGTACCAGCAGACAGCCAACCGCGACTCCTTTGGGGCCGAATCAGTGTGCAAATTGCAAGGAGGAGGGCCATTGGCGTAGCGAGTGTCCTGTGCTTTTGCAAAAAGCGGCAGTCCCTAGAGGGCGAGGTCGTCGTGGACGAGGTCGTGGGACCGATACAGCTCAGAGTGCTGCGGTCTCACAGGGTCATTCTGATACCAATTATTTTGATGACTCTCACGATGGACAGTATTATCATGATGATTATGATACGGATGAGGTGACCGGGATGTCTTACAGCTAGGACAGCCAAGCTAGATGGGTCCTTGAGGTTGTCATGTTTGAAGATACCCTTGAAACTGTAAAGGAAATTCAGAGTGAAGCCACGATAGAAGATTTAGCAGTGTGGCAGGAGAGTACAGCACAGTTGAATGACGAAGGGTTTTGGATTGATAAATCAGGGAAACAGAAATGGATGTTGCCAGATGCATATGTTCTTCCTGTGGTTACTATGGCCCACGGTCCAGCTCATATTAGTGCAAAGGGCATTTGTAAATTCTTAGATCCTGTATGGCAGAATGACAAAATCTCTAAGACAGCTGCTCATTTAGTGAAGTACTGCATGGTATGCATGATGCATAATACTGGGAAGGGTACCCCTACACCACCTGGTAATTTTGCACCACCCACTTTCCCTTTTGAAGTCCTTCAAATGGACTATATTGAGTTAGAAAGATGTAATAATCTGAAGTATGTTTTGGTGGTTGTATGTGCATTCAGTAAATGGGTTAAGGCTTACCCCACTACAGACAATACGGCCATTACAACTGCAAAGATACTCCTGAAGGAGTTCTTTCCTCGTTTCGGCTTGGCCTGAGTGACCTGGAGTGATAACGGAAGTCATTTTAATGCAAAAGTGATTCAATTGATTTGTAAGGGTCTCCATGTTAAGCAGAAATTCCATGCCACTAATAATCCTCAGTCAGCGGGTTTGGTTGAGAAGTACAATGGTACTCTCAAACTTAAATTGGCAAAAATTCAGGAGACGACAGGGTTACAGTGGCCAGATGCTTTGCCGTTAGCACTTTTGTCAACAAGAACGACAGCTCATTCTAGAACAGGATTGTCACTGTATGAGGTCATGTTTGGATGCCCGGCAAATGTCTGGGGCGTCCCGCGCCCTCAACGGTTTTCTGAAATTAAGTACCCTATGTTGTTGGATTATCTTGGCCAGTTAACAGAAAGTTTACGTTCTATTCACCAACAGGTTCGTGAGTCCCTGCCTTCTACACCAGAAGGACCCGGCCACGACATTCAGCCTGGAGATTTTGTTCTTCTCCGGAATTTTCAGCGAAAGAAAAGTTTGGAGCCGCAATGGAAGGGGCCTGAACAGGTCCTGCTGGTAACGCGGACTGCTGTAAAGGTTGCTGGCCATAAGAACTGGGTGCATGGCACCCACTGTAAAAGGGTTCCTCTGCCTCTACCCTACGATCAGTGGGTAAAAGACAGCATTGGGGACTCCGAGTGTGAGCAAGGGCCTCGGTTTGTCCCATTCAGCGATACCCAACTAATTTGGACGGATAAGGAAAATGATGACGTGTTAAACGCGGCTGTTCCTCCAGAAATACGAGCTGTTCAGGAGCCGTTGTTCTCCGATCCTACAGTGCCCGGGGCTACCAGGTACAATTTTCGCCCTCGGCTGAGGGAAAGTGCATCAAAGAAGGAAAGAGATTAGGGATGGACTGCGTAAGATAGGTTGTACTGAGTTATCGCACCAACGGAGATTTATTAAAGTTTGGTGAAGGATCTTTTGCTTATTTTAGTTAGTTGTTTGAAGATTATATAGGGAAGACTAAAGTATACCGTAGAGGTATACCATCGTGATCGACGTGGGATACGAGCTTAGGACAGAGCAAGCTCCACCGCTGGTGCTCAAGAGTGCCAACGTATTGATGGACAATAGGAGCCTGTACCAGTGAGGGTCTGATGGACACTGGGAACTTGTATATTTCCTTTGCATTTTGCCCCCACTTCATCATTCTTATGCATCCTTTTGGTAGGCTGGTTGCTGAGGAAGAACAGCCAGTGATTCTTGTGGCCCCGCATAATGTGGTGTGGACCCGTAAGAAAAAATGACATGTATTGCTCTTGTGGTTTTATTGTTGATTATATTGTGTCGGGTGTCATGGGTTTTGGAAAATGATCAGGATGTGCCTTTACGTACCAAGGTTAAAATTATTTCCCCACCAAGAAAGAAAAGGACAGTCCCGAGTAATGTGTTCCTATATACCCATAAGAGATTCTTTGGAGAAGGGACCGCTAGTTATCCCACTGAGTCTGTTACTAGTTTATGGACTGCATACCCATTATCTCTTGTGAATTATACCTCTACTCGTCCACCACAATTCACTGAAGTGAAAGGAGTATTTGGTTTTGGCTATCCAGGTCCTTGTCTATATTATAGAAAGCCATCAGGAATGGGTTATCCAGGGTGTGATAACACATATTGCGACAACTTTTACATGGAAGAACAGAATGTCACGTTGGGGGGTTGGCACTATAAGAAAATGATAGTTACCCGGGAGGCTGGTTATTATCCTGCTTGCTGTCCCATCGTGAATGGTACGGACACTTCTTTGTATATTAATTGTTCTGGGATAGTGATGTACAAAAATACAATACCCCTGGTGAATGACAAGGATCCAAGTACATTTGGAATGAATACCAGATATGCTGCAGTAGATTATGAGGGACCGATTCATGCACACCCAGGGTTTTATTTTTTGTCCAACTGTACTTTTTCTAACGTTCACAATGGTACCGACGATGTTGCTCTTGGGATGGTGTTGCCGTTAGGTGTGCCATGTAAGTATGCAAAGCCCAATGTCCGCTGGGTTAAAAGGACTTTGACCAAAGGATTTTGTGAAGGAGTGACTGACAGAGGTAAACAATTATAGTAATGGGATTACTTTTGGATAGATCCTCTCTTCCATATTTAATTTGGGGGGTACCTCTATGGCCCAAGGTGAGAAAGCCAGAGAATATTTTGGGTGCAAGTTGCACATATTATCTAACACTACTGTGGCTGCTTTACGTGACATCACTACTCCGTTGGAGAGTATGCAAATATATTCTGAACAGACTAGATACGCAGTGGATTTCATTCTAGCCAAGAGTGGTGGTGTATGCACAGTAGTGGGCAACCACTGTGTAGTCGGGATCAAAAATATGGAAAAGAATATTACTAAACACATATTAGGCATCCTCGAGAACATCAAGGGAAAGGAAAGTGGAAATTGGAGTTGGTCTCTTTTTGGTGGCTGGGGTGGGATTCTTGAAAAAGTGATTTACTTGATCGTGATATTGGTGTTTTGTTGTGCCCTCATTCAGTGCCTTCCCTTCTGTTGCTCTTATTGTACTACTCTTCTCACTCCCAAGAGAAAAATATCGATTCATGATACCAATGCCGCAATTATGGTGCAGAAAGAGATAGACGACCTAATGCAGATAGATGAGAACATTTTTGAGACTTCTTCCCTCCTTACAGTCTCCCTTCCCGATACTGAGAACATGCAATGCTCATAAGGATTTACTGTTATTAGTATTTGTAGTTTCCTGTTTTTCTGATTATCTGTTTTCCTTGTTGTGGCTCGAAAATGTTTTAGCTCATGCTAAAAGGAGGGTCTGTTAGACTAGAAATGTTCCTGCTTAAGCATTATTCTATGTAAGTTAGCATTCGCTGCACCATTTTCTATTTAGGCGCCATTTTGAATCAGGATCAAAACGAATCCTTTGCTATTTCTGAGAAATGGCCTCCGCTAGGTTTCGTTTCCCCAAGGTTGGGTTTTGCTTCACTAATGAACAGACTGTTCTTATTAGCGCATACCTTTCTCACTAGATAGAGGCCTTCTCCCACTTGTCTTGTGACGGGCCCGACTGGAGCAACCTTGGACTTTGCTATTTTGTATGAGATATGAGACCTGAAATTGTTTTTCTTCTCGTTTCCATTGCTTTGCAGCACCTGCCTGGAAAATTCCATTATGGGCGTGTTCTAGCCCAGTTACGAAATGTACTAAATGTATCTGAATGCTTGTTGATTTCAGTCCCTCTGCAGCACTCCTAGCGATTGGGCAGACTGGGCTCCGCTCTGAGTGTATTCTGAATAAACAAATATTGGTTTGTATTCTGTACTGTTTGATCGACTCTTCATTTGGTATGGAAGGCTGAGAGGTGGTCATTTGTGACCCGAGTGACCCGAATCAGGCCACTTCCTTCACACTTCAAACAGTACTACAGTGTAAACACACCACAAGTGGATCTCACAACAATTTTAGAAAAATATAGCTTTTCATGAATAAAACAACACCAAAACTAAAAACTAAACTAAAAATCCAATCAGTAGAACCAGAGAATTTCAACTTTAAATATTTTAGTGAAAATAGCTCCAAATGGCGTAAAGCCCCATCTGTGGATATCCGGTCGCGATGGACCAGCACAAAGTCACAAGTTCAGGCAGACAGCGATGGAGCGAGGGCCAGCTCCTGGGACCCAGTTAGGGTGACTGAACAAACTATCTCAAATCCTGGTTAGCAGAGCATTGCGAGGATTCGCGTTGAAGATGCAATGTGCAGTAGAAGCAGTGTGTCAGCTTCAAAATGTAGGGAGGCTGCCATATGAGGGCCTGCGTCATCCTCGAGGATCTTGTCGACAGAGCTTGTGATACGAAATCTGGTATTAAGGTTCTGACGCCCTGTCGGGGCAATGCGTCGGTTACAAAGAGCTGCGAGGCTGCAATGAAGTGTCCAGCGTCATTGTCAAGGCTGCCATCAACAAGCGGTGCGATGACTTGCGCCAAGGATTCGTCATGAAGTCAGGGCGCTGCTGTAGTTCTGAAGAACTGTGATGCGGGTCTTTGCGACGGCTCCAATGCACGCAGCAGCTGCGATGCGTCGATTCTGCTCGGGTTTGCGCTGCACAGCAGAAAAGGTGCATTGGTTCCACTGGATCCACAGAGGCTAGCAGGACACCTTAAGCCCACATTCAATGGTCCAGGACTGGCGTGGCACCACTTGGCAGGGTAGACTCACAGATGGCAGAGTCTGGAAAAGATGCAAGGTTGTTGGAAGCCTTTTATGTCCCTGAGACTCTTGAAGACACTCTGGGTTCTGGGTTTAAGAGATGCAGGTGCAGTGCCTTTTCATCCAGGCAAGAGGGCAGCAGGTAGCAGGTAGCAGGTTAGCACAGCAGATTAGCAGTTCCTTCAGCGCAGCAGTCCAGTAGAGTGGCAGTCCTTGCAGCAGCACAGCAGTCCTTCTTCCTGGAAGAGTATCCACAGGTCCAGAAGTGTACTGAAGTGGTGGTGTCCGAGGTCCATTATTTATTCCCAGTTGTGCCTTTGAAGTAGGGGAGACGTTTCCAGAGGTTAGCCTTTGAAGTCCCCTGTAATCCTGCCTTCCCTAATCTGGATCCAGACTAACCCCAGGGGGTACGCAGCCCTATGTGTGGAGACAGGACACAGCCTATTCAGGTGTAAGTGGGGCTGTGTCCAGCCCCTCCCTGCCAGTGATGGCACATCCAGGCACAACTAAGCTCTCTTATTGTGTGTGGCTGTCTAGGAGAAATACACAAAGCACAACTGTCAGCTACACCCATTCATGTGACCAGCGATAAGCTAGAGGCACTAAATGGCTAAGGCAGGAAAATGCCAGCTTTCTAAAAGTGCCATTTTCAATTTTTTTATTTAAAATCCAACTTCACCATAGGTTAGGATTTTAAATTAGAATTCCAGAGACACCAAACATAAACTGGTTATCTATTCCCATTTGGAAATTGCACTTATATGGGCAAGGTAGGCCCTGCTGTAGTGAAAACAAAATGTAAGGGTTTTTTCTACCATGGACATGTAAAACTTAAAAGCACATGTCCTACCTTTTGAATACAATTAATTCTGCCCTTCAGGCTGTCCAGGGCCTTCCATAGGATTGACATATGTAATAAAAAAAGGAAGATTTGGACTTGGCTAAAGGTTTATCTTGCCAGGTCAAAATGGCAGTTTAAACTGCACACGCAGGCTGCAATGGCAGGCTTGAGACATGTTTAAAGGGCTACATAAGTGGGTGGTGCTGAAGGCCTACCAGTAGCATTTAATTTACAGGTCCTGGGTACACGTAGTACCTTTTTATTAGGGACTTATACATAAATAAATAGGCCAATTGGAGATGACTCAATGTTACCATGTTTTGAGGAAGGAGCACATGCACTTTGGCAGTGGTTAGCAGTGTCAAAGAGTGCCAAGGCCAGCAAAAACTAGATAAAAAAAGATGGAGCAGGAAGGCAAAAGGTTTGGGGGAAGACCACCCAAAGACGCACAGGTCTAACATATGTACGCCCCATCTGAAAGTGGGGAGAACTACCTAATGCCTTGGGAGCTCTCATCCCTAATGCGGAAGAATCTAGATAGACCATCAGCATTGGCATGGTTTGAACCAGGACGGTGTTCCACCACAAAGTCAATTCCCTGTAGGGAGATGGACCACTTCAACAGATTGGAATTTTCATCCCTCATTTGCATGAGCCGTCTGATGGGCCTGTGGTCTGTCTCAACCTGGAAGTGATTCCCAAAAAGGTATGGTCTCAGCTTCTTCAGTGCCCAGACAACAGAAAAGGCCTCCCTTTCAATAGCACTTCATCTCTGTTCCTGTGGAAGTAACCTTCTACTAATGAAGGGTACCGGGTGATCAAGGCCCTCCTCACTTAACTGTGCTAAGGCAGCCACTATGCCATACCCTGAAACATCTTTCTGCACTATGAACTCCTTAGAGAAATCAGCATCCTTGAGTACAGGTGCTATACACATGGTTTCCTAGAGGGTATCAAAGGCTTTCTGGCAGGCCTCTGTCCAGATCCCCTGATATAGCTGCTTCTTTGAAATCAGATCTGTCAAGGGGGCTACAAGGGTTCAATATACCTTAACACACCTCCTATAGTATCCTGTGAGGCCCAGGAAGGCCCTTGCCTCAGTCTGTGTGTTAGGGGTTGCCAGTCTGGGATGGCTTTAATCCTGGTCTGGAGGTGCTGCACCTTGCCCCTGCCTGCACAATGTGGCCCAGATACACCATGAAACCCTACCCTATCTGGCACCTACTGGCCTTGATAGTCAGGTAGGCTACTGCTGGGCCTGAAGCACCTCCTGGAGGTGGTACAGTTGTTCCTCCCAGGTGGAGCTCCAAACAGCTATGTCATCCAGGCAGGCAGCACAGAATGCCTCCTTCCCAGCCAGGACCCATTGGCCATGCTCTGACAGGTGACAAGGGCATTCTTGAACCCAATGGGCATCACCCTAAATTGGAAGTGGCCCTCTGGAGTCGAAAATGCAGACCTCTTATTGACCCCTCAGTCAGAGGAATCTGCCAGTACCCTGATGTAATATCAAAGATACTCAGGAACTTGGCATCACACAGCCTGTAAATGACCTCATCCGCTAGTGGATGGGGTGTGTGACAGTCTTCATGACGGGATTGAGGCCCCTGTAGTCCACACAGAACCTAAGCTCTTGTGTGGTGCCCGGTGGGGAAACCTTGGGTAACAGCACAGCGAGACTGGACCAGGGACTGTTGGAGGGCTCAGTCACTCCTAACAACAGAATCTTGGAGACCCCCTCCTTGATACTGGCCCTCAGCTTGACTGACAACCTATATATCCTATTTTTAACAAGTTTACTGTCACCAGTGTCTATGTCATGGATGCACAGGTGTGTGAGTCCAGGGGTGAGGAAGAACAGAGAGGCAAACTGCCCCAGCAACTGTTGACAGTGACTCTGCTCCCTGGGGTCAAGATGTTGACACCCTCCACTGACCCATTGTGCTCCTGGGCAGGCAGAAGGTCATGGAGAGGCTCACTATCCTCTTCAACTCATTCATTTGTCACTAGGAGAATGCTCACTTCAGACCTCTCAAAATGTGGTTTGAGGCAGTTCACATGGAGCACCATTAAGTGGTTTCTAGGGGTCTTGAGATCCACCAAGAAGGTGGACTACCCCTTCCGCTCGTTCACCTCATATGGGCCTGTCCAGTGATCCTGGAGAGCTCTGAGCTCCTCAGGCTCCATAACCCAAACCTTCTGGCCAGGTTGAAACTCTATCAGAGTGACATTCTGGTCATACCTGAGCTTCATAACCTGCTGACTGGCCTCAAGGTTGCTTTTTGCCTTCTTCCAGAAGTGGTGCATCTGGCTGTAGAGCACCAGTATGCAGCTGACCACATCCCGAGGGGGCTTCCTAGGAGCATGCTCCCACCCCTATCTCACAAGGCTAAGAAGCCCCCTAACAGGTTGACCTTAGAGCAGTTCAAAGGATCTAAACACCAAAACCTTCTGTGGCACCTCCCTGTAAGCAAAGAAAAGGCATGGCAGGAGGACGTCCCATTTACCTCTCATGGGCTCAGGTAGGCCCATTATCATGCCCTTGAGGGTCTTGTTAAATATCTCCACAAGACTGTTTGGGGGTGATAGGGCATGGAGAAGTTATAGGTTACCCCACACTCAACCATATGGAATTCATGTACGCTGACATGAAGTTAGTGCCTCTGTTTGACACTACCTCCTTGGGTAACCCCGCATGGTAAAAATCTGCATCAGGGCCCTGGCCACTGCAGGTGCCATCACCAACCTCAGGGGAATGGCCTTTAGGTAGCAAGTGGCATGATCCACCAAGACCAGGATGGACCTGCTGCCTAAGGCTGTCTTGGGGGCCAAGAGTCCAACAATATCAATGCCTACTCTCTCAAAGGGAGTGCAAATGACAGATAATGGGGTCAGTGGAGCCTTGAGCTTTTTCCCCGACTTCCCACTGGCCTGGCATCTGTGACAGTATCTGCAGAATGCATCTAGGGCAGTCTTCATCCAGGGTCAATAGAAATGGGCAACAATCCTGACAAAGGTCTTTTCTTGCCCCAGATGCCCTGCCATGCGTATGTCATGAGCCAAACCCAGTATGAAGGCCCTATAGCACTGGGAGACCACCAGCACATGGGTTGCCCCAAGTCCAGGTACCTTAGGCTCGCTATAGAGAAGGTCATTCTCCCAATAAATCAGGTGAACTCCAAAGGTGTTACCTGCTACCTGCCTCAGCTTGCCGCCGCCGCACGCCCGCTAGAATGAGACACTGCTTCTGCAGTTTGCAGAATTCCTCCCTGGTGGGCCAATCCTCAGCTTCCCCAGCAGCAAGCTCAGGCAGGTCACCCAGGGAGGCAATGTCCTCCCAAGTTGGCTCAGGGCCATCCTCCTCGGGTGCCACATCAACCTCGACCGCAGGAATTTCAGGGGCTTTTTGCCCACACCCCTTTCTTCTACTCTTTTTGGCAGCTGCCTGGGCCATTTGTCCATGCTCCAGGTGCCCTTGAAATCCCTTCCTGGGCAGCCATGGACTGTGTGGTCATACAGGCCCACTCTGGCAATCCTAACATCTCCAAGTGTGACCTGAGCTCTACCGCCTTCCAGATAGTGTGTCCAGGTCATTACCTAACAGACAACCTACAGGCATGGCAGAACTCACAGATACTTTTAGAGAATCTGAGACCCCTCCCCACGCAAAGGAAACCAGAACCACTGGTAGATGACTCTCATGGTTGTATGCAATTATGACTTGGTGGAATGTGTTATGGAGGACCTGCTCTCGGGACACCAGCTGACACCCCACAGTTGTCATGCTGGCTCCTGGGACCCTCAGAGCCTCCACCCATTGCCCATTGAGAAGGTATTCTTAGAAGTATTGGCAGGCATATGGACTTTTGACACCATTTTCTTATCCACAAGGGAAACTCGAGTCACCTCTGTATGCTCCCCAAAGCTTACTGGGACCACCTCCTCCCCAAGTGCTACACTAACCAACCGAGGTGTCTGCCCACTGGTGGGGGTGCGCCTGCTTAGGACTCTTGGAGTTGCCCTTAGGTGCCCATACTTGGAGCACTCTGTGCAGGGGGCATAAACCTCCCTTTCTGCTTATCAAAGAAACCCTTCTTTTTAGGCTCAGACTGGGACTGGTGAATGCTGGTCACTTGAGAATTATTTTAGGGGCCTTAAGAGAACTCCATACTTTTAAGTTTTTCTCCCCCCTCTTTCTTCTGGTGGGATCACTGAACACTCTTGTGGCAGCCTCTCCAGATACCTTTTTGGACACTCTGGTGCTGGACCAGAGGTCCGTCTCCTCAGCAAGCTTCCTGGGGTCAGGTAGCTTACTGTCTACTAGGTGCTGGTGCAACTCTGTAAAATGAATACTGAGCATGTGCTCTCTCAAAATTAAATTACACAACCCACTGTAGTCATTAACTTTGCTTCCACGCACCCAACCATTCAGTGCCTTGCTAGAGTAGTCCATGAAATCCACCCAGGACTGGTTGGGGAGCTTCTGGCTGTCCCTGAACCTCTGGCAGTACTTTTCAGGGGTCTGCTTAAACTTAGCGTTCAAGATGGCTTTCATGGTGTTGTACCTTGTTTGGTCCCCAGCCTCTAAACTAAGAAGTGTGTCCCGTCCCACTGTAGGCATGTGTTTCCACAAACCACCACCACCAATGCTCTTCTGGGATCTTGTAAATCCTCAGAGCTACCTCATAGGTAGAAAACCATTTGTCAATATAATCTCCCTCCACATAACTGGGCACCAGATCCTTGAGGATGAGGACCTTTTTGTCTCCTTCAGACACTGCAGGTATGCTGCCACCAGTGCTGCTGGAATCTGCCTGCTTTGCTTTCAGTACGAGCTCCTTAAGGTTCTTTTCATGAACCAGAAGCTCCAAAGCTAGTTTCTCCTCCATGGCCAGTTTCTTCTCCTCCGTCCTGTGCTTAGCCATCTCTAGCCTGAACTCTCTCTCCTCTCTCCTTTCCACCAACTACTCTGGGGACAGGTTGCAGGAACATACATTGCTCCCTGCTCTGGCAGAAAGCTCCAGATCAAGGGTCAAGTCATCCCCCTCAGCAGGCTGCTTCCTCTCAGGATTGAGATTCAAACTCTCTCCTTCCCTGGCCATCTCATCATCTCCTCCAGCTGCTGTAGCCAGTGACAGGCGGACTTCTGCCCAGACCCCCAGCTCCTTTTGCAGTTAAACCTTCCTGGTGGTGCTCTTGCCTGGAAGTCCGCACTCTTTACAAAACTCCTTGAGCTTGGCCACAGTGTAGGACTCCATGTTTGCCAGCTAAAACTCCATACTTGTAGAAGTGGGTTCAGGCACAACAGTCATAGAGAAAATTCTGAAAAATCTAACAGGCCAATCAGTAAGTGGCATGATCCACCAAGACCAGGATGGTCGAATTGGTCTTAGATTATTTATGTGGGATGGTAGTGTAACACAAAATTACTGTAAGGCACTGCACAAGCACAAGTCAAATCCTCACTGCTGAACACCAGCGTAAGAAATGTGGTCACTGATTGAGGGGGAGGGAAACCCTTCTCACGAAGCAACCACAATACTTCTCAGGGTGAAGTCCTATGAAACCCTAAATGAACCTGTGCTCAATCCTCGGGTAGCTTGGTACAGAGAAGTCAGGCTTAACTCAGAGGCAATATGTAAAGTATTTGAGCAACACTTCAAACAGTACTACAGTAAAAGCACTCCACAAAAGGATCCCATAACAGTTTTACAAAAATAGTAGTAGTTTTTAATAAATAAAACAAGACCAAACCAAGAAAAAATTCAATCAGTAGAACCAGGGATACTCAACTTTAAGCATTTCATTAAATATCCTGGCAAAAGGTGTGAAGCACCAAGTATGGATGTCTGGTCGCGCGGGACCATGACAAAGTCACAAGTTCAGGTCGAGTGTGATGGAGCACGGGTGGCTACAGGGACCCAGTTAGGCCAGCGGAACAAAGTACCTTACATCCTGGTTTGCAGAGTGTTGGGGGATTTACGTCAAAGATGTGTTGCGCCGTTGAAGCACTGCGTCGGTTCTGAGATACTGTGAGGCTGCAATGCAAGGGCCTGTGTTGTCGGTGAGGATCCTGTTGACAGGACTTGCGCTGCGAAGTCTGGCATCTCGAATGCGGCACGCAGTCGGGATAATGCTTTGGTTCTGAAGAGCCTCGAGGCTGTATTGCGTAGTCCTTTGTCATCGTCAAGGCTGCCGTCGATGAGGAGTGCAAAGGCCTGCACCTACGATGAGTGGTGCAGTTGGGGTGATGTGGCACTTCCAAAGAGCTGTGATGCAGGTCTTTTCGATGGGTCCAATCCACACAGAAATGATGATGCTTCGGCTCTGCTCTGGTTTGCACTGTGCAGCAGAGGAGATGTGTTTGTTCCACTGGATCCATAGAGGCTAGCAGAGCACCTTAAGCCCAATTCCAAGGGTCCAGGACTGGAATGGCACCACTTGACAATGTTGACTCACAGATGGCAGAGTCCAAGTGCAGATGCAAGGTTGTTGGAAGCCTTTTATGTATCTGAGGCTTCAGATCAGGAGGCCAGACTACTACCTCTTGGAGTCACGCTGGGTTCTGAGTTCAAGAGATACAGGTCCAATCCTCCTCACCAAGCCAAGAGGGAATCAGCCAGCAGGTCAGAACAGTAGGGCAGCAGTTCCTTCAGAGCAGCAGTTCAGCAGACTGGCAGTCCTTGCAGCAGCACAGCAGTCCTTCTTCCTAGCTGAGGGTCCACAGGTCCAGAAGTGGTGGTGTCAGAAGTCCATTATTTATACCCAGTTGTGCCTTTGAAGTGGAGGAGAAGCTTCCAGTGGGTATGCAGCCCTTTGTGTAGAGGCAGGACACAGCCTATTCAGGTGTAAGTGGTGCTGTGCCCAGCTCCTCTCTCTCCAAACTGCCAGTGATGGCCCATTCAGGCACTCCTAAATTCCCTGTTGTTTGTGGCTGTCTAGGAGGAATACAAAAGGCCTAGCTGTCAGCTACACCCAGTCATGGGACCAGAGTCAGGCTACAGGCACCAAATGGCTAAGGCACGAAAAAGGCCAACTTTCTAAAACTGGCATTTTCAAAATTGCAATTTAAAATTCGATTTCACCATAAGATACGATTTTAAATTAGGATTCCAGAGACACCAAACATAAACTGGTACCAATTCCGATTTGGGAATTACACTTATAAAATTAGATAAGGTAACTCCATTGTTATCCTATGGGAGAGGTAGGCCTTGCTGTAGTGAAAAACTAATTTAAGAGTTTTTCACTACCAGTACATGTAGAACTTAAATTCTTATGTCCTCTTTTAAAATATATTGACCCTGCCCTCTGTGCTGTCCATGGCCTTTAATAGGAGTGACTTATATGTATTAAAAAGGAAGGTTTGGACCTGCCAAAAGGTTTATCTTGCCAGGTCAAAGTGGCAGTTTAAACCGCACACACAGGCTGCAATGGCAGGCCTGAGACATGTTTAAAGGGCTACTTAAGTGGGTGGCACAATCCGTGCTACAGGCCTACTTGTAGCATTTAATGTACAGGCCCTTGGTACATGTAGCACCTCTTTACTAGGGACTTATTAGTAAATTAAATAGGACAATTAGGGATGTGCCAATGTTTTCAGGCGGGAGCACATGCACTTTAGCACTTGTTAGCGGTCGTAAAGTGTGCAGAGTCCTAAGGTCAGCAAAAATGAGATCAGCAAAAATGGAGGAGGAAGACCACGCAAAGGCTGATAGGTCTAACAGGGCCCCCCTGCAGAATATGATGTGGGCCCCTGAATCTACCATAACTAACAGATATTCATTGGAATAAGGCTGAATCGATGCTCCCTGATGTGTTTGGGCCCCCTGATGGATTGAGGGCCCCATTGCTCCTCAGGGGCTGAAAGGGCCTGTTATACCCCTGAATACAACCACTAAAAGAAACCCCCACATAATTGGTAATCTAACTCAGGACATTCAAGATAACATTTCTTTACTTGGTGTTAGTATACATGTTTGTGTATGTTGGAAACATGGCAAATTTTTGAGCTATATTGATTATAAAATGAAAAAAACTGCGTATTGTTATTATATCTTTAGGGGCAGATTTACAAGCCCCCTGCGCCACCAGTACGTCACTTTTCGTGACGTACTGGTGGCGCAGAGGGCTCCTCCATATTTACAAGGACAGGAAAAGCCACCCTGCGTGACTTTTCCTCTCCTTGTAAATACGGCCCCTTCACATGCAGCACTTTGCATTGAAGGGGCGTTCCATGGGTGTTGCTGTGGGTGTTCCCACGCAACACCCATGGAACAAGACACATCTCCAGATTTACGACAAATTGTAAATCTGGAGATGCCTCTGAATGCTACGCCACCCTAGAGATGGCTTAGCGAGGCGCAACGAGGAGAAATGTTTTCATTTCTCCTCGTTTTTCCTCTTTCAATGCGTGCTGCATTCTACAGCACGCATTGAAAGAGGAAAATGCCTGTAGTGATTGTTTTTGTGCAGGAAGGTGCCCCTTCCTGCACAAAAACAATCTCCCCACGACGCAGGCATCCTTGCACCATGGCGCAAGGGTGCCTGCGCCGGCGCATGGCAGCAGTTTGTGCACCAGCGCAGGGGGAAGCACAGAGATGCGACATATTCTTGTAAATATGTCGCATCCCTGTGCTTCGGAAGTGTCGCAGCGTGGCGCAGCCAAAGGGCTTGCGGTGCCACGCTGTGGCGCTTCCTTGTAGATCTGCCCCTTAGTGTCTTTAGCTTTAGTTGATGGGGCGGCTGTGGCCAATACTGGCGCGAGACTCAGAAGCCGGGAATCCCAGGAGAAGTAGGAACGTCCTTTACCGTAAGTAAGGGCTGCTGGAGAGAGGTGAATAGTTCATTCGTAGAGACTTAGGGTGGTGTCTGAAAGAGTCAGACAAGAGAGAGTGGTGCTTTTCTCGGGCAAGTAGAGAGTGGCGGGGGTATGCCAGTGTGCCTGCCCTCAACTTCCCTATGTTGACCTCATGTCGTTCTTTGTTTGCTTGGCACGAGGCACTTCCTCCAGACGGGTGACTCGTGCCGCGAACACGCACTGCCATTCCCAGATGATGGCTGCGCGCCCCCCGTTCTACCGGCTCAGGCACTCCCCTGTCGCGGCCCTGCTGCTCCTGTCACTGACCTGGGTTTGTCGAATCACCTATGGACAGAGACCTTGCAAAGAGGTAAAGTTCGGCTGTTTGCCATCTCTCTTTGGCACTCATTTTCATCCTCTCAGTTTCTCTCATTCTGTCTCTTCCCAAAGTTCCCATCAGTTTTAGGCTGTTTTCTTCACTCACAGCGAGTCTTCCACCTTTACCTTTGTATCTGTACGTCCCACGTGTCGCACTCGCTCCATCATTTATTGTATGTGTGGTGTGTGTTCATGAAAGGGTAAAGTTCAAGGGCATTGAACAGTGGAATGCTTCACGTTGTTGTCGGATAGTTAGCACTGACATAGGCAGTGGAAGTGCAACACTAGAACACACTAAGGTGTACACGCACTCATTCAGTGGGACACCCCAACACATGCACATACACAGACACGCATAGAGACACCTACGTACAGTCATGCACACATTCACACATGCAGTCCGATTCAAAGTTCCATGCTGAGAAACCCATTCAGTCACGCATATAATAACACACAAACACATTCACAGTCGCAATCACACACACACACACAATAGAATGTGCAGAGCATCTCTCACTATCACATCACAAACAAAGGAAAGCATACAGAACAACCAGTGGCAGTCCCCTAAACATTCACCAACTACGGCAGAGACTATAATACCGCAATCCTCCACTCTGACCACACAAAACACACATAGCCAGAAGCACACAAGCAGATCCACAGACATACGCAAGGACCAGATGAACTTTTCTTTAAAGATACACTTAATGCAAGCAAATTCTTTTCTAAACATAGTCAAGCCTTGGTGTGACGTAGAGTGACCCCTCATCTGCGACCATCAGCTGATATTTACACACTTTGGACTGATCAGTTAACCATTGTAAACATTCAGGGCCTTTGGTTTAGAGAGCTGGGCGCAATATAGCAGTCTATACATGTCTGATATCGACCGATCATAGTTATTTAGCAGTATCTATAAAGCGTCAACAGTCATCCTGAGGGATATCATGCCACTATAGATGCCACAAATTGTATTGCTGAATCATTGGGAGAGAGACCAAAGGGAGAGAGCAGATTAATCAGGAAAGAGCCAAGTTTTAAGCTTCTTTCTGAGCCTAAGGTAGTCATCTGTGCGGCAAAGATCCAGGGGTAGCGGATCCAGTGGGCTGCGGCATGATGGGTAAAAGTTCTGCCTCTCGCTCTAACTCTTTGGATCCGTATACATTTGGCTAAGGCTAAGTTCATGGATCTCAGATTTCTTGAGGGTGTATAAAACTCCATTTTGTCACGAAGGATCACAGGGCCAGGGTTATGTAGAGCCCTGTGCGCATGACAAAGAAGTTTACATTTTGCTCTTTTTTTATGGGAAGCCAATGATGAGCTTTAAGGCAGGCCGAGGCGGAACTGTATATGTCTTTATTACATATAAGCTTTACCGCCATGTTTTGAATCACCTGTAAACGGATGAAGAGGTGGTCAGCCATCCCTATGTATAGGACGTTGCAATAGTCTAATCTGATGTTTACAAGAGCTTGAACTATGGTTCTGTGCCAACCTGCTTAAATCCAGTGGAAGAGTTTTTAAGAAGTTTGAGCAGGCCATAACATTTGCTGCATGTGGCAATAACTTGTCTTGAATGGTCAAGGACACGTCAATATGAACATCCAAATGATTAGCAGCTTTTTTTGGCTTGGATACAGGTCCCAAAGACGGCGGCCACCATGATGAGTCCCAGATCAGGTGGGCACCACCGAATAAAAAAACTTCAAATTTATCTGCATTTAGTTTTAAGCAATGTACTCTTATCCTGCTGGCGACCTCAGCGAGGCAACTAGAAAGATTCTGTCGAGTGTCTTCAAGTTTCTTCCCTATGGAGATGCCTAATTGAGTGTCGTCAGCATATGAGCATATCTGGAATCCTCACTTGCGAGCCAGCTTGGCAAGGGTGCGACATACATGTTAAACAGGGTAGGGTTCACAGACTTGCCCTGCGGTACCTCACAAATGGAGCTGTGGGGAGAAGATCTGACTGTATTCAACTGGACCACCTGCATCCTTTTTTTGCAGGAATATCCAAAACCATTGTAACACCGAGGAGTGAAGCCCTGCGTCGTGAGGCCTAGTAATCAACTGACAATGCAAGACAGTGTCAAATGCGCGGAATGATCAAGTAGAATCAGGGCAACAGCTTTGCCCTGATCTACTTCTAGTCTTATACTGTCCAAAATGGCCAAAAGAGAAGTACTATTCAAGGCTCTTAATCCAGTCTGAGAGGGGTCCAAAAGATTAAAATTTTCTAGGAAGACTTTCAGCTGACTGTTGCCAAGTCTTTCCAAGACCTTGGACATAAATGGAAGCAGTGAAATGGGATGGTAATTTGATAAAACTGAGGCATCGAATCCTCCTTTTTTAGCTAGAGGGAGGATTACAGCATGCTTCCAGATGTCTGGATACTGAGCTTTCAGCAGGGAGGAGTTAAATAGTTGAGTCAAATAATGACTTAAAGTGGGGATTAGGCAGGAAAAAATAAAACGGGGACAGGGGTCTGGGGTCTGGGGGGGGGGTGGAGCCTGATTTAACTTCCAGCATCAGTTTCTCCACCTGTGCCCTAGACACATAAGCAACATTTCCCAGATTAACTTTAGTATCTGGGTGGGGACCTTATTGATCCCAGGGGAGTTCGCTTGAGTAGATATTATCAATTTTTTCTGTGAAGTAATTTACTATCGCTTCACAATGGGGGACTGGAAGAGATGATAACTTGAGAAAGACTGGTTAGCTGAGAGAGTTCTTTAGCAATTTTAAAAAGCTCTTTGGAGGAGCCGCTATTGTCTTCATCTTTTAATAAAATGATTCTTTTTCGCTCTTTTAAGCAGTCCATGATAGTCCTTTAGTTGCTGCTTATAAGCTTGATGATCTAAAGGGTCTTTGGAGGATCTCGTCATTCTCTCTTCTGTTTTGAATTTCCTTTTTTCAAGTCTTAATATAATATAATATAATACTTCAGATGTGGCAGTATTAAACTTCTCAGAGTATCAAGAGAAATGTCTGTTCCAGAGGAATGTCTGTGCAAAACACCGGGGGACTAAAATAGTCTACAAAGGAATCAATGTTGATATTACACCATGTCCTTTTTGGCACCAGTGGCGTATTAGGATATGGTTTATGCATGGAAAGAAGTGTGATAAAAAAACCTAATGCTTGAATGGTCTGACCAAGTTTGTGGGGTAATATCAATGTTGTTAATGACCTCAATATTTGAGAATAATAAATCTAATGTATGAAGAACTCTGTGTGTGGCGCCGGAAATTCAGTTTGTTTTCAGATGAGGCCCTCTAAATTCTCAAAGGTACATGAAATTCTCCTATCGCTCGCTATATAGTATTTGTGTTTAAGACAAGTGAAAAAGCCATGCAAGTAAATTAGCAACCCACTGGGAATTGTAGCCTCAGGTCTATATACAATCGTACTCACCCGGTAGTATCAGCTCATTAAGGCATATTTGGAATGCCAGAAATTCACAGTCAGATGCAGCAATCAATATAGCCTGTGTACAACTCTTTAAAAACAAACATTTTTTAATATAAAATCAGGGCCTTCAGTGGTCATATCACTGAAAATACAAGATTTGAAAAAATATTATTGTCTACAGGTGCTCGTGGAAGACAATTTCTATGGCCTGGAATCTAGAGAATGCTAAATGCTAAAGTGATTCTGGTATTTTACTGACCTCTCCTGCTCGTTTTCTATCAAGAAAGTCAAATAGAGGCAGTTGCCATAAAAATTAAAAAAATAAAGTCCCTCAGCAGAAAGCGATTGTGGTATTTTACTGACCTCTACTGGTCGTTTTCTATCAAGACAGTTAAATAGACGCAGTTGAACAAGCAGAAAGCAATTCTGGTATTTTACTGACCTCTACTGGTCATTTTCTATCAAGACAGTTAAATCGAGGCAGTTGAACAGAAAAAAGTCCCTAAGTGGAAGCAGAAAAGTCCTAGGGCTGATCTCCAGAGCCCACAAAGTACATACACATGTAAGTATATACTAAAGCATATACAAGAGGTCTCAAAAGCTCGTCCTAATAATGGCCAAACCACCTCCCTGATGCCCTGACCTATCATACTTCAATAGCTTATAGCCTAAGGCTAGTGAGATGGCAATATCGGGAAGAGAGTGCTCAGTTAGCCATGTTTCAGTAATAAATATCGCATCAGGATTAGAATCTGTAATAATGTCCCAGATCTGGAGACAGTGTTTAGATAGTGATCTTGCATTTAAATACAGACATTTTGAAATATGTGCTGCTTCATCCCGACTGTCACACTGTATTGGATGTGGCCACCATCAGCTACCACAAGACTGCTATCCTTGACGTATGGGGCTAACTAATCTGGATTCACCTCATTCATCCACTGCATTTTTCACCTAAGTCAGTTTAGTGGAAATGCTGGTTGCTGGTTGTCAACAGCCACAACCAGACTCTGCCTTACAAGTGCTATCTGTGAGAGTCATGCACCAGCTTTACAAGAAAGACACTGCATGCAGCAAGCACTTGTGGACATATGTTTGCTATGCTTGTATAGCGCAACGCCTCACTCTCAGAGGAGTTTCCAGGCGCTAATATGTGATATATTCTAGCCACGAGAGTACTAAATATCAGTTAGAAGCAGAAACTGAGGGGCATATGTACAAGGAGTTAACGCCGTCGTAGCGTCAATTTTTTGACGTTGCGGCAGCTTTTTTTATTGCCGTATTTACAAGTTCCCGCTACCCACAGTAAGCAGCAGTTTTCCGGCATAAACGTGAATTTTTAGGGTTGCCACTTCTGTTAGCTGGACTTAACGAAAATGAGATGCAAGGTAGGCGTTCCTGTGCAAAAACTGCCGCTAACCCCACTTTGCGATATTTACAAGGAATTCCTTGTATGGTGCAAAACCAAAAAACTGCCTCTAACTCCAGTTAGTGGCAGTTTTTTAAGACCAGAAAATAGCTGGTCTTAAAAATGGTGCAAACACTTGGGGCCTCATTTCAGAAGGTTTTGGTGCTGGACAGTGCTGCAAGGAATGTTGCTGCGCTGCCCTGCAACAAAACTACAGGGCAGGAATGCATACCATCAATAAGATAGGGTGCATTCCTGGGCCTCATTCATGAAAAGTGTTGCATCGCTGCGACAAAACAGCGTTGCAACACTTTTTACTATGTCCTTCTTGCAACACCATGGATGTGCTGTATTCACTGTATGGCGCTCCATGTCGCAATTAATGGCAGAGACGGTTGGAATCCTGACGTATCTGTCAGCTCTAAAGTCACGCATTGCTGCAGTTGTGTCACAAGCATGACGCAACTCCAGCAATGCATGGGGCAGCCTATCCCTGTGGCACTGCGTCACCCTTATGCCTGCCATGAGGCAGGCATAGGGTACTGACGCAGTGGCTTCCTACAATTGTTGCAGTGAAATCTGATGGATTTCACTGCGCCACTCCTATGAGGCTTTGTTCCGTGGGAACGCCCACCCTGCATACATCATACTTGATGCAGGTATAATGTGGCACAGGGCTTCACAAGGTCACACATATGCCTAGATGCGTCACTTTGAAAATACGGCACAACATGGTGCAAGAATCACGCTGCAAGTACGTCAAGAAAATGACGCACCGGAGGGGTGAAACTGTCAGAAGGGGCTCATAAATAAGCCCCCCTGTCTTTTTCCCCTACGTTGGTGGACAATGGCTGCTATGCGCCAATGCAGGCACTCTTGCACCATGGTGCAAGGGTGACTGTGTTGCGGAGTTGATTGATGTTGTGGCTCCATCTCTTCTCGAAACGTCTGTTGGAGATCCATCGCTTGAGGTTGCGCGCTGCGGTGTTGGTGTCTGTAAGCGTTGGAGGAGTGGTGGTGCTGAGGGAGTTGACGGGAAGTTCTTCGGTGGCCTTGATCCAGCTACGACGGGGGGCAATGATGGCGATGGTGTACGGTGGGCATGGTGAAGGCGTGATGTAAACAATGATGGTCGGTACAGGAGAGTCCTGTGGTGTGGCTGTAGTTGAAGTTCCTGCTGGTGGAGAAGACGGGCTCGAGCGTGTGTCAGGCTATGTGGGTTGGTGTGGTGACTAGCTGCTTGAGTCCAATGTTGGCGAGGTTCCCCAGGTGGGGGGTGGTGTTCTGGTCACTGGGGTTGTCCAGGTGGAACTTGAGGTCTTCGAGTAGGATGTAGTCGGTGGAAGTGAGAGCCTGGGGTGCGATGAGGTCTACAAAGGCATTGGTGAATTGGGGTTGTGGCCCGGGGGCCTGTAGATGAGGGTGCCTTGGAGGGTGGTGTTGGGGTTGGTCCGGATCTGGAAGTGGAGGTGTTCCTTGGTCACCGTCGGGTCATTAGAGTGCATGGTCAGTCGGAGTGTGCTTTTTCAGACAATGGCAATGCCTCCTCCCGGCCGCTTGGGGAGGTCCGTGCGGTGAATTTGTAGCCGTCGTGGATGGTAATGACGATGTCCGGTCCGGAGCAGAGGTTGGTCCAGGTTTCTGTGATGAAGGCGATGTCTGAAGAGGTGGCATCGAGGAGGTCCCAGATTTCTGCTGCGTGTTTGTGGAGGGACCGCAGTTGAGCCGGTTGGCTGCGCTATTGGTCGGGTGGGCGGCAGGAGGCGCTGGTGTGGTGATGTGACAGAAGGTGCATTTGCAGTTTCGACGGGCGCAGGGTGCAAGAGAATTCTACAGTGTTGCTAAATGGCAGGCGTCCAAGGTTGATGGCGAGGAGGGTGCTTGCTTCGTAGCGGTGGAGGGTCCGAGAGGAAGGGTCCTTGGTGGGTTCGGTCCAGGGGCGGTCGGACGCAGACAAGCTTGCCTTTGCCGCACCAGTGGTACGCCCGCTGCGCATGGGGGGATAGTACAGCTGCGGGGGGACTGGACAGCTGGGAGGCGAGAAATGCAGAAAAGGACACTGGAGGGGGCGGGGACACAGGGTGGAGCGGAGGTTGTAAAAATATTTTTTTTAAATTCTTACCTTGAGGCCGGGTCCCACGTCTTCTGGGCTCCTGCTCTCCTGAGTCTGCTTCCAGGAACTGGAAGCAGGCAGCCAGGCTTCCTCCCCTACGCCGATCACAACGCTGCAATGCGATGTTGTGATTGTTCTTGAGCGACGTGACAATGCGTTCAGCCAGGGGCTGGAGGTGTGGGCATGTTCTCCATGCAGGCTGTATGCATCCTGCATTGCGAACAGGGAGGTGCGCATGACTGCTTTGGGCGGCGTGAGAGGGCCGTCCAAACAGTCATTGTGCACTTGAGTGGGCATACCACTCTGCCCCTGCCCTGTTCCATGAGTAGAGCAGCCCCACCCACCCTCCTGCCCACAAAGGAAACATAGTATGGGAGAACAAGGGTACCCCGAAATGTGAACCTGGGGTTAGTGTATGTTTAGAAAGAACAATGGTTCAGGGTTGGCCTCAATGGGTCCAGAACAAGAGAGTAAAATCCCCGAGGGGACAGTGGGGATTTAATTTATACTGGACAATTAATCGTCATGGGAGCAAGAAGGTAGGGAAACATATATAGTGTAAAATAGACGGTTAATTTTACACAAGTATGAATTTTATACTCAAAGTAATAATCAGGTGCTCACATAAAGTGAAGGTGCGTAATGTGACAAAGTGAGAGTGAACTAAAAGCATAACATCACATTGACAACAAAATTGGAACTCCACATGAGTATATACAATGGGAGGGGTTCCTGTTGTAAGGGTCGACGGCGTTTCGATCTTTTAGGTACTTAAGATCATCTTCAGGACATGTAGTGAGCAGTCTGAAATCTCAATAAGGTGTCACTATCCAGGAAGAGAGCGGGGCCGTAGCCACTATAGGAATGCAGGCGGGCCTCTTACGTGGGGAGGCTGTTTTGACTAAGGTAACGTCCAGGATGGCGTCAGGGTAGAGCTACTTCCACCAGGCGGTGACGTTTAAGCTGGAAACATTCAAGGGTTGTTCGCGGGTATTGATTATTCGTGCTTGATTATCTGGTGCAGGTTGAAGTCGGGGCTACTTCCAGCCGGGGGTAGCGTTTGGTGTAGAGTCTGGGACAGTTAGAGTTGCTTGTCCGAAATTGATTCAGAGTACCGGAGGCGAGTCAAACACCATCCTGGCCGGCGCGCTGCAATCGATGCAACTGAAGCGACGGCCTGCATTCCTATAGTGGCTATGGCCCCGCTCTCTTCCTGGATAGTGACACCCTATTGAGATTTCAGACTGCTCACTACATGTCCTGAAGATGATCTTAAGTACCTAAAAGATCGAAAACCGTCTATTTTACACTATATATGTTTCCCTACCTTCTTGCTCCCATGACGATTAATTGTCCAGTATAAATTGAATCCCCACTGTCCCCTCGGGGATTTTACTCTCTTGTTCTGGACCCATTGAGGCCAACCCTGAACCATTGTTCTTTCTAAACATACACAAAGGAAACATAGCATGAGTACATCAGAAAGTTATTATCATGTTATGTTTCCTCTCCTTGCACTGCTTGAAAGCAGTGTGTGCGACGCTCTTACGCCATAGCGAATGAGCCCCCACTGGGGGTGCGTCACCAACAGGTGCTAGGCCTCGGCCCGACTCGACCCCCGGTCCTCCTCCGCTACGTGTACCACCTTCTCCTCACCTGGACATTGACACCGTGGCGCAATATGCTGCACTCTCTCCAAATCTGTGACTCAGCCAGCAGGAGCCTCAGCCAGGTGGGATTTCATAAGCCTGGATGTAGCAGTCGCCGCCAAGGCCGCTGGGGAACCTCTTGATGCAGATGATGCAACGGGGCCCCCTTAGGCGTGAAGTTGCAGCACTCCCGCCACACAAGTTAGGAACCAAGGAGTATGCCCATGTGAATGGAACTGTCTCTCTAGAAGTACTTTGTCCTGTTGTGGGATGGTGAGGTTGAGCACCTGAGATTTCTGGACGTTCACTTTGAATGTGGCTACAGAGCCAAAGCCCTCCAGTTCCCGGAGTAGTGAGAGCAGGGACGAGAAGGGTTGCAAGAGAATGACCATGACATCATCTGCGAATAGGGCTATCTTGTGCTCCTTTAGGCTGATAGTGATACCTCTGATGTGTGTGGCCCTTCGGATTCTGTCCGCTAAGGGTTCCATGTATAAGGCAAGAAGGAGTGGAGAGAGGGGGCAACCTGGCATGTACCTCGGGCGGCAGGAAAGGCTCTGGAAGTAACACCATTAACCCTTACTCAGGCCATATTTCCAGTGTAATTACGCATCACCCAACTCTTAAAGCGGGGACCTAAGCCTATCCCATCGAGCACCTGCCACGGAAATGGCCAGTGCTCCCGGTCAAATGCTTTTTCAGCGTTAATCAACATAAAGAGTACTGGAGTTCTGGAGCGGTGTGCATTGTTTATAAGGTGCAACAGGTGTTTGGTATTGTCACTAAATCCCCTCTCCAGTATGAATCCCGTCTAGTCTGTGTCAATGAGGCCTTGCATGACTGGGATGAGGTGCGATGCTAGGATCCCCGTAAAGCGTTTTGCATCGGTGTTCAGTAGGGACATGGGGCGGTAAGATGGGCATTTCATGGGGTTCTTCCTGGGCTTGGGGATCACTCTCATCATCACTTCCCTCATGGACTCCGGGAGGGCATCCGTAGCCCAGAAGTTGTATAGGCACCTGAAGAGGGGGGCCTGTTGGGTGATGAATGCTTAGTAAAAGCTAGGGGTGAATCCGTCTAACCCAGGGGCCTTCCCTGGTTGTAATCTCGCTATGGCTGAAAGGACCTCCTCTAAGTGGGTGTCAGCTTCTAAGGCTTACACTTCTGACACTGGGAGTTGGGTTACATGGGTAGTGGCAAGATAAGCATCAGTGTCCACTAGATTCACTGCATCTGTCGCACAGAGATTAGCGTAGAAGCGTTTGAAGGCGAGTGCAATTTCATCATTGTTCTGCACCGTATGTCCTGTCTGCATGTTGATCTCTGTTATCCGATGTTTGTGCATCTGAGCCCGGTGTCTTTGAGGCCTCCAGGCTCCATGTTCCCTCCAGCATAATATTTCTGTTTTGTATGAAGAAGAGCGTATTCTGCTCTATCTGTGTCAAGGGCCTTGAGTTGTTTGTGAGCTATTGTTAGTTGTCTCTACACTGTGTGAGACCCAGTCTGCTTTGTCTGCTTGTGGGCAATTTCAAAGGCCTTAACCTGCTACTCCAACAAGGAGCATTTGGCCTTTCTTGTTTTATCCAGCTGTGTGGAAATAGCTATGAGGGTCCCTCTAATAACCACCTGCAAAGTTTCCCAGAGCACAACTATGGAGGTGTTTGGAGCATCATTAGTCTGTGGAAAGTCATGGACCGCTTTCTGTACTTCTTTGAGTGTGGAATCATATGACAGGATTGTGTCATTTATCTGCCAGTGTCTATAAGGCACAGCATGTCTCGGCATACGAAAGGACATTGAAAAGTGAGAGTGATTGGAGAGAGCTATAACGCCCATCTCCATCTGTGTGATGGCCACCAAGACACACAGAGAGGTGAGAAAGTCATTGTTAGGGGTGTTTGTCTGCTGGAATGCAGGATAGAAAGTATAGTCCCTATCTGCTAGGTGCTGGACCATCCAAGCATCGGAGAGGCCCACTTCTTGCAGCTAGTGACAGCTCCCCGGTGCGACAGCTCCCGCCTGTCCCACTCTCTGAGCCAATTGGTCTAGTGTGGTGTCAGGGATGAGATTAAAGTCTCGCCATATTAGGATGTCTCCATCAGGTGTTGAAGTGAACAGACCCAGAGCTTTCAGGATAAATTGTTCCTGGTGTTAGCGAGGTGCATGTAGGGTAACTAGGGTGTATGTGTGATTGTTTATCGATATCCGTAAGGCGAGAGTTCTCCTGGGAAGTTCCACCTGGGTCCTACAGAACGTGTCCCTGGAACTTGGTAGCCAGCAGGATTGCCACGCCCGCTTGCTTTGTCAGCCCTGATGAGGAAAAATTGCCAGGCAAACCATCGGAACCAGTTTTTTTCAGGAGGTGTGTCTTTTGCAGGAGGCATATGCCACATTTTGAGCCTCTGAGAAGAGACAGGAGGGCCAGTCATTTTCCGGGTGCTTTCAGCCTGCGCACATTGAAGCTCAGCCCTTTAACCATTTGCATTGTGTGAAAGTGGCCATATGGACATGTGGCGGGGAATGGTGTGTGGGAGCCGTGTCTGAGATTTTGGGTGTCCTGTTACAGGAAATAGCTGCTGGCCGAGGCAAGGAGCCCTGGAATGGGGGAGGAGGTTACCAACTGGGGGTAAAACATATAACTGAATCGCTCCCTCCATGGACGCCGTAAGTACTACTAATAATTGGGTAGTGGATATGGACGTCGTAGTAAGTAGAATTAGCATGTGGCTGCTTCCCAGACACAGTGGGGCTTACAGCCGTGGTGGCCATGTCCATGTAGGAAACTCCTCTTGTGCTGGTATTCATGGGTGTGAAGCAAGAGGGGGTGCAAAACTAGGTGGCATCATTGTGTTGCAATTGTTGGAGCAGATATGCCTAATCTCAAACACTTTCATCTGCTGATGCTTTGTGAGCATTCCATGTTGAGGTCCTGTGACACCCCCTGCTGGGCAATCATGGCGCAGGTCACTCCTGAGGCTGCGCCGTCTGGTTATCCTCCCAGGGCAGTCCTCCAGCTCTAGTATTGAAGGAGCCTCTTCCATTGAATGCACTATGTGGGTTTCATTGTTCCATATGGAAGTGAGGAGGAATGGGTGGCCCTAATGAATTTAACTCCATTGTCTGACAAGAAGGTAGTGGCCCGTTTAAGTGTGCTGCAACACTATGGAGGTGAGCGGTGACAGATCTTGGTAGAGCCACACCTTTGCACCCTCGAAGAGGATGCAGCCGTGGTCTCAAACCACTGCCATAATTGATTCCTTCTGCCGGAAGTGATGAATGCACGTAAGTATGTCTTGTACAGCTCCAGCGGTGTGAGATGGATGACCTGCTCTGTGAGTTCGATCCAATGTAATCTCTTTGTCAGCCAGTGCAGGCACTATATAGTGGCAGAGACAAATGACATACCCCTCTAGGTCCCTGGAATCTGCCAGGAACACCGCTTATCCTGATATTTGAGCGGCAGTATCTGTTTTCCAGATCCTTTGGAAGGACCTGTAAATGTAAATGAGCATTGTACGATCTCAGCTCCAGTAGTTCATGGTGAAAAGTTTCTAGCTCTTCCTCCTTGGCATCACTGCTTAGTTCAAGAGTGTCCTCCTGTTGGCCCAATTCACGTGGGGAGGTATGTGGATTCCATGCGAGGCGCGCTGGGCGTGCGGGGGCTGAGGTAAGTTCTCACCAGGTGTCGTGGGTGTTCATGCTATCAGGGCTGCATGTCAGGCCGCATCACTCAGGAACCGTTGGGCCCGAGAGTCCGCCGAGCTCAGCTGGCAGCGAAGTGTCTTTATCCGCTGTGGTGTGTCTCTCTTGCGCCAATCAGTGCTCCAGCCCGTCACACACCAGCAATCATGCAACTGAGGAGCCCCTCCCCTGCCCAGCATTAGGAGGCAGATGCAGACACATGCTTTCACCAGTCGACGGGGTCCCTAGTTGGAAGCGCAGTCGGTACAGTTCCTGGTTGTATACTTTGAGGTGCAAGCTGGTTGGCAACTGCCATGGCTCTGTGTGGCCCTTGCTAGAATCACAGCCTGCTGAAGTTTGCAGAGAGTGCCATGTTGTGGTCCTGCACTACAGCGGAGTAAAGGGTGTCACTTTGGCTCAATCCACACCTCTCAGGAAATGTAGAGGGGTTCCCCACACCTCCTGACACCTCTCTCACCGAATGCAGTGTCAGGCCCCTGTCGGGATTCATTGAGCCACTTTGTAGGACAGTAAGCCAGCAGAGCTGTGATTAAACAATCCTACTTCGCAGACATCTTGAGATACCCCCCATCATCATCAACACCGGATTTAATACACCTGTGTGTAAAAAAGCTCATTGGACCAGTTTTGACCTTGAAAAAGCAATAGTGTATAATACCACGAAACATTTGTCGGCTGTCTTGGGAATTATTTTGTGAATATGTACACAAAGATAGGCTGAAAAGTAGCATGAACCATGTACTACGCTCCTTGCTCTTGAAGAACCTGTAAATTGTTTATATAAAAGCGACATATATATATATATATTTTTTTTTTAATCCCCGTGAACAAGATCTCGGCTGAGATCGAAACGCGTAGGGGTGTGCTGACTTTTTATGATCAAATAAAAGCACCGTGGAACCGCTTTGGAGGCATTGGCATGATTATTACTTTATGAGAATAATGGAACTGTGAGTGCGGAGAGGATTTCCTTTGGGGAAAGTGTTTGGCATATATATATATATATATATATATATATATATATATTCACTGAAAAAACCATAGGTTTTAGGGACAGTTATAGTTACTTGGACATTGCACTCGTACAAAACCCGTGAAATTCCCCCGTTATAGTTAGTTCAGCTAACTATAACTCGCGCCCCGCAATGCACTGCTGATGACGTCACATATTACATCACTCATGACATGGTCAGTGACATCACTGATGACATCACTGATGACATCTCAAATGACATCACTGATGACATCATCCAGTGACTGTGTGTTTCTGTAAAGTTTAAATATTTTTAAAATATATAGGAAAAGACGTATTGAAGAATGAGTGGGTGTCTAAGTGTCTGTATGGATGATTTAGTAGGTGCGTGACTGACTCTATAAGTGAGTGATTTAACGTATCTTACTGAATGCATGGGTTAGTGACTAAACTGGGTGTATGTCTGTATCCGTCTGTCTGTTGCTGTGTAAGTGGCTGCATGTGTTTGTGAATAGCTAAATGATTTTCTATATGAGTTATTGAATGCTTGTCTGAGTATCTGTATGGGTGCCTGAGTGTTTGTGTGGGAGGGGTGTGTGCAACTCTGTGCATAGATGTGTGAGTGGGTGATTCACTGGGTGGATGGTTTCAAGAGTGCATCTGTGATAGACTGTATGGGTGGGTAAGTGTGTGTAAGAGTGTGTTAGTGAGTGAATGTATGTCCCAGTGGTACATGTGTGAGTAACTACATATGTGAAAGGCAGTATATATGTGTGTTGGAGTATATAAATAGCTATAAGCGAGAGTGAGTGATTGTGATAGTGGCTGTATGGATGAGTGTGTGCTTGTATCAGTGATTGTATAAGAGCGTAACAATGTGCTACTATTTGTATGAGTAAGTGAGCTGGTGTGTGTATAACTGTATAGGTGAGTAAATGGCAGTGTGTTTAATTATTTGCATGACTGACTAGGTGTGTGAGTATCTCTATGGATGAGTGGCGTTGTTTGAGTGTCTATATAGGAGTAAGAGTGCATATGATAGTCCTGTACTGAGTGACCGTAAGTATGAGTGACTGTACGGGTGAGTGAGTGGATGTGTGTGTGTAGACCTAAGAATCAGTGAGTGGGTATGTAGTTATTGGTGTTGGAGTGTCTATGGTTTTGCGAATGGCAGTCTGTAATTTAGAGTGGGTGTATCAAAGATTATATTAGGGTGTGAGGAGGTGCATCAGATTATCACATGGATGATGTCATCAGTGATGTCATTTGAGATGTCATCAGTGATGTCATCAGTGATGTCACTGACCATGTCATGAGTGATGTAATATGTGACGTCATCAGCAGTGCATTGCGGGGCGCGAGTTATAGTTAGCTGAACTAACTATAACGGGGGAATTTCACGGGTTTTGTACGAGTGCAATGTCCAAGTAACTATAACTGTCCCTAAAACCTATGGTTTTTTCAGTGAATTTCAAAGGTTTTTTAAATGCTAATTTGTAACTATAACGTGTCTGAAACCTATGGTTTTTTCAGTGAATTTCAAAGGTTTTTTAAATGCTAATTTGTAACTATAACGTGTCTGAAACCTATGGTTTTTTCAGTGAATTTCAAAGGTTTTTTAAATGCTAATTTCTAACTATAACGTGCCTGAAACCTACGGTTTTTTCAGTGAATTTCAAAGGTTTTGTAAATGACAATTTTTAAATGTATTAATTGTTATATTAATTTTTTTCATACTGATTTACTACATTTTTAGAAACAATTTTTTTTACATATTTTATTTGTCAAATTACATTGTAATTACATTATACATTACATTACAAAAAATACTTTCTCAGAATGAATTACTTTAGTTTAAATACTTTGCACATAGGCAATAGACTTTTAAGTACAGTAGTTACAGTTGTTGCAATGGGCAACACATTTTCAAACACAATGCAACATTCAGCTCAATGTGAATTTCTAGTTAAATGCAATTAGTTACTTTATGGATTACTTTTGTAACCACAGGACTGGATCCTAGATTCAGTCCTGGTACATCTCCTGTAAACAGTTGAGTAAAAGCGTTTTGGTTACAGTCGTGATTTTTAAGGAATATTATTGTATTTTAAAAGTTGACACTTTGAAACTTTTTCTCATAGAATCACCAATGTTATCCTAGGGAAGGAAATTCACTTAGCAGGTAAAAACTGTTATCGTTACTTTTTCTTACTCAGTGTTGGATCCTGGATCCAGCACTGGTGCATCTCCTGTAAACAGTTGAAAGAATGCGTTTAAGTCATACAGGCGATTTTTAAGGAATATTTGTAGTTTGTGAAAATCAACACTTTGAAACTTTTTGCTGAAAACCAGTCAATGTTAGCCTATGAAGGAAATTCAAGTTACCGGTAAGTACGGTTAAAATTACTTTTGAGGATCAGTACTGGGCTGAAACATGCAGCACTGAGGTCTCTCCTGATAACAGGTGAGTAAATCGGAATTCGTATTTCGGCTGATTTTAGAGGAATATTTTAAAGTTCCAAAACTCCACACTTAGAAGAATTTCCAAGTGAAACCAGTCAATGTTAGCCTATGAAGGAAATTCAAGTTACCGGTAAGTACGGTTAAAATTACTTTTCAGGATCAGTACTGGGCTGAAAGATGCAGCACTGAGGTCTCTCCTGATAACAGGTGAGTAAATCGGAATTCGTATTTCGGCTGATTTTAGAGGAATATTTTAAAGTTCCAAAACTCCACACTTAGAAGAATTTCCAAGTGAAACCAGTCAATGTTAGCCTATGGAAGGAAATTCAAGTTACTGGTAAGTACGGTTAAAATTACTTTTCAGGACCAGTACTGGGCTGAAAGATGCAGCACTGAGGTCTCTCCTGATAACAGGTGAGTAAATCAGAATTCGGATTTCGGCTGATTTTAGAGGAATATTTGTATGTTTCAAAAATCAACACTTAGAAGAATTTCCAAGTGAAACCAGTCAATGTTAGCCTATGAAGGAAATTCAAGTTACCGGTAAGTACGGTTAAAATTACTTTTCAGGATCAGTACTGGGCTGAAAGATGCAGCACTGAGGTCTCTCCTAATAACAGGTGAGTAAATCGGAATTCGTATTTCGGCTGATTTTAGAGGAATATTTTAAAGTTCCAAAACTCCACACTTAGAAGAATTTCCAAGTGAAACCAGTCAATGTTAGCCTATGAAGGAAATTCAAGTTACCGGTAAGTACGGTTAAAATTACTTTTCAGGACCAGTACTGGGCTGAAAGATACAGCACTGAGGTCTCTCCTTATAACAGGTGAGTAAATAGGAATTCCTATTTCGGCTGATTTTAGAGGAATATTTGCACAATGGTGAAGGGAGGGGCGGGGCCTGAGGTGACATCTTTGCAAACGCGCCCGTGGCGCGTTTTAAGTTGGGGGATTAAGTTCCCTTGAATCCTGAGGGTCCCTAGGGGCCAACTAGACCACCAGGAACCTCCAATATGCGCCAGGGGCTGCGTTGCAGAGACGTGTAGAGAGGCCACACCCCTTTTACACCTCTCTGCAACGCAGCTCTGTGGCGCTTTCTGGATGTACCTGTTGGGCTAGTTGGCCCCAGGGACCCTCAGGATTGAAGGGGATTTAATTCCCCATCTTAAAACGCGCCACGGGGCCTGTTTGCACACGTCACCTCAAGCCCCGCTCCCTCCCTTCACCACTGTGCAAACGCGCCCGTGGCGCGTTTTAAGTTGGGGGATTAAGTCCCCTTGAATCCTGAGGGTCCCCGGAGTCCAACTAGCCCACCATATACCTCCAAAAGCGCCATAGAGCTGCGTTGCAGAGAGGTGTAAAAAGGGCGTGGCCTCTGTACACCTCTCTGCAAGGCAGCCCCTGGCGCATACTGGAGGTTCCTGGTGGGCTAGTTGGCCCCAGGGACCCCCAGTATTCAAGGGGAATTCGCCTTCTGCAAACGCGCCAGGGGCGCGTTTGCAGAGTGGTGAAGGAAGGGGCGGGGCCTGCGGGCCCGATCGTTTTTTTTTTTTTTTTTTAATTTTTTTTTGGGGGAGGGGGCCGCGTGGCCCCCTCCCGGGCCACTACTTGCCCCGGGGACCCCATCCCCGGGGCTGGCCCTTCGTTGGGGACTGTGGGGGTCCCCAATCCCCCACAGTCCCACCGGCTCCCCGTGTCCTACGGGAGCCGGCATTGCTTTACACATGGGGAGCAGCTAACATGCTGCTCCCCATGTGTAAGCAATCGGCTTTGGATATTGGAAGAGAGAGCAGGTTTCCTGCTCTCTTCCAATATCCAAAGCAAGTTTGCAATGACAGGACGGGAGCCGCGAGGCTCCCGTCCTGTCATTGCAAACAGCAGTGTCCCGGGGGTAGGCACCCTGGGACACTGCAGGAGCCGGCCCTGGGGGTGGCGGTCCCCAGGGCCATCAAGGGCTCCAGGAGGGGGCCGCGCGGCCCCCTCCCATTCAGTGCACAGCCCCGGGAGGTGGTGGTCCCCGGGCTCTGGGGGTCCAAAACGGACCCCCATTGTAATTTTTCTTAGTGCCCCGGGAGGTGGTGGTCCTCGGGCGTGTGGGGGCTGGAGCCCCCCACACAGGTTTTTAATAAAAAAAAAGAAGCCCCGGGAGGTGGTGGTCCCGGGGCTGCGGGAGGGCTCAGAGCCCTCCCGCACCATTGTACATAAAGCCCCGGGGGTGGTGGTCCCCGGGCTTGGGGGACCTTAGAGGCCCCCACACATAAAATTAACCCCTCTCCAGCATGCCCCCGGGACTTGGGCCACCCGGGGCCACTAACATCGAAGCGCGGAGACCGCGCTCGATTTTTCGGCAGGGTTCGCGCTCCCTGAGCGCATCCTGCCGATTTTTAAAAAAATTTTTTTTTTTTTTGCCCAGGGGTCCTTGTGGGACCCCCTGAGCAAACCTAGGGGTCAGGGTGTTTCTACCCTCCCCTTTGTGCGCTTTGCGCACTTGTTTCTGTCCCTCGGTTCTACCGAGGGACAAAATGGCTGCCAACATTTCCTGAATCGGAATGTTGACAGCCAGCTGACAGCCAATTAACATGCAGCTCGTGATCGGGAGGGTGCGCGAATCCTCCGTGCCCATAGATATATATGTACTTTTACTTTTTGATTTTCTCAGCAACTACTGAACGGATTTACACCATTTAACAAAAGGGTTCTTTCTGAACCAAGAACTACCTCTTTGCCAAATTTGGTGTAATTCCGTTCAGCAGTTCGGGCTGTAGCCGTGTCTAAAGTTTCCTATGGGAAAATGCATGGGGAAAACGCGTTTTGGGACCCCCTTTTTCTCGGCCCCGCTTGACGTATCACCCCGAGACTTTCAGGGTAGGAGCGGACCGGAGCGCCCCACGAAGTTTGAAAATTTCGCAAAGATACGTCAACCGGCAAGAGAGTTATTTCAAATAGAATGTCGCGGATTTCCTATGGATAATAGGTTGTAACTATAACTATCTACTGGCGACCGCCAGTAGATAATATATATATATATATATATATATATATATATATATATATATATATATGTGTTTTTACCGTAACAAACAGTATTTCAAAGTGAGTACATACCATATTTAAGGGAGAGCCTTTTGGGCCTAGCCACTATTCTCATAGTTCTCAATGTCATTCTTCTTGTCAGATACATTTTTCATAAGGACTTGTGAAGAATACAACCATTGGAGTAACACAAAGTGATGGGGCCTGTGAGAAATTGGGTTACTGGTTGAGGGGAGTGAAACCAGCAACCACAATCCTCCTTAGGGTAAAGTGACAAGCGACCCTAAATTGACCTGTGCCCAACCCTCGGGTAGCTTGGCACAGAGCAGTCAGGCTTAACTAAGAGGCAATGTGTAAAGTTTATATGTAACACTTCAAACAGTACTACAGTGTAAACACACCACAAATGGATTTCGCAACAGTTGTAGAAAAATATAGCTTTTCATTAATAAAGCAACACCAAAACAACAAAAAAGCCAGTCAGTAGAACCAGAGAATTTCAGCTTTGAAGATTTTATTAAAAATAGCTCCAAATGGTGTAAAGCCCCAACTGTGGATAACTGGTCGGATGGACCCGGACAAAGTCGCAAGTTCAGGCGGATAGCAATGGAGCACGGGCCGGCTCCTTGGACCCAGTTAGGGTGGCTGAAAAAACTATCTTAAATCCTGGTTAGAAGAGCATTGTGAAGATTCGCGTTGAAGATGCAACGTGCAGTAGAAGAGATGTGTCTGCATCAAAATGCAGGAAGGCTGCCATATGAGGGCCTGCATCATCATCGAGGATCCTGTTGACGGAGCTTGTGATACGAAATCTGGCATCAAGGTTCCGACGCCCTGCCAGGGTAATACGTCGGTTACGAAGAGCTGCGAGGCTGCAATGCGATGTCCAGCATCATTGCACGGTTGCCTTCAACAAGGGGTGATATGACTTGCGCCAAGGATTCGTCGTGAAGTCAGGGTGATGCGGCAGTTCCGCAGAACTGCGATGCGGGTCTTGGCGACAGCTCCACTGCATGCAGCAGCTGTGATGAGTTGATTCTGCTCGGGTTTGCGCTGCACAGCAGAAGAGGTGCATTGGTTCCGCTGGATCCACAGAGGCTAGCAGAGCACCTTAGGCCCACATTCAAGGGTCTAGGACTGGGATGGCACCACTTGTCAGAGTAGACTCACAGACGGCAAAGTCCGGAACAGATGCAAGGCTGTTGGAAGCCTTTTATGTCCCCGAGACTCTGGGAGACACTCTGGGTTCTGGGTTCAAGAGATGCAGGTGCAGTGCCTTCTCATCCAGGCAAGAGGGCAGCAGATAGCAGGTCAGCACAGCAGGGCAGCAGTTCCTACAGAGCAGCAGTCCAGCAGAGTGGCAGTCATTGCAGCAGTACAACAGTCCATCTTCCTGGAAGAGTATCCACAGGTACTAAAGTGGTGGTGTCCGAGGTACATTATTTATACCCAGTTGTGCCTTTGAAGTAGGGGAGAATTTTCTAGAGGTTTCCCTTTGAAGTCCCCAGTCATCCTGCCTTCCCTAACCTGGCTCCAGACTAACTCCAGAGGGTATTCAGCCCTTTGTGTGGAGGCAGGAAACATCCTATTAAGGTGTAAGTGGGGCTGTGCCCAGCTCCTCCCTCCCATTCTGTCAGTGATGGCCCATCCAGGCACACCTAAGCTCTCTTATTGTGTGTGGCTTTCTAGGAGGAATACACAAAGCACAACTGTCAGCTACACCCAGTCGTGTGACCAGAGATAGGCTAGAGGCACTAAATGGTTAAGGCAGGAAAATGCCAACTTTCTAAAACTGGCATTTTCAAAATTGCAATTTAAAATTCGATTTCACCATAAGTTACAATTTTAAGTTTGGATTCCAGAGACACCAAATATGAACTGGTACCTATTCCGATATGGAAATTACACTTATAAAATTATATAAAATAACTCCATTGTTATCCTATGGGAGAGGTAGGGCTTGCTGTAGGGAAAAACTAATTTAAGAGATTTTCACTACCAGGACATGTAGAACTTAAAATCACATGTCCTACTTTTTAAATACATTAGACCTTGCTCTCTGGGCTGTTCATGGCCTTTAATAGGAGTGACTTATATATGTATTAAAAAGAAAGGTTTGGACCTGGCGAAAGGTTAATTTAGCCAGGTGGAAGTGGCAGTTTAAACTGCACACACAGGATGCAATGGCATGCCTGAGACAAGTTTAAAGGGCTACTTAAGTGGGTGGCACAATCCGTGCTGCAGGCCTACTTGTAGCATTTAATTTACAGGCCCTTGGCACATGTAGTACCTCTTTACTAGGGTCTTAGAAGTAAATTAAATAGGTCAATTAGGGATGAGCTAATGTTTTCAGGCGGGAGCACATGCACTTTAGCACTGGTTAGCGGTCATAAAGTGTTCAAAGTCATAAGGCCAGCAAAAATGAGACCAGCAAAAATGGAGGAGGAAGGCAAAAAGTTTGGGGGAAGACCGCCCTAAGGCTGACAGGTCTAACAGGGACCCCTGCAGAATATAAAGTGGGCCCCTGAATCTACCATATCTAATAGATATTCATTGGAATAGGACTGAATCGATGCTCCCTGATATGTGTGGGCCTGATGGATTGAGAGCACCATTGCGCCGCAGGTGCTGAAAGGTCCTGTCATACCCCTGAATACAGCCACTAAAAGAAACCCACACGTAATTGGTAATCTAACTCGGGACATTCAAGATAACATTTCTTTACTTAGCGTTCTGGAATGCATGTTTGTGTATGTTGGAAACATGGCAAATTATTGAGCTATATTGATTATAAAATGAGAAAAAACTCCATATTGTTATTATATCTTTAGTATCTTTAGCTTTAGTTGATGGGGTGGCTGTTCCCATAAATATCCCTCACGGTGAGAAAAACACAAAGGGGCAGATTTACAATGAAAGTGACTCAGTGCGTGCGGCAAGCCATTTGGCTGCGTCGCACTGAGTCACTTTCAAAGCACAGGGATGCGACATATTTACAACAATATGTTGCATCTCTGTGCTTCCCCCTGCGCTGGCGCACAAACTGCTGCCATGCGCCGGTGCAGGCACCCTTGCACCATGGTGCAAGGATGCCTGCATCGTGGGGAGATTGTTTTTGTTCGGGAAGTGTTCCCTTCCTGCACAAAAACAATCTGAAGTGCCGTTTTTCAACTTCTATGTGTGCTGCATTAGCACACATAAAGTTGAAAAACGGTATTGTTTCAATTATAGTTTATGTGTAGGAAGGGGACCCTTTCTGAACAAAAACAATCATTAGAGGGGATTTCCTCTTTCTGTGTGTGCTGCAGAATGCAGCACGCATAGAAACAGGAAAAACAAGCATTTGCAATGCAATAGGTCTCGCATTTACACGAGTTTAAGCTATTGGCATTTTAAATGACAATGCCTTTTATTTATGTTTTAAAAACGAAAACAAAAATAAAAGGCATTTTTATTTGCAATGTCAATAGCTCAAACTCGCATAATTGCGAGACCTATTGCATTGCAAATGCTGCTCTAAAAAATAAATTAAAAAAAGGCACACAGGAAGCAGATGTCTTTTGAAATATAAAGACAAACAAGCACAAAACCATATTGCTGCCATGCAGTGGAGTTTGGTAACATCCTGGCGCAGCACAGCATAACCAGTTGATACCAGGGACATCAGCAGCCACGTGGTGTTCCAAGACTCGCCAAACGTTGTGGGAATCACTGGGATGTGGCACAGGTAGCCGAAACATAGACCTTTTGCAGGGACACCATTTTGTAAAACATTTTCACAGTGTGTGCTTTGGGAATTCTAGCAATGAATACACATGAGAATCCAGGCTCCCGGAGGCTTTTAACAACAATAAGGTCAGTAAAACACTGTAGTTCTTAGACCGGTGGGCGATTTCCAAAAGAATACACGCAACATATTAGTCGGCAAGTACAGCAACAGCATGTGCAGCGAAGCCTGTGGACTCAGCTTGTTAACTGCGAGTTGTATATACGCATTGGCACAGATTTCGAACATGCAGGAGCAGGGCTCCTCCAGCTGTGTACTTGGGCCACAGATCCTTCGCGATTTATATGAAAAACACACTACACACCATAAATTGCACATTAACCAGTGGATAACAAGAGCATTTTAGCTTTTAAGTTAAAGAGCAGTGTGCCCTGTTGAAGTTATGGGGTCTACTCTTATATTAATTTATATTAATTTGGAACTTTTGGGGATGGGTTTGTGAGTTAAAGGTGGGGGAAAGCCTCCTGCTTCCGGTAACCACCGGCTTAATAGAGAGACAGATGATAGGTGTGGCGACTGACCATTCACAAGCAGCATTTTTAGGCGCTCAAGGAGCGGTTGGTGTTGGAGTGGGCCGGCGAGCTCCCAGGATCTGTTGCAAGGCATTCATGCTGGTGGGGCTCATCGGCATGTAATCACCCGGCTGGGCGGGCGGCGGGCACCACCCCCATAGCTGCCAAGGTTTTAGATTGCTATGTGTGACATTTCCATAATTTCAGAGCAATTATGAGTGACATTTCAAAGACTATGAGTGACACTTTCTCGTTAGCAAAATCAAGCAATGACGACGAGGGAAACATATAAATATCAGAAATTGCACTCATTTGCGCAACAAGAAACTCTAAGAAGATCTTAAAACTGCTGTAAAGCACCAGAAACGGAAGGGCACCAATACTAACTAAATGCTGGAGGTGCCAGAGTGGTCTCAGGTACTGACATAACACAGCACTGCTACAGGTCTCGATGTTTATCTGTGAAGAAATTCCTATTAGACTAGACCATGAGAATCTCGTATATAGTAACTATATGAAGTCCTTGTTTAACTTGCTATAAAAGAGTGTAATTTATCGTGCAACGTAGGAGGCCCTTTCTCCATTCTATGAACGTGAATCTATGCCCGATTTTATGGAGAACTGTCTATGGTTCTTTGCTGTACTTTGAACTACTCAGAATGTAATTCTGTATTTGTATTAACTTCTGAGTAAAGCCTATAAGCAGATTCTTGTTAGTCATCTGTGACTGGACGACTTTACTCAAGTGATGCAGCTTCACTGTTGACCCCAGTAGTGAGAAGGGTCCAGCGGGAAGCACCAAAGTCCTGGCAAGAAACTTCACCGCTCCCAGGCCGGGTGTTCTACGCAAAAGCGAACCTACAAAATAAGCCGAAGGGTCTCTAGGCATGGATTTGCTGGTTGACAAATCAAAGTCTGTGGTGCGCATTGTTGTCAGAGTTTGTTTGGCTTCTCTTTGGTTTCCATTACTAAAGAAAATGCACAATCAATGAGGCGTCCTCGTGGGGTTGGACTGTAACTGTCCTTGTCATAGCCATCATGTGAATGTTTACAGAACCTGGCTTGTTTGCTTCTGTGCCACACATAGATTCCTCTTCTCTGTAATGCCTCATTTCCAATAGCCTAAGAATAAATAGTGGAAACCCCCTCTTATGCCAGATATACAGTTGCAGTGCTCAATTCTTTTTCTGTATATGCTCAGATAGGTTTGTTCTATTTATTACTTTATGATTTTTTTCACTGGCATGCGAAAAATAATAAAGTGACGAAATAAGAATTTTTTTAAAAAGGTTCTTGAATGTATTAAAGTGAATGTTATAATGAATATAAGTTTATTAATAATTTTATATGTTTTATATTTGATTGTTAGGGAGGGCATACCGATATTTTTGTGGGTATTAAATTGCTTAATAAACGACAATGTTGAATTTAGAATTAGTAGAGGGGAACTTATGTTATCAATTACACCTGTCAAATGCCTGCATTGTTACTTCAGTGTGTTTAAGAGTTTCGTGAAAACCGTTTTCTGTACAGGAATATTTATGTTTATTTCTGTTTACATACTTTTACAGACTGTCTTCCTCTGGTCGAAGTGAAATCCCTTTGTCATCTGCCTGGGGCTTCTTAT
The DNA here is from genome assembly GCA_963921515.1 of Calotriton arnoldi. NCBI lineage: Eukaryota > Metazoa > Chordata > Amphibia > Caudata > Salamandridae > Calotriton > Calotriton arnoldi. Next base: position 1,421,944 of record CAWUFW010003186.1, on the reverse strand, counting down.
CTCTGTGTTCTGGCAAGCACGGACGGGTTCTCCACACAGTAATATAAGGCCACAATTGTGTGACAGTGGTGACAGGGCAGCCAGCAGATCAGGTGTGACTGAATGCTGCCAACACAGCGAGCGAGGACACATTTTTGCTGCTATCACTATACTTTGCTTTCCAGGCCTACATTGTTAGGTATTGGCAGTGGGTTATATTAAGAGGGCATCCGTTATTAGCATTATGTTAAAAGGACAGTTATTATTATATGCGGCCTTCTCCTGGCATCACTTTTGGATTCACCTCACAGAGGCTGCTCACTTCCACCTAGCCTTTCAGCCTCTGCTTAGATTTATTTGTATAGTGTATACAAGTGCACAGGCTACCAATACCAACACACAGTGGAAGCTTGTATTACAATCACAGCTTCCTTTCAAAATCTGTGAAATTTGATAATCACCCGACTCCAGGTCGACTTCAACACACTTTTTCAGCAGTGGGTTCCCCGTCCTGAGTGAACTCAGGGGAGGTCTGCGCTGTTGTGCTCAGCGCCACAGGAGGTCTGAGTAGAGACACTGCTGGTGTCGTGCTTCTCTCTCGGTTTCTAGGTAGTGGGTCCTCTTGGTGCTGAGACACTAACTGTCAGGCTCAGCGCAGTGGTGTCTAATAGAGACAGTGCTCAGGAGCGCGACCGGAGCAACCGGGCAAGTGTTCCCCTCGCGCTAATAACTCAATGCCTTTTTGTACCACCTTTTTAGTGTATTTGCCACAAACATTTCCACCTGAAACACGGCAGTGCCTACGTCATTGGCAGCAGAGTGGTTCAAGTGAGAGGAGTTGAGTGCCAATGATTGGAAGACAATACCGTGACAGTTACGCACATTTATATTATTTCTATCTGCTCAGTTAAATAAATATATCAACATAACTATTACCGCCCGGAGTAGTTGGCAAGGGGACAAGCTACGGTACTGCCACCAGCGTCATGAGGCTGCACTGCAGTGGCACTTTCCCTGCAGCCGCGGTCCTTCCAGACTCGTACAGGAATCATGAGAGGCAGCATGGGCACCAAACTCTTCGGTGGCCCCGCTCTGGTCTGGACCCAGTCAAGCGGCATAATCTGATGAGAGGCTGCAGGCAGTGGCACTGTAGAAGGCGGTACGAGCAGCCAAACTTTGGGGCATATCATCAAGGGCTGGCGATATAATTATCGCCGCTTTAGCGTCCGTTTTTGGGCGAAAAGTGGCGATAATTATATCGCATTATTTCCAAGGACACGCTATCGCGTGTTTCCTTGATTCAGCTCCCGTTTTGTTTACGCCTCGCTTTGCATCTCTAATGAGATGCAAAGTAGGCGTTCCCTGCGAAAACTAATGGGAAATGATCGCTAACTGTCCTTCTCCGTATTTGCAATACGGCCCAGGACACCCATAGCGACATTAAAAACAGCGCTAACCGCTGTTATCGCCGGTATTGTACGTCTGCTTTTTTCATGACTACCCTATCTTTGACATGGGAGGTGGATTCAGTGGCTGAATCCACATCTCCCTATCATCAAGATATCTCCTGAATATTGCTGGATTTCCAGCGATATTCCCGCATAACGCTGCTTTTGCTGGAGTATTTATCGCTCTGGAGAAACGCGTTGTTGATAACGCGTTATCCGGGCGATAAAGATAGGCGGCGATAAATATAAAAGCGCTAAGCGCGCTTTGCAATATTTATCGCCGTCTGTTGCTGATATGCCCCTAAATAACTATCCGCCCGCTCTCGCTTTTGGCGCTGACCCCGCCTATAGTCCTAGCTCAGCACTCTGATTGGGCAAATCACGGGACACCGTTTGCCATCATCATGTCACATGAATATGCGTCTGTGGTGAATGAAGGCATGGAGAGCAGCTGAGCCAGCCCCCAGCTAGGGCTGAACCTGTCAGTCACCTTACTCTGCAGCTGCCAGAGCAGCACGTACCAGGCGCTGCTTTGCTCAATGCTATCAGCAGTGCTTGGCCTGACAGCTTCGGGAGGCCCTATATATGCGTGACTTTCCATTTCAGTGCGGTGATGCGGATCACCACACTGAAATGCGTTAGTCTAACGCTTGATGCGTGATATTTGGCAGGGCTGCACCCCTGGTCTTATGAGCACATATCTGTGGTACTGCGAGCTCCGTCGGGTAACAGTGTGGGGGCCGGAAGGCAGGCAGACAGCAGAGCTGTGTCACAGAAGTGTAGCCCTCGGTGCAGGTTGGGCACGGGGGTTGCTGTTGGCCAGCGGGAGGCAGTGTGGAGGTGCCGATTGAGTGTGTTCGCTTCTTGAAACCCATATCTTGGGCTGGCGAAGCGGTGGGACTCTGCGCCCCATGCAGATGTAGGCAAGCCCGTAGGCGGGCTGAGTGTTGTGAAGGGTGCTCGGTGTCAAACTGATAAAGGAGCCCCTGAAGTTGCTGGGGCTGAATCCGTCTTGCCATAGTGAATGACATTACTCGGTAGAAAAAAAAGTGCGACGCCTGTCACGAGAGTGAAAGTGTTTTTGAATATAAGCCACGCCGTGCACGACAAGAGCAAGGCGCATCGCCATATTTGAAGAAAAGTAGTTCTCTGAAACCACACATCATGAATTGCAGCGAAAGGAACCTGAAGTTAGGCGGTGCTGCTCTGCCAAAAACGGAAGTGACGTTCTGTTATGTGAACCACTTAGGATGCTGCAACCAAGAGAGACACTGCAGTGAACCAATCACAAGCAGCAGGCGGGATTACACCCCGTATAGTGTTTACTTCAGGTCTTCCAGACAGCGCATGTGCGCTGCCTAGGTTCGACCTAAAAAGCACACAGTTGACTCAATTGGTCCTACGGCCATCTAGATCATGGAACACTTCACCCCGCCTCATAGGAGTGGACCAATATTGCCATTGGAGGATCCAACAACGCGCAACGGACACTCATTCTTAGTCTCCTAATAAGGCTAGTATACCACTTTCACTGCCATTTGCTCATTACAAATGAAGGAAAGTATAGTTGAAGCTCGATGGGAACAAGCAGGACTTACCACAATCGGAGACCTTTTTGAGAATGGAACTTTCATCCCCTTTGAAGCATTATTCGCTGGATCACAACTCCTGCCTGGCATGTTCCTGGCCCACATGATAGGCCTAGCACTGATGCATACTCTTGAGCACATCACTAAAACAGAACCCCAGTCACACAGCTACACACAGACTCTTTTTAACATGGGCACGGCCTGCAAGCTTATCACATGGTTACACAGATCACTGCTGACTCTATTTACGCCCCTCCAATTAATCTGAAACTTCACTAGGAGAAGATCACCTTCTCAGTGGCAAAGACTTGGATAAGTTCCTTGAATACCCTAGAAAAGTCTCTTGTAATGCTAGGCCTCAACAAATACAGTATTACCAATCACACACAGCTTATGTGTCCCCTCACATGATTGGCAAGCTATAATCTAATGGGGCAGCGTGCTACCTCCTCTGTCGTGGCGAGAAAGCGACTTTGTATCATATCATGTGGGATTGTCCTATGGCTACTCAGTTCTGGCACGAGATTCAAGATGCTTTAGAGACAGTAACAAGAAGGGAGAACTACACTACCCAGAGGCCTGCCTTATGGGCGTGTCCCCCCCACCCTAAGCGAGATAAAGCTGGAACTAGATGTTCTGATTTATTATTTATTCTGGGGAAGCGTGCCATCACTATGCAATGGAAATCCTCTGCAGGCCCACGCATTAAACAATGGTAAGAATCTATCAGGAGATTCACGAGCTGTCAAAGTGTAGTCTTGGACAGGGAGGACCCCGAGGCATCTGCAAATTCCCAACTGCCAGAGAATGGGACCCATAGGGTGCAGCCCTCGCTGAGACCAGAAACAATGAGACAATTCCCCCTCCCTGAAAGTCAAGATGGACTATCCCTCATCGACTCCTTCCCCCACACATGCCATTTTACCAGTCCCTCCAGGTGGGATTGTATATGGGCAACACCCCAGAGCTCCTCTCTTTATCAAGCAGCATTTGTAAAGCACCTCACTATCACCCCTAGGGGTATCTGGGCGCTGTATCTACGTGGAAGAGCCAGATCTTGAGTCTCTTTCTGAAGTTTGCCAGTGAGGGGGTTGTGTGGAGCTAGATGGGGAAGGTTGTTCCAGGTCCTGGCAGCGATTATGACATTGCTTGATACCCCACTACATTCCGGCTCACAATTACCTACCCCAACCACCTTTTATGAACTTTACTAGATAGCCCTGGAGGCGAATCACTGGCCAACGCTTAAGCATGGAAGTGCCGATACTCCTTTTCTTTAGCCTTCGAGGCACTGTTCCTCAAGGGTTACTTACCTACATGTAGTTAAATGTTAAATATGGCGTATACTGCTTATCTCGCAAAATGCACTACCTACACCACACCCTATGTATGCAGCGCTGAACACATAATCATGTCAGTAACAATACATTCTGCTGCTCTGCACTATCCTCCCAGCATTATATTTCAGCAATGGTATAATTGAATGAACAACTGAACTCAAAGATCGATTTATGTATATTGTGAATAATATGTCCAGTATCATTTCCTGTATCATTTTATGAACTATCAATAAAAACATATTTTTAAAAGCACGCCACTTTGACTTAGGTCAACAAGTACCCCAAAACCACATTGGTTTACAGATTCGAACAGCGCTTCAGGACGATGCACATGGTAGTAAAGCGCTATACAAATAAAATAACATTTAAAGTAGAGGAGCTGGGAAATAAAGCAGCCGAGCACTGCCACAGCTGAAAAAGGGGTGGGTGAGTCGCTTAAATCTGATGGATGTCTCCGGAATACAATATGTGCACTTTCTATTCTAAAACAAGCTGCCTACACATAAAGAGATCTCTACGTCTTCTACACGATGAACTGATGGACCCGTGCCCTGGCCTGCGCGCGGCAGGTATTGTTACCACTCCAAGGGCCATACTGCGTAAAGTCGCACTACTGAAAGCAAAACGGGGGCGTGTCCTTCGGGTTGTTTTTACTGCTTATGCCCTTAAAGATGCACGTGGCAGAGCGAAAAATGAAGGAACAGCCGTGAAAAGAACCGCGAAACTGTAGGAAACATCTGTCATTTGCAGACCATTTTCCCTGTGTAATTCTGATTTCACAAAGAAAAAAAACAGGATGCGTCATTCTTTAATAAGTTTTTTTTTTTTTTAATCATGGCGTAAATGAAGGAAACGGATTTTGCCTCAAAGTTACATTCCTGTCGTTAACATTTCAGAAGTACAAATCAATATGTTTGATCCACTACGTAGTGTCTAAGATGAGTGAAAACAGAGTAAATTCGGTTTGCTCCATATTTTGCCCTGATGCCAACATTTTTATGTAATACGAGCAAGGGCAAAAGCGATTTTTTTCATTCAGTCCACTTTGGCTAAATTTAATCTGCCCCTGGTGTTTAAGGAGTATTCAAACACAGCGTGAAATCTGCACTCTTGGTTAGAGAAATGTGTGCGCTGTCTATCTGGTGTTGTGTGTACACTGTTAACTGAAATAGTTAAGGCCGATCACTGTACACCAGTGAATTAAAATGAAATGTTATCATTTATTTAGTAAAGTTTTATATAACGCGAACATGACACGTGAGGGTATCAGAGCGCTTTACAGAAGATCGGAAGGAAGAACCAGAAAATCAAACAACAACATAATCAAGAGAGGTACAGAGGGGCAGATTTACAAGTCCCTTGCGCCACTTTTGAGTCACTTTTCCCACGTTAAAAGTGACGCAAACGTGGCGCAAGGGGCTTGTAAATCTGCCCCAGACTGTGTAAGCTCACAAATTGAGGAGAGTTCCCTCCAAAGGACCAAGCCGACATGACAATAGACATGATCCAACATTCTATTAATACCCATGGGTGTAGATACTGAGTCAAATTGTGAGACCTAGAGCAGAAATGTGTTCATAAGTAATATTGTAACCTCTTTTTTTGTTTTGTTTTTTTCACCACAAAATGTTATTGTCGATAGCCAAATGAGCCCTGGTGTATCCGAGGTTTACAGTATTACAATATACATAGTAGCATGTTGCAAGCCTGAGCCTAGTGTCACTTCCCTGCGTCCTCCAAGCATCACTCACACAGGCATTATCTTGTATGCAGGCATATCACAAGTAGGCCTTCCTTGATGATGACGTAGCCAGTGTGTCATGGGCCCTGGTGCAAGGAAGGAAATAGTTCCCATGGCCGTTGTTTGATCTGTGAAATACGGCAATAATCAGGGTCCAGGTGGCCACGCACTTCTCTGAGCTCCGGTGCCACTGCACTTCCTGCACCAATGGAAGCTACGCTACTGGGATGTGGTGGTAATAATAAAAACGTTAAATTAAATTAAAGATATGCAATAAAAATTAAATGCCTGATGGATGGTGTGAGAGTTGGTGGGCTTTGCCCCACTGTAGCTTTAATGCACCCCTTTAATTCACTGCATCCCACAACACAACTGCATAGCAAACCTCTGCACGAGTGGTGCGGCTGTAGGGTGGCCCGTTCATTTACTACATCAGTACCAGTAATGCATGTGACTGGTGCACCTCGGCAGAATCAGTTACCCATGCAGCGTTTCCCCCTTTTGATCTTGTGATCCATAGCGCCTGCTACACCATACAACAGACTAGAAGGAACACTGCCTAGGTCCCGATGCATACTTTTAACTGACGCAATGTGTGCCCTTGTTGCACTGGTGATCAGGTGTAGTGAATACAATCTTGGTGAATCGCTGCAGCAGCTATTGGTGCATTCCCTGGCGCACCCTGCAGCAGCAAAAGGCAGCAGCATTCAAACCATTGATCTGCAGTATGCACATGGGGCTGACACATTAATCCATTGAGATTTTTGTTTAAGATGAAAAGACGGGCTTTCACTCACAGACGACAGGTCATTAGTGCCCCATGTAGTGATCCATGATCCTTGAAACAGTACTCTCAGGCCCCAGGAGTTATGCGGCAGTGGAGGATGGAAGTATGCCACAGGGCTGATCAGATTATGTGACAACTATGGGCAAATGATGCAGCACATTCTAGAGCAAACATGAGCTGGCTATTTTGCCAGCCTTTAAACTCAAAACGGATCCCTGCGCCATGCAAACTACAAGAGTCTCTTAAGAAAGAAAAAACACCAGGGGGGAGAAGGGGGCACAAAGGAGTGCTCACAGTCAACGTACGGTGTAACACTCGAAGTAAAGGGGCCAGTAGCCATGGGAGGTGACAAATGACGACATAGCCGTCATAAGGAGGGACTAACAAGCCTCAAAATGAATCAGAAGACAGCATTTACAGAGGACAAAGACACAAGCCAATGGGGTGGAGAGTGGGCAGAGCTTCCACGAAGCTTCCACTCCGTACTGAATACTGCATGCCTCGCAAAGCGAGCAGCACATGCGCGCTGCCGCTATAGGCTCGACCTAAAAAACTAGGAGAAATGAATACATTTCTCCTCGTTGCGCCTCCCTACGCCTGGGGAGGCGTAGCATTGAAATGCATTTCCAGATTTACGATTCCTCGTAAATCTGGAAATGTGTCTGGTTCCATGGGTGTTGCGTGGGAACACCCACAGCAACACCATGGAACGCCCCTTTCATGCAAAGTGCTGCGGGTAAAGGGGCCATATTTAGAAGGTGTTAGAAGGTGGTTCTGACCATCTGAGCCGCCTGGATTTTTCGCTTTTTGAACACCTATGTGTTGAGCTTTTACTGTGGGAGAGCCTCATAAGTTGGGACTCACCCACAGTGAACTCATGATGAAAGGGACGGCATGTGTATTTTACCGGTGTCCCTCTGGCGCGTGTAGGCCGCTGCGCTGCAGCCAGAGTAAGGGGCACTGGGCTGGTTACATGCAAACATGTGTGTACATGCGTGTGCACAAGTGTGAGGGCTGCGCAGGAGAGATTCCTGCCGTACGCAGCCCAGGAGCAGATACAAAGTGAATGGTGTGGCAGGACTTATGCAGAATTGGGTGGTGACATGGAATAGGCTTTCTACAATGGGAAGAAACATTTGAGGGAAAGTCAGTGTGCTTTACTGTTTTTATTCCATTATTCTCCTATGAGGATGGGGAGCACATGGGCTAGTTTTACTTTCCTAGGGCCTACAAATTCCAGACAGGCACCAAAGTCCACTGTAACTTATGTGAGAAGAAGTATTCTGCAGAGTCCAAAGTCATATTTGTACTGCTTTTGGGTCATCCAGAAATGTCATATTTTTCCTGAGTCAGCTCATAACCAGGGCCTGGCTTGGGGCTGACCCTGCCAGGCTGAATTAATGATCTTCCATTCCAAGGAGGAAGGCCTCCTCTCCTCTCCACGAAGAGAAGATGGGTGGAGCTACAGGTTCATCCATCAGCAGCTGTCACCTGGTGCCAGGCACCAAGCTGCTCTGGAAGGAAGGCAGCGAGGGGGGAAGGGGCTTTTAGAGACCATGTGGCAGGAGACCCCTGGACGACGCCATTTTGAACAAACCCAGAGGCCTGGGCAGGAAGGAGGGAGCAGGGGCAGAGAAGTGATGTGTCGCTGTGTGATAGGGAAAACAGAGACTTCCTAGCAGCCCCCTCCCCAATTCTTTTAAAAGAGTTTGCCCAGGAAGAGGAGCTCTCTCTGGGGTGTGGTCTGCTGAGGACGACTGGTCCTGGAGCCTGGCATCATGGGCAGCATGGTTGAACCTCCAGACTGGCCCAGGACCCTGACTTGCACCACAAGGGGAGACCAGGACCAGTGAAGAGAAGCCTGGGCCTCGGCGCAAGGAGAAGAGAGGCCCAGGAGCGGAGCCAGGTGAGAGGCTGGTGCAGGGAGCCAGTGAAGACAGCTCCCTGCTGAATCCACCCTCTGTGCGACCCAGAGGGCGAAGGAGAGTGCTCCCAGTGGCTGGGGAGCGCCACCAGGAGCAAGAGGAGGCGAAAATGGCGCAGATCGGTACCCTGGGGGCTGAGATATGCCCCCCGGAAGGTAGGCGACCTTTGACCTCCAAGAAGACCGACGACGAAGTGCGTGGGGCTCCGCCGCCGGTCTTGAATGTGCCCCCGGGGTGGATCAGGTCCCGGGGGCTGCCGCCAGAAGAAGTGAAGTCGGGGTGCGCCGTCGCGCACCCCGTGAAGGTGCCCCCGCGGGGTGCCAGGAGCCCAACGTGGCCCCCGCCGAAAATGAAACCAGGGAGCGCCGTCGCGCTCCCCGTGAAGATTGGGGGAGGCGCCCGGGATCCCAACTCCGGGCCCGTGTGAGGAGGAGGGGGCGGGGAGCGCCATCGCGCCCCCAGCAAGGAAGCCTGTAGGGCCCCGGGACCCCATCCCCGTGCCCCAAAGAAGCGCAAGTCGGGGAGCGCCGGTGCGCTCCCCGTGAAGAGGAGGAGGGGCCCGGGACCCCATCTCCGGGCCCCGAAGCCAGGAAGTCCAGTCGGGGAGCGCCGTCACGCTCCCCATGAAGATTGCCCCCAGGGGGCCCGGGATCCCCAACTCCGGGACCCCGTGTGATGCTGCGAAGGAGGGAGGGGGGAGTGCCGTCGCACTCCCCTGGGGCCTCGCTGGGCCAGCGGCAGTTGGCTGGTCTGCTCGCCGGAGCGGGCGGGCAGACCAGAAGGGATGTGCCAGCTCTCGCAGCTGCACACGGATGTGCGGGCCGAGCGGGGAGCCGGCAGGAGCAGACAGGGGTGGGCTCCCTGGGCTGCCGGCAATCACTCACCTGCAATAAGTGGTCCGGGTGGGACCGGGCCCCCAACGGGATCGAGCAGCGGAGAGAGGCGGACGGAGCAGCCGGGGGTGGGCTCCCCGAGCTGTGACAACTCACCTGGGTGTCCGGGTGGGACCGGGCCCCCCCACGAGGATCAGCCGTGGCAGGGGGCCGCCAACGCGGGTTATCGCGGTTCCCCCAGAGCAGCGGGGGAGCCGCTGCTATGTTATGCACGGGCAAAAGGAAAGCACCCCATAATGCCCTGCAGTTCTCGGGGAGAGCTGCAGAGAAGAACCGCTTGTTCTCTGCGTGTGGTGGCCCCAGGAGGACGGGGTCACCGCAAAGGAAGTGCCCAGGTGCAGGGGGAGCTGCAGGAGCAACGCAGTCTCCCCCAGCACGATGAGAAAAAGTCACCCCCCTCCCCCTAAGTCTCTGGGGACTCTGAAGAAATAACCCCTCAAGGGCTCAGCCAGCATTGAATCACCTCTTGGGCTGGAACTTTTGTTCTACAGCTGGGGGTGTATTGAGGAGTGCACCAAGAGATTGAAGGGCTGAGTTGGGATGTCTGGAGAAGGGCATCCCCTGGAGGCGAAGAGGTGCAATTGCACGAGAAGTGCATTTCTAATGTAATTTCTATGAAGTGCATTGACCAAGGTTATTTCTATGGAGGGACTGAAAGCCACATGTGTAATGTGAAGTCATAAGCAATGAGGGGTTATGTTGCTAGACATTCCTGCTAGGGTGTCTGGCTGTATATGCTTAATTCTGTGATTTCATCTGTGATGCCTTTTAGAGGTTGTAATTGCAATGCATTATAAATGTTATCAAGTCTAATAAGTACCTCATTTTAAAGGGATGCCTAAACATGTATTCTTGCTGCTGCGTTAGGTGAAGAAGAACCGAGACTGTTAGCCCCTAGGATGTAGAGGTGTATACTTCATGGTCAGTATGGGATGCTCAGTCAGGGTTATGTGTCACCAGGGCAGGTGTGCCTATTTTAAATGCTGGTTGAGATAATGGGGTGGGTCGCCACTGGGATGATGCCAGTGTGCAGGGCCCTCGCTCCAGGTTTTGTTCAACTAACTGCATTGGGGGCAAGATGATGTGCATACATGGGAGTGGTGGTATTAGACCCCACCCCCCCTGCAGGAGGGGTGGAGATGTTATGCAATGTCACAAAGTAATTCCAACAGCTTATGTATATTTGTAAATTGGTGCATAGTATTGAGTAGTGTGTGTGTTTAATAAATGTACTCTTACTTTTATAAAGCAAAGTACAGACTGGACAATCAATTATTGAGTGTTATTTCTGCGCACCTGCAAATGGCGATTACTAGCCCACACCACCTCCCTTGAGTAAGCCTCAGACTGCTCTGCAACGCTACCCTCTGAGAGTCAGGCGCTACACTAGGGTGTTTGGTTCCCAGTGAAGGACAAAAGTGACATGTTATTTGTGCAGGCCTCACAGATACTGCCTCGTTTTCCAACAGAAGGACAGGAAAAGTCACGCAGGGTGGCTCTTCCTGTCCTTGTAAATATGGAGCAGTAAAATGCACCACTGGTACGTCACAAAAAGTGACGTACCGGTGGCGCAAGGGGCTTATAAATCTGCCCCAAAGTTTTTCAATTGCTGGATTACAACACAAGAGAAGTTCAGACACGGTCACCCAAACTAAGAGCAAGAGTTAAGAAAAATGTGGCTCAGCAAACACCTCCGGTGGTAACACAGATTACCATGAAAATGCTTTTCTGGTCTATTGGCAATACTGGCACGAGACTCAGAAGCCGGGAATCCCAGAAGTGGGAATGTACTACACTGCAAGGGCTTTTGGAGGGAGGTGAATAGTTCATTCGTAGAGACTTAGGGTGGTGTCTGAAAGAGTCAGACAAGAGAGAGTGGTGCTTTTCTCGGCGGGGGTGGGGGCATGCCAGTGTGCCTGCCCTCACCTTCCTACTCTTACTTTCACTTCCCTATGTTGACCTCATGTCGTTCTTTGTTTGCTTGGCACGAGGCACTTCCTCCAGACGGGTGACTCGTGCCGCGAACACGCACTGCCATTCCCAGATGATGGCTGCGCGCCCCCCGTTCTACCGGCTCAGGCACTCCCCTGTCGCGGCCCTGCTGCTCCTGTCTCTGACCTGGGTTTGTTGAATCACCGATGGGCAAAGACCTTGCAAAGAGGTAAAGTACGGCTGTTTGCCATCTCTCTTTGGCACTCATTTTCATCCTCTCAGTTTCTCTCATTCTGTCTCTTCCCAAAGTCCCCATCAGTTTTAGGCTGTTTTCTTCTTACCCACCAGCGAGTCTTCCACCTTTACCTTTGTATCTGTACGTCCCACGTGTCGCACTCGCTCCATCATTTATTGTATGTGTGGTGTGTGTTCATGAAAGGGTAAAGTTCAAGGGCATTGAACAGTGGAATGCTTCACGTTGTTGTCGGATAGTTAGCACTGATATAGGCAGTGGAAGTGCAACACTAGAACACACTAAGGTGTACACGCACTCATTCAGTGGAACACGCCAACACATGCACATACACAGACACCCATAGAGACACCTACGTACAGTCATGCACACATTCACACATGCAGTCCGATTCAAAGTTCCATGCTGAGAAACCCATTCAGTCACGCATATAATAACACACAAACACATTCACAGTCGCAATCACACACACACACAATAGAATGTGCAGAGCATCTCTCACTATCACATCACAAACAAAGGAAAGCATACAGAACAACCAGTGGCAGTCCCCTAAACATTCACCAACTACAGCAGAGACCATAATACCGCAATCCTCCACTCTGACCACACAAAACACACATAGCCAGAAGCACACAAGCAGATCCACAGACATACGCAAGGACTAGATGAACTTTTCTTTAAGATACACTGAATGCAAGCAAATTCTTTTCTAAACATAGTCAAGCCTTGGTGTGATGTAGAGTGACCCCTCATCTGCGACCATCAGCTGATATTTACACACTTTGGACTGATCAGTTAACCATTGTAAACATTCAGGGCCTTTGGTTTAGAGAGCTGGGCGCAATATAGCAGTCTATACATGTCTGATATCGACCTATAATTGCAGTGATTCGTAGTTATTTAGCAGCATTTATAAAGCGTCAACAGTCATCCTGAGGGATATCATGCCGCTATAGATGCCACAAATTGTATTGCTGAATCATTGGGAGAGAGACCAAAGGGAGAGAGCAGATTAATCAGGAAAGAGCCAAGTTTTAAGCTTCTTTCTGAGCCTAAGGTAGTCATCTGTGCGGCAAAGATCCAGGGGTAGCGGATTCCAGTGGGCTGCGGCAAGATGGGTAAAAGTTCGGCCTCTCGCTCTAACTCTTTGGATCCGTATACATTTGGCTAAGGCTAAGTTCATGGATCTCAGATTTCTTGAGGGTGTATAAAACTCCATTTTGTCACGAAGGATCACAGGGCCAGAGTTATGTAGAGCCCTGTGCGCATGACAAAGAAGTTTACATTTTGCTCTTTTTTTATGGGAAGCCAGTGATGAGCTTTAAGGCAGGCCGAGGCGGAACTATGGGGCATATCAACAACAAGTAGCGATAATTATCGCTAAACTAGCTTAGCGCGTTTTTCAATATCGCCGTGTATCGCTGGTTGACATCGCCGTGTCAGCGGCATATTAGCAACGCTTAGCGCACAGGCGATATAATTTCCAGCGATACACGGTGAGAATCGGCATTAGCGTGTGAAATCCGGCAAAGATTTCACAGCGCTACTGAAATGCTTGCTGATAGGGGAGTGTGGACCTAACCAGGCAATCCACCTCCCATTATCAGTATAGCTAAGTCGATTTGAAAGGAGACGTTAAATTACAGCGATAACCGCCGTTAGCGCGGTTTTTTAAATCGCTTCGCGGATCTGCTGCAGGGTTGTAAATATGGCGAAACCGTGGACGCGAGTATTTACATGGAGTTGTGGGCAGGAACGCCCACTTTGCATGTTATTAGCGATGTTCATCGCTGACATGCAAAGTGGGGGGAAAAAAGCAGCTAACTCAAGGAAACTCGCGTTAGCGAGTCCTTGTAAATAGTGATTTACTGAAATCGCCGCTTTTCCGGCGCTATGTGCCGGAAAAGCGGCGATATGTTTGTTGATAATATGCCCCTATATTTGTCTTTATTACATATAAGCCTTGCTGCCATGTTTTGAATCACCTGTAAACGGATGAAGAGGTGGTCAGCCATCCCTATGTATAGGGCATTGCAATAGTCTAATCTGATGTTTACAAGAGCTTGGACTATGGTTCTGTGCCAACTTACTTGAATCCAGTGGAAGAGTTTTTAAGAATTTTGAGCAGGCCATAACATTTGCCGCATGTGGCAATGATTGTCTTGAATGGTCAAGGACACGTCAATATGAACATCCAAATGTTTAGCAGCTTTTTTGGGCTTGGATGCAGGTCCCAAAGACGGCGGCCACCATGATGAGTCCCAGATCAGGTGGGCACCACCGAATAAAAAAACTTCAAATTTATCTGCATTTAGTTTTGAGCAATGTACTCTTATCCAGCTGGCAAACTCAGCGAGGCAACTAGAAAGATTCTGTTGATTGTCTTCAAGTTTCTCCCCCATGGAGATGCCTAATTGAGTGTTGTCAGCATATGAGCATATCTGGAATCCTCACTTGCGAGCCAGCTTGGCAAGGGTGCGACATACACGTTAAACAGGATAGGGCTCACAGAATTGCCCTGCGGTACCTCACAAATGGAGCTGTGGGGAGAAGATCTGACTGTATCCAATGGACCACCTGCATCCTTTTTTTGCAGGAATATCCAAAACCATTGTAACACAGAGGAATGAAGCCCTGCGTTGTGAGGCCTAGTAATCAACTGACAATGCAAGACAGTGTCAAATGCGCGGAATGATAAAGTAGAATCAGGGCAACAGCTTTACCCTGATCTACTTCTAGACTTATACTGTCCAAAATGGCCAAAAGAGAAGTAGTATTCAAGGCTCTTAATCCAGTTTGTAAAGGGTCCAAAAGATTATTATTTTCTAGGAAGCATTAGTTTCTCCTCCTGTGCCCTAGACACATTAGCAACATTTTCCAGATTAACTTTAGCATCTGGGTGGGGACCTTATTGATCCCAGGGGAGTTCGCTTGAGTAGATATTATCAATTTTTTTCTGTGAAGCAATTTGCTGTCGCTTCACAATTGGGGCCTGGAAGAGATGATAACTTGAGAAAGACTGGTTGGCTGAGAGAGTTCTTTAACAATTTTAAAAAGCCCTTTAAGGGAGTGTTAAAATGTCACACACTGGATAAGTTGATAGAAGCTTATTGTCATTTCATCGCACCACCAACAGACACTGCCAGCTTGTCGGTCCCCCAGTCTCCAACTGTCTCAGCAGAGACATTACCATGGAGACTTAGAACACACAGCACGAGTTGGAATGTAAGGCATACAGGACAAGCCATCACAACACATCCCCCTTACTAATAATACAAAATACAGGATAAGAAAGTGAACAAGAAAAGAAATGCAGGAAAGACTATAAGAGGAAAACAAGGAAAATGAGAAAAAGAAACCCTACTCATTCAACAACCACAATTCTTGTGAGGTTGAGGCAAAGTAAATCACAAATCAATCTGTGCTCAACACTCTGGTAGCATGGCAGAGAGCAGTCAGGCTTAACTTAGAGGCAATCTGTAAAATATTTATGCAGCACTTCACATAGTAATATAGGGGATGATTATGATGGCGGTCAGACGAGCGTCTGACCACGATCCTGTCGGGAACAGCACTGGCCGACAGGGAGGCGTCAGTCCCGCCAGACAAATTACAATCTGAGCACTGTGGAGGCGGTCGGAAACATGCCTCTTGGCATTGAGTATTGTGCTGCGGCCTGAAAAAGGGCTGCAGCACAAGCCTCAATGCTAAGTGGCATGTTTGTAAACATCCCTGCACCTTGTGACAGGCACCATGTCGTGCCTGCCACACGGTGGAGGGATGTTTAGGGGAGCACCATTGATGCCCCCCAGAACCAATTGCTGAGGGACAGGGGCAAGGGGGGCCACTAGGGGCCACCAAAGCCACTTTTCGCCTGCCTTTTCATGGTGAGCGGACCGCCATGAAATGGCAGGCGGAAAGGGACATTGTAATCCCTACGGCGGTCTCTGAGCAGGCACCGCCACTATTGTTGGGATTGCAGTCCCTCCGACGGTCCAACGGGCTCCTTAAGCCTGTCAGATGTAAGGTGGATGGTCTCTCCACCAGCCCACCATCCGCCCGCCATCGTAATGCTGCGGGCGGACCTGCAGGGGAAGATGGCGGTGGGACCGCCACCGATGGCCTGACGGTTGCGTTCCCACCGCCATCGTAATCGGCCCCACAGTGAAAACACAAAGCCAAAAAGAATCCCACACTAATTCAGAAAAATAGAACAATTACACACAAAAAAAGCAAGACAAAAATGACAAAGTTCCAATTAGTAGAAACAGAGGTATGCAATTTTAAAGGTTTCAGTGGAAATTGTGCCAAAAATCACAAGGAGCAAACTGGTTATCTGGTCGTGCAGGACCAGGATAAAGTCACAAGTTCAGGCAGACTGCGATGGAGTGCAGGGACCCTCTTAGGTCCGCTGAACACAGTACCTTGAATCCTGGTGTGCAGTCTGCACAACGTTGCTTTGCGAGTCTTCATGTTGTCCGCTGTAGGGCAAGGCTTTGTGGGGCTTGGTGTCGCTTTGCATCAGTTCGGGAGACCTGTGCGGGGAAGCTTGGCAGGGCTTTGCGTGGCTTTGTGTTGGTTCTGATGCTATGTTAACATTTACTTATAAAGTGCAACGTTTCAGCATTAGGGTTGAACTGACCTAATCTAAAAAGAAATCTTGTGATATTAGTTGTTGAAAAGCCAGGTTTTTATAGCTTTTCTGATGGTCCTGAGGTCAGGAATAGATATGATATGTGCTGGAAGTGAATTTCAGAGTTTCAAAGCATTTAATACAAAGTTGGATGGAGCTGGCAGCTGGGCGGCAAGGCTTTGTGGGGCTGTGCGTCGCTCAGCATCGATTCCGAAGAGGCTGGCAGCTGTGCGACGAGGCTTTGCGGGGCTTCGTTTTGCTTCGCATCGGTTCCTATGGGTACTGCAGCTGGGCTTGGCAGAGCACCTTCATGCCCACTTCCAAGAGTCCAGGACTGGAATGGCACCACTTCTGAGGGCAGGACTCACAGATGGCATAGTCCAGGTGCTGGATTTAGAGTTGTTGGGAGCCTGTTATGTCCCTGAGACTTCTGATCCGGAGGCCAACCAACTGGCTCTTGGAGTCATTCTGGAGTCCTGGTTTCAGTGCCCTTCTGAGCCAGGCAAGAGAACAGTAGGCAGCAGGTCAGCACAGCAGGACACCAGTCCTACAGAGCAGCCGTCATTCAGAGCAGAAGTCTAGCAGGTAGGCAGTCTTTTCAGCAGCAGAGCAGTCCTTCCTGGCAGAGTATCCACAGGTCCAGAAGTGCACTGAAGAGTTGGTATCTGATTCAGTATTTCTATCCACTTGTGCTTTTGAAGTGGGGAACAGCTTCTTGAGGCAGCCCTTTAAAGTGCACAGGTGGCCTGTCATCCTGGCCCTGGCTCCAGACTAACTACAGGGTGTATGCAGCCCTTTGTGTGGAGACAGGACACAGCCTATTCAAATGTAAGTGGGACTGGGCCTCCCTCCCATCCTGCCAGTGATGAGCCATCCAGGCACTTCTAAGTTCCCTATTGTGTGTGGGTGTTTAGGAGGAATACACAAAGCCCAACTGTCAACTACACCCAGTCATGTCACACAGAGACAGGCTGCAGTCACCAAATGGCTAAGGCAGGAAAATGCCAAATTTCTAAAAGTGGCATTTTCAAAATTGTAATTTAAAATCCGACTTCACTATAAGTTAGGATTTTTCATTACAATTCCAAAGACACCAAACATGACTGATTACCTGTTCACTATTGGAAATTGCACTTATTAAATGTAATAAGGTACCTCCAATGCAATCCTATGGGAGAGGTAGGCCTTTCAGTAGTGAAAAATGAATGTAAGTGTTCTTCCCTACCAGAACATGGAAAACTTAAAAATCCATGTCCTATTTTTAAATACATTGTACACTGCATTTAGGGCTGCCAGGCCTACCCTAGGGGTGACACATTTTTTTAACAAGCGTTTGCAATTAATTGGTCTTACATTTATGAAACTTAGAGTTATTGCCGTAGTAAATACATAATGTGCTGTAACACTTCAGAGAAATGTGATTCTTAACAACCCACAATTGCCTCTCCCTATTTTTGCACACTGTAGGTTTAATGATGCTCAAACTGATGCAGTCCGGGCTGTTACAGAGGAAGAGGAAAGAAGTACATGAGGGAGATAGCTGTAAAATACATGCATCCTCATGGAGTGGATAAAAAAAGGGAAGTGTAATTTCCAAATAGTGAGCAATGCAAGGACACAACTAAAGAGGCTATGTGCCAGAGGTGGGACAATAAGGGGAAGGGAAACCCACGGAAGGCAACAAATACAAATCAAGTTAATGAGAGTGACAATAAAGCCAAACAATTGCAACCAATGGATCAGCTCTGAGCCCACTGTAAATTCATGATAGGTCATTCAGAAGCAGACAGCTTGCACTTTCGTATACTGGAGACCTAAAAACGAATACAAAAGCTGTAGCAGTGTTGTGCCTGACAGTACCTTGTGCTCGACAATTTTATGGAAGTGGACATGTGAGCTTTCTGTGATTTTTATTTCCATCATTTAGTTATGGTGAGAAGCCTGCCATCAGCACACTGTAAGAATTACCTTGAATATTGTTCTCAATGGCTGTGACTTGGGTTACTAAGGTGAAGTCACATGGTGTGCCTAGGCACATATCACAGAATATAACCAGCAGATGCAAAAGGAAAGTCACGTCAAGGGAGATGGCACCGCAGCTAAGCAACAGGACATTGGACACAAGACAGAAGACATAAAAGCAGTGAGGCAGTGCAGTGGGGAGGTGAACTAACACAAACACCTTTTCCTCATACCCTTCTAAAGTACTGTACCAGGCCCCTTAAAACAAAAGCAAAAGAAAAGAATGAGGCAGACAGGTAGAGATGTTTGGAAGTGGAGTGCAGAGATTTCTTAAAAACAATTAGTGCCAAAAATTCAAGGGTGTAAGGATGGGATCACCCTGATGAAACTAAACACATTACACACACTGGCCGTAAGATTTCCTTTAACCTGACCATCATTTTACAGGCCTCTCTGGTTCTTTCTTGCCAACAGGAAAAAATTTGGGTAGTAAATGGAACCAGGTATTTATTCTCCACGCATTTAGTATACATTTGAAACAACCAATACAGCTTGTAGACATGTCCAAAGACATTGAATGGTGTTTAGACCATTTAAAAAAAAAACTTTTGAAGTAAATAGGGTCTGAATTGCTGAGTTCAAATAGTAATACAGATTATTTTACACAACCTGTGTTTTGAGCGGGAACCTCTAAAGATGTTGAAACTGCAGGTATTTTTCTATTAGAAAGGAGACAACCCTAATTGGGCTGCTTCAAAGACAGCACTTATGGAACCATTAAGAGTATTCATGCAGGGCTGCTAACTGGTATACTCACACATTTGGTATTCAGAAATCATAGCATGTCGTATGTGTAAATTTGTTCACGTGGACAATAAATTATGTGGCTGAAGTGGAACCAGCCCTGCATTTTTTCAGCCTGGGCTTAGTAGAGCTGTTTTTCATACTACACACATGCGAGACAGTAGTTCAAAACATGTTAGTGGTTTTGATGTAGAAAGCATATTGGTTAATTCAGGAGACTAATTTAAAAAACGAGTTAAACATTCTGAAAGAGAATCTAAAGCATACCGAAAAAATAAACATTAGCACAAACACAAATTTGCTCAATTTATCTGAATGCTGCTAAGACATTTTTCTAATAAATGTGGTCGTATTTTCTAGATAAAAGATGGTTGAGTTGTTCTTAAACAATCGACAAATCCTGAGTAATCAAGCTGGTGACCAGCTTTCTTCTTTTTGCATAATGCGCTGCGCATGCTCAGGACATGAGACGCAAAATACTGAAATACCAATTCACCATCAGCAGGTCTTAGCAAGCGTTTGCCAGTCATTAGAGTATGCAAATATCACCTTATAGCAGCTTTACTAGATATGAGGTGGAACAGAAGAGAAAGAGGAGGGACAAAGAGGGAGGACTGACCACTAGCAAGCAAGGATTTTTCAAGGACACTGAAACAAACAAATCAAAAGCAGGGGGATGGCTATAAGCCCACAAGAGAATTTACAACAGTTCTTGAATGCTCAACCTACAAAGGAAGGGTTGGGCTTGGCAAAAGTTTAATTTTGCCAAGTCGAAATGTTAGTTTAAAACTGCACACACACAGGCTGCAAAAGCAGGCCTGAGACATGTTTAAAGTGCTACTTAAGTGGGTGGCTGTTAGACCTGGCACCATTGGCGTGGGTCTCCCTTCCATTTTTCGCTGTTGTCTCCTCTGTTTTACTGGTGTTAGATGCTCTGGGTGCTGTGCCACTGCCATTCAGTGTCACAGCGCGAATGCTCCCTGTGTAAATATGTCTATGTGAATTGGTATATCCCTGATTGGCTTATTTGGTTTACCTGTTAGTCCCTAGTAGTGTGGCCTATGTGTGCCCAGGGCTGGTAAACCAAATGCTGCTGGTGGGCCTGCAGCACTGATGTGTGCCACCCACAGAAGCAGCTTGTAAAGTGTGTCTCAGACCTGCCACTGCAGTGTCTGTGTGCAGTCCAGAACTGCCATCTTGGCTGTGAAGTGCACTCACTTCCCAGCCCCTGAACCTTCCCTTGGCAGCCTGTAAGTCACCCCTATGGTAGGGTGCATTGTATGTGTAAGGTAGGACATGCCTTGGTGTATGTAGCATGTCCTGGTAGTGAATTACACCCCATTTCGTTTTTCACTACTGTAAGGCTACCTGTTCCTCATAGGCTAGAATGGGCAGTTTGACTATTACATTCTATAGTCCTAACTGACCCCAGGGACATGGTAGAAAAACGAATTTAGTATGCCTGAGCTCAGAATATTAAAATACATCTTTTAGTGAAGTTTATTTTTATATTCTGTGTTTGAAAATACCACTTTTAGAAAGTAGGTATTTTCTTGCCTAAGTCTTCCAGTGTGCTCTGCCGTTATGTGTATTGGCTGTCTGGTTTTAGAGGGGCAGGACAGGCTGAGTCAGACCTGGGTTGAATAGAGAGATCTGCATTTAGAGTGTGGGGAGGGGTGGCTCCTTGACCTGAATAGGGCTGTGCCTGGCAAGGTGAATGCTGGCTCCACCTCCCACTGTGTGTCTGCTAGCAGACCCCTCTTTCTGAAAGGAAGGATGCAGCCTGGTAAACAAAGTGCTCCAGGCCTGAGCAGAACTGGTTCTGGCTAGGTTCAGTGACTGGTAGCTTCTAAGAACAAAGGCTTTTGGGGTATAAATATCTGTGCTCAAACCCCTACATTTTGTATTGCTTTTGGATCTGGAGAGGAAACTCTGTCCGTGCCACTGGAGGAATCTGCAGGAAGTGACTGTCCCTGTGCTTGTGTGTTGTTTCTTGCACTGGCCTGCAGCAGTGACCACTGGACCTTGAAGAAGAGGAAAAGGAACTCTTGAGAGAACTTTTATTTTTGTTACAAGCAATTACCCAAGGGCTAGGAAAAGAGCTAGCCTCCTGCTGGAGTCTCAGGCCCATCAGACTCCACCACCAATCTCCTGCTTCCTCCCTGCGAGGACTGCTATCTGCTGATGAGGCTCCTGTGAGTTCCAGGGCCTCTAGTTTGCATCAGAGAAGAGAGTGTGGGAAATCGACGCTAACGCATCTTTGCGGGCCGCTGCAGTCGAGAGCGCTGGGAAAATCATCGCGCTACTGCCGCCGAGGGCCCGCAACACGAAACCATCGCTGACGCCCCTTTGCGAGCCGCGGCAGCCGAGACGCGCTGGAAAGATCATCGCGCTGCTGTCGCCGTGCACTCGCAACCCTTAAAGAAATCATCGCTTCGAGACATCGCATTGCGGACGCCATGCGTCCGCCACTTTGATCGCATCGCACCGAATTTCGTCGCTCCCTCGCAGAGCATCTTGTCTTCGCATCGCAACACGATCGCACAGCGCAACAGGATCACCGCATCGACTTCTCCCACGCGGCAAGAAAGTCATTGCATCGGCGGTCCAGCGTGCAGAAGTTTGTCGCATCGTCTCCGCACGCATCACGCAGATCGGCGCATCATCCTCCCTTGCGGCAAGGATTTCAACGCATCGCCGGCCTCGCGTGCCGAGAATCATCGCTACAGCTTATTTGCGACATTTTGTTGGTTTTGCTACTAAACGCAGGTACTTTGTGAAAGAAAGGGTTGCAGAGACCACTGCTTTGAACTTGAACCTTATTTTTGCAACCTTTGAACTATTTTTGACAGCCCTTCAACAGCTATCTTATTTTTGACAGTATTGTGGCTTTTACAGTTATTGGTCTTGTGATAAATCTGCCCTTATATAAAGATACTTATTTTTATAACTACTTGTGTGGTGTCCCTTTGTAGTGTTCCTCACTGTGTTACTGTGTATGGTCATAAATGCTTCACACCCTGCCTCTGAGATAAGCCTACCTGCTCGTGCTACGTTACCACAGGGTTGAGCAGGGGTATTAAAGAGGGTAGCCCTCTCACTCTGACTTAGGAAGAAGGGTCCCTACTTGGACAGTGGCCAGCCATTGCCAACTAGAGACCCCCATTTCTAACATTGGTGGTCAGCGGTGAGGATCTGGACTTGCATTTATGATCACATACAGTAATTATAGTGTACACTACTAGTGAGTGCAGACCATAACGTACTGCATACATTTTTTGAGAGTTTTGGGGATCCTATATTGTGATTGATATTGCCGGTGATTTTTCACCCGCGCCCATTTTTTTGAAAGTTTTTGGATCCCCTATTGTAATTGATATTGCCGGTGATTTTTCACCCGCGCACATTTCTGAGAGTTTTTGGGATCCTATATTGTGATTGATATTGCCGGTGATTTTTTACCTGCGCCCATTTTTAGAAGGTTTTTGGATCCCCTATTGTAATTGATATTGCCGGTGATTTTTCACCCGCGCACATTTCTGAGAGTTTTAGGATCCTATATTGTGATTGATATTGCCGGTGATTTTTCACCCGCTTACATTTTTTTTTTAGAAGTTTTCTTCTGTCCTTTATTGATATTGCCAGTTATTTCTACAATGGGCAAGCCCAGATCCAATGCCTCAGAGGATCTCTCCTGGGAAGAAGAGAAAATAGAAACCTACAATGCCAAGCAGCTCAAATATTTTTGCAAGCAATTCACAGTCCCCATCACAGGTCTCACTAGAAGGGAGGAGTATTACAAGGCGCTGAAGGCCTGGCTAGAAGCCAGGGATGCCCCTAAGGATATAGGAGAGCTTGTGGAGGTGGGAGAGAATGCAGGAGAGCAGCAGGGTGATGTAGTAGACTTAGTAGGAGATCCAGCCCTTTCCAACCCGGGCTCTAGTGTGTCCGCTAAGGGTCTGTCCCCAGAAGAGCTGGAGGACAGGGAGAGAGTTAGGCGGCATAATATGGAGATGGCTAAGCTTAAAATGGATGGTCACCGGGACCTAGAGAACAAGAAGTTAGAAATTGAGATTATGAGAATGAAGCTTGAGCATGAGAGAGTATTGAGGGAGTTGGAGATTAAAGCTAAGAGCATGGAAATCTCCCCCTCTGGTGGCAGCGTACCTGTAGTGCACCCTGAGAGTAGGGTGTATATTCCCAAGGAGGTTATTAAGGATTTCCACAAAAGTGAAGATATTGGGCAATGGTTTGCCGCTTATGAATTAGCCATGGTGTCCCACCGGGTCCCTGAGAAGGATTGGGGAGCGGGGTTGTGGGGACGCTTTGTGAGTGAGGGGAGGGATACCTTGTTGGACCTGCCCCCAGAAAGTAGGATGGTTTATGCCCACATGAAGGAAGCGTTGATGACCCGCTATGGTTTGACCCCTGAGATGTATAGGCAGAGGTTTAGGGTCTGCAAGAAGCTAGAGGGTACCACGTGGGTTGAATATGTGTCTTTTTTTGCAGAGCCATGGAACGCTGGGTAAAAGGTAGCAAAGTAGAAACTTTTGCGCTGTTTTATGATTTGATTGCATGGGAGCATTTATCTAGTAATTGTTTTCCTGAGCTACGCCAGCACCTAATTGATTGCAAGCTGACTAACCCTAGAAAGCTTGCTGAGGAGGCGGACCGCTGGGTGAGCACCCGGGTCCGCCAGGGTCCAGTGGGAGTCGTCGCCAAAGGTGGGCAGGGTCCCCAGCAGAGGAGTGGGGGGACAAGGGTCAACAGAGGGAGTTCCACTGAGGGCCCCAAAGTAATCCCCCAGGGAACCAAGCAGTGGTGTCTCAGCCCCCAAGAAAGGAGGACAGGGCCCCCAACAGGTAGGCCTGTTCCCAGGGGGCCCCCACTTGTTACAACTGTTGTCAAGTGGGCCACAGATATTTTGATCCCCAGTGCCCCCAAAGGGAGGCAGTGCACCACCCCGTGCACCACCCCGCCAGATTGCTAGTGTAGCCCTGGGAGAGGAGGAGATGGGTGCCCAAGAGGGGTGGGATCCCGTAGAGTTGACCCTTGTCTCATTAGGGGACTTTGAGATGGTCCCCAAGCCTGCACTGCCTGCTAACACTAAAAAATACAGGCAGTGGGTGACCATCAATGGCCATAGGGTGGAGGCTCTAAGAGACACAGGGGCCAGTGTAACTGCTGTCAGCTCCCGGTTGGTGTCCAAAGAGCAGGTTGTCCCCCATGCATTCTACCCAGTAGTGTCCGCAGACAACTCAGAGAGCCAATGTGAGGTGGCTCAGGTTCCCTTTGAGTGGGGGGTCTCAGGAACTCTTCAGGTAGCTGTGAGGCCCGCCATGCCTGTAGACTGTCTGCTAGGCAATGATTTAGAGGACTCGCCGTGGGCTATGGTGGAGAGGAAGGCTCACTTAGAGATGTTGGGTCTGCCTGAGGGGGCGTGTGCTACCACTCGGTCCATGGCAGCCAAGGAGGGTGTTGAGAAGGATCTGGAGCCTGAGAGTATGGCCCAGATCCCTGCCTTAGAGAGAAGGGGCAGGGGGCGCGGGAAGCCGGCCCCTTGGTTCCCACGGCCCAGGAAGGAGCAGACCCTGAAGGGGGTGCCCTGGAGCCTACCGGGGAGCAGATCACCGAACTGGGGGACCTGCCTGAGCTGACCCATTGGCAGCAGGAAGTGGGACCCACCAGGGAGGAATTTTGTGAGCAGCAGAGAGTTTGCCCCTCTCTTGAGGGTATGCGGCGACAGGCTGCAGCCCAGGCAGAAGGTGACATGTCTGGTTCACATCTGATTTATTGGGAGAACAGTCTCCTGTATAGCGAGCCTAAGGTTGCTGAGCCAGGGTCAGCCCGTGTGCTGGTGGTACCCGAGTGCTTCAGAACCTTCCTACTGGGGTTGGCTCATGACATTCCATTGGCAGGACATCTGGGGCAGACCAAGACCTTTGAGAGGCTGGCCGCCCACTTTTATTGGCCCCAGATGCACAAGAGTTCAGACACTCATTGCCGGACCTGTGAGACTTGCCAGGCAAGTGGGAAGAGTGGGGGAAGATCAAGGCCCCACTCCAGCCCTTTCCAGTTGTGAGTACCCCATTCGAGCGAGTGGGCATTGACATTGTGGGGCCTCTGGACCCCAAGACAGCCATGGGCAACAGGTTCATCCTGGTCTTGGTGGACCATGCCACCCGGTACCCTGAAGCCATCCCGCTCAGGACAGTGACGGCCCC
Organism: Calotriton arnoldi; assembly: GCA_963921515.1. Taxonomy (NCBI): domain Eukaryota; kingdom Metazoa; phylum Chordata; class Amphibia; order Caudata; family Salamandridae; genus Calotriton; species Calotriton arnoldi. Next base: position 1,396,431 of record CAWUFW010003186.1, on the reverse strand, counting down.
CGTGGTGGGACGTGCACTGATGGGGATTTTCTCCCGTGTGGGATTCCCCAGAGAGGTGGTGTCTGACAGGGGGACCAACTTCATCTCCCAGTACATGAAGTCTCTGTGGAAGGAGTGTGGGGTAACGTATAAGTTCACCACTCCTTACCACCCCCAAGGTAATGGTCTGGTTGAAAGGTTCAACCGGACCTTGAAGGGCATGATCATGGGCCTAGAAGAGCCCCTGAGGCGTAAGTGGGACGTCCTCTTGCCATGCCTGTTGTTTGCCTACCGTGAGGTGCCACAGAAGTCCTTAGGGTTCAGTCCCTTTGAACTCCTCTATGGCCACCCGGTTAGAGGACCTCTGAGTCTGGTCAAGGAAGGCTGGGAGCAATCTCCCAGGAAACCTCCCCAAGATGTATTTAGCTACATGTTGGCCTTCAGGAACCAGACTCGGCGTTTCAGAAAGATTGCTGAGGCAAATCTGGAAGCCAGCCAGGAAGAAATGAAACGTTGGCACGACCAGAATGCCACTCTGGTCGAATTTCAACCTGGTCAGAAGGTTTGGGTACTGGCCCCAGTGGAGCCTTGTGCGCTCCAAGATAAGTGGACCGGTCCATTTGAGGTGGTGGAGCGCAAAAGTCCAGTTACCTACTTGGTGGACTTTCAGTCTCCCAGGAACCCCTTGCGGGTCCTGCATGTGAACCGCCTAAAGCCCCACTTTGAGAGGCCTGAAGTGGGCATGCTTCTTGCCACAGATGATGGGGTTGAGGAGGAGAGTGAGCCTCTCCCTGACCTCCTGTGTGCAGAAGAGAAGGATGGGTCAGTGGAGGGTGTGATCCTCTCCACCACACTGACCCCTGAGCAGCAGAGAGATTGTCACCACCTGTTGGGGCAATTTTCTGATTTGTTCTCCCTGGTACCTGGTGTCACCGATTGGTGCGTCCATGAGGTGGATACCGGGGACAGTTCTCCTGTCAAGCACAAGGCTTACAGGGTGACTGACAGTGTCAGGGCTTGCATTAAGGAGGAGGTCTCCAAAATGTTCGCCCTAGGGGTGGTTGAGTCCTCTAGCAGCCCCTGGTCCAGCCCCGTGGTCTTGGTACCAAAAGCTGCGACGCCTGGTGCCACTCCTGAACTTAGGTTCTGTGTGGACTACCGAGGTCTCAATTCGGTCACCAAGACCGACGCGCACCCCATCCCTAGAGCTGATGAGCTCATAGACCGGTTAGGGGCTGCCCGGTACCTCAGCACGTTTGATCTGACGTCTGGGTACTGGCAGATCGCCTTAACTGATGGGGCAAAGGAGAGGTCAGCATTCTCCACACCAGATGGGCACTACCAGTTCCGTGTGATGCCCTTTGGGATGAAGAATGCCCCTGCCACCTTTCAGAGATTGGTCAACCAGGTGTTGGTTGGGCTGGAGGCTTTCAGTGCCGCCTACCTGGATGACATTGCAGTGTTTAGTTCCTCCTGGGAGGACCACTTGCGCCACCTCTGGGAAGTGTTGATGGCGCTGCGCAGAGCAGGCCTCACAATCAAGGCCAGTAAGTGCCAGATTGGGCAGGGTTCTGTGGTGTACTTGGGACACCAGGTGGGGAGCGGCCAGGTGGCGCCCCTGCAGCCCAAGATTGAAACCATCCTGGCTTGGAAGCCCCCAAGGACCCAGACCCAGGTGAGGGCCTTCTTAGGACTCACAGGTTATTACAGGAGGTTTGTCAAGGGGTATGGCAACATTGTTGACTGAGCTGACTTCCAAGAAGCGGCCAAAGATTGTGAACTGGACTGACACCTGTCAGAAAGCCTTTGATGCCCTCAAAACTGCTATGTGTACAGCACCCGTACTCCAGGCGCCCAATTTTGCTAAGGAATTTGTTGTCCAGACAGACGCTTCAGAGCATGGGGTGGGGGCCGTTCTGTCACAGATAAATGAGGAGGGACTAGACCAACCTGTAGCCTTCATCAGTAGGAGGTTACTTCCACGGGAACAGAGGTGGAGTGCAATTGAGCGTGAGGCATTTGCTGTGGTCTAGGCACTGAAGAAGCTGAGACCATACCTGTTTGGGACTCACTTCCGGGTTCAGACAGACCACAGGCCCCTCAGATGGTTGATGCAGATGAGGGTGAGAATCCCAAGTTGTTGAGGTGGTCCATTTCCCTACAGGGTATGGACTTCACGGTGGAACACCGCCCTGGTACAGAACACGCCAATGCTGATGGTCTGTCCAGATTTTTCCACCTTAGCGATGAGAACTTCCAAGGGGATGGGTAGTTCTCCCCACATTTCAGCTGGAGGGGACGTGTGTTAGACCTGGCACCATTGGCGTGGGTCTCCCTTCCATTTTTCGCTGTTGTCTCCTCTGTTTTACTGGTGTTAGATGCTCTGGGCACTGTGCCACTGCCATTCAGTGTCACAGCGCGAATGCTCCCTGTGTAAATATGTCTATGTGAATTGGTATATCCCTGATTGGCTTATTTGGTTTACCTGTTAGTCCCTAGTAGTGTGGCCTATGTGTGCCCAGGGCTGGTAAACCAAATGCTGCTGGTGGGCCTGCAGCACTGATGTGTGCCACCCACAGAAGCAGCTTGTAAAGTGTGTCTCAGACCTGCCACTACATTGTCTGTGTGCAGTCCAGAACTGCCATCTTGGCTGTGAAGTGCACTCACTTCCCAGCCCCTGAACCTTCCCTTGGCAGCCTGTAAGTCACCCCTATGGTAGGGTGCATTGTATGTGTAAGGTAGGACATGCCTTGGTGTATGTAGCATGTCCTGGTAGTGAATTACACCCCATTTCGTTTTTCACTACTGTAAGGCTACCTGTTCCTCATAGGCTAGAATGGGCAGTTTGACTATTACATTCTATAGTCCTAACTGACCCCAGGGACATGGTAGAAAAACGAATTTAGTATGCCTGAGCTCAGAATATTAAAATACATCTTTTATTGAAGTTTATTTTTATATTCTGTGTTTGAAAATACCACTTTTAGAAAGTAGGTATTTTCTTGCCTAAGCCTTCCAGTGTGCTCTGCCGTTATGTGTATTGGCTGTCTGGTTTTAGAGGGGCAGGACAGGCTGAGTCAGACCTGGGTTGAATAGAGAGATCTGCATTTAGAGTGTGGGGAGGGGTGGCTCCTTGACCTGAATAGGGCTGTGCCTGGCAAGGTGAATGCTGGCTCCACCTCCCACTGTGTGTCTGCTAGCAGACCCCCTCTTTCTGAAAGGAAGGATGCAGCCTGGTAAACAAAGTGCTCCAGGCCTGAGCAGAACTGGTTCTGGCTAGGTTCAGTGACTGGTAGCTTCTAAGAACAAAGGCTTTTGGGGTATAAATATCTGTGCTCAAACCCCTACATTTTGTATTGCTTTTGGATCTGGAGAGGAAACTCTGTCCGTGCCACTGGAGGAATCTGCAGGAAGTGACTGTCCCTGTGCTTGTGTGTTGTTTCTTGCACTGGCCTGCAGCAGTGACCACTGGACCTTGAAGAAGAGGAAAAGGAACTCTTGAGAGAACTTTTATTTTTGTTACAAGCAATTACCCAAGGGCTAGGAAAAGAGCTAGCCTCCTGCTGGAGTCTCAGGCACATCAGAATCCACCACCAATCTCCTGCTTCCTCCCTGCGAGGACTGCTATCTGCTGATGAGGCTCCTGTGAGTTCCAGGGCCTCTAGTTTGCATCAGAGAAGAGAGTGTGGGAAATCGACGCTAACGCATCTTTGCGGGCTGCTGCAGTCGAGAGCGCTGGGAAAATCATCGCGCTACTGTCGCCGAGCGCCCGCAACACGAAACCATCGCTGACGCCCGTTTGCGAGCCGCGGCAGCCGAGACGCGCTGGAAAGATCATCGCGCTGCTGTCGCCGCGCACTCGCAACCCTTAAAGAAATCATCGCTTCGAGACATCGCATTGCGGACGCCGTGCGTCCGCCACTTTGATCGCATCGCACCGAATTTCGTCGCTCCCTCGCGGAGCGTCTTGTCTTCGCATCGCAACACGATCGCACAGCGCAACAGGATCGCCGCATCGACTTCTCCCACGCGGCAAGAAAGTCATCGCATCGGCGGTCCAGCGTGCAGAAGTTTGTCGCATCGTCTCCGCACGCATCACGCAGATCGGCGCATCATCCTCCCTTGCGGCAAGGATTTCAACGCATCGCCGGCCTCGCGTGCCGAGAATCATCGCTACAGCTTATTTGCGACATTTTGTTGGTTTTGCTACTAAACCCAGGTATTTTGTGAAAGAAAGGGTCGCAGAGACCACTGCTTTGAACTTGAACCTTATTTTTGCAACCTTTGAACTATTTTTGACAGCCCTTCAACAGCTATCCTATTTTTGACAGTATTGTGGCTTTTACAGTTATTGGTCTTGTGATAAATCTGCCCTTATATAAAGATACTTATTTTTATAACTACTTGTGTGGTGTCCCTTTGTAGTGTTCCTCACTGTGTTACTGTGTATGGTCATAAATGCTTCACACCCTGCCTCTGAGATAAGCCTACCTGCTCGTGCTACGTTACCACAGGGTTGAGCAGGGGTATTAAAGAGGGTAGCCCTCTCACTCTGACTTAGGAAGAAGGGTCCCTACTTGGACAGTGGCCAGCCATTGCCAACTAGAGACCCCCATTTCTAACAGTGGCACACCCCAACTAGTGCTGCAGGCCCACCAGCAGCATTTAATTTACAGGCCCTGGCCCCAGGTGGTGCCACCTTACTAGGGACTTACAAGTAAATCAAATATGCCAGCTGGGTATTAGCCAGTCTACCATGGTTTAAGGAAAGAGCACAAGGACTTTAGCACCGGTGAGCAGTGGTAAAGTGCACAGAGTCCTAAGGCAAGCAAAAACAAAGTCAACAGAACAGGAGGTCTAAAAGCACCAAGTTAAGGAGTAAACCATGCCAAGGATGCCAGGTCTAACAATGGTATTGCATCAAAATGGTATGCCACCCCAACATGGTATAACTTGGAAAAATAGGTAATTTTCCCTAGTTAATTTCTGTGTTTAATGCATGATGTTCTCTGCATCACACATAGAAAGTTGAACCTGCCTCTTAAGATTGTTTTTGTGCAGCAACCTATCCCTTTCTGCACAGAAACACACCTTCCAGTAACTCTTGCACCATGGTGCAGGGGTGTGTGTGTTGGTGCTAGGCAGCCTCACGTACACCAGTGCAGGTAGAATACTGAACATAGAGGACCTGGCTTGGAAGTTCGCACTGGACTGTTCATTTTGGAGCAGGGTCAAGGCTGATTTTCATTTGGCTAGGTCTAATCTGAGCTGGCTTGGTGAGCAAAAGAACAATGGATTGGAATGCTACCCCAAGTGATTCCCATTGGATATACTTATTACAAGCATCCTCACTTCACCTTTTGCATGTTTGATGTACCACCCTAAGCATCCAAGGGCATGCTCAGACATGGGTCCCTTGCTCACTGTGCCATTGGAACCAACCTACAACTGACTGAAGAGCCGCAATCAGTGCAAAACTGGTCTTGAGTTGCTTGTGTTCCGGTTTAGAGAGGACCTAGCTTGGCAGTTCGGGCTGAACTGTTTCTTCTGGAGCACGGTAAGACTGATTTCTATATGGTGAGGTCTAATCAGAGGTGGAATGGTGGGCAAAAGAACAATGGGTTGGAATGCTACCTTGAGCTATTGCCAGTGGTTAAACTTATTGCAAGCATCCTCTCATCACCTTTTGCATGTTTGAGAAATTTGAAGAGTGCCATAGCTTTGTATGTGAGAATTGGTTTGAAATGAAAAAAAATATGTATAGGGTCTAGATGATATGAAATAAATTGGGCCTACAACCTAGGGAGTCGCGGTAGCTCAAGAGCATGCCATCTTATGTGTTTGTCTTTACACGTAAGATGACGCTCTCTTCTACTACGGTGACTTCTTTTCTTTGGATGCCTTATCATGGGCTCACTCTACACTGCATCCTATTAATAAACTGGATTTCTGCCCCTTACCCTTTGATCCCTCAGTCGTAGGACCAATTTATTTAATATTGTGTACCCCATATATATTTTTTCTCAAACCATGTTCCCAGCAACTATTAATTTCTTATGAAAAGTTTGGATAAAAATCAAATTACATTAATAATAAGCCACCTTTGAGTACCACATTGCTTGGTTTTCAACCTACCCAGTGTCCTCAACCTTGATAAAGTCTGAAGGATGAAACATGTGTCGGCTGCCCTGACACATGTTCATCTTTAACAACTGTATAGTCGTGACTACCCATGAAGAAAAATAAATTGAACTTATTTGACTTAACTGCAAGTCTGTGACAAATCTCATGATAACTTTGAAACTCACTAGATGTGGGCTCCAACCTTTCTGTTTCATATTGTAGAGGACCCCCAATTCTTGAGGAATCCATACCCACCACCTTAGGTAGCAGGGTGTTCCTGTTTGTTGAGAGCATCACATTATTACTTCAGTTTTTTATGCTGCTGCTATTGTACTTACTTTTCTTCTGTAATGTCACATAATTGATGAGGATGTGCAACTACGCACAGTCACTGCTACAAATGTAATAGCTGGTTCATAGTGATGGTTATTAACTGCATCTTAAGGTATAAGACATAGGTAGCACAGTTAGTGTGAAAATATCTTGGACATTTCAGTCTAAAAGAAGTGGAATTAGCGCAATGACGTTCACTAAGCCAATTCAGGAAGAATAGTAGAAAAACCTGGTGTAAAAAATTGATATTATGAATTGGTGAGAGCTTGAAAACATCATGTAATAATAACGTTGAAAAATATTTCAGCTCAACATCCATCAACGCAATTAGCCTGTAGTTGCTAGGTGAACATGCCAAATCCTATTTAAAAATGGGGTGAAGTATTGAGCCCCTCCAGGTATCAAGAATAACATCACTTTCCAGAATGTAATTAAACATTGACTCCATAAAGCTTGCCCATTGTGATGTAAAGTGCCTAAACAGTGCCTGGGGAAGCCCATTAGGGCCGGGGGCACAGTCTGCCTGAGACTTTTTGATGACTTTCTCTACCTCCGCAGCTGTTATTATCCGTGGTGCCACGTTGTCTTTATTGGGACAGTGAGGGCTAGTTGTGAGCAACAAACCGCCCTTAAAGTGTGACTTCAGGTATCGAACCCATTCCATCTTACTAATGTTAGCATTGTTTGCCGCTGCGGGGCCTTTCTCATTCCTATTGTTTATCCGCCAGAATCTTTTAGAATCATTTGTTTTAGAAGCGTGTAGCAGCTGGGCCCATAATGTTTCTTGTTTAGCTTGTTTATACGTCCAAATCTCTTTTTTTAGGCGCGATCTCTATTGCAGAATTGTTGTAATATTTCTGGATCTCCTGGATTTTGACGTGATTGTCGGAAGAGTTGCCTGTTTTCTTTTTTCTTTTTCAGATGTAGGGATGCAAAGTTATCGATTTACAGTGGACAAGTCGATGTTCGGAACCGCACACCTACAGTCCACCGAGACGGTGTCGGTCGGAGGCAACTCCGTCCTACATCGTAATAGGGCCCTTAGTAACCATTTAAAAAACATTTTTGGGTCTGGAGTGTCTTTAAAAACTGCACTGAGACCCTCAACAGCTAGTTTCCATCAGCAGTATGTTATCTCCACAGATGTACTAGTAGCCAGTCGCTTCATCATCTGAGCCTTACCTCCATCAGGAATAAGAGTCTCTAGGTGCAGAGACATTGTGGAATCTATGAAAAGTACAGTGAAATAAATTTACTTCCTATCCCAGAGGGCGGCTATTTATTAAACCTGGGATAAATCTCTAATACATACATTAGCTGCAGTGAGACGTGTTGGGGATGAGTTATATATCCTTCACATCTATCAATATGATCGATGTGTTTCAGCCTACTTGTGCCTGGAAAGGTTGTCCGCTTTGTTCAGGACCTCAATTTGCCACATCCCAATGGTACCAGATTGGACAATCCCCACTGCAATGTAAGTGCATTGGCTTACTCAGTCATGGGAAGTGAATTCACAAAATGGCTGTACGGATTGTATTGAGATTTCCCAGTAGAGTGGTGCAATTGAGGCTCCACCCTTACACGTCACAGAGATGCAACATACTCATAACTGACATTATATTCACTGTGTGCCTTAACTTCATTAACGTGTGAAGCATTTAAATGCACGAATGAAATGTAGTTATTGTAGGTATTAGAGATTTATACACGTATACACTAATGTTCAGGTTAAACATATAAACATGTACTCTCTTACGTTTTACATTTATTCTTCAAGTTTTACATGTGCATGTATAATCATGTATTCGAAGTTCACAATAAATGCTTAGTTAAACTTTGCTTGTCCACAGGCCCCAATTGAAATGCATTTTGCTTTTCCAGCATGTTCTCTCTTTCTTTTCAGGTGTATTATCATTATTTTAATTATTTTGAGAAAGGTTTATCGTTTGTATTAGACTGTTGATAGTGAGGCCTGGAGTGAAAAACTTTGCAGTGAACGTGGAGAATTATTGATCGGAAGAGGCATTCTGTGCATCATGTACCAGGACGGAGAGATGTCAAGGTTGAGAACTACAGTTTCAGTTCAATACGATGGGAAACTGAAGCGACTTTGCAGATGCACTCAAGTATCGATCTGGTTGGTCCTTGTTTGTGTGAAAGGAGATAAGGACTCAATGTAAGGGAGAAAAAAGACAAGCTATTCACAAGCATAAATGTTTAACAAATAGTTATACCAGGACATAATACATGTAGTAAAAGACATAGTGCTTGAGTATTATCAAAAATATATATTTTTATTGTTTTACTGATATTTTATCATTTTTTCAAAAGTATCAAAAATATAATTCTGTATATATTAAAAAGGTCCTTGACAGGAAGAGGCAGGGCCACACCCTTTTCATCTGACTACAGTTCTACAGGGAGTGGTCTACTCAGCAAGATGCACTGAATACATAGAATAACAGCACTAAAGCCGACAAGATCCTTCTGAGATATAGAAACTCACTACAGAGATAATTATTGCGACCAGACTAAACCTCCAAGTCCAGACAAGTAGAGCCAGAAAAGTAATTAAACTGATGGCCATTCGCTAATCTGATCCATGTGCCGATGTTCATTTTATAAGACTCAGGGACTCTTTGTATTTTACCTTCAAGAAACCACATTACTGGAACCAACCTTTAAAGAATATCTAAATATAATAATAGTGAAAGTTGAGACGGTGTCCTGACGAAGGCAACTTGCCGAAACGCGCGTAGTCCAATCTACCGCCGACCCTCCTTTCTGTCCATATGTGATCTGGATTCTGTCACGAATTTAAGACAAAATACTGTATTATAAGTCAACTATACTATCATGTTCTAATCTCTTATTCGTTTGACTATATCTTATGTCATGAATATGTTTTGATGCATTGTGATTTTTAATATATACAGAATTATATTTTTGATACTTTTGAAAAAATGATAAAATATCAGTAAAACAATAAAAATATATATATTTTTTGATAATACTCAAGCACTATGTCTTTTTACTACATGTATTATGTCCTGGTATAACTATTTGTTAAACATTTATGCTTGTGAATAGCTTGTCTTTTTTCTCCCTTACATTGTTTTCCCTACAGCTAGCAAGTTCATACTTATTTATGTAGGGGTCCCCTTATTTTTCTAAACCAGGAGATAAGGACTCTCCTGTTACTTTTAAATTGGTGTTCTCACAGTTGGGAGACATGGAGATTCCCTTTAGACTTCGAGGGTTACAGACCTCTTTACTTTCCTTATTCTTGCAATTGTGAAGCTTTATGCAAAATGCTTAATTTCCTTTTCCCAAGACTTCTACCGAAGTCTGATCATGCTGATGCCTTATTATATGCTCCTGAAATAGATGATTCTATATTTGCCTTATGTTTAGAAGAGAGAAGGGAAGTTTCTTTATGGAACACCTGTTTGCTTTATTCTATTTCTTTATTGTTGTGGCTATTACAATTCTTCATCTCATTTTGTTGCACTTCAACCTACTGAGATATTTCAGCTTATGTGCTGTACTGCTGTATTTATTGAACTTACTCTTGGTTTGCATATATACTGGATTGATTGGTAATCCAAAGTAAAACCCTTTAACTATATTTGACGAGTTCTGGCCCTTATTGTGGAGTTACATTGGCTTCACAAGCTAGAATTGTATTGTTCATGTCTTTTCTCTTTTAATGGTTCACGTCAACCAACAAAGGTCCATACAACCCAGGGGAAAGATCTTTAATGACTTGAATAAGAAACTACGCCGTAAGGCTCAGCGCTCTTTCAGATGATAGTATTGTCAGATGGTTGGTTACTGATGCAAATGGAGTTAAAGTATCCCCTGTAGATATTCTAGACTTGCCCCATTCCTAGCCCCTAAAGCCCATGTCTCGACTCGAAGGATCAGTGGAGTTCCAGAGGTTCGGAAAAAAGTTGTAACAGCAAAGGAGTGAGTGTTATCTGGGTCGCACATTGTAATTGTGTATGTCAAGCTTTCAGTATTTTGTTGAGATTCTGTGGGGGGGATGATGTTTTAGTTGTGGTACAGATGTGACTGCTCTAAATGCTGAGCAGTTGAAGTTGTTATCGGGCTGGAGGTAGCCTAATATCCTGGGATAAATATAGAAGTGTGGCATACACTGTGTTGTAATTTGTCTGCCAAGTTTTGTGGTGCTAGTTGTGAGGTACCATCGGCTGCACAACTGAGATAGGGACATATACCTTTCTGTGAGAGTACGGTGCGATTGGTGTAGTAAAACCTATTGCACAAAGGAGAAACTGCACTGATCCGAGTGATTCCTCATGGGTCGAGGTTTCACTTGAGCATGTGCCTGAATAGGTCGGAAACTGTCTCTGTGGGACATTTCTTGTGTGATTGAATACTTTCAATTCTTTAGTGGAGCAGACAAAAATTATCTGTTGAAATCACTTAGCGTTTTGTTTTATGCTTGCTTAGAGTTGAGAAAAGGGTGTGCTCATAGAAATTGTAAAGGAGGATGAACCTCTGCGAGGAGTGAGAAGTACGTCATAGTGTGCCACGCTGAGATTAGACAGTTGTTGTTAGTGCCACGCTGTTATTGGTCGATTAGGTCACAGAGTGCTGCGCTGAGATTGGTTGTTGACGCAGAACGAGAATTGTGGTTAAAGAAATTATTTCCTGGTTTCAATGAAAATTCAACTTGTGAATGTTGATATTACTGTTGAAAAATGAAAGGTTTCAGGGCAATATGAGATTCGATTAGGGGGATGTGATAGTCCCTGTTCAAGGAGGAGTAGAGGCGCTGTCACAAGGCATGGCAGGTCATTACATGGCCATCAATGTGGGGCTCCACACGTGCATTTGGCCATGTCAATGGCATAAGACCACTGAAAAGAAAGGTGCTTTGATACTTCCACACTATGGTACATGTAATTTAAGAATTATTAAAAATCTGAGAAGGGTAGTGTACAAAATGAAGCCCCGTCAAGACCCACACCGTATGAAGCACTTAATGCCTGGGAGAGTGTAGCTCATGTCAAAGGAAAAGAGAAGTATCAGGGTAGAGTCAGAAAGGCAGTACGTAGCTGTGCTGAAGCTAGGTGGGATGCGGAACAACAAAAAAGGAGAGCTGACTTAATTGAGGGAACTAGGTTCAGGGCCCGATTGGCTACCGGGTGTTTTGGTGTGCTGCCAAGCTGGGGGCTGATTTCACTGCGGTGGGGGCTGATTTCGTTGATGGGGACCTGCGTGTGCTTTTAAATAAACATTGCAAAACGAATGTTTTTAAGCACACGCAGGTCCCCATCAACGAAATCAGCCCCCAGCTTGGCAGCACACCAAAACGCCCGGTAGCCAGTCTGGCCCTGACTAGGTTACATTGACAAGTGAGGAACCTCAGAAAGAGAAGAAGAAAAAGAAAAAGGAGGATAAAGCAGAGAGTGCAGAGGGATTAGGCGAAGATGGCCATTGTAATTCTAGTGATGGTTTTCGGGATGTGCTATTGTCAACCGGTCCACTGCCTTAAAATGTGACCCAACCTGAAGTAATGAGTGGTGCTGTTACCGGTGGAGAATATGAGGGAGCCACCACCCCAGTGAATACAATTCAGAACCTTATGGGAGAGAGTTCAGGGATTTGTGCCGCTGTTAACTCTGTCTCAAATACCCCAAACGCAATAACCTTTACAGCTACTATTGGTCCCATTGTTTCCTTGTACAAACTTGAGTTGTCAGGAACCACAACACACGCTTTGATGGTTCCTACTGGAGTAAATATGCCAACTACTGCTCCTGTTGTCCACGGATGGGGAGGCACTGGAAGAACTCCTTTGGTCCCGAATATGGTGACTTCACAATATGTCACTCCTGTATCATCAGCAAAGAATCAGACAGGACTCAATCTTGCAGAGGAACTAGCTGAAAGGTCACAAAATTCTCACCTGTCCATTTGGAAATCACCTCAGCGGATTTCAAGCAGTAGTCCCCGGGAAGGGATAATGTCTAAAACTATTGGATTCGAAACTGGTGTAAACTCACGGGAGTTAGACGATTTGATTAGGTTTTCAATGTGTCCCCACGAGAAAGTGAAGGCTCAAGATTGAGCAGAGAACTCCAGTCTCAAGGAAAGAAGAATGGAGTGGATGTGGTTAAATTAAAATTAGAATTGGATGGGATGATATCAGGAAATCTTGATCTTTCCAGGTTAGATACCTATCAAGAGAATGAACTTATATACATGTGCAAAGATGGCACTAAGCGTGCAGGACAAGCTCATGATAAGCTGACCGAATTAGCTCGAGTCAGGGCCGGACTGGCTACCGGGCGTTTCACTGGGGTGGCAGGGTGGGGTCCAGGTTCACTGCCAAGGGGGATCATTTTATTGCTGGGGAGCATAAATGAAGAATACAAAACAAATAGATTTAAAGCGTACTGTTATAATCATTTGTTTTGCATTGTTTATTAAGAAAAGCCCGGTAGCCAGTCCGGCCCTGGCTCGAGTGTATGATGTACCATGTAGATGAGCAAAGAAGAAAAACCCAAAGAAAGCGAAGAGAGTGCAACCTCCATCTTTGGTAGATGGAGAAGGTGCTTCAAATTTCCCATTGAGAGAAGTGCCTGGTGAAGATTATGTTCATGTACTGTGAAGTAGGAGTGATCTTGCGTCATTTACGAATGACTTCCACAAATTGAACGATAAGCCAGTGAAGTGGTATTCCCAGGTTGATCGACTTGTAAAGATTCCACAGATATTGGGGACAGATTTGAATATCCTTTTTGACATTGTGGTACAGAGTGATTTGTGGGCAGAATTTAAAGTGGCCATACAGTGGCCAGAGGAGCCACAGAAAAATCCAATATCTCATACCCCGTCACCTCTGGTGATGAAAAAATATCAACAAGTGATTACTTTTTTGAAAGAGAAGAAACCGGTGAAAGAAATTGATTGGGTTAAGACTGATAGAAGAACTCAGGAGCCTAAAGAGGCTGTGCATTCGTTCTATGAGAGATTGTTGCAGCACAGTGGAATGGAAAATCTAAGACTGATAGAAGAACTCAGGAGCCTAAAGACGCTGTGCATTCGTTCTATGAGAGATTGTTGCAGCACAGTGGAATGAAAAATCTAAAAACCAAAGATATGGGAAGTTTTGCATCTCAGTTTGTGACATTATTAAGACCTTAGCTTAGCATGATTATTCAACAGCATTTAATTTGTTGGTACAATGAGCCAATTGATGGGATCTTGAGACATGCAAAATATTGTAGTAATGGATAGGAAATTAAACTGAAGCAGTTGAAGGGGAAGCTGATGTTGGCACAACTGAAAGCCACACAGAGAGGAAGTCAGAGTCAACCGTATGTAGGGAATGTTGCTGCTACTTAAGGTGTGTATCCACAGTGAGTTCCTATGAGCAGGGTGGAAATGGTTGCCCGCAACAGGGTAGAGATTGCGGTGTCCAGATTGACCGAAGTGCTGGGATGTTGCCACATAGATGAAATCAAATCCATGTCATTATTGTAACAAGTTAGGGCATTGGAAGTGGGAATGTCGCTTAATCCCAATAGAGTAATGAATGAGAATCAGGCTCAAAATTCATGCTTTGTCCAGACACAGATTAACAACCCGGCTCAGTCAGAAAATGTGCCAAGACAAAGGACACAAGGTCCGAATGTACAACGAGTTCTGTCGTGTAGTTCCTTCAAATCTATATAGGATCTGAGCGTTTAGACAACATAAACTGAGAGACTGGTGTCCGGACTGATTCCAGACACCCCCAAAGGATATGTTAGTCTGCTAGTCCAGCTAGCTCACAGTGCCACTATGAGCCCCTCTTACCAAGGAGTGAATAGCTTCTGGCAACTATCGAGCATGACAACCCTGACCCCTCAGTGATCGTGGAAATAGTACAGTACTTTTCGCTCAGTCATTCATGCTCACTTTGTCACAGAGAGATACACAGAACAAACGGTGGGTACGTTTTCAATAAGCATTTATTGAACCAGCGTCATTCTAGTGTAAATTACATGTGCTGCAACAACCATTAGACAGAAACAGATATATACAATTATGAGCACCAGCAGAGTAAAGAAAAGGTAGTATTCTAACATAGTGCTAAAACAATGGATATATGCAGGCATATGGATACATGACAGTAATAATGTGTACTCCTACGATGCAACCCTAACTAGATGTACCTAAATGTACCTAGCATGTATGTAGGTGTAGAGCCAAGGATCCCCTTAGGATAGATCCAACCCCATTACCTGATGTGGGAGAGCGAAGGACCCTGTCTTGGTCTCGAGATGGACACTCCGCGAGGGATGCCAGACCACTGCGTGCTGGAGTGTCTGCACGCAGGAACCTCAGCGTCTTGCGTCAGCGTGTCAGCATGGAAGTCTTTTTATCCTCTGGTTGGCCCACTGAAGATGTAGTGCTTATAAACCCAAAAGGTACCCTCAGGGGTTCTACCTAGAAGTGTACTATGGGCATGTCGGGCAAGGATGATGATAGAGGTGACCCTTATACAGAGTTATTATGCAGAAGATGGTAATTCTGCTGTGATACTGAGAATCCTCATGCATAATACGAGGCTAGTTTTCTGAGAAAACCAGACGTAGCACCTAACTAGGTAAAAGGTCAGTGTCAGACCTGTTATGTAGAACAATCGTAGGACAGATGTAGGAAAAGGGTCGTGTAACTACCTAGCCCTAAATTGGGGTACATTAGGGTTCATAACATCCACTCCTCATCCGACGGGACGACATAATAATATATGCAAAAATATGCCTGTTTAAAAAAGCATAAAAACTTTGCTAAAATATGAGTATAAAAACATCTAAAAAAACACGGTATATCTTAAAAAAATATATAAAAATTATGTAGCCGTAAAAAAGCCCTATGAGTCTTCGAGAAAGTCAATACACTGTGAGATCCAACTGAGCATGCCGAAAGCCATAGTGCTCAGTGAGATCAGACGAGGAAAAATAAAACAAAAATGATGTTTTAGAATTCCAGTTTTAGTTGTTTTTGAAAAAAAGGCTAAATTGTTCCCAGCACACAAAGAGCCAAATGTTTATTTGCCCTTTGTGGGAGATGCAACATCACTGTTGTCTGCCTTTGCAGATGACGGTCCCTCTAACACTTCTTTGATCAGGTCAATGGAGCAAAGGTGATCTTCTCCAGTTCCCACAGCCGTTGCTAAGGAAGCACTTGATGCCTGTAATTCTGGTACAGAGCCGGTGTCTATTCCAACAGGAGCTGAAGCATCCCGTGGTGGCTCTAGGAATGCCGACATCAGGATTGGAATACGCTGAGTACACTGCACTATATGGGCCTTTAGCGGGTCCAGCAGTACATCCACGTCCGGAGGCGCAACCAATGGAAGAGTTAGACAGATGTCCAACACACATTCTTGCCTGCAGAATAAGCAGCGGAGTACAGGCAAGACGCAGTCGACCTAGACTAATCAGAACATTAAAAACCAATGCTCACTTAGCTCCCGAAGCCGAGGTGTGTTCATGTCCTTAATCTTGGCCAGTCCAAGACAGGAAGTTTGTTGTACTGCATCGTTCAGGAAGATAATTTGCTGTGGTATGATGCATGCTCTAAATAACGCCTCAGTTCCCTGAACTTGCCAATTTTAGTCCCCAGACAGGTTTTGTGTCTATAGTGTCCCTCCAAAAGTCAAAACCTTGTAAAGACAGCCTGGAAATAAAGGAACCAGAGTATATCTGTTTCGTGTTGGTGAGCATATTTTTCTTCGCAGATGTAGGTGCAACCTTATAATGATATGAGGTCGGGTCTGAAGTGTTACACCCAGAAAAATAAGCAAACTTTTGTGCAAATATTTGTGAACTACCTTTTGGTGGTGTCGGGCAGTGTTCCCATTGATGGTAAGTAAAAACCTCAAGAAATGATGACCATAGTGTTGGTAACAATACATGGTGTCAAGATCTGATGTTTCATCATACAATTAATTTTTTGAAATCGCAGCGCATTGCTCTAAATCAGATAGCATGCTATTCACAGTTTCAAAGTCCCAATCAGAGAATGTACTGGAGGTGATATAATTCAAAGAAATGTTAAATACATGTGGTATTGTCAAAAGTTCAGTGGGACCAAATACAACATATGAAACCCTTTCCCAAATTATTCTTTCAGGAATCAGAACTGCTGTATGTTCCCAAAGGACAGGTCTCTTGGTTCACGATGAGATGATGAATGGGGTTTCAGGACCGAGTTAACAAGTTGTACTGCAGAGCGTTCTGGGAGATAATGTCCATTCAGAAGCAAGAAAAAGACAATCACTACGCCTATCCAGAGGACTAGGAACAGTAAACCAATTGCAATCCAGAGCTGTAGCCAGGGAGAAACAAAGTAAGTCTTTTTTAGCCAAAGGTAGATGTTATATATTTTTTCTTCGCGGGAAACAGAAGCTGGCTGTGTCTCAGGTTCACTCGGATCCAGAGAGGAGGTATCAAAGTCGATGGAGTAGCCAGGCGCTGTATGATCTATTTTTGGTTGCTCAGCAGGTTTTGTTGAACTGGCAGATGATTCGTTGTGAGACATATTCACATAGATGACGGTATTGGGCCGAATTGAGATTTCTGTTTCACTTGTGTTTCCTTGTTCAATTTCGATTGGTAACAGTTCCATTCCATTGTTGGTAACTATGTTACTTCATATAGTAGAATCTTTAAACGTTATTAGTCTTTCTGTCTGAACTTCCTGTTTGGAAGTGAGAGGAGATCGACGGCTACCCAGGAGCCCACGCGGCCTGCTATTCAGTACCGGCCACATAGTGTGATTTGATCAGATCAATGGAGATGAATCTCTTTTCTTTCTTGCCGGCAAGGGGCGGAAGAAGTACTGTTCTTGTTCCTTTGACAGCCAGGACAGGTACAGTCGTTCTGTAAGACGGCCCATATTCTTTTTTGTCCACAATCTTTTCTCTGACCAGGTCCTCGATCTTTGGGACCCAGGCAGGTCTTGCTGGAACAGCTTTAACTTCCCCAGTGGCAGTGCGCTTTACTTGGACATTGCTTTGTAATGCCCAGAATTTACTGAGTTCCTGTTAAACAGCCAAACGATCATTGATGTCAAATGCTTTTTCTTCTGCCACTGTGCTGCCGCCATCGAGGTCAGGTACCCACATCCTTGTCCCAAACAGGACCTTGTAAAGAGTACGACCTCCAAATGAGCTTCTTGGCATGTTATAAGTGCCCTCTGGACCCCATATAGGTGATTGACCCAACTGCCACCCAAGCCTAATACCCTTGCTGTTAAGGATTGCTTTAAGTCCTGGTTCTTCCTTTCCTCAATCAAATTTACCTTGGGATGGTACGAAGAGGAGTACCACAATGCCACACCCAAACTTCCCATGGCTTCCTTGTAAGCCCGAGAGCTGAACGCGGGGCCATGGTCAGAATGTAATGTGCAAATTGCGTATGTCCCTATGAAGACTTGCAAATCCTTTATAACAGTTCGGGCATCAGCCGAGCACTGAGGCCAAACCCATAGGAATCTAGAGCATGAATCCACTGTCACCAAGGTGTACTTGTAAGCCCCATCAGATTTTAAGGGGACAGTGGTCTAAATAGACACATGCGAGAGGTCTGTCTGATATCAGTAGTGGTGTTTGTGGTAGACGTGCTACGGTGGAACCCTTCATCTGCTGACAGATGTCGCACTTAAGGACAAATGCTTTTGTCTGTTTGGTTAGACCAGGCCACCAATAACGCTGTTTCAACAATGAAACTGTTGCAGTGATACCTGCGTATCCTGAGCCCAGACCCTCGTGTGCAGCTGGTATTAAATCTAATCTGCGATGCATGTTTGTATTACTCTATCCCCCACTCCTAGAATTTGAGCTTACAATGCATCAAGCTTGTAGGAGTACTTGAGTGGAAAACCTTTTGGCAAGGCTGTGCTGTTTTTGCATGATGAGATGACAGCTACCATTATCTGGCCGTCTACTCTCGTGCGAGAATGAGTGATTGCAGCTATGGCAGCAGTTCTCACTGTCGCCTTGGGAGCTTCATCAGCCAATGAATTCCCTTCAATGTGCACGCCAACATGTTGATGACTCAGTGTATGAATCACGTGAGCCCGCAGCAAGCCTCTTTTCAGCTCTGCCACATGTTCCCAAAGCAGTTTATGCTTTACTGTGCAACCTTTTGAATCTTTGAATCCATTCTGGCCCCAGTAGTGAAGATATTCATTGTATGACTGGACACAATAAAATGAATCGCACACAATTAGTGTGGGAAATTCTCGATCTGTATTTCTTAGTGCCAGTACCAGTGCTTTTAGTTCTGCAACCTGAACCGTGCAATCTCCTAGAGACTGCGTCTGCGTTTTGCTAGGACGGAACTTACCGTCCCGCATACGACCCTTTACAATCGCACATGCTGCGCTGTATTGTTGTTTACTTCCTATGGTTGGCTGAGCTGAACCATCAGTGTAAACTATATATTCATACTGGCCTAGAGGCATTATTTCATTCGGGAGAGGATATTCTTGTTCGTACTGCAGAAATGCTTGTGTTTTTAATGTTGAATCAAATTTGTAGTCTACATCTGTTGCAGTGAGAGAATTAGCCCATTGTATCCATCGTGGATGTAGTGCGTTAGCATTAGGAATGCTTGCTTTTGTAACACCCTCTAAGGTTGGTACCAGAGTTACAAAAATTATTTGTTTCCCCTGAGACAGTGCTCTTTCTCTCACTACAGCAGTCTGTACTGCTGTCACTATTTTTTCAGTTGATGCAAAATGCATTTCAGCGTTTGGGTACAAATGTGATTTGTATGCTATGGGTACTGTTTCACCTTCATTGAAGGTGAGGCAAGTGTACCTGGATTGACAGGCAATTACACAGATTAATTTGATTTGTTTGATTGATAAATTTGTACAGCGCACGAATGCCCAGGGGCGTCTTGGCGCTAGAGTCGGTAGGACAGAGTGATGCTGGTGTGGAATACAAGCTGACTCAGTTGGAGAAGAGCCAGGTTTTCAGCGCTCTTCTAAAAGACATAAGCAATGTGCTGTTCTTTATCGAGATTGGAAGAAGGTTCCAAGTCTTAACTGTCCCTAATAGGAAACTTCTTCCACCCCAGCGGACCTGCTTGAACTTGTGTGTTTGTAGAAGTTTTGTATGAGCTGATCTTAAACTTCTGGCTGGCACATACCATTTCAAGTGCGTCCTCAAAACTGTGGCCCTATACCATGTAGAGCTTTAAAGGCCAAGCATTGTGATTTAAATGTAATCCTTTTGTCCACTGGAAGCCAGTGGAGGGCTCTTAATCTGTGGGAAATTGGCTCGTACCTGGGGATATCCAGTATTAATCTGGCTGCAGCATTCTGCAATCGCTGCAGTTTTAGTAAGTACTGGGATTGGATCCCCATGTATAGGGCATTACCGTAGTCCAGTCTGGAGAGGGCCAAGGCTGTAACTAGTGTTTTTAGTGCATCGGGGGGGATAAATGGGCGGATTTTCCTGATCATTTTTAAAATAAACCAGAAAGTAGAGGAAAGCTTATTAATCTAACTGTTAAATGTCAATTTGTCATCAAAGACGAAACCTAGGTTCTTAACCTTAGGGACTGGGGTTGGGCATTCGCCCAGACTGGCAGGCCACCATCTAGGAGACCAAAGGGATGAATCGGATCCTAACAGCATGACTTCGGTTTTTTCACCGTTCAATTTCAGGCAGTTGGACTGCATCCATGTGTTTACCTGTGTCATGCAGTAATTGAAACGGTCGGCTGTCTCCTCCACATTGTTTGAGACTGACACCACCACTTGGGTGTCATCTGCATAAGAGACAGCCGAGAAACCACACTGCCTAATGATCGAGGCCAAAGGAGCCACATATATATTGAAAAGTGTGGGGCTCAACGAAGAGCCTTGAGGCACCCCACACGGCAATTTGAAAGACTTAGAAGCTGAGTCTCCCAGTTTGACTGAAAAAGTTCTATCTGCTAGGTAAGATGACAAAATGCCGAATTTTTTAAGATAAATGAGAACACGGCAGAAATTTTTTCAGTTTGGGGGGGGTTTAAGGCAGCCCTTCGAGGGCAAATGATTGCTCTTTCTGCCTTTCAAATTAAATATAGGAAAGAGAAAATTTTCAAACTTCAGCAGGCAGTAGTAGAAACAACAAAATTAAGATATAAACAAAAAAAAAAAAAAAAAAGATGACAATAGAGTGAGGGCGGTATCTTGAATCCCCAGCTCTGCTAATCTGCTGGCTAGTATTTCGTGGTTCACTGTGTCGAAGGCCGCCGATAGGTCTAACAGAATCAAGGCGGCCTTCCCCCCTGCATCCAATATTATCCTAAGTTCCTCTGCCGCCATGATCAAAGCCGTCTCTGTTCCGTGGCCCTCCCTGAACCCATATTGTGAGTGGCCCAGGAGGTTCCCAGCGGAGATAAATGTTGTAAGCTGTGTATTGAGCATTTTCTCCAGTACCTTAGATGGAAATGGAATCCTGGAGATCGGGCGGTAGCTACTGGGCTCCTTAGGGTTGAGGTTCGTTTTTTTTAGCAGAGGCAAGACTGAGGCTGTTTTCAAAGAATCTGGAAAAAGGCCTGACTGAATGATCTAATTGAGCACTAGACTTAATTGTTCACTTAGTATTTCTGGGAACAAATGGAATACTTTAGGGGGACAGGGGTCTTACGGGCCTCCTGACTTGGTTGTTTTCACCACTTGAATGATCTGTTCTACTGAGGGGGAGAAAAAAAGAAACCTGTGTTGGGTGTACAGGTATCTGACCCTGGCTTAGTAAGCTTAGAGGGGGAGTGGGTGCTGTCCTTAAAGGTTTTGTACACTGTCTCGACTTTATCTATGAAAAACTGTCCCAAAGTGTTACAGAATTCAGGGCTACTTGCTATCCGGAATCTAACTGGTAGATTAGCTAGTTTTTTTACTGTAGAGAAAAGCTCGTTGCAGGAGTTCTTAGCCTCAATGATTTTTGTTATATCCAGTTTCTTGTACACTGACAATGTTTGTGCGTACTCAGATTTCCTATCCTGATCGTAGTTTACTCTCCACTTTCTTTCTGACCTTCTGCACGCTTGTTTTTGTGCTCTAAGTTTGTCCGTAAACCATGGCTCAGAAGGCTTTATCCTCCTGGAAATGAAGCTCTTTTTAGGGGCTGCAATATCTACCGCTGTTTTAACCCAAGTGGATAGTCTATGAACCGCTGAATTGGTGTCCGATAAGAGGTTCGGTTTGGTTCTAAGTAATAATGCTTGTAGATCGGGAATATTGATATTGGCCCAATCTTGGTGGGTGACCAAGATGGGTGTGTTTGTGGATGTTGGCTGGTGCTGATCAGCACTTACAGTAAACATTATGGCTCTATGGTCCTGTAGTGTAGTTCCTATTTCCTAATAGGCTCTGCTCATTGGAATAATATAACCTATAGGTTTGACATAGGACTAAGGTCGGTATGTCCCTATCGAGTATATTAAACTTAATTACTTGTGCCAGCTAGCTCAGAGGCCACTAGAAACTCCTTGAGAACAAGAAGGGAGTAGTTTCTGGCAACCGAAAAACATGACAACTTTGTTTCCCTTTAGAAGCGGAACATGTCTCAGAATCGTGGAAACAATAGATAACAGTTTCACTCATTCAATCGTGCATGCTTAGTTTCTACAGAGTTACACAGAAAGGAAAGACGGGCGTTTCAATAAAAAGGGTTTTATTGAACAGTCTTGTTTCTCGTGTAAGAGATATGTGCTGTTATGATCACAAGACAGTATGCAAGATAAATAATGTACAGCGTAAGCAGTAGAAATAAATAATACTGCACTAGCATTATCTTTTAGCATATGTTCACGTACATAAATAACATGAGCTAAGAATGCGAGTACTCATACGATGCGTCTCTAAGGTAGTTCTACCCCAATGTACCTAACCTAGTCTAGGTGTAGGGAAAGGTAGAAGTAGGTGGAGTATTCTCTAGTCTGGTATACTAAGAGTATGTTTAAGTCTGGTATGCCAAGTATGGTATGCCAAGAGCCCCTCTAGGTTCTAGTCAGCTCCATACCTTGAGAATGAGAGAGGTGGGAATCTCTTGCCGGATCTGGAACTCTAACACCCCGCGAAGGGAGTCAGAACACTGGAAGCTGGATTCGTCTGCGTGCAGGAATGACAGCATCTTCTCAATGCGTCAGGCCGGGATACAGGCTCCTCTGAAGTCGAGGTCACCTCTAACTTGCTTGGGCAAGGGAAGATATATTTATACCTGGTAGGTGTCGTGGAATGTTAGCATTGACGTGAAGTCGGACAGAGGAAGACATCAGGAATGAACCCTTAAGGTATAACGGTTCATATATAATAGATGAGTTCTTGGAGAAATCAATAGTCCTGTGCTAGGGGAACTCCCGAAGCTTAAGGGTCTGGTTTCTAAGAACTCGTTGTGACGTTAGGGTGGACGGATGTTGGTGACCATGCCTGTATTTGGAGTGCACGGTTAATGCCTAAATAAGGACTGGGATTCTATGCCTATATAAGGGCAAGGCGAATTGTGCCTATATAAGGACATGATTCAAGAAAACCTATATACGGACCCCTAAAGCGGAATACAACACCCACTCCATCTTCGATTGAACGATAATACTAAATGCTAAACATTTAAATGCTAAACATAAAATTGAGTACCACATATTGCTAAAAACATTCCTAAAAGCATTTTAAAAGAAGCTCAAAACTGTTGAAATGCAATAGGTACTGTACATTTAAAGCATCGTTTTCATTCTAAGCATATAACGGAAGTAAAACGTGAATGAAGCAGAAATATATACATATGACGAAATGGTCGATAAGTTCTCAAAATCAAAGCCATTGCATATCATGGAATTAAATGAAATGTTAGACAAGTAAGGTGACAATGTGTCCCTGGAAGTATTCAAAGAAGTCCGTTTTATAAGACTAGTTCTACTGTAAGCAGATTGTTCATTTGCATTGTCATTTCAAAAATTTAAAAAAGAAAAAAGTTCAATTCTGGGAAAAGTTCCAAGTTTGAAAAATATGAAGGCCAAATTTCATTGTTGCCTTGGTACACTGTGAGCCGAATCAAAGTCAGTGTATGGGTCTGGCGTAAACATTAGATCATCTATTTCCGTAGCCAAAATATCGTCCACCGAAGTTGGCGACATTTGGAACACCTCGTTCAGAAGGTTAATTGCACAGAGATGAGAAACATCGCCTTCAGCATAAGATGCAATGTTCACGTCCGTTGTTACCTGTGTGCCCTTTGATCCATCTCGTACCTCAGCAGCAGCCGGAAGCGTCTGTGAGATCTCAATGAATACCGCCATCAGGATTGGAAGCCTCTGGGGACAACACACAGCATGGGCCGTTATCGGGTCCAGCAGAGTATCGATATCCGTTGGCATGACTGATGGGAGTGTTAGACAGGTGTCTAGCACGCATTCTTCACCGCAAAACAGGCAGCGTAGAACAGGTAAGATGCAATCTTGGCAGATTGGTCTGAATGACATGAACCACGTTGTATTAAGTTCCGTTAGACGAGGCATGCCCAAAAGCTGTACTATTCGCTCACGGCATTTCCTTTCAAGGAGGGCTCTCTCCACATTGCTCGGAGTGATGTTGGCGAAGAGGCTTGCCATAGCGTAGTAGGAGGAATAGAAACAGAATTCCTGCAACAAGTGCTAGAATTAACGGCACACCACCAAACACCGAATGTGCGAAGTTTGGGATGATTCCGAGGACAGCCTGGAAAGGTGCTAATAGTCCGGAACAGATGGTCTTAAATATATGTACAATTCCGCTTGTATCTGACATGTTAAAGATACGTCCTATCATTTCTACGAAATGTATAGGGCAGTTTGTACGAATTAAAGCTTGTATCTCAGCCGAAGTCCTTGCAACTTATAGATCATAGGTTTCTTTGGCCGAGGTCAAAGGCACTGATTGTTGTATAAGCATGGCTTTCATTCTGCTTAAAGTATCAAATCGTATAAAAGAGACATTCAACGAAGGCCATAGAGGCGACTCCCTGACTGTGTCTATTGGGGCAAACAATACTTGCATACAGCAAGTGACCCCGGAGTTGACCGTTACTAGATATGGGATGCCTGGCAACATGCCACAGCAACTCTGATCATTCAACATGAGGTAACTCCCATTAGAAAGTTGTCCAAACGTTGGATTAATCACAGCAGCTGGTGTACCCTGCTGGTGGCAGGACAAGTTTGCCACAGAACCATTACAAGCCCCGTGTAAAGAAATGTCCTGACAAATCAGTGAACCGCTTAGTGCACTTTCACAGTGTGTACCACTTAGAAACACTTCACGATCCCCACTCCAACATCTATAGGTGTAAGGTAAATTCCAGGATGTCTTTATGTATTCTTTACCCAACCTTTCATATTTTCCTGCTTGAATCTGTTGAGGCAATACTGAAACTGGAAAGTAGTCACAGGTAGACTAATTTGGCCATGAATAAGCCATTCTGTAGCTGGTTTTTCTGCCACTGTGAATGGTAATTTTTCAAGTTTTTCAATGCTCAGTACTGTATACTTAGCTCCCCTTTGTGCCAGTTCGATCTGTTTATCAGTTAGATTATATTCTGCAAACAGAGCCGTTGTGTTGATAAAACGCCAAGGCACATAGCCCGCACGCAAAGATTGCAGCGTCCAGCTTAATAACATAATAGAACGTAACTGAGACTGGCCTTGCTGTAACATGGCTAAATCTTGTTCCAGTATGTCGATAGCAGAGGATACAATACTGTCCAATGAATAAATTCTGGAGGACAAAGTTGTTAACCCATTGTCGACCACAGAGAGAGTTTTCTCTAAGTTAATACGATCAAGTTCACGTATTCGTTCTGCGGCCTCCATCTGTTACACCTTCCATGCTTCATTATAAGCAGCATAGATGCCGGCATATATGAAACGTTTTTGACGCGGTTTTCTTGGTCCAAGCAAGAATTCCCTAAGGTCTGCGTCTTCTTTAAGTAAAGATAAGTGTTGTTTCACATCCTTAAGTGTAGATTCTTGCAGCCAATCGAGGCATAATTTTCCTACACTGTATGTTGTTACTACCCCCGGATGCTGTCTTTGGATGGGAAACGTTGTTCACATCGCGGTTTTTACACCGCATACCTTTACAACGCAGGTATTACAACGCAAGTCGTTACAACGACTTGCGTTAGGGGGCGCTCTAACATAAGGAATAGTATGGTTTACTATTCCAACACCTTCCCTACTGTATGTAGACTGGTGTTGGAATAGTAAATCATACTACTCCTAAGTCCAGCGCCCCCCAACGCAAGTCGTTGTAACGACTTGCGTTGTAATACCTGCGTTGTAATGGTATCGCGGTGTAAAAACCGCGATGTAAACGTACATATTCGTCTTTGGACGTATCGTGGGTCTGGCCTATGAATAGTAAACCCCTGTGTTTTATTCAGGAATCTCTCTTGACAGTTGTTTGTGTCTGTGGGCCAGATCAACCATTTTCTCCAATCAGGATTTGTTCTGTTGAGTTGTAGTATGGTGTCAACTGTAACCGCTGCCTGTGTATTGTTATCACTTGCAGGTGTCGGTACAGAAGGTGCTTTCATGTCTTTGATCTTGGCTAACCCAAGGCAAGACGTTTGTTGGACAGTGTCATTCAAAAACATTATTTGCTGAGGGACGATACAGGCCCTAAATAAAGCTTCTATCCCCTGCACTTGCCAATCTTTAGTACCCCAGACAGATTTTGTGTCTATTGTGTCTTTCCATAAGTCGAAACCCTGTCTAGACAGTTGGGCAATAAAAGCTGCAGAGTAAATCTGTTTTGTATTTGTTAACATAATTTTCAGTCCTGTTTTGTTTACATTTCTATAGTAAAATGTTTCTGGATCAGATGTATTGTATCCTGAAAAATATGGAAACTTCTTAGCAAATGTTTTTGAACTACCTTTTGGTGGTGTAGGACAATGCTCCCATTGGTTAAACATAAACACATTTCTAGGTGTTGCAGATTTATGCAAAAAATGATGACCATAGTGGTTATAACAATACAGCTGTTCATAGTCTGATGAACCCTCTAAATATTCATTATTAGAAAATGCAGCAGATTTTTCTAGGTCAAACATCATATTATTTACAGTTCCAAAGTCCCAATCATCAGAAAAGGTACTGGATGAAACAAAATCACTTAGTGAGATCTTAAATAAATGTGGAATGTTCAAATGTTCCGTAGGGCCGAAAATATCGAAATCTGTTTTGTCCCACACTATATCATCCTGTATAGGGAACGGCTGTGATGTTCACTGCAGACAAGTCTCTTGTTTCACGTTGGGATGATTTGTGAGGTTTCAAAAGTAAGTTCACTTCTTTTCTTTCAATGTCCAAATGGATGTATCTCCCATTTATAAGCACGCTCATAGTCATAACCAAAGCTAGCCAAAGCAGGAAGAAAAATATTCCAGATATAACCCAAAGTTCAATCCATGGTGAAACCAGATAGGTCTTTTTCAAAAAATGCAAAAAGTCTTGTACTTGCTGTTTAAACGTTTTTGATGCTGGCGACGTCTCGGGCTCACTCGGATCCTCGGAAAACGTATCAAAGTTAATGAAGTAGCCAGAAGCAGTTCTGTCAATTGTTGGAATTACATCAGGATTAGTAGAAATCGCTGGAACCAGTTGATCACTTGTTACATTGGTGTAGACAGGTGTATTTGGACGAACTGTTACTTGAGTTTCAAGAGGGATGAGTTCCATAGCAGTGTTGCTCAGTCCTTCATCTGTTACTGCTGAATTCTCGATGGTTATCAGTCTTTCAGTCTGAACATCTTGGATAGTAGCAAGAGGAGTGTGTCTGCTACTAGGTCGGAGTCCACGAGGCCTACTATTTAGTATTGGCCACATACTGTGGTTTGATGAGGTCGATGGACACAAATCTTTTCTCCTTTTTTCCAGCAAGGGGCGGCAGAAGTACTGTTCTTGTTCCGTGTACGACTAGGACAGGTACTGGTTGTCTGTAAGAAGGTCCAAATTCCTTCTTGTCCGCAATCTTTTCTCTGACTAGATCCCCAACATTTGGAATCCAGACAGGCCTTGCTGGGTCCGCCGGTTTTTCCCCAGTGGTGGTTGGCTGCAGGAATACGTTGCTTTGTTTCGATCTTAGTTCATTTAAGTCCTGTAAAACAGCCAAACGATCTTTGACATCAAAGGGTTTATTTTCCACCACTGTGCCTCTACATTCCAGATCGGGCACCCACATTCTTGTCCCAAATAGGACCTCATATGGAGTGACCCCCCCTAGAGAACTACTTGGCAAATTGTTTAATGAGCGTTGGACCCCATAAAGATGTTTGACCCACCCATCACCCGAACCTAATACCCTAGCTGTTATAGACTGCTTTATGTTCCGGTTTTTCCTTTCCACAACAGAATTTCCCTCAGGATGAAACGGAGAGGAGTACCGCAATGCAACGCCCAGACTGGCCATGGCTTCTTTGTAAGCCCGAGAGCTAAACGCAGGGCCCTGGTCAAAATGTAGCGTGCCTATTGCGTATGTGCCGATAAAGACTTGCAAATCTTTTATAACAGTTCGAGCGTCAGCCGAGCGCTGAGGCCATATCCATAGGAACCTTGACTTAGTATTTGTGGGATCGCATTTGTCCTTGAGGACGCCTGTGCATAGATAGTCTAATGCTGTCTAACAATGGTGTCTGTACTGGGCAGCTACATTCGTAGCATGGTGTCTGGTGGCTTTCTCGCTGTAATTTGCAGTCTATGCGGTTATTGATGAATATGTGTATTTCTGTATTCATCCCAGGCCACCAGTACATCTCTTTTAATGCAAATATTGTTTTAGAGATCCCTTGATGTGACAGACCCTCCCCCAGATGTGTTTCATAAATCAAAGCTGCTCTACGTTCCATGTTTGGAATTACCCTATCCCCCACTCCAGGGATTCGAGCAAAAGGAACGTGGTTCGCATCAATTATATGAGTACTTGAGTGGAAACTTTTTTGGTAACGCTGCACCACTGCCTTTGCTCGTAGCATTGACAGCCAACATTATCTCACTGTCTATTTTAGTTTTTGAACGAGTGATTGCAGCTACGGAAGCCGTCTGAACAGCCCCCTTTGCGGCTTCGTCAGCCAATGAATTCCCTGCAACGTGAACGTCATCATGTTGATGACTCAGTGTATGGATCACGTGAGCCTTTGGTAGTTCGTTTTTTAACTGAACTACTTGTTCCCAAAGCGTTTTATGCTTTATTGTGCCACCTTTTGCATCTTTGAACCCGTTTTCAAGCCAAGTTTGTATATATTCATTATACGACTGCACACAGTAGAAAGAATCGCACACTATTAGTGTGGGGAATTCTCGATCTGTACTTTCAAGTGCCAGTTTGAATGCTTGTAGTTCAGCTCGCTGAGCTGTGTAATCTCCTAGAGACTGGGTTTTTGTGACCATAGGTCTGAAGTTGCCATCGCGCATGCGACCTTTAACGATTGCGCACGCTGCACTGTAAGCTTGCTTACTCCCTGTTGCGGGTTGTGCGGATCCGTCAGTGTAAATTATGAATTCGTACTGATCGAGAGGCAGAATCTCAGTGGGCAGAGGACATTCATGTTCATATTGCAGGAATGCTTGTGTTTTTAAATCAGGATCAAAAACATATTCAACATCTGTTACAGCAAGAGAATTAACCCATTGTATCCATCTAGGATGTAATGCTTTAGCATTTGGAATGCTTGCTTTTGTTACCGCCTCTAAGGCCGGAACTGGGGTTACGACAATAATGCGTTTCCCTTGGGCTAGAGCTCTTTCTTTTGCTACAGCGGTTTGAACTGCTGTCAGAATTTTTTCTGTTGAAGTGAAGCGCATTTCTGCTTGTGTATACAAGTGTGATTTGTATGCAATTGGTATTTTTTCACCCTCATTAAATGTTAAGTAGGTGAATCCGCATTGACCCAAAATTATTCGGATCACTAAGTTGCGTTGACTTACGCGTGTTTGTAAGTGATTTGTTGCTAACATGTTAGCCTGGAGTGAACGCAAGATTTCTGTGTGTTCTTGTGTCGAATTTTTGGTTGAAAAATCAGGTTTGATTAATGCGTAGAGAGGTTTAACCCTTTCTGCGTAATTTAGAATGTAAGTTCTTCCAAAATTTAGGAAACCCAGGATGGATTGTAAATTTTTAGCGTCTTTGGAGGTTGGAGCAGCGCACACCTTTCTAAAAGTTGGCTGCCAAGCTCTTGCCTTCACTTGAAAGCTCATATCCTAGAAACAGGACATTGAGATGGGCAATTCTGGACTTTTTGAAGTTGAATTTGTAGCCCTCAGAGGCGAAGCCCAGTATAATGGTGCTCACCCTGTTCAAGTGTTTATCCAGGTCATCGTCTGTCAGATAGATGTCATCGACATATGACAATGCCTCATTATCATAAATTTGTAGTAACTCCATTACTCTCGCTGAGAATAACCCCGGGCTGTTCTTGAACCCTTGTGGGAGTCGACAAAATTGACGCTGGGTCCCCATTATTGAGAAAGCTGTTAAGTACCTGCTTTCAGGTGCTATATTTTGACAAAAGAAACCATTTGAGATATCCAATGTGGTTTTGTATTTTTTACGCACAATGTTATTCATTAACGCTGTACTATGTGCATTTTGCACTGCAAATATTTTTGAACAAGTGTTTAAGTGTCTGTAATCCAAAACTAGACGATAGGTATTGTCTGGTTTGGAGACAGGAAACAAAGGATTGTTCATTGAAGAGGTGCATGTTTCAATCACCCCTGGTATTCAAGTTGATCTAAGATCTCCCTGACCTGTTTTTTAGCTTCTTGCTTTATTGGGTACTGCCTTTGTGCAGTAGGTTCATTTTTTAGATGTATTTTATGGTGAGGTGAATCCTCATCCCATCCTACATGATTTTTGTATAATGCTGGGGCCTGGGCAACTGCCCATTTCCTGGCATAAGTATATTTTAGATGAATTGGAATATGGTTGGAGAAGGCAGGCATAATGATGTCCTCGCCATGTGGGCACTCCCTGACAAATTGTGGTGGCCAGTCTTTTTCTGCTAGAAGTATGTCATAGCCCCTTGAAAGTTTTTCCCAAAAGAGTGCTGTCACCTGTCTAGGTATGTCTCCCTCCATCCGGAGTGTTATTTCATATAACGTTTGTGGAATACTAACCCTGGTGTCTACAGTCTCAACTGTAATGTACTCATTCAAGTCCACTATCTCCAGAAGTTCCTTCAGGTTTTGGCGAGCTATTGTGACTTCTGCTGCACTGTCCAGCATTGTCTGAGCCCATTCTCCGTTCTTGAGTTGTGTTCTCAGTATCCTCGGCATGTCTGATCTTCAGACCTGCTACCTTCTTCTTTGAGAATTGAGGTTTGGATTTATTTTTTGGAACGTGTTTGTCGTCTTTCGATTTCACGTGTTCTTCTCTATGTTCTGACCGTCCTCTTCTTTCCGATGTCTGTGACGAGATCTGAAAGGTACGAGAGGAACGTGTATCAGTATCTGGATACCTGTCAGGTTTTTTCAAATTATCCCTATTACTGAGGTTATACTTCCTTTCAGAGGGCTCCTTTTGAGGAGACCTACCTCGGGATTGAGAACGTTTCTCGTTTGAATTTTGTTTGCTAGTTTCCCACTTCTTTTTAGAAGAAATAGGAGTTTGTTTAATTGAGTCCTTCTCAGGACTTTCAGATAGTTTTGGCTTCACTGGTCTTCCACCCAAACTATCTCTGCCTAATTCTGCATATGATTGTTCTATTATTCTGGGTAGTTCAGTTTGATGTTCTGTAACATCGAATTCCCTTAATCGTTGGCGGATCGCCACTGCTGCTGCCTCCCCTTTAATATTAGATAATATTATTGTTGAGACCTGGTCGAATTTTTTCAGTAATTTCATACCTAAATTCAGAGCAGGCTCTGCCCCGTATTCGTTTTGAATTTGTTTCAGGACATCTGGTATTACTGCAATTGATGGAATACCATGTGTTTTAGTATAGATGGCAGCAAAGACTGAGCCCCAAGTGGTGCAGTCTTCCAGTTGTGGTGTGATCCCCATCGGTAAACAGATTGTTAGGATTTTGTGTTTCTCATACGGGCTAGTATTCGGAAATACTGCTTCGATTTGAGTAATTTTTTGAGCTATCCAGAATGGAATTTGCTCACGTTTTGTGGGCATTTTACCCATGACTGCGTATAGAGTCTGTGGTGTAATTTGTAGTGTATTCCCCTGTTGAGGAGTTTGATTTGGAAGTGTCAATGGTGGTTGGACTGTGAAAGTCCGCATGACATATTGGACTAATTGTCTGTAGATTTTTATTAACTTTGTAAGTTGAGTAAGTAATTCCTCGTCCGACATTATTTCGATGTCAGGATGAGGTGTGTAGCCGGCTAGAATCGGCCATGTTGCTCCTGGTCTACCTAGTGGACCGAGCCTGGTAATGTTTTTGTGATGTTTTAGGGCGCCTTTAAACCAGAGCTGATGCTCCTGGTATGTTAGTGGAATTTCAATATCCTCGAAAGGAATATATTCCTCTGGTGGATCATCTTCTTTGTAGAAGTGAAACAGTCTTGTTACTGAATTTGATTCAGGAAATATTACCCATGAATAGAATACCTCTGTCTGAAAGGATTCGTGTGCCTCTATCACGAAAACTGCTCTACCTCCTCTTTGTGGTAGGCCATGTTTTATAAGTTTTAGAGTGATGGCTCTTCTTAAGTTTGGATGGATGTCTATAACACCCTCCTCGGTTTCATTTAAACCTGTAATGTTAAAAGCTGGTATGACTGGGTCAGCCGCAGCTCCACCGTTCCCGGTGTTATTGTCCCCGTTTATGGACATTTTGTTTTTTGAAAAATGTAGAACAAGTTTCAAGGAAACAAAAAGATTAGGTGCACAATATTTTGGAACACTGTATCCCTCAACGTTGAACAAACCAAACAACTAATTTATAGGGTGCTTCCCTATTTAGTTATGGTGGATATTTAGCCCTACCCACTCCAGACGTCTTATGGAGTATGTGAGTAGGGGTCTCTGAGAAAAGCACGAATGAGTTACTCAGTATCTAGCGTTAAATTACTGCCTTACCAAACCATTGGGCGCCATGTAGTGTAGTTCCTATTTCCCTAATAGGCTCTGCGCATTGGAATATTATAACCTATAGGTTTGACATAGAACTAAGGTCGGTATGTCCCTATCGAGTATATTAAACTTAATTACTTGTGCCAGCTAGCTCAGAGGCCACTAGAAACTCCTTGAGAACAAGAAGGGAGTAGTTTCTGGCAACCGAAAAACATAACAACTTTGTTTCCCTTTAGAAGCGGAACATGTCTCAGAATCGTAGAAACAATAGATAACAGTTTCACTCATTCAATCGTGCATGCTTAGTTTCTACAGAGTTACACAGAAAGGAAAGACGGGCGTTTCAATAAAAGGGTTTTATTGAGCAGTCTTGTTTCTCGTGTAAGAGATATGTGCTGTTATGATCACAAGACAGTATGCAAGATAAATAATGTACAGCGTAAGCAGTAGAAATAAATAATACTGCACTAGCATTATCTTTTAGCATATATTCACGTACATAAATAACATGAGCTAAGAATGCGAGTACTCATACGATGCGTCTCTAAGCTAGTTCTACCCCAATGTACCTAACCTAGTCTAGGTGTAGGGAAAGGTAGAAGTAGGTGGAGTATTCTCTAGTCTGGTATACTAAGAGTATGTTTAAGTCTGGTATGCCAAGTATGGTATGCCAAGAGTCCCTCTAGGTTCTAGTCAGCTCCATACCTTGAGAATGAGAGAGGTGGGAATCTCTTGCCGGATCTGGAACTCCAACACCCCGCGAAGGGAGTCAGAACACTGGAAGCTGGATTTGTCTGCGTGCAGGAATGACAGCGTCTTCTCAGTGCGTCAGGCCGGGATACGGGCTCCTCTGAAGTAGAGGTCTCCTCTAACTTGCTTGGGCAAGGGAAGGTATATTTATACCTTGTAGGTGTCGTGGAATGTTAGCATTGACGTGAAGTCGGACAGAGGAAGACGTCACGAATGAACCCTTAAGGTATAACGGTTCATACATAATAGATGAGTTCTTGGAGAAATCAATAGTCCTGTGCTAGGGGAACTCCCGAAGCTTAAGGGTCTGGTTTCTAAGAACTCGTTGTGACGTTAGGGTGGACGGATGTCGGTGACCATGCCTGTATTTGGAGTGCACAGTTAATGCCTAAATAAGGACTGGGATTCTATGCCTATATAAGGGCAAGGCGAATTGTGCCTATATAAGGACATGATTCAGGAAAACCTATATACGGATCCCTAAAGTGGAATACAACAGTCCGACCAAGGGACGGGAATTACCTCTGAGATTTTGAGAGTGGGATTTGAGGTAAAGATCCCATCTAGAGTGTGTCCGGCGACATGTGTATCCTGCTTGACGATCTGTCCCAACAAGAAACTGGCCATCGCATCAACTGGTGAGGCAGTATTGTGGTCTGCTAATTTTTCTAAATGATAATTAAAATCTCCTAGTATCGTAAAGTCAGAACCATCTAGACTGGATTCAAGGAAGGGACTGATAATATTCAAAAGAGGGGTCCGTGCCCTAGGAGGCCTATAAAGAAGAAGGCCTTTTAGTGTGTAATTATTGCTGAGTGAGATCTGAAAGGATAAGGTTTTGCAGTCAGGGGAGCATCCAGCTGAGGTTCCAGCCACTGGCAAATCCTCTCTAGAAATGATCGCTAGACCCCCCCGCTTGAATCTTCTATCTGCTCTCATGATAGTAAATCTTGCGGGGAGTGCTAGTGCAAGCTCAGGATCTGAGGCATCGTCTGCCCATGTTTCTGTTATGAAGGCCAGATCAAGCTCGTGTGATTCTATCATTTCGGCAATCTCCGTATTATGTTTTACTAGTGACCGCGAGTTAATTAGCATCACTTTAAAGCCCTTGGTGGTATTCTTGTGTGCTGGTTTTGCTGGTTTTTGCTGTCATATTAGAGCCTTAATTTTCGTAAAACTGAGCTGCAGCTTACAGTGCTCACATTGCTTGGGCTCTCTCAGGAGGTCAAGTATAGGGCAACTAGAATTTCCACACTTTGTGTTCAGTCTAGATCACCAAATGCATAGTGTTCACACGTGTGTGTAAGTGTTTGGAAGCTATCATGTCAGCTTGTAGGGAATGAAGTATCTCTGTGTGTTTCAGTGAGCTGGAAAATCAGGTCTAATTAAGTCGTAGAAAGGTTTCACTCTTTCTGCATAATCCAAAATGTATGTTCTGCCAAAATGTAGGAATCTTAAAATGGATTGCAGATTCTTTGGAGGTTGGAGCAGTGCAAACTTTTCTAAAAAGTTTGCTGCTAGGCGTTTCCCTTAACTTGAGAGCTTATATCCCCAAAATACGACTTTGAGATTGGCAATTTTTTATTTTTTAACGTTAAATTTGTAGCCCTCTGAGGTGAACCCCAAAATTATGCTGTTTACCCTGGGCAAATGATCCAATAGTTCATCGTCCATCAGATAAATATCATCTACATAGGACAATGCCTCCTCATCAAAATTTTGAAGTAACTCTGATAGTGTTGCTGAGAAGAAGCCCGGGCTATTCTGATACCCTTGGGGCAGTCTACAAAATTGACGCTGAAAGCCTAGATCTGAGAATGCTGTCAAATATCTGCTCTCAGGCCCTATATTTTGGCAAAAGAATACATTTGAGATATCTAGTGTTGTTTTGCATTTCTTCAGCACAATGGTATTCATTAATGCAGCACTGTATGCATTTTGTACTGCAAATGTTTTCGTGCATGTGTTCCAAAGTCTGTAGTTTAAAACTAGACAATATGAATTATCGGTTTCATTAGGGAAACAAAGGATTATTCATGGAAGAGGTGCAATTCTCTATTACACCTTGGTATTCAAGTTGATCTAAGATCTCCCTGACTTGTTTTTTTGCGTCATGTTTTATTGGGTACTGTCTCTGTGGAGATTTAGTATTTTTGACTTGGAATATATGGGGAGGTGACTCAGCATCCCACCCTACATGATTGCGGTATAATGCAGGAGCTAATGCTAATGCTAATGCTACCGCCTACTCCTGCGCGGATGAATGTTTCAGTGCTTCTGGAACGAGGTCGGAGAAGGCTGGTTAAATTACCTTTTTTCCCTTTGGTCAATCCATAACAAACTCAGGCGTTCAATCTTTTTCTGCTAAAAGGATGTTGTATCCAAAGGACATGTTCTCCCAAAAGAGACCTTTAACTTTCCTGGGTATTTCCCCCTCCATACAGAGTGTTATTTCATCTAACTGGTGTGGGTCACTTACCCTAGTATCAGGTGTCTCCACTGTGATATGTTCATTCAACACCGTTGTCAACAGAAATTCCATCAGGTACTGGCGAGCTATTGTTACTGCTGCTGCACTGTCTAGCATCGTCAGAGCCCATTCCCCGTTCAGAAGTTGTTTCCTCAGCAGCCTAGGCATTCCTTATTTTAAGGCCAGCTACTTTCTTCTTTTTAAATTGAGGTTTTGTTTTTGGTTTATCTTCTTTTTTGATATTATATTCTGAAGTGCGATGGGTGTCTCTTGGCTTGGCTCGCTCTTCTGATCTGTGTTCTCACCGTCCTTCCCTCTCGATGAACTCTGAAAGGAACGAGAGGAACGTGTATCAGTATCCTGATACCTGTCAGGTTTTCTAATGTTATCACACTTTCTAAGGTGATACCTCCTGTTGGAGTGCTCCTGTTGAGGAGACCCACCCCTTGATTGTGATGCATTTTGCTTATTTTGTTGTTGTTTATTATCCCATTTCTTTTTAGAAGGATCTGGTGTTTGCTTTGTATTATCCTTTTCAGGATTTCCCATTACTTGTGGTTTCATAGTTCTAGCTCCCAAATTATCTCTACCTAATTCGGCGTATGTATCCTCGATAATTTTTGGTAAATCCCGCTCCTGTTGTGCAGGAGTGCATTCCCTCAGATGTTGGCGTATAGCCACCGCTACTGCCTCCCCTTTTATGCTAGGTAACATGATTGTAGATGCCTGGGAAAGATTGCCTATTAATTTCATCCCTAAGTTTAGAGCAGATTCTGCTCCATACTCATTCTGTATTTGTCTTAATACGTCTGGTATCAATGCTATTGAAGGGGTGCCATGAGTCCTGGTATAGATGGCAGCGAAGACTGTACCCTAAGTGATACTATCCTCAATCGGGGGAGCTATTCCCATTGGCAAGCAGATTGTCAATATTCTGTGTTTTCTTGTGGGCCTGTTAGTGGAAACACCACCTCCAACTGTGCTATTTTCTGTGCTATCCAGAATAGCATTTGCTCATGTTTAGTGGGCATTCTTCCCATAACTGCTTTCAGTGTTTGTGGGGTGATTTTAGTTGCGGTCCCTTGTAGTTGACCTGCTAGAGTAACCCTTGTGGGTTGAAGTGTGAGTGTTCTCATAACGAACTGTGTAAGATTTCTATATAGTTTTATTATTTCTTTGTGAAGTGGACGTAAGTCTTCAATTGGCAATGTGACAAATTCTGGATGCGGTGTGTAGGCAGCCAGAACCGGCCAAGTTGCTCCGTGTCTGCTGAGTGAACCGAGTCTCACTTTTTTCAGTGGTGTGTCAGAAGGCACCTTTAAACCAGTTTACATGTTCCTGGTACGTTAATGGGACCTCTATGTCCTCGTATGCATTGTATTCTTCTGGTATTTCATCCGGAGTGTAAGAATGAAATGTATGTGTGGGTAGATCTGCAGGAGGGAATTTAATCCACAAATAGAACACCTCCGTTCTGTATGCTTCCTTTGCCTCAACCACAAAGGTAACCGTCCCACCTAATGCTGATGCTCCAAAGTCTGCTAATTTTAAAGTAAGTGCATTTCTAACATTTTCTGAAATGTTTATAGCACCTTCCTGGTCTCCGTCCCCCGCTGCATTTGCATGTAATGCTGCCGGAGCGTTATCTTCGTTAGACATTGTAAAAATAGTTTCAAGGAAAGTAAGATAAGGTTTTATGCACAATGTAGGGAACTATAATCCTTCAAGCTTGAATAAACCTGACAGCCAATACATAGGGTATACCTACTCAGCTGCTGCAGATTTTCCCTTCCCACTCCAGACGTCTCTGGGCAAATGTAAGTAGGGGTCTCAGAGAAAGCATGACTGAGCTTCTCACTTTTTACCGTTAAATAAGAACCAAACCAACGTTGGTGATGCCATGTCGTATAGTTCCTACAAATCTATATAGGATCTGTGCGTTTAGACAACATAAACTGAGGGACTGGTGTCCAGACTGATTCCAGACACCCCCAAAGGATATGTTAGTCTGTTAGTCCAGCTAGCTCACAGTGCCACTATAAGTCCCTCTTACCAAGGAGCGAATAGCTTCTGGCAACTATCGAACATGACAACCCTGACCCCTCAGGGTTTGGGAAACAGTACAGTACATTTTGCTCAGTCATTTATGCTCACTTTGTCTCAGAGAGATACACAGAACAAACGGTGGGGACGTTTTCAACAAGTATTTATTGAACCAGTGTCATTCTAGTGTAAAATACATGTGCTGCAACAACTATTAGACAGAAACAGATATATACGAATATGAACACCAGCAGAGTAAAGAAAAGGTAGAATTCTACCATAGTGCTAAAACAATGGATATATGCAGGCATATGGATACATGACAGTAATAATTAGGCCTGGGCATACTTCGCGGAGTATTGCTACGCGGAACTTCGCAAAGTTACAAAAAACTCTGCCAAGTTCCGCAAGTAGCGGAGTGTTGTGCAAACTGCTGTTCGCGCTGGTCTTTCTGCAGCTCAGGTAGAAATTCTACCCGAGCTGCAGCTCGTGCTCGCGAACTTACAGTTCGCGAGCGCAAGCAGGGAAAAAAATCTGCTGCACTACGCGAAGCGGGGTTTTCTTGCACTCCGCGAGCTCCGCGGAGTCCGGAGTACAGAAAACTCCGCAAACTCCGCAAACGGAGAGGAGTTCAACGCCCAGGCCTACCCTAAAGTCGGTTTGATTGATGCTAGAGAGGCAGTCCATGTTTCTTTATTCAACGTAGACCATTTTTGACTTAGGCTGGGTGTGGTCTTGTACGACACAGGTGGAGTTCCCTCCAGCATCAATGAGATTAGGAAAAGATCTGTCCATGAAATAGGACATAATTTTCCAATTTTCATTGCTAATCATAGGGTCTAGAAGATGTCCTTTGTCATGGATGGAGCCTTCCACTCTTTGAGTTAGCTGTGGACTGCCTAGGTCATACAGAATGCCTGACACCATATAGGTATTGATCTCATCAAAGCAAATATTGAGATCCCCTAGGCGAGTGAAGTTTGTTTTTTCAATAGCTTAACTATCTACTATCTCCAGAAGGGATTCTGCCAACTTAGAGACCATGCCTGGGGGTCTATAGACTAGTGATCCTGAGACGGAAGTTGTGAGTGACAAGTTTATAGTAAAGGAAAGATTCTCACAGTCTGGTATGGGTAGGGTTTTTTTGTGCATCCCTAGGTGTCTTTTAGTATGATAGCGATACCCCTGTCACTTTTATGTGTGTGGTCTTTCCAGCATATGTAGTATCCCGGGGGAAGTGCTTGGTTGACCTATAAACAAATACATAAGAAATAGAATACATCTTAATGTACATAAGTTTTCTTTGTTTGCTCTATGGCTCCCAAAATAAAACTGTTCTGAACAAGTCAATCAAAAACCAGCTTCTTTTTTACCCCGTGCAACAGAATGAAAAAGGGACCTAGCAGTGAGCTTCACACACTACTATTTGGAGGACTTGATAATTGGTCACTAGGAAAAAAAGAATCTCAATTTTTATAACAACAATAATGATTGCTTTCATTCGCTTTGGGCTTCATATATAATACAATCCTACTAAAAGTAGCAAGGAAGACAAAAAACTAGACTGCATATGTAAAGTTTAAGAATTACTACATGAACAACTGAAAGATACATTTATGGTCAAAGAATTATGTAAACCAATGAGCAAATTCATAACAAATACAATAGATAAAAAGAAAGAAATCACATTAAATCTGATTCCACTCTGTAGTTATAATTAGTATTCCCAGAGATAGGAATTCCTTGGATTTTGTCTCCCTAATATCTTTCCACCCGTTTGACAAATCACCACAAAACTTTCTAGACCTATAACATTTTCTGCATTTTGAGATGATGTAAATTTTTGTGGTGAATTGTTAAGAGAATGCAAAGATGAAATGGGGGTCCCAAAACACGTTTTCCACTGATGTGTTTTCCATATACTAATGTATTTGACATAGAGCGAAAACAGCTGAACTGATTTATATGAAATTTGGCAGGATTATACATTATGATACAGAGATGATGCTTTTTGGGTACTGCAGTTAAGTAGGGTTAGTATTTTCTAAGTTATAAGACATATAAACCTAATGATATCTGGCACTGCTGTACTGTCGCAGAAATTCACAACATTTCATGAAACTACCACGGTACATGGTTGTAAACTTATTTTAAAATATATTTAAAAAAATAAAGAAATGTCCCTATCTATTACCACTTTAATAAAGTGGAAATAGGTAGGGGCCTACTACCTACCTATATCTAAGGCCATGAACACAGCTAAAGTGTAGTAAAAACAATATGGCTGCCTATTCATTCTCTATAAACAGCCATCACACAATTATATACTAGCTTGTCATCGCCATATACCACGGTACACTGCAAAGTTACACCGGTATACTATGGCCCAAAATATAACTAAGGCCGAGCTGTATTATTAGATTGTGGTACCCTCGCATCAGCATCACAATACTTAAGTCAGATTTACAAATCAATGCAAGGCCACAATGCGTGGCCCTGTGTTGATTGGTAAATCTGGAGAAATGCAAGGCAGCGCAATTCGCTATTTTGTGTTACTCTGTGTTAGAAATGGGATTTCTGGTTGGCTAAGGCTTGCGCCAAAGCCAGGCAGAAACCACCACTCTAGTCAGGGCAAGGGAGTTACACGCTGAAGGTAACCCCTGCTCACCCCCTTGGTAGCTTGGCACGAGCAGTCAGGCTTATCCCAGAGGCAATGTGTAAAGCGTTTGCGCAACACACTCACACAGCAGCAACACACTATGCCCACCACAAAAGAAACTCCACACAAGGTTATATAAAAAAATAGCCTTTGTATTATCAAAAACACATTAGATAATAATCGCACATATACACTGTGCCAACTGGCACTAGGCAATATTCACAGGGGATTATATACATGACAGGGCCAATCGGGCCACTGTCAGAACCATCACAAAGCACAAGTAGCATATATAAAACACAACCAGTAACTACTGGTAATATACTGTACTTAGCATAATCACCTGCAACATAAACACATTATGTCTGCATCATATTAGGCATAAAACACATTATGCATAATCATTATAAGCATAACCACATTATGCAATCCCTGTAGGCATAAACACATTATGCGATAGGCATCATCCTACATCATCAGGGTACCGTTAGCAAGGCCACTAGTAACTACTGGTAAAACACTCAGCATAAACACATTAGGCAAAAATCATAGTCAGCAATGCGTTATTCCCAAACACATCATGCCCCTCTTAGGCATAAACACTGTTGCTGCACATAATACTGGCGGGGTGCACTCATTGTGTACACACCTCATCCCCAGTCAAATTCCATCAGACACAACACATGTGCATAGGGCCACCTCCAGGGCTCACAGGCACCTGAACTATCACTGGGAGCCCACCACCCCCCCCCAGTCGGCAGTCCCAGTGCCTAGGCGCTCACTCCCTGGACTGCATGAGGGTTCGGTGAAGGTTTCCTTCCCCCCTGGTCCGTGAGGTCAGAACTGCTCCCTTAAGGTAGGGGAGGGGAGAAACTACCTCGGTCCCCCCTCCGTAAGCAAACCCAATTGCCCAAGGCCACTGCACACTAATAGTGATGGGGGTGAGGGGCTCCGCACTCACCCACCAGCCACGAGCTGCACCGTCTCTGTCAGTGCTGTGGTGCCAGCTGAGGAATCCCTTTGGTGCGGAACACGGAGCAAAGTCTCCGTAAGCCTGGCTCTTTCCAGCTTGCGGATTTCCTTTCCGTCAATTATGCTGCTGGCAAAGGCGGCGGTCTTTCCCTGGGAGACCACGTGGCACCTCCCAACAGCCGGGCGATGCGGTCAGACGCTGCCCCCTCCTCTCTTGCGTGGTAGGTCGCGGTCCCGCCCACAACCAGGCTTCGCCTGCCTGGCTCTGCCTACCCAGGCCCAGGGCCAGTGCAATGCTGAAAGAGACACATTAGAATACAGTTAAAACACATACATACACTAGGGTACACAATGATATGGTGGGGTACCCCTGTGATTGGCATGACCTACCCCATAAGCCCCTAGTATATAATAGGGCAGGGGGACTGAAACTACCTAGAAGTCCCTAGGACCCTAGGGCATGGCAGTTTAGAGGCCAGCAGCTCTTTTTGCACTTGCATGTGTGCACTGCTGAAGCCTGAGGTCAGTTTAAAAGCAGCCCTGGGTGCCAGGACTGCTTTTAAAAAGTAAATTGTGCCCAAACTCAACTTTGGGGCACTTAAAAATGGATAACCTACAATGTTATGGCATATTAGGGACCCCCAGGGTCTCCTCTAGGTGTCCCAGGGGTGGGGGGTCAGATATTTATAAGGTACACCCTTATAAAATGAGTTTTTATATGCCTGGGTTAAGTGAAATTTCACATTTCACTCCCACATTGTGGTAAAATGCTGCCCAAATTCGACTTTGATGCTAGGAGCACTGTAAAGTGAGGATCTGCTGCTTGAAACTTACTGAGGCAAGACATTGCCAAGCTGAGAAGTTTTGCTGTGCAAAGATTTCTAAGGCCTGACCTGTGAAAACTGCACCATCTGAAACTACAGCCCTGTGGATTATTTTGCTGAAAAAAGAACTAAAGAGGGGACTCCCTGAAAGCTACAGGTTAAAAGAGCTCATCTGGAACATCACCAACTAAATCTGCATCTTGGAGAACTACCAGTGGATTTGTAAGGGTGACGTCCCAGTGGATTGTGGGAACTGAAGTCCTCAACTTTCAAGGACCATCTTGGAGCTTCCAGACCCTTGGAGTGAGTTTGAGACACTTTGAGACCCTTTGAGGAACTTCAGGAAGAAGTTCAAGAAGTTTGGAGAACTTTGGAGGAACTTTGAAAAAAAGCTCCATAGAGGGACCGACTCAACCTGGTCAGCCAAGCCGCCTGCCTTCAACCGCGAGTCGGCCAAGCCATCCAGGTTCGTCCCGCTAAAACCTCCGTCGGTCCGACTTCCAGAGTTTGACCGGGAGTAGAAGAAATCTGAAGCCGGCGAACCCTCACCGGATCCGGCTACATGAAGAGCATCGAGGGACCCCGCGAGAAAAAGCTCCAGAAAAGCTTCTAAGTCCGCTCGTAGAAAAGGTGACCGGGAGCAACCGCGAACGCCAAGCCGCCTGCCTTCCATCGCGTGTCTGCCTGGGCTCCTGGGTTGCCCCGCTGAAGCGCTAAAGAAAAAGTTTCTAAGTCCGCTCCAGGGAAGTTGACCGGGAGCTCGTCGAAAGGCAATCCGGCGAACCCTCACCGGATCCGGACTCCTGGGAGCTTCGAGGGGCCTCGAGGAGAAAAGCTCCAAAAAAGTTTCTAAGTGTGAAGGTAGAAACTGAGAATGGGACCTGCCGCAAGCTGTAGCCGCCCAGGGCTCCATCGTGTTCGGCCTGAAACTTTATAAATTGGTGTTGGATTTTTATTATGTGTTGTGTCTTAATTATTTACTGAATTGGTGTTTTTAAATGCTTTACATACCTGTCTTTGAAGTTAAGCCTGTCTGCTCGCAGCCACGTTACCAAGGGTTGAGCATGGGAATAA
Organism: Calotriton arnoldi; assembly: GCA_963921515.1. Lineage (NCBI taxonomy): Eukaryota > Metazoa > Chordata > Amphibia > Caudata > Salamandridae > Calotriton > Calotriton arnoldi. The sequence goes on along the minus strand of CAWUFW010003186.1, from coordinate 1,353,113 downwards.
TTTTCTAAGACCTATGCTGAGTCCTACCATGTGTTAGTGGCCTTATTGCCAGTGGCAGACCTACATTTGCCCCTACCAATAATCCACTTTCCAACATTTGGTGCTCAGCGGTGTGGATGAGGACTTGTGTTGAAAAAGTACACCTTTCAGTGAATGAATTAAGATGATAAAAATCGTCTAAATTGCCTTAGAACAAAACTTTTGAGTTTGATTTTTGGAATTTGGACTAAACTGTTTTTAATCTATTGTTTGGATTTTTCCCTTTTGTTCTAAGTCTGTTGTGTCTAGTTTTTGTGACCCAAAACTAGGGAACCATGGAGCTGGACCTGGCTAAACTGTCCCAGTTCAAGATAGCTGATCTTAGGGTACAGTGTAGGCTTTGGGGGCTGCCTGCTTCCAACAGGATTAGGAAGGCAGGGTTACTTAAGTCCCTACAGGCCTGGGCTGGGGTAGCTGAGGAGATTCAAGGGGGAAGGAGGGTGTTCCCCCCAACCTCACCCAAGAGGAGGGTGAGGATGGTGCTTCTTCCATTATCTCTAATGTTAGCCCTATGATTCCAGATGGTGGGAGTGGGGAAGGGACCTTACTCAGGAACCACTACCGTCCCTTGCAGAGAGACAGCTTCAGGCTCAATTAGCTTTGATAGCTTTAGAGCAGGAGAAATTGGAATTGGCTAGGAAGAGATGGGAGAAGGAGGAGTTGAGAAGAAATGGTGGCAGTGAAAATGATGAATATTAATAGATGTCCAGGGGTGGTGCATTTGAACCTAAACTTCCCAAGGGTATAGTGCCCAAGTACACAGAGGGGGATGACATTGACAAGTGGCTAGCAGCTTTTGAGAGGGCCCTTAAAATGAGTAGGGTCCACTCTAGGTATTGGGGTGCACTACTGTGGGAGTTGATTCCAGTAGCTGGGAGGGATAGGCTCTTGACCCTGAAGGGAGAGGATGCAGAATCATACCAGCAGATGAAGGCATGCTTAGTTAAGAGATTTGGTCTGACTCCAGAGCAGTAGAGGGTGAAGTTTAGAGGCACCCAGAAATTGAGTTCAAAGTCTTGGGTAGACTTTGTGGACGTTTCAGTGAAGGCACTGGAAGGCTGGATTGTTGGTAATAAAGTTGACACATATGAGGGATTGTATAATTTGTTTTTGAAAGAACATATTTTGACTCATTATGCAGAAGAGAAGTTACGCCAGTATCTACTGGACTCTAAGCTGACAGACCCCATAGAGCTGGGTGAAGCAGCTGATGAGTGGGTGAGGACCCGGGTTTCCATACAGCACCAGGGGGGTGACCAGAAGAGAGGAGGACAGGTCCCTCCCCAGGGGAAAGCCCAAGGGAAAGAAGGTCATAACCAGAAGGAGTCCTCCAAAGACCCACAAAAACCTGCACAAGAAGGGGGGGCCCCCGAGCCAACCCAAATCCAAAGGGAGGTGGAAGCAGGGAAAGAATGGTAGGTTTTTTGATCCCTCAAAAGTGGGTAAGTGCTTTGACTGTAACCAGCCAGGGCACACACAGGGAGATGCTGTCTGCGCCAAGAAGCTCCCCCCTAAGGGGCCATCCACAGGGATTGCCAGTGTCAGTGTAGGGGTGGAGAGTGGTGCCCCAGTGAGCAGTAGTCAGGTGGTGGAAGCAACCTTAGTGTCCCTGGGTGGGGTGAATATTGCAACCCTTGCTGCCTTACCTCCAAACATGGACAAGTACAGGCAGAGGCCTAAAGTGAATGGGACTGAGGTTGGGCTATCAGAGACACTGGGGCTAGTGTAACTATGGCCCTGGATGAGCTGGTGCCTCCAGAGAGGTTGTTACCTGGTGAGTTTCACCAGGTGACTTATGCAGACAGCACTACCAAACTCCATCCTATGGCTGTGGTGGATTTATAATGGGGAGGTGTGACAGGCCCTATGAAGGTAGCTGTGTCAAAGGTGCTCCCCGTGTTTACTGGGCAATGATCTTGAAGCCTCTGTGTGGTCAGAGGTAGAGAGAGGATTCCATATGAAAATATTGGAGCTCCCTGAGTGGGTATGTGCTGCGACTAGGTCACAGACTAGCCAGAAGGGAGGGGCTGGACACTTGGACTCTGGAACAAAGGGCCAAGCATCCAAGGACTAGGGCACTGGGCCTGGTGAGCCAGCCCAGGGAACTCCAGAGGTGCAGGAAGAATCTAACCCTGATGGGGAGGATCTTACCTCTGAGGGAGGGACTCCATCCCTACCAGAGCTGTCAGATTTGGCAGAACTGACAGGAGCAGGTGGACCCTCCAGAGAGGAGTTCAGTAAGGGGTAGCGTGACTGTTCCACCCTTGAGAGCTTGAGGCGGATTGCTTCTAAGCAAGAGGAGGGGGATGACAGTGGGTTTCACAAACTCTACTGGGAAGATGGACTGCTTTATACTGAGGCCAGAAACCTCAAGGAGGGGGCCACCAGGAGGTTGGTGGTACCCCAGAAGTACAGAGAGTTCATCCTGACTTTGGGTCATGATATCCCCTTGGCAGGACATTTGGGACAGACAAAGACATGGAACCGGTTGGTGAACCATTTCTACTGGCCCCATATGTCTGAAAAGGTAAAGGAGTTTTGCAGCTCCTTTGTCACCTGTCAGGCCAGTGGCAAGGCAGGGGGCAAGACAAAGGCTCCCCTAATACCAGTGCCAGTGGTGGGGGTTCCTTTTGAAAGCGTGGGGATGGACATTGTTGGTCCCCTGGACCCACCTACTGCATCAGGGAATAGGTATATCTTAGTGGTAGTTGACCATGCCACTAGGTACCCTGAAGCCATACCTCTTAGAACCATTGATGCTCTTGCGGTGGCTAGAGCACTGCTTGGTGTGTTCACCAGAGTGGGTTTTCCAAAAGAGGTGGTGTCAGATAGGGGTACGAACTTCCTGTCCAGCTATCTGACTGCTATGTGGGATGAGTGTGGTGTCAACTACAAGTTCACCACCCCCTATCACCCACAAGCAAATGGTCTTGTTGAGAGATTCAACCAAACCCTGAAGGGCATGATAAATGGGTTGTCAGGAGGAGATGGGACGTTCTCCTCCCATGCTTACTGTTTGCCTACAGGGAGGTGCCACAGAAAGGGGTTGGTTTCAGTTCCTTTGAGTTGTTGTTTGGACACCCTGTGAGGGGGCCATTGAGCCTGCTGAGAGAGTCTTTAGAGAAGCCTCTTAAAGAAGCAAAGGACAATGTGCTTGACTATGTGCTAGGCCTGAGATCTAGAATGGCAAAGTACATGAACAAGGCAAACAGGAAACTGGAGGCCAGCCAGGAGCTCATGAAGCACTGGTATGATCAAAAGGCTACTATGCCTGAGTATACTCCAGGACAATTGGTGTGGGTGTTGGAGCCTGTGGCTCCCAGGGCACTCCATGACAAGTGGAGTGGGCCCTATCCAATCTTAGAAAAGAAGGGTGAGGTTACCTATTTGGTTGACCTTGGCACCCCCAGGAACCCTCATAGGGTCCTGCATGTGAATAGATTGAAACCCCACCATGACAGGGCAGACATGACCATGTTACTGGTCACTGATGAGGGTGTGGAGGAGGAAACCGAGCCTGTGCCCGACCTCCTCTCCACTAATGTGCAAGATGGGTCAGTGGAGGGAGTTGTGCTCTCTCCCAAGTTGACAGACCAGCAGCACAGAGACTGTAAGCAAGTGCTGGAGCAGTTTGCTGGCCTGTTCTCTTTGACCCCAGACATCACTGAGTGGTGTGTGCACCACATTGACACTGGTGACAGCCTACCTGTCAAAAATAAACTGTACAGGTCGTCTGACCATGTCAGAGCCAGCATTAAAGCTGAGGTTGCTAAGATGCTGGAACTGGGGGTAATTGAACCGTCTGAGAGTCCATGGGCCAGTCCAGTGGTGCTGGTACCTAAACCTAATCCTCAGGGGGGACCCAAGGAGTTAAGGTTCTGTGTGGACTACAGAGGATTGAAATCTACCTCATTGCAAAGAGAAGAGAACAAATATTTAAGGCGGTTGCTGAAAGTCCCACATAGCACCCCAGCATATTGTATACATGAGGAGATGGGTGTTAGGTACATTTTAGACAGCATGGGAGTGAAGCCCTTAGTATGCTGGCTGAAGTTGTGGATTAACGAAGAGGTGGGTCTGACAAGGTTGGTAGTACGGGACTGTCTCTCCTTGGAGTATGCGCAGAAAATCCCATGGTTGAAATATGTTAGGGAGTCCTTCGTCAACCTTGGGCGCGCAGATTTATTTGACAACCCAGGGATAATAAAGTCAAAAGATATAAATCACATTAAAACTTTGCACAAAATGTTTGTGATGGCTCATCGTGAAACTGTTGAATTGGGGAAACACTCGGTGAGAGACTATATTTTAGTCAAAACGAAACAGGGCATAGAACCTTACTTAACACTAATGACCAACGCCCATGATCGCTTTTTAGTAACCCGTTTTAGACTGAATTATATCCATCACTTACTGGCAGTTCCGGAAGGTTTTATTTTAAATACAGAAGAGAGAGGGCCCTGCGGCTGCGACTTGAAGTCTCCGCAGGATACACTTAACTTAGTTTTACTCTGCCCGTACTATGCCCACCCTAGGAAACTGTTTCTGAAAGAGCTGTTAAGAAAGGCTAGATTTAGGCAGGCTCGGGTAGCACTGCTATTTTAAAAAATGTCAACTGATGTTTTTACTCTTTATTGTGTGACAAATTTTTTAAGAGCTGCTCTAAAATTACGCACAACGAGGGGGGATTGAGTTCTAATGAGTTGTTTTATAGTTCTTTTTTTTTAGATAATTATATCTCTGTGAATTTTATGTGAACTTTATATCTGGGTGTTTTATTGACTGTTATTTATATGCTTTTATGGTTTGTTGTCCAAATCGAATAAAGCTGAATGAATTTGAATTTGAATTTGAATGCAGTCACAAAGACTGACGCTCACCCTATACCTAGAGCGGATGAGCTCATTGACAGGTTAGGGGCTGCTAAGTACCTGAGTACTTTTGATTTGACTTCAGGTTACTGGCAGATTGCCCTCACTGATGGAGCAAAGGAGAGGTCAGCATTCTCCACCCCAGAGGGCCATTATCAGTTCAAGGTAATGCCCTTTGGATTAAAGAATGTACCTGCCACCTTCCAAAGGTTGGTGAACAGGGTCTTGTCTGGGTTGGAACAGTTCAGTGCAGCTTACCTGGATGATATAGCTGTATACAGTTCTACCTGGGGGATCACTTAAGCCACCTAAGGGAAGTGCTTCAGGCCATGCAGCAGGCAGGCCTGACTATTAAGGCAAGCAAGTGCCAAATAGGGCAGAGTTCTGTGGTGTACCTGGGCCACCTGGTAGGTGGGGGCCATGTACAGCCTCTCCAAGCTAAAATCCAAACTATTTTGGATTGGACAGCTCCTGTTACCCAGACTCAGGTCAGGGCATTCCTTGGACTGACAGGGTACTATAGAAGGTTTGTTCAAAATTATGGGACCATTGTGGGGCCCCTAACAGAACTCACTTCTAAAAAGAGGCCCAAGAAGGTGATTTGGACCCCAGAGTGTCAGAAGGCTTTTGACACTCTGAAAGCTGCCATGTGTTCAGCACCAGTGCTACTGGCCCCTGACTACACAAAATAATTTGTGGTTCAGACAGATGCTTCAGAGCAAGGGATTGGGGCAGTGTTGTCACAGCTAAATGAAGAGGGCCTTGATCAGCCAGTTGCCTTTATTAGCAGGAGGCTTCTTCCCAGAGAGCAGAGGTGGAGTGCCATTGAGAGAAAGGCTTTTGCTGTGGTGTGGTCCCTGAAAAAGTTGAGACCATATTTGTTTGGGACTCACTTTCGTGTTCAAACTGACCACAGGCCTCTCAGATGGCTCATGCAGATGAGAGGGGAGAATCCCAAGCTGTTAAGGTGGTCCATTTCCCTACAGGGAATGGACTTTACAGTGGAACACAGACCTGGGGTTGCCCATGCAAATGCAGATGGACTTTCCAGGTTTTTCCACTTAGCTGATGAGGACTACCAGGGTGTAGGTTAGTAACCCATCACCTTTCGTTTGGGGGGGGGCTATGTTGCAAAGTCATCCTGTGTCCTGGGCACCCCCCAACTTTTTGCTGACTCATACTGGTGGTACCTGACTCTGACTGACCCTGGGCTCTGCCTAACCAGGCCCAGGGCCAGTGCAATGCTGAAGGAGACACATTAGAATACAGTTAAAACACCTACATACACTAGGGTACACAATGGTATGGTGGGGTACCCCTGTGATTGGCATGACCTACCCCATAAGCCCCTAGTATATAATAGGGCAGGGGGATTGAAACTACCTAGAAGTACCTAGTACCCTAGGGCATGGGAGTTTAGAGGCCAGCAGCTCTTTTTGCACTTGCATGTGTGCACTGCTGAATCCTGAGGTCAGTTTAAAAGCAGCCCTGGGTGCCAGGACTGCTTTTAAAAAGTAAATTGTGCCCAAACTCGACTTTGGGTTTTGGGGCACTTAAAAATGGATTACCTACAATTTTATGGCATATTAGGGACCCCCAGGGTCTCCCCTAGGTGTCCTAGGGGTGGGGGGTCAGATATTTATAAGGTACACCCTTATAAAATGAGTTTTTATATGCCTGGGTTAAGTGAAATTTCACATTTCACTCCCACATTGTGTTAAAGTGCTGCCCAAATTCGACTTTGATGCTAGGAGCACTGTAAAGTGAGGATCTGCTGCTTGAAACTTACTGAGGCAAGACATTGCCAAGCTGAGAAGTTTTGCTGTGCAAAGATTTCTAAGGGCTGACCTGTGAAAACTGCACCATCTGAAACTACAGCCCTGTGGATTATTTTGCTGAAATAAGAACTAAAGAGTGGACTCCCTGAAAGCTACAGGTTAAAAGAGCTCATCTGGAACATCACCAACTAAATCTGCACCTTGGAGAACTACCAGTGGATTTGTAAGGGTGACGTCCCAGTGGATTGTGGGAACTGAAGTCCTCAACTTTCAAGGACCATCTTGGAGCTTCCAGACCCTTGGAGTGAGTTTGAGACACTTTGGTACCCTTTGAGGAATTTCAGGAAGAAGTTCAAGAAGTTTGGAGAATTTTGGAGGAACTTTGAAAAAAAGCTCCATAGATCGTCCAACTCAGCCTGGTCAGCCAAGCCGCCTGCCTTCAACCGCGAGTCGGCCAAGCCATCCAGGTTCGTCCCGACTTCCAGAGTTTGACCGGGAGTAGAAGAAATCTGAAGCCGGCGAACCCTCACCGGATCCGGCTACATGAAGAGCATCGAGGGACCCCGCGAGAAAAAGCTCCAGAAAAGCTTCTAAGTCCGCTCGTAGAAAAGGTGACCGGGAGCAACCGCGAACGCTAAGCCGCCTGCCTTCCATCGCGTGTCGGCCTGGGCTCCTGGGTTGCCCCGCTGAAGCGCTAAAGAAACATTTTCTAAGTTCGCTCCAGGGAAGATGACCGGGAGCTCGTCGAAAGGCAATCCGGCGAACCCTCACCGGATCCGGACTGGCTGGGAGCTTCGAGGGGCCTCGAGGAGAAAAGCTCCAGAAAAGTTTCTAAGTGTGAAGGTAGAAACTGAGACCGGGACCTGCCGCAAGCTGTAGCCGCCCAGGGCTCCATCGCGGTCGGCCTGAAACTTTGACTTTGCCCCGGTCTATCGCGAGCAGGTATCCCAATATGGTGCTATAAACTTCTAAGTGCTAAATAATTTTAAATCTTTGAAAAGTCATATCTCCGGTTCCCTACATTGGATTTTTGTCGTTTTGGTGTCATTTTAAAGGTAAAAATATTTCCTATTTTTGTAAATTGGTGTCGGATTTTTTTTATGTGTTGTGTCTTAATTATTTACTGAATTGGTGTTTTTAAATGCTTTACATACCTGTCTTTGAAGTTAAGCCTGTCTGCTCGCAGCCATGTTACCAAGGGTTGAGCATGGGAATAATTTTCTAAGACCTATGCTGAGTCCTACCATGTGTTAGTGGCCTTATTGCCAGTGGCAGACCTACATTTGCCCCTACCAATAATCCACTTTCCAACAGCAATGAATTGAATTTATGTTTTCCCTGTTTTTCTTTTTCCTTTTTCTACAATCACAAGCGTTATTTTGATGCGTATGTATATTTTCATTCTGTAAAGAGTTGTGTATTCGTAAATGTTTTAGACAAGACTTGAATATTTGAAAAGCATTCTACTAAATGTGTAAATAATGGCGAAATGATTAAGCCAGGCCCAAATACTAAATGTATGGACTTGCAGTCTGCTGAAATAAATAGCAGCATTTCGAAGTGGTAGCCAGGTCTTTTGTTTCTTTACAACTTCTAAAAGTGGCATTTCTAAAATAGTGATAATAAATCTGCGCACACCATCGCGTAGCATTTATTATTACTATTCCAACCATACTAAACTTGACCACGCTGCTCCTCTCATATCAGGAATTACCACTGAAACACTTATCAGGGAATCCCCAATGCATTCCTATGAGAGGGCAGCCTCACAGCAGTGAGAAACCAAAATGGCTGTTTGTCACTACCAGGACATGTCACACACTTAAGGTACATGTCCTACCTTTTACCTACAATGCACCCTGCCCGTAGGGCTACCTAGGGCCTACCTTAGGGGTGACTGACATGCAGTGAAAGGGGGGTCACAGACATGGCACCCACTTTAGGTGCCACGTCACAGCGGCAGTAACACTGCGCGCACAGGCCCTGCAATGGCAGAGGCCTGAGACAGGTTTGCAAGGCTACTTTGGTGGGTGGCACAATCAGCACTGCAAGCCCACCAGTAGCATTTAATTTACCATCCCTGGGTATCTGAGATACCACTTTACAAGGGACTGACAGGTAAATTAAATATGCCAAACAGGTGTAGACCAATCCCTACCATATTTACCACAGAGAGCACACGCACTTTACACTGGACAGCAGTGCTAAAGTGCCCAGAGTCCTAAAACCACCAACACCATGTCAGAAAAAAAAGCTAGGAGGAAGGGAAAAAGTTCAAAAAGGGCCAAGTCCAACACTCTGCACACCATAATCTACATTGCTGCTAAATTTCACATACATCTGTACACTACACCACTGTACTCCACTCGACTATATGCTATTCCACTCTACACAACTACACTCCACGCTCTTACTCTGTACGCCCCTTCACTCTACATCACTCCAGTCTATGTCACTCCTCTGTATGCCATTCCACTGTACGCCACTCCACTCTACGCTATTTCACCATATGCCATTGCACTCTACAACACTCCACTGTATGTTATTCGATTGTATGCTACTCCGCTGTATGTTACTCCACTCAACGCCATTCCAGTGTATGGCACTCCACTCTACGCTACTTCATTCTACACTATTTCTTTGGGTGCCACTCCGATGTACCCCGCTCCACTGTATGCTATTACACTCTTCCATACTCCACCGTACGCCACTCCAGTGTATGCCACTCCAGTCTACACCATTTCACTGTACGTCACTCCACTGAATGCTACTCCACTATGTACCATTTCACTCTAGGCCACTCCACTGTACAACCATCCACTCTGCATCACTCCACTCTATGCTATTACACTGTACTCCATTCGACTATGCCACTCCACTTTATCCTTTTACACTGTACACAACTCCACTCGATGCCACTTCCGTGTACGCCACTCCACGGAATACCACTCAAGTGTACTCTACTCCAGTATATGCTATTCTACTCTACATCATTCCACTGTATGCCACTCCACTCTACGCTATTCCACTGTATGCCACTCCACTGAACAACCCTCCACTGTATGCTATTTCACTGTATGTCACTACACTGTATGCTGCTACACTCTATGCCACTCCAGTGTATGCCACACCACACCACTCTACGCCATTCCATTCTACACTATTCCATTGAATGCCACTACACTGTACTCCACCAAAGTGTATGCTCGTACGCTCTACCCCACTACTACTTTACTGTACGCCACTGCACTGTACGCTACTCCTCTATACGCTATTCCACTCTACACCACTCCAGTGTACACCACTCCACTCTACCCCACTCCATTCTACGATAGTCCATTGAATGCCACTTACACTCTACCCCACTCCACTCCACTGTACTCCACTCCAGTCTATACCAGTGTACGTCACTCCACTCTACGCTATTCCACTCTGCACCACGCCACTGTGCACCACTCCACTCTACGCAAATATTCCACTGTATGCCACTCCAGTCTATACCACTCCACCGTATGCCACTCCGCTCTACACAACTCCACTCTACGCTATTCCACTCTATGCCACTCCACTGTGCTCCACTCTACGTGAATATTCTACTGTATGCCACTCCACTATTCATTACTCAACTCTACACCACTCCACTGTACACCACTCTACTCTACGCTGTTCCACTCTATGCCACTCCACTCTTCAACACTCCACTGTACAGTATTTCACTGACCGCTATTCCACTGCATGCTACTCCACTTTAAGTAATCCACTCTACACCACTCCACGTCGCTTCACTTTATGACACTCTCCTCCACTCTATATAACCCCACTCCATAAAAGTCTAACAAACTTTATGGCACTCAACAACATTCTATGCCACTCTTTCCCCATACGCTCCACTGTCAAACTCTATAGTCCGCTCTATGCCTGTACACTCCATTGTGCAACACTCTTTTCCACTATTCAACACATTTCCATTAAGGGCGTGCGGAGCTGGCATAGTGCCTCTACGCGGAGTTCCACGGAGTTTGAAAAAAACTCCGCTCCGCTCCCTCCCCCCTCCCAAATTTATTAGAAATAAAAAAAGAAGGTACTTACCTGTGTGGCTGCCTCCTCCTCTGTCTGGCCTCTCTCCTTCACGCTCCTCACCGTCCTTCTTCTATGAAAAAACTGTAGTCAAACTCAGCTCTGCTTTCGCTTGCTATGAAGCGAGCAGGGAAACAGACATTGCTTTGGGATCCAGGGAGCTGCATGTCAGCAGCTCCCTGGATCCCAAAGCAATGCCGGCTCTCACAGGAGGTGGGGAACTGGCAGGGACCATAGTGCCTTGAGGCTCCCCCCACGGTCCCCAATCGACAAGGCCTGGCACCGGGTGATGGGGCCCCTGGTTCCAAAGTTGGCCCAGGGAGAGGGGCCACACGGCCTCTTTCCCTTGTTTTTCTAATAATGAAAATTAAAAAAAAGAGGGAATGCCCCAGGAGATGGGGTCCAGGGGTCACAACCGGGCCAGGAGGGGCCTAGCGGACTGCTAGGCACCCTCCCCTCCCCTTCAGCTATTAAAAAATATTTAAATGGCTGGGCCCCAGGGAATGGGGTTTGCAGGGCCAAAATTGCCCCAGGATTGGGGCCGCGTGGCCCCCTCCCTTTTTTTATGAAAATGTATTTTACAAAAGGGGGAGACCCAAATGGTCAAGGGAAGGGGGGTCATACGGCACTCTCTTCCTAAAGAAGAGAAAAAGGTTAAAATAAAAAACTGCAGCTTGACGGAGGCCTTGCCCCCTTTCTCCACCATTCTACAAATGCACCTCCTGGAGCACTGCTGGTTGGGGGGTGAATTCCCCTTGGCTGCTGAGGGTCCTTAGGGGCCAACAAGACCTCCTGTTACCTCCAGTAAGCCCCACACAGTGGGATTGCTGAGAGATGGTCGGAGGCCCGCGCCCCTTTCTCACTCTGCAAACGTGCCCAACTATAACGTCCCTGTAACCTTTATATGTTCACTGAAAAATCCAAAGGTTACAAAGACATTATAGTTAGGCTCAGGTTTCACTCATACAAAACCAGTGAAATTCAGCAGTTGTAGTTAGCTGAGCTAACTATAACTCGTGGTCCCGCAATGCACTGCTTTTGACCTCACATTTTACATCACTCGTGACATGGTCAGTGACATCACTGATGACATCACTGATGACATCTCACATGACATCACTGATGACATCATCCACAAAATCACTAACGCATCCGCTCACACCCCCATATAACCTTTCATACACTCATTCCCACACAACCATTCACACACCCATTCACAGACCCATATCAGTACTTACACACCCACTCACTGATTCATAGATCTACATACACATCCACTCACTCACCCATACAGCCACTCCTATACCCACTCATTCACTAATATAGCCACTGACATATACACCCATGCATCCATACAGCCACTCAAACCCTGAGTCAATCACACAGCCACTTATTCAACCATACAGTTATACACCCACTTACCTACTCATACAGATACTAACACGTACTCACTCACCTATACAGTCACTGACACAAGCACACATTCACCCATAAAGCCACTCTCACATTCACTCACTCATACAGTCACTCATATACCCCACTCACCTATACTGCCTTTCACATAGCCAGTTACTCACACAAATACCACTGACACATCTGCTCACCCACACAATCATACACATACTCATGCACCTATACAGCCCCTCACACATACACTCATCAATCCAAACAGCCTGTGACTCACCCACTCACTCATCCATACAGGCAGTCACATACCCCCTAATCCACCCACAGAGACAGTCAGACACCCATACAGGTACTCAGATGACCAATCAATCACCCATACAGCCACTCATGGTCCCACTCACATACTCATGCAGCCACTTAGACACCAACTGACAGACTGATACAAACATTCACACAACCAATCACTCACCCATACATTCACTGAGACACCTAATCACTCACTTATACAGTCAGTCATGCACCCACTGAGTCATCCATACAGGAACTCATACACCCACTGATTCACCAATACACCTTGGTTTATGTATTTAATACCCTAAAGACCTTTTAAATACCCTCACAGTCGCTGGATGATGTCATCAGTGGTGTCATCAATGATGTCATTTGAGATGTCATCAGTGATGTCACTGACCATGTCATGAGTGATGTAATATGTGAGGTTATAAGCAGTGCATTACGGGGGCGTGAGTTATAGTTAGCTCACCTAACTATAACTGCTGAATTTCACTGGTTTTGTACGAGTGAAACCTGAGCCTAACTATAACATTCTCTGTAACCTTTATATATTCACTGAAAAACAAAGGTTACAGGGATGTTATAGTTAGAAATAGAATTAAAAAACCTTAGAAATTCACTGAAAAACAAAGGTTACAGGGACATTATAGTTAGGTTCAGATTTCACTCGTACAAAACCAATGAAATTCTGCAGTTATAGTTAGCTGAGCTATTTCTTTCAGTTATATACACTCACAGTTTTTTTAAATATACTTTTTTTTATAGTACAACCTAATTAACATACCTGTAAAATCTCTTTGCTACTGTCCAACTTTTATTGTATATCCGTTAACTTCTATTTTCCAGTTCAAATCTCAAGTCAGAACTATGGCAATCCTCCTCCACTCTCAGTAGAAAAGTACCTTAAATGGCTACCCTTACCAATGTGCTTTTACTCATACTCCTGTACTAAGTAAATCACAAACTTCTTTTCCTCTTTTATTTTTGTTATACCACTTATAAATGGTTGCTATTGTTTAACCCTTTCCGTGTTTCCTGTAAAGAAGTCTATTTTGGTAGGTTTTTCGCAGATCCATGGATCCACTGCGGCGCTCTGCGCGCCCCCGTGTGGAACCGTGGATCCAGACGGAAGCCCTTAAAAGCATTCAACAATCTACTGTTAATGCTTTTTATGTATGTTTTATTTTGTAAGATATTGTCACTTACAAGACATACACTTCCTACTGAGCAATTTTTGAACACTTGTCTGCTTTTCAGTTTCGTGCTGCAGTCTCTTTTGTACCCTTCCCCCCCACACTCTTTTAACTACTTTTTCATAGTAACTATGTTTCCAATAGGCTCTGCCTACCAGTAGGTGAAAAGTTCATAAGACTTTCTCTAAACAGCATGCTAGCTTTACATTAACTGTAGCTGGTTTGGTTGACTGTTAACAATTCCAAGCATATCCCAAACAACATACCTTTTCTTTTAATTTTTCTAAAGCCAATCACAGAGGTAGATACTTTTTTCTTCAAATCACTACATGATTTTAGTTTCCCGCACATCTCCACCATCCAATCAAATATGTTCTTTTATATTTTGCATGCTGTCCTCCATTTTAGCTGCCTTTCATCTTCACAACTGCCTCATTCTGCTGCAGCCTTTTCCTGTGAGCTCCTCCTGCTTATCTCCAAAATGACCAGAGTCTGGATTGTGGGCCATAGTTTTGTGTTTTGGGCCAGAGAGAATGCTAAAAAGAGTTGCATGGACAGTGACCTGGGTTTATCTAATGTAGACATTACTTGGGCTGGCCAGAGAGGGTTCAAGTGGCATCAATTGCTGCCTTTGGTTGAAAGTATTGCAGATTGCAAACATCCAGACCTCATGGTTGTGCAATGTGGTGGCAATGACCTAAGCACAATTACTGGGGTAGTACTGGAACTCCTAATGGAGGATACCTTTGGTAAATTAATGACACTTTTTCCACATACTGCCTTGGTGTTCTACAACAAAAATGGCAGTGGTGAACCCAATTTTGTCAGCAGATAGATAAAATCAGAAAACATGTCAATAAAGCTGTTTCTGCATTTATCCAAGACCACAACATGGGCTCTATATACCATAACAACTTATGATTTGACATGGACGGTATATATCCAAACGACGGAGTCCACTTCACAGACACAGGCAAAAGGGTGTTCCTCAATAACTTAAAAGATTGCATCCTGTTCTATGTGTAGTTATCATCTACATATCATAAACACAAAGGCTCTCTTCAGAGCCAACTCTTTTCCCAAACACTGGTTCTTTTTGTTTTCAAATTATTTTTTCTAATTTCTTACTCAAATCTGCAGATCTGCCGTTGGTCTTCTGCAAATAAGCGGTCTGCTGGCGGTGTTGCAGGTAGATCTGCAATAGATTTGCTCCCAACCAAAGCACACATTCAATACAAAACTACAACACATTTAATACAGTGTGTGAGTGGGTGTGTGAGTGCCTGTATGGATATGTGAGTGGTTCTCTGAATCTCTGAGTGGCTGTATCAGTGACTGCATTGGTGTGTGACTGGCTGTATGGATGTGTGTTGGAAAGTGGGTTGTTAGTAGTGGTAAATGTGCATCTACCACTGGCAATAAGGCCACTAACACAGTCTAGGGCTCAGAATAGGTCTCAATAAATTATTCCCATGCTCAACCCTTGGTAGCTTGGCTGGGAGTAGACAGGCTTAACTTAAGAGACAGCTTTATAAAGCATTTTAAAACACCAATTCAGTAAATAATTAAGACACAACTCACAATGAAAATCCCACATGAATTTTAAAAAAAATGAAACATTTTTATCTTTAAAATGACACCAAAACTAAATGAATCCAATTTAGGGACCTGGAGATATGAATTTTAAAAGATTTAGTACTATATAGCACTTAGAAACTTATAGCGCCACCTTGGCACATCTGGTCGCACTTGACTGGGACAAAGTCAAAGTTTCAGTCCGACCACGATGGAGCCCTGCTCGGATGCCTCTCGCGGTAGGCCTCGGTTGAGATTTTACCTTTGGACATTTCTGGAGCTTTTTCTGCTGGGCTCCCTCGATGCTCTTCACCTGTCCGAGTTTGGTGAGGGTTCGCTGGCTTGCTTTCCAGGGAGCTCCTGGTCAAACTCTGGAAGGCGAACCTCTGAAGCTTTTCAGCTGGATGAACCAGCAGGGCAGGCCAGCTCGCGGTTGAAGGTCATCGGCTTGGCTCTCGCGGTTGAGTCGGTCCCCTTATGGAGCTTTTTCCAAAGTTGCTCCAAACATCTGGAACTTTTTGCTGAAGTTCCTCTGGGTGTACCCAAGTGTCCTAAACAAAATCCAAGGGTCTGGAATCTCCAAGATTGTCCTTGAAAGTTTGGGGCTTCAGTTCCCACAATCAGCTTGGACAAAACCCTTACAAATCTACTGGACGCACTCCAGGCTGAGGATACTTGGTGGTGATGGCCCAGGTGAACTCTGTTAACCTGTAGCTTGCAGGGAGTCCAGTCTTTATTTCTCTTGAAGCAAGGTACAGCCACAGGGCTGTAGTCTCAGATAATGCAACAGGCACAGTCAGTCAGAATGCAGGGCCCGATGGTGCAAATCAAATTTCCAGCTTGGCAAGCCTTCTTCTTCTCTTAGTTTCAATTAGAAGATCTGAGATGCTCTGCACCTCTCACATATTTAGTCAGTGGTCTCTGGGGTCATGGAGGAGAGCACTCCTCTCCAATGAGGTGCAGGGCAACACTCCAGAGCATGACCACTTCCTACAAAGTGTGGCATAATCTTCTCTCAGAAAGCACTATTTCCCCAAAATTCAATATGGGTGAACTTGCATCAGAGGAGCAAGAACTAGTTAAACCAACCTCCAGTATGGCTCATTTTCATAGCTCTCCTCCCCCTACCATTTACAAATTCCTGCCATCTGGCTGGGTCAGAGGGCTGGGGGGTAGATAGACCTGGTATTCTCTGCCGCCCTGTCCCCCTATGAAGCTCCATGGTTTACGACCCCTCCCCCTTGCTTTGACAGTCCTGTGTAGCAGAGCTCTCATCTAAAAGAAAGCCTCTCACTGGATGAGCCACTTATCACTTCATCAAAGCAACCTGGGTAATTTTCTTAAATCTGACCAATCAGGGAAGACCACAGGAAGGTTGAATTTTGGCTTACAGACAAGAAAGCCTTATAACTTCTTTTCTGTATACTTTAGGATAAATTCAACAATGGCATTTTGTTGGATTTATCAATCCCATTCTCCAAAGTACTTGAATGATATTTTTGTGAATTACTAGCGATAGTTATTCATTAATAAACTACTGCCATGTTAACCTATGTGGCTGGGGATCTACAATGGGGAAAATGAAATCTTTTATAAGGATGCTGCTTATAGCTACATGCCCCTCCACCCCTGGGACACCTAGGGGAGACTTTAGGGGTCCTGAATATGAAAAGATAGTGTGGATCCTCACTCCACAGTGCTTCTGACATCAAAGTCGATTTTGGGAAGCACTTTCCTAACATTGGCGAAGTGAAATGTGCAATTTCTCTATCCTCAGGGCATATAAAACCTCTTTTATAAGAGTCTTCCTTATAAGTACATGATCCCCCACCCCTGGGACACCCAGGGGAGGCCCAGGGGGTACCTAATATGCCACAATATTGTAGTTTGTCCCTTTTTAAAGTGCCCTTACCACCAAAGTCAAGTTTGGACACAATTAGAATATAAAAGCAGTGCTGCAACACAGAGCTGCTTTTAAAATGACCTCAGGCATTCAGAAGTTCACACATGCTGGCCTCTAAATTGTCATGTCCTATATTATACTAGGGACTTAGAGGTAGTTTTAATCCCACCCAGCCCTATTATGTACTAGGGACTTATAGGGTGGGTCATGCCTATCATAGGGTTACCCTAACACATAGTGTACCCTAATGTATGTGTGTGTTTTCAACATAGCACTGGGCCTGGGCCTGCCCAGCAGAGCCAAGGGCACTCTCAGAGTCAGAGAAACCAGCGTCCAGGGGTCTGAAATAGGGCAAAAAGTGGGGGGACACTGCAAACAATTCCTGATTTCTAAAACTGTGTGACTGGGTGTATGAGTGTCTGTATGACTGTGTGAGTAGTCATCTGGGTCTCTGAATGGGTGTGTGAGTGCTATATGGGTGTGTGAGTGGTTAAGTGGGTGTGTAACTTGGCATGTGAGTGTGTGATGGGTAGGGGTATGAGAGGGTATGTAAGTGGCTGGCTGACTGGGTCTTTGAGTGGTGTGTGAGTGACTATATGGGTGTGTTTTGCTGTATAGGTGTGTGAGTGTCTGTGTAAATGGCTGTGTGGTATAGTGAGGTGTGTGTTAGTGGCTAAATGGATAGGAACATGGCTGTATGTGTGAGTGTGTGAGTTCCTGTGTGGGTCTGTGAGTGTGTAAGTCGTTCTTTAGGTCTGTGAGTGGATATATCAGTGACTGTATTGGTATGTGAGAGGGTGTGTGAGTGACTATATGGGTGTGTGAGTGGGCTTATGGATGTGTGAGTGGTTGTGTTCGTATTTGAGAGAGTGTATGAGTGGGACTGTGAATGGGTGTATGTATTTTTTTAATTAGGGGTCTGGATCCGCAGATTCACCGCGGATTCACATGGGGGAAGCGCTGAGTGCTGCAGTGGATCTGCGGATACTCCAACGCAAAAAAGAGAGGAGAGGAGTTGGCCTAACGGCGAGGGCGGTCGACCTAGAACCTGGGGAACTGGGTTCTAGTCTCGGCAATGACGCTGAACATCCTGTGATTCTGGGCAAATCACTTAATCTCCCCGTGCCTAACAAAAATGAATGTGTACTCATGTAATGCAACTGGTGCTATGTAAAGTGCTCTCATACCCAATTCGGGTCATGTTCGCGCTATATAAAACTGTAAAAAAAAAAACATTTTCCACAATTTCTACCTCATGAGGGGTCTCTCACAAACCCTTCCAGCAGTCCCAATGGTTCATGATAACTCTATCCTGACCCCATAGATTCTGCTTTTACTTTATTTCTCCCCTGGAGAACTGTGTCCCGATTCACAAAACACAGCCCAACATTTCTCTCAGGTTGCAGCCAGCCAATCATAGTATTGCTGTTGACGCATGAATCCACAATGGCATCTCTAGATATACATAAATCTTTTTTCTTTGATAACTCCAGAATTACTGAGCAGATTTACACTCAATTACAAAAGCACTCTTTCTAGACCAAAATCTAGCTTTCTGGTAAGTTTGCTGCAATTCCGTTCAGCGGATCGGGCAGTTGTCGTGTCTAAGATCCCTATGAGAAATTGCCTGGGAACCCCCCCCGTTTTCTCGGCCTGTGCTTGAGAAATCATCCTAAACTTTCCAGGCAGGCGCTGAAGTGAGTGGCAAACTAGTTTTGAAAATTTCGCAAATGATTCGTCAAATAGCGCCAGAGTTATTAGCAAAACAAAACACTTTTCCTATGGAAACTAGGTTTTAATTCTAAGTACCTATGGCCCGATTCTCAAAGGTAAACTTCTAAGTTTACGACTTTGGGAATTCACAAAGGGCATATACGAGTAGTATCTTTATATCCGTACTCGTGACCTCTATATATATATATATATATATATATATATATATATATATATATATTCAGCTCCAAAGTTGTCCACCAGATGAGCAGCACTCAGACAACAGCAGATAGAACAGCCTTTGATAGGTAGGAACGGTATTCCGCCTGCGGATACTTTAAACAGCCGTTCCGTATAGGACTGCCTGACGCGTTTTGAAGTTCCTCAACTTCTCCTCAGAGGCTTTAACGGAAAGGATGCGTGCATGTACCGGTCCCAGTTCACATTTAAATATTGGACGCCCCCAAATGGGCCACTCCTTTGAGACTGTGCATGATGGGAGCTGTAGTCTCGGCACTTAGTAATCCACAGATGGATGCACACATAATGTTCTGTTGAATTCAAAGTCCTCAATGGACCCCGCAGACGGGTCCGTCCTAGATCCTCTGCTGCTGCCCCACATTTACGATTCAGTCAATACCAAGTCGCGTGGCCCCCTTGATTCGCGGGGTGGTGCTCGCTCCGCGGCAGGACGGCCGCGTATAGATTCAGCTCCAAAGTTGTCCACCAGATGAGCAGCACTCAGACAACAGCAGCAAGACAACAGCCTTTGATAGGTATGAACGGTATTCCGCCTGCGGATACTTTAAACAGCCGTTCCGTATAGGACTGCCTGACGCATTTCGAAGTTCCTCAACTTCTCTTCAGAGGCTTTAATGGAAAGGATGCGTGCGAGCGCAGAGTTTGAAGCCAGACGCTACGTATATAGCGGTTGACTGATAGCAACCTCAATAAATACCTACGGGTGGTGTGGACGCGTACACATCCCCAACAAAGGTGGCTGCCGGTATGCTAAGTGGGGGCAACCACTGGGTACATTACTGAACTTACAGTGTGGCATGGACTGACCCCTAGCCCTGAAGAAATTGCCTAAATTGTTGGAAGGCAATGAAACATGTTGGCTTTCCGTAAGAACTAAGGGAATGCAACAGTATGTCTTGTTTTTAAACTGAGCAAACACACAGCAGTGATTAAAGTTTGAGGGTTGTGCCAGTGATTGTTTAGCTCGTTTTTAATTTACAGAGTTAAAAAAGCTTTTTGCCTCAATAATAAGGGGTCACAATTGGTTGGCACGCTAATGTCCTTTGAAGTGCGTGTTTTACCTTTTCACACTTTTAATTTATTTGGGCACATTTTTTCACATTTAATTCTTTTGGGTGTGAAGGCTGCCAATGATGAAAATCGGAGCACACTGATGAGAACCTATCAGTAGCTCCCATGGGGTGTTTCCGTGAGGCGCCTTCATTACCTGCACACATTTTTGTTTTGTGCAAAAATTTGGAGTGTGAGGGATGTATTTGTCCATCTATGGGGATAGACACTTTTTACAATTTTTTTTTTAAAGGGATTGGAGCACCCATTGTGTACAGCATTTGAATAGCTGGTATCTGATTATTATAGCCAAGGCATGGCTTGGGGTATGCTCACAGTATACGTCCCGGTTAAGAGCAGGTCTGTGTTTTTGAGGAATACCGTTCATACCTATCAAAGGCTGTTGTCTTGCTGCTGTTGTCTGAGTGCTGCTCATCTGGTGGACAACTTTGGAGCTGAATCTATACGCGGCCGTCTTGCTGCGGAGCGAGCACCACCCCGCGAATCAAGGGGGCCACGCGACTTGGTATTGACTGAATCGTAAATGTGGGGCAGCAGCAGAGGATCTAGGACGGACCCGTCTGCGGGGTCCATTGAGGACTTTGAATTCAACAGAACATTATGTGTGCATCCATCTGTGGATTACTAAGTGCCGAGACTACAGCTCCCATGATGCACAGTCTCATAGGAGCGGCCCATTTGGGGGCGTGCAATATTTAAATGTGAACTGAGACCGGTACATGCACGCATCCTTTCCGTTAAAGCCTCTGAGGAGAAGTTGAGGAACTTCGAAACGCGTCAGGCAGTCCTATACCGAACGGCTGTTTAAAGTATCCGCAGGCGGAATACTGTTCATACCTATCAAAGGTTGTTGTCTTGCTGCTGTTGTCTGAGTGCTGCTCATCTGTTGGACAACTTTGGAGCTGAATCTATACGCGGCCGTCCTGCCGCGGAGTGAGCACCACCCCGCGAATCAAGGGGGCCACGCGACTTGGTATTGACTAATACGTAAATGTGGGGCAGCAGCAGAGGATCTAGGACGGACCCGTCTGCAGGGTCCATTGAGGACTTTGAATTCAATAGAACATTATGTGTGCATCCATCTGTGGATTACTAAGTGCCGAGACTACAGCACCCATCATGCACAGTCTCATAGGAGCGGCCCATTTGGGGGCGTGCAATATTTAAATGTGAACTGGGACCGGTACATGCATGATCCTTTCCGTTAAAGCCTCTGAGGAGAAGTTGAGGAACTTCAAAACCCGTCAGGCAGTCCTATACGGAACGGCTGTTTAAAGTATCCACAGGCGGAATACCGTTCATACCTATCAAAGGCTGTTGTCTTGCTGCTGTTGTCTGAGTGCTGCTCATCTGGTGGACAACTTTGGAGCTGAATATATATATATATGTGTGTGTGTGTGTATATATATATATATATATGTGTTTGTATGTGTGTGAATATATATGTATGTGTGTATATATTTATGTATGTGTATATATATATATATATTCACTGACAAAAACAAAGGTTACACGGACGTTAATTTTAGGCTCACATTTCACTCATATAAAACCAGTGAAATTCAGCTATACTTTCCTGAGCTAACCATAACTTACATCCCTACAATCCACTGCTTATGACCTCACATATTACATCACTCATGACATGGTCAGTGACATCACTGATTGCATCTCACATGACATCACTGATGCCAATATCCACAGACCCACTCACATACCCATTCACACCCCTATACAACCTCACATATACCCATTCTCACTGCCACACAACCACTCACAAACCCATTCACAGACTCATACAAGTACTCACACATCCACTCACTGATTCATAGAGCCACTCACACATCCCCTCACTCATGCAGCCACTCACATAATCACTAACTCACCCATGCAGCCAATCATGCACCCACTCACTCAACAATAATGCTGCTCGCATAACCAGCTACAAAGATATACAGACACTAACACACCCACTCATACACTTATACAGCCACTCACTCACCCATAGTTTCTCACACACTCACTCACTTACTCATACAGCCACTCTTATATTCACTCACTCACTGATACTGTCACTCACACATCCACGCACTCATGTATACACCACTTATGCACCTACATACTCACACATACAGCCACCCACATACCCCCTCACTCACCTATACAGCCTCTCACATACCCACTAACGCACCTATACACCACTGACACACCCACTCACTCACCCACACAGGCACATACACAGTCACTCACAAACCCATACAGCCACTCACACAGCCACTCACTCACTCATACAACCACTCATACAGCCAGAGAGCCACTCAAACACCTACTCACACATGGATACACACAGTCACACAGCAACTCACATATTATGTGTTACAAATAGTATTACTCTTTAGTAGTACACAAACTATACTTATTTAAGTTTTGTAGTATCTTAGTATATATCTTTAGTACTCAGAAACTTTTAGAAAACACTCAAACTCACTGGATGATGTCATCAGTGATGCCATTTGAGATGTCATCAGTGATGTCACTGTCCATGTCATGAGTTTTGTAATATGTGGGGTCATACGCAGTGCATTGTGGGAGCATAGGTTATAGTTAGCTCAGGTAACTATAACTGCTGATTTTAACTGACTAGAAACACAGGATCTATTGCTAATTTTGCACAAAGACTAGGTCGCTGGACTCCGGGAATGATTTTAAAGTTATACAATTCAATTTGTTGTTCTGAGGTTTTATATGGAAGCGAGGTTTGGGGATTTGTTAAGGCTAATAATCTGCAAAGTGAGGAGAATAATTATCTCAGGCGTTTATTGAAAGTTCCTCATAGTACTTCGGCATTCAGTGTTCACGAAGAACTGGGGCTCCAATACATCTCTGACTTGGTGGCAGTTAAACCCCTACTCTGTTGGGTGAAGGTGTGGTCAAATACAGAGGCGGGTTTGAGTAGGCTGGTAATCCAGGACTGTCTCTCCTTACATCACGCGCTCAAAATTCCCTGGTTAAAATACGTCAGGGATTCTTTTTTTAATCTAGGGCGTGTAGATCTGTTCACTAAACCTGATAAAATGAGAACCCAGGATAAGGCAGTTACTAAAGACCTGTACTGTAAGTACGCCATGGCGCAACGTGAAGCCAGAGAACTTTCTAAACATACGGTGAGAGAACACATATTAGTCAAATCAACCCAGGGTATAGAACCATACCTAACACTAATAATCAGTGCACATGACAGATTTTTAATTACTCATTTTAGATTAAATCTTATTCATCATTTATTGGCGGTACCTGCAGGTTTTATTATGAATTTAGATGAGAGAGGGCCCTGTGGCTGCGACAATAGGTCTCCACAGGATACCCTACATCTAGTATTACTTTGTCCGTATTACGTCTATCCCAGAAAAATGTTCCTGAAGGGCCTTTTAAGAAGAGTCAGTTTTAGGTAGGCACGCGTAGCCCTGTTTTTAAAATTGTCATCAGATGTTTTTACACTCTTCTGTGTTTCCAATTTTTTAAGAGCTGCTTTAAAGTTAAGAGCCACTAGGGGTGTTTGAAGTCTAGAGGTATTCCTGTCATTCCGTTCCACTACGGGCTGTACTACTGTTATAGCAGATTATCTTACGGCTTATTTTATAACTGTTAACTTGTACTAAATTGGGATTGATTGATATTGACATCAGGTGACATAGGAGGGAGAATGATAGTATATATAACCGGTATTACTTATCTATGTGGTAACCCTTTTCAAAGATTGTTTGTGTGATGTTGGTATTTGTCATAAATAATGTATCTTTTATGGTAATATTTTTTATATGCCGAATAAAGATTATTAATAATAATAATAAAAACTGGTTTTGTATGAATGACATGTGAGCCTAAATATAACGTCCCTGTAACCTTTGATTTTTGCAGTGAATTTCTAAGGTTTTTCTTATTCTATCTCCTAACTATAACGTACCTGTAACCTTTGTTTTTTTCAGTGAATTCCTAAGGTTTTTTAAAAATTTTATTTCCTACTTGTAACCTTTGAAAATGAGTGTGTGAGTGAGTGCAAGAGTGCCTCAGTGGGGGTGTGACTGAGTGCGTGAGTGTCTCAATGGGTATGTGACTGGGTGTATGTGTGTCTGACTAGGTCTGGGACTACCTGCATATGTGTCTCACTGGGTGTGTGAGTGGGTGCATCACTGTCTGAGTGAGTCTTTGACTGTTTATTGAGTAGATGTCTAAGTTGGTGCATGAGTGTCTGAGTGGGTCAGTGACTGGGTACACAAGTTTCTGAGTGGATTTGACACTTGAGAAAGGTCTATAACATGCCAAGTGAAGCTTGCAGTCACAGAGCACAGACAGGGTCTGCAATAGTAGCCATCACCCATGTTTAAAGGACTATATTGTATATGATTGAGAAGATTGTGTCAGTACTTGCCTACATATCTGAGACAGTGTAGGAGTACACCTCTAACATTGCCATGAGATGTTTAAGTAAATGTGCTGGTATGTAACTGCCTGCTATAATGCCTCTATGGCTGCACAAATACATCAGTGCCTGTCTTAGGCAGTAGAGAGCTATGTAGGTGTCACTGCAACTACCTTTGAGTCTGCTGCCTGCATAAATAGTTTCTGATGAGTGACTGGATTTATAAGTGCTTCTGTAGCTGTCTCTGTAACTGAAAGAGAGGCTCTTTGGTTTTGTGAACATCTATGTCAATTGTTTTAGGGATGGCATACTTTATATAGTACTAGCATAGATGCCTGCAAATGCACACATAACTTATTCAGCTCATAAGGACATCTGTCAATGTCTTAAGCACAAAACAGCATCCTTTATGGCATACCTACAGCATATCTTAGAAGTGTGTTGTATGCACTAAAATGTGGGTTCGACATTTCAGAAAGACCTATGCCATGCCAACTGAAGCTGCGGTGAGAGTGCACAGACAGGGTCTGCATTAGTAGCCATCACCCATGTATGAAGGACTATTTCTGTATGTGGTTGACAAGGTTGTGTCAGTACATGCCTACATATCGGAGAGAGTGTAGCAATACATCTCTATCAGTGCCATGAGATGTTTAAGTAAATGTTTTGGTATGTAACTGCCTGCTATAATACCTATATGGCTGTCTAAATATGCAAGTAAGTGGCTGCACAAATGCTTCAGTACCTTTATTAGGCAGAGGACACCTATGTAGGTGTCCCTGCAACTACCTTTGAGTCTGATGCAAGCATAAATAGTTTCTCGTGAGTGACTGAATGTATAAGTGCTTCTGTAGCTGTCTCTGTAACTGAAAGACAGGCTTGATGCTTTTGTGAACATATATGTCAATTGTTTTAGGGATGGCATACTCTATGTATACTTAGCATAGAGGCCTGCAAGTGCACAAGTAACTTATTCAACTCAAAAGGGAATCTGACAATCTTTAAGCACAAAACATCATCCTTTAATGCAAACTTACAGCATATCTTAGAAGTGTATTATGTGCACTAAAACGTGGGTTTGATACTTCAGAAAGACCTATAAAATGCCAAGCGAAGCTTGGAGTAAGAATACACAGACAGAGTGTGCACTAATAGCATTACCCATGATTCACAAACAATTTTCTGCATGGTTACATAAAAATGCTGGTATGTGACTGTGTGTCTTAGTAGCTCTATGGCTGTCTAAATGTGTATGTAAGTGGCTGCACAAATACTTCAGTGCCTCTGTAAGGGAATAGAGAACTATGAATGTGTGCCTACAACTACCTTTGAGTCTGCTGCAGGCATAAGTAGTTTCTTGTAAGTGACTGAATGTATATGTGCTTCGGTAGCTGTCTGATTAGGTTGCAGAGAGGGTCTATGCTTTTGGTAACATGTATATCAGTTGCTTTAGGGGTACATACTCTATGTAGTACTTCGCATAGGGGCCTACAAGTGCTCAAGTAACTTATTCAACCCAAAAGGACATCTGTCAATCTCTTAAGTACAAAACAACATCCTTTTATGGCATACGCACAGGTTATCTTAGAAGTGTGTTATGTGCACTAAAACATGGGTTTGACACTTCAGAAACACTGATAACATGCCAAGTGAAGCTTGCAGTGACCGTACTCAGCATCACACGAGTGGCGGTGTCCTGTGCGTGGAATTCCAATTTGGAGTTTTTGATAACGGGACATATCAGGATCCCTGGATATTTAGAGAAGTTTGAGGGCGCCGCTAAGACTGAAACCCTTTGTGGGTTGGAAATATCACCACGAATCGAAAGTTTTACAAAGAGAAGACATAGCCTTGAAAAAGTCGCGGGATAACCTCCCTGTATGCGACGAAACACGTATCGGCTGTTGGAGGATGGTTGAAGATCTACGCAATAAAAGAACTAAGAAGAGAAAAAAGAATCTTGATTATTTCATATGAACTGTGCTGATTTAGTGCACTGTAAATTGTAGAGTTTCACTTGAACTCAACGTGTGCTGGGGAGTATCATTGTGTTCTGTTGGCCCAGGCCTGATTTTGGGGTGGTTGGTGGTTCTCCTCACGCTGCAGCACCGTCATTTGAACAAGTCACATCTTAATATTTTGCTGTGCTATTCTCCTTAGTGGCGCCTTTTTACCTACACAGAATACCACTGTTTGGATTTTATCACCCATTTTGAAGTACTATTTCTCTGCATGGTTGAGAAGATTGTGTCAGTAGTTGCCTGTGTATCTAAGAGAGTGTAGAAGAACACCTCTATCAGTGCCATGAGATGTTTATGTAAAAGTGCTGGTACATAACTGCCTGCTATAATACCCATATGGCTGTCTAAATGTGCATGTAAGTAGCTGTGTTGTATATTTCCTAGGGTGTCCATAAACGGGCTTTCCAGACTCATGTCCTTATATAGGCACAATTCGCCTTGCCCTTATATAGGCATAGAAATCCCAGACCTTATTTAGGCATAAATCATGCACTCCAAATACAGGCATGGATTCCGACATCCGTCCACCCTAGCCTCACAACGAGTTCATGAAAAAACAGACCCTTAGGCTGCTGGAGTTTCCCTTGCCCAGGACTATTGATTTCTTCAAGGACTCATACATTATGCATGAACCATTATTCCTTAGGGGTTCATTCATGACGTCTTTCGCTGCCCAACTCACGTCAATGCTAACATTTTCAGGTATAAATATACCTTCCCAAACCCCTGTAAATCAGAGGAGACCTCGACTTCAGAGGAGCCCGATTCCCGGCCGGACGCACTGAGAAGACGCTGTCATTCCTGCACGCAGAGAGTCCAGCTTCCAGTGATCTAACTTCCCTTGCGGGGTGTTGGAGTTCGAGTCTGGGAAAGAGATTCCTACCTCTCTCATTCTTCAGGTATGGAGCAGACTAGAACCTAGAGGGACTCTTGGCATACTGGACTCTTGGCATACTAAGCTTAACATACTCTTAGTATACTCTAGTCAGGACTACATCACCTACTTCTACTTCTCCCTACACCTAGGATAGGTTAGGAACACTGGGGTAGAACTAGGCTAGAAACGCATCGTATGAGTACTCGCATTTTTAGGCTGTGTCATTTTATGTAAATGCATATATGCTGAAAAGATAATGCTAACGCAGTATTATTTATTTCTACTGCTCACTCTGTACATTATTTATCTCGCATACTGTCTTGTGATCGTAACAGCACATTTAACTTACAACAGAAACAAGACTGTTCAATAAATCCTTTATTAAAATGCCCGTCTGTTATTTCTGTGTAACTTTGAGAGTAACTAAGCCTGCACGACTGAGCTGAGTGAAATAGTTATCTATTGTTTCTACGACTCTGGGACACGTCCTGATTCTGTAAGGGAAACACAGTGGTCATGTTTTGCGGCTGCCAGAAACTACTCCCTTCTTGTCGTCAAGAAGTTTCTAGTGGCCTCTGAGCTAGCTGGCACAAGTAATTAAGTTTAATATGCTCGATAGGGACATACCGACCTTAGTCCTATGTCAAACCTATAGGATATATTATTCCAATGCGCAGAGCCTATTAGGGAAATAGGAGCTAGACTACAGCTGCAGAAATACTTCAGTGCCTGTGATAGGCAATACAGAGCTATGTAGGTGTGACTGCAACTACCTTTGAGTCTGTCACATATATTAATAGTTTCTGGTGAGTGACTGAATCTATATGTGCTTCTGTAGCTGTCTCAATAGCTGAAACAGAGGTTTTATATTTTTCTGAACATGTATGTCAGTTGCTTTAGGGATGGCATACTCAATGTAGTACTTGGCATAGGGGCATGCAAGTGCACACATAACTTAGTGAACTGAAAAGAATGTCTCTCATCTTTTAAGCACAAACCAGCATGCTTTATAGCACACCAACAGCATCTCTCACATGTGACTTTTGCATACTGAAACTTGGATTTAAGACTTGACAAACAGCTTTTACATGGCAAATCAAGCTACAAATGAAAGTGCACACACAGGACCTGTACTACCAGGCATCATCCATTTTTGAAAGAGTATTTTTCTACATTAATGAAAAGGTTGTGTCAGTACTTGCCAACATATCTGAGAAATTTTAGGAGTACACCTGTAGCAGTGCCATGGGACATTCAAGTAAATGTGCCGGTATGTGACTGTCTATCTTAGTATCTCTATGACTCCAAAAATATCTATGTAAGTAGTTATAAACAAACACCTCAGTGCCTGTGTTACGGAAAAGAGAGCAATATAGATGTGACTACAAGTATGTTTGAATCTGCTGCATGCACACGTAGTTTCTGGGTAAGTGACTGAATGTATATGTGCTTCTGTAGCTGTCTGACAAAGCAGTGTAACAGAACTACAACACCCAGAATTCAAAGAAAAACACTCTTTGAGAACAGCACATCATATATACACATGTAAATATTTCCAAATCTTGCTAACTAAAATTTTAACTCTTAATATACATATTTTTTACTACCAATCACACCATGTAGTAAGCAAAGCAGCATATGTACAACATACTAGTTCAAAGCAACAGATTGTGAACCAACTTCTCACACACCTAGTCTGCAGATCAGACCAACTGTCACATTCTCATGCACGCATAAAGCATCTTACTCACCTGTTTTTAGGAAGAAGAAAAACTTTATTGTTCGATTAATTAAAACCTTTACAATAGAAAAACACTCTGATAATAAAATGTTATAAAAAAAGATTTGGTGATACAAAAGTTAAAATGTTTGACGGTGCATATTTACATAAAGCCAAGAGGGTACCGGATTTGATTTTTCATAATTTTCCTGACGGCATATGCGTTTTCTGTAAAAAATATGTGCCATGAGGGGCAGAATAACTTTGTTGCTAAAAGGAGCCATACCGTTAAAACACAGTAAAAGAAACGGACAAGGCACAAGTCAAGAAAAGTCCAACTGTCCGATCCTCTCAATTTAAGGCTCTATCTAAAAGGAGGATGGTTCCTACATGGAGAAGGAAAGGGACTCTGGTGTCTCGGCGAAACTCGGGGCCATGGAGTGAAGTGAGCAGCCAGTAAACCTCACAGAGCCGCTAACAGGTTGGCCCAGAGAAAAGGTGGCGACTGACTGCATTTATGAGTAGGAAGCGACCCAGTGCAATAAGATGGAGATTTGGTTACTGGCACTCCCACTGCATTAACCTTTTTGCCGCTCTTGTGACGAACTTGGTGAACTGGATATTGAGCATCGGGTTCTCTGGATTCATGGCTGCTAAGATGGCTTGGCAGCAGGAGCGCACATCGAGTTTATTCCATTCGCCCCATAGCAGCATCCTTTGATCGTTGAGTAAGGCAGGGCAAACACACGCCACGTCCTCAATCGACTCTGAAGTACACCCACACCCCCTGCACATTGTATTGTAGTTTGAGCGGTGCCAATCTGGTAGATGGTGCAAGAAAGGCCATTCACCCATCCTGAGGGCCAAAAATATTTTTATCCATGCTACTGCATAGGTGCGCACTAGATATGGTGCTGCAGTCCCTGGCTTAAACCCCTATAAAACCGTCCAGGCGTGTTTGCGTTTTACCACTTATGTCCTATCAGAGTGAAAAGACCAGGACCGGACTCTTTTGTTAATGTACGTTTTGAGGTCCTGCTGCGATTGGTTAATTCCCCAGATTTCAGTAGCGTCCAGCATTTGCAATGAGTGTTCTAGATGGCAGCGGTGTTTTCAACCCACTAGGCTGGTTGATATTTCTTGCCACAGCATAGCCTCCAGGCTTCTTTCGCTTGAAGTGTGCAGTTTGTTGCACAGCTTGATAAAAGCGCCGACCCCAACCCCTCGATGGTCTAGATGGCCGAACTCAAGTCTTATCTGAGCTGGGGATGAGGATTTCGGTAGACTCCATATTCGCTTGAAGATTCTTGTTATTATCTTGATCACCAAACAGGAGTGTTTCCCAAGCATAATCTCCTGGCCATAAGATAAATAATTGGAGGTTTTGGCTTTCATGACGGTTCAAAGAGGGGACAGACTTGGGCCAGATAACTGCCTTGCAAGCTTCGTTAGTGCTACCTCGATTGACAGAGCCTTTGTCCGACCACTTCCTTCTGTTTGGAGAAAGTTTCCTTTGAGTCCATATAGACCTCCATATATTTGTAAGAGGTGGTGCTTTCAATGCTTTTGCGGTTGAATTGCCACCCTCCACTTAGCATCTTCCTTTTCCCAAAGGTAATTGTCTTTGTCTTTGATAGATTTAATTCCACCTCGTTGCAGGTTGTGTAGGAGAGCAGCTGGTCGAGAAGCCTCTGCAAGCCGACCCTTGTGTGGCTAAGCAAGACGAGATCGTCTGCTTATAGCAGATTGCTTACGCGAGTACCACAAAGTTTTCGAGGGTGGGAATTAACATCATCAAGTAGCTGTGGTAAATCTGAGATGAAAAGGTTAAAAAGAAGGGGTGCCAACATGCACCCTTGTTTTACGCCACAGGATGTTTGTATTTTCCTTGAGATGTGGGATCTGTCTCCCAATTTTTACGGATCCAGATGTTGGAGTGAAGCTGGATTATGGCCTTTAGGAGGGCAGAGGGGATCCCCCATTTCTGCAGTTTAAGCCATAGAAGACCCCTGGACACATGGTCGAAGGCCGCCTTGAAGTGAACAAAGCAACAATGGAGTGGCATTCTTGAGGCCCATGCTTTCTCTGTCAGCACTGATAGTGCAAGCTGGTTTGTTGTGGTTTCCTATTTTGCCACAAAGCCAGTCTGGTTAAAAGATAAGAGGTGATTGTCGGTGGCCCAGGGCGACAGCTCCTCGAGCAACAGGCTAGTGCAGTATTTGGATTTAACGTACAAAAGGGCTATCATCCTGTAGTTTTCTAAGGTCAGCTCTCCTGCCCCCTTTAAAGATGGATGGATGATGGCTCCATACCAGGACTCTGGAATATGCTGACTAGACCAACAATAGGAGAATAGGGGTGCCAGATGTTTGGCCTACAACTCGATGTCCACCTTGTACAGGGCCTGAGGAAGGCCATTTGGCCCGGGGGCTCCGTCTGACCGGCCGTTGCTTATAATTCGTGCCGTTCGAATTATCAGTGCTTCAGGTGTCTTTGATGCATGAGACAGAAGCTCATCTTGGTGGTACGGGGTTTCAGTAAGTTTGCGACTTGTATCTGGGCGGCCGTGTCTGTTAGTTGCTCTGGCGTTCCGGGGCGTGTTGTGCCCAAGGGGAGCTGTGAATAGTTCGGGATGGTCGAGAAGGCAGTTGGTATAGGTTTGGCAGATCGACCCTCTTCTTTTTTGGTCACTTTGAAATGATCTGTTAAAAATTATACCCATTCGTTTTCACGTATATTGGCACTACTTTGCCCTCTAGGGCCTTGTGTCCTCCTATTTACAAGAGACCAGAATACCTTTGGATTAGGGTTTTTACTTGCGTGGATTAATTTGAACCAAAACTGGTCAGAGCTTTTTTGTTTATCTCGGATTATTTTTTGCCTGAATGCTTTTTGAGCCTGCTTGTAGTTGGTAAATAGCTGTGCGTCCCCCAGGCGCTTCCGGGCGTGTCGGTTAGCTGAGTTACTTAAGGTTTTTAGTTTTTTGGTCTCTGCAGAAGTGAATAATAGGTTCCCGGTTGAGATTTTTTGTGAGATGGACAGGAATTTATTGAGTAATTGACTTGAAAAGCCCTCCCATGCGGCAGCAGGCACAATATCGACAGAGCTCCTTGCACCTACTATACCTCTGCACTTTATCATTATACTCTGTATGAAAGAGTCCAACCATTTTAACCTTTTGAGGTTCTCTGTATAGATTCCGCTTGTTGTAGAACTTGTTTTCACGTGCCAGGCGATACTGGAAGACAGAATAATTACTTGGGGGCGATGGTCGCTCTCTACTCGTGCCACAGTAGTGTAATTTTCTATCAAAGAAAACATTTTGTTGTTACATAAAGTGTAAACTAAAAATGATTGAGGGTGCCCATTTGTTCTTGTCCAGTTTGGGGGTGTATCCAAGGAAAAACGGCCATTCAGTGTTCACTTATTAGGTTGCACATGATCCGGACCAGGTGTTCCAATTTAGCCTTTTTCTCCCTGGCATTTGGTGAGATATATACATTAATCAGGAGCATGTGTTTGATGGAATTGAAGCTCCTGATCCTGATGATCCAGTCTTCTTCAAATTCAAGCTGGTTGATGTTTATGTTTAGCTTGCCGGCAACATATATTGAAAGACCACCCCATGGGTCTACCATGCTTGTGCAGTCTTAAGGCAGGAGACCGGAATTCAAAATAACCTTCTATTGGGATACTTGCCTCCGACCATGTTTCCTGGAGGGGTATGAACTCATAGTTTTTTAAAAACGTTATTGTGTCAGGAGTTCGGGATTTCGCAGTAAAGCTGTTAATGTTCCAGAAACATACTGTGAGGCCAATATGGGTGCTATTTCAATCGTGGGTAGCCCCAGACAGTGCAGCTGACAGCCAGGCCCAGTCGTCCGTCATCATGGCTAAATTATCTGTTGCTAGTTGATCGTTTCCTTCGTGGGCTCGACTTTGGGCCGATTTTAGTATTGAGAAGGGTGGATTACCAGGGTTTCGGGGGAGAGCCGGGGATTTTACGAGTACCGACGGGTACCGTGTTCCAATTGGGAGGGATATTTTAATACCCCAACTATAAAATTGATCGGCCTTTGATAGTACCTGCTCCTTTATTGCCTCTGATACTAATGTGATTAGTGTCCTTTCGGTTATTTGATTGCCTTTACTGGGTATAAATTCAATTGATGTTTTGTCATTGGATTCCAGGTTACGCAATTCCGGAATTAATTTAAACAGTTTGAGGATATTCCCTCTATTTAGGATGTCGTGCAGACCTTGGGAGATGTACTCTGGAGTGAATAACAATTTAGAGGAGAGGCTTGTTGTAGCCGGGACCCGTCCTGGGGCGGTGAGAGTGCTCTTGGCCTTTTTCTGTGTTTGGTCAGTTCTACGTTGGACGGTGAGTTGCCGTTGCTGGGATCCTTCTGGTTCACCATGAAGATGAGGGACCGCCTTATTAAGGACAGTTTTACACATGTTTGCTGTATCTGGGTTCTTTATGAGTGTCATACAAAGTCTTTCCTTGGCTCTTGGATTTAATTATTCGCTGGGTTGTTCTGTAACAGCCGTTCTCTGTTTTAACTTAGTTTTGCTTATTGAAGTCTGGGAAAGTGTTGGAACTTCAAATCCTATTGCTAGGGGGTTCAAAGCAAAAACTGGCTTGGGGTCTATTTCTTGCTTGGCTGAGGGCTGAAGTTGTGGTTTTTGTAATGTGGCTTCCTGTCTGCGCCCGTAAGATTGCCTGGGCTCGTTGTGGGGACATGCTTCGGGTGACACGTTGCTTGTCTGCACGACTGCTGGTTTTGGAGATAGTTGTTGTAGCAGAGACAGACTGCTGTTGGTGCTAGCTGCACTTATCGAGCCAGATTGTTGATTGCTTTTATGTCTTAAAAAGTAATTGCTGATTGTGTTTTGAGTCTGGGCACTTCGCCTATTACACTTTTTTTGGAATTTTTTTCTTCCCTTTTGTCCAGCTGTTGTGTTTGTGGTGGATAATTCATTGTACCATTGTCTGGGCTAATACACGCTAAATCCCCATTGCCCAATGAGAGTGTTGTCTTTGACATGGTCTGCAGATCTATCCTTGGTACCATTGGGTCCCTATTATCTAGTTTATCTTGATGATTAGATCTACACTTCGAAATGGCAGTTTGATTATCGGGCAATGGGTCGGTCTCTGGGGTGACTGTTTGCAGGGCAGGTGTGGTCACACCAGAGTTCATGTTGCCTGTGTAGATTCCTTGTTTCATTTTGTGATCTTTGGAGACTATCGGTGCAGCTGAGGCTGTTGGATGGGAATACTGTTGCTGGTGTCAGTCCTGACTGGATGCTGGTGATTTCCTAATTTCTGTTAGAACTGTAGTAAGAAACTGAGGAAGAGAGGACAGACTGTCAATTATTGGTGAACAGCAACATACTGCTTGTACTAGTTTGGCGTTGGATTGTGGCTTTTGTAATCAGTTTTTTAAGAGCTCCCAGTTTGTGGTCAATCCCTGCAGTGTACATAGCAAGTGTGTTTAGAAGGTCGACTTGAGGGTCAAGTTTGTCCAAGTGATAGTTTAGCGCACTTACTGTGGATTGGAGAGTTTGCAAAAGTTGAGGCCAAAGTGCGTTAAGTTCTGTCGCAGTCAGGTCTCAGCCTTCATGTGGATCCGGGATCCTATTAAGGTCAGCCTGAAAGAAGGATAGCTCCAGTGGGGAGTGGTCATTATTCTCGCCACACATTGTTTCGGGGTGGTCGTGAATAACAGGATCTGAAGGAGTTATTGGGAACAGTAATTTGATGTAACCTGGTGAAGACCTGATTTATTGTGCTGCTTGGGTGCTAGAGATATTCTTACTCCCAGCTAATTCAGTGGTATTAGTTTGAGTGTTGAATAAATGACACGGAGATGAGTTGGAGTTGGAGTGAGACTCTTGATATGGGGATTGAGGAGGAACCTTGTATGTTATGGGTTTGTAGAGTTAGTGACTCGTTTTCATCACTTGTCTGAGGGGTGGGCTTGAGTTAAGGGTTTTTGGTGTGGAATGTTCTTCCGTTTCTGGGAGACCATCTAAGAGTAGGCAGGGGCCCTGCACGCTGGGTCTCTCGTGGACCTTGACCTGTTCTCTTATTTGCGCCGGTTCTACTTTTGGGCATGGTCGGATGGGGTGAGTAAGCGGTATGGTCACTTCACTGTGGTCGTTTGGTGCCGGCGGGTTTGTGCCGTTTTCTTTAAAGTAGTCTCTCAGGGTCCTCTTTTGAGCAGCGACTGCTGTTGTGCCATGACTCTTGTCTTGAGTATTTTGTTCATCCAATGATGTTAGGGTTTCCACTGCTGTTTCCACAACTGTTGTACAGCCAAGGGTACGAGGGGTCCTGTCCTGGTCTGAAAGCTGGGGTGGAGATACTGAGTGCCCGGGCGGCGAGGTGTGTTGCACTGTGGTAGAGGGCATTAAAACCTCCCTCGAATCCGTAGGGTCTGTGTTGGATTCTGTACTGGATTTATTGCAGTGTTTTACTGATTCTTTCCTTACTCTTCTTGACCTCATCATGCAGTAGTTCTGGCTGTAAATGAGGCTGGTTGCGCCTACGTTTCCCGCTTGCTCTCACTCTTGCTCTTGCTTGAAGCTTTCTGGTGCTGATAATAAGGCCCTTTCTAGTTGTCGTCATAGGGCCAACCCCTTTTGATAAAAGAAAGAAAGACAACAGAGAGCGGGCGCTGCGCAGACCCGGGCACCCTTGATGCTATCCTTAGTGCTGCCCTTGATACAGCCTTTGCCTTCCTGGTAGGGTAGCTCTTAATGAAAAAAAAAGTCTTCAACTGAGTAGACTGTGGGAGCTATGGAGGTGACTGACTGGTGACTGATTGGGACTGGGGTGAGTCTTAAGTGATTAAGGATCTCCTTGGTTGAGTTGGAGTCGTTTTACCCTGGTGCGGAACAATGGTGTAAATTGTGTCCGGGGGCCTGTCACTCTCTTAACTATAGAGGACCCAACTAAAAATGGAGCCTGCCTGCTTCTGCTGTCCTCTGGCCCTCCGGTGCTCCTCCAATAGTCCTCAATGATTCCCAGGCATTTTAGGGGGGCAGGTATAGATTGTAGACGAATAAGCAACCCCTTTAACTCCTTGGCTCTTAACTCTTAACTCTTTAGTCCCTCACTGCTCCTCTGGCCTCACCGTGCAGTGGGAAGGGGGGTTGGCTGGGCTGACAGCAGGGACTGGTGTGGGTGAAAGAATACGGTCCCTCCGATTGCCAACAGCCGGGCGGAGCAGGGTTGGGGTAAGTTCAGCAAGGTGGGGACTAGGATGAGTTTGCTCCTTAGGGACCTTGGTTTTTGGTGAAGCCTCAGTCTGCCACATGGTGCCCCAGGATGGTGCTGCCAATAGGTGCGGGGAGATAGTTGGCTAGCTGGGGAAGAAGCGGGGATGGCATGAAGAGTGAACCTAGCCTCCTGGCTCCTATGGGGGTTTTAATGATGTGACTCTCGGGGGAGGCCCAGCTGCCCCCAGTCATTGATCGCTCCTCTCCTCCACAGCACCACTGTACCCCACCTCCAAGCTCAGCGCAACGATGCCTCAATGTGCTCGGTGTGCTTCTCTGCTCCTCTATTCCCCTCTGCTTTTAGGGCTCCTGTTCTGATGGCGCTGAGACTGGAGCTCAAGGGGGTCTGGTTGGGCAGCTGATGCCGTCTGGTGCTACCTACTGGTGGCCAGGTATGCCCGCCTAATGTGCCATGGATTTTCGGGCCCTTTGCGAGTGGGGGCTTTCCAGGTGACCGCAGGCCGCACTCGGTCTAACCGAGCCGCCTCCGCGGGCACCTGGGGCCCACTCTCCACGCTCACGCACATGCTCGCTGTCAGCAGTCAGCAAGCCGTGATAGGGCCGGGGAGCTACGGGCTCCAAGGATACACCTGACTATGCTGGTGGCTGATGGCTGGGCTGGGCTCCAAATTCCTGGCCCCCGGGCACCCGAGCTCTGGGCTGGAGGATACGCCTGACTCAACTCGGCTGCAGTTGTGCTGGCGTCTGTGCTGGCGTCAGGTGTGAGCGTCAGACGTGAGCAGTCGATCCCCGATTCACAACATAGAAGAACATTAAATATACAAAGCCACTCGTAAAACTACTCATACATTACATCATATAGTTCCAATATTTTCTCAAAAATATTTGATACGATGTTATAACTTTCTCACATACACATACCTTTTCAATCATGTTTTTCTCAAAATTAAATCTGATTCACATGCCTGCCTGAAAATTGAGTTTGTTGATCAAATATTGTTTTCTGGTCTTATAAGATAGCTACAACACTGTCAGGAAATGTAAAAACTAATCATGAGAATGGCACATCAATTTCTCACAAAGCAACCATTAATGGCAACATTTTCAACTTTGCACCCTCTGATAGTGTGGAAGACAGCAAATAAAAATCTATATTTCATTTTTTATTTTGTCACTCCATTCCTGAATGGTTAATACGTGTTAACCCTTTCATGCACTTTAATAAAAAAAGCCCAATATGTGTGGGTGTTTAGCAGACTTCTGACTTTGGGCTATACTTAGGATACATTAGGGTGATATTTGTGATACATTTGGGTTCTTTTTTCTCTGGTGGCCATCTTGGGAGACTTATTTGTTTTTGAAGCTCGCTAATCTCCTCGTTTACTGCAGTATCCTCAGTAGAAAATGCATTTAGTTTTCCACTTCGATTCCCATCAAGATGGCGGTCAGATGTGGCACACTTTTGGCATAAATTCAGAATGTTAACACTCTAGTTGCTCTTCAGAACACTGTAGTAAACGTATGATCACCAGGGAGTTAACTGGCAGTCTGCTGCTGGTGTTGAAAGTGCATGTTTCAGTCTACATGTCAAAATGTTGCAAAGAAAGAGAAGAGGAAAATATTTGAGATCTCACTTAAAACATGCCCTAATTTCTCTCTCTACCACACTAACCATAATTTCTATGACAAAATGAAACCCTTCATTTTGTTCATTTCTAAATTAAATGTTTTAAGTTATACCCATTCGATTCAATGAAGATGGCTTCAGGTGTGCCATACGTTTGTCATAAGTAAGACTGTAAGCACTCTAGTTGTTCTTTAGAACACTCTGGAAGGCTGCAGGAGAACACACAGGAATCAACTGACAGCTAGCTCCTGTTGCAGTACAACAGTGAGATATTTGAGATCTCACTTAAAACATGTCTTAATTTTTTTTCTACAGCACTAACCATAATTTCTGTGACAAAATGAACCCCCTCATTGGGTTTCTTTCTAAATTAAATGTTTTAAGTTTTACGAGTTTGATTCAATCAAGATGGCTTCAGTAGTGCCATACTTTTATCATAAGTATAACTGTTAGCTCTCTTGTTGTTCTTTAGAACACTCTGGGAGGCTGCAGTAGAACACACAGGAATCAACTGACAGGCTGCTCCTGTTGTAAGCATGTGTTGCTCCTGTTGTAAGTACAGGTACTGAGAATGTCAGACTTCATTCTCATATGGCTGAGAAACATAGTGTGAATTTATAGAAAATATGGTCTCATTTTAGCTTCGGGCGCACCTTTTATAACCTCTATGGGAAAATCAAACATGATTGGTGTATTCCCAGCAGAAGGCTTTTTCACAGGGTAAAATCATCTTAGAACACACCACAAGTCCTAAAATTAGTATGGTACCATCAACAAATGATTTCTACTTTTTGTGCCCTTCAAAACCTGTCATTCATTACAATGCATTTCAATGAGGTGCTATCATGTATATTGGTCCCAAGATGGCTGCCAGCACTTTCTAGTTGAAGTGCTGACATCCAATCAGATCTCACCATGAGATCTGTGCTTAGGCTTCACCCAGATATCCTTACTTGCTTTCCCTTCAATTTCTCAACAACTACTGAACAGTTTTACACCAAATAACTGTAAGTGTGATCTGTGAACCAAAAGCTACCTTCTTGCCAAATTTGGTGCAATTCCATCCAGCGGTTCAGCTGTAGTAGTGTTCAAAGCTCCTATGGGAATTACCATGGGACATCGTATTTTTTTCGACAATTCTATTTCACAGACCTCGCTTGATGGATCACCCTGGAACTTTCCTACCTACAACAATATTCACTATGACACCTCTTTTGGAAACTTTCGTGAAGAGTCATCAAACGATGCCAGAGACATAGGCAAGTCAAAAATGCCTTTTCTATTGAAACATGGTCCTAACTATAACTAATATATATATATATATATGTATATATATATATATATATATATATATATATATATATATATATATATATATATATATATATATCCCAGTAGCGGTCGACACTGGGTAGTTATAATTAGAATTGTGTTCCATAGGAAATTTGTTTTTTGTGTTGCAAATAACTTTGGCGCCGTTTGACGAATCTCCATGAAGCTTTCCAAAAAGTGCTCTCTTGTCCCTACTTTGTGCATGGAGAGTTTTGGAGTGATCCGTCTATCAGGGGGCCAAGAAAAAAGGGGGGTCCCAGAACACAAAATCTTTATCCATATTCCATGGATTTCCTTAGGTAGCACTACCGAAAAAACTGCTGAACATAATTGCACCAAATTTGGCAAGAAGCTAGATCTTGGGTCCCAGATTGTGCTTTTTTTTTATTTGGTGTAAATCCATTCACTAGAATTTGCGAAATTAAGGTTAAAAAATATTTGTTTATCTGGACCTTTGGGTCTGTGAGACTCTCGTGTGCGTCCCTCAAACAAAATGTTTTAAAAATAGAGCCTTCTGATTGGCTCAGGAGTTAGTGCTCTAATTGGCTGCAATAAAATTAGAAAAATGTTGCTAGCAGCCATGACAGGACTTGGGGATCAGTCCCCTATCCTGAAGTTTTAAAATAACAATATTAT
Source organism: Calotriton arnoldi (assembly GCA_963921515.1). NCBI lineage: Eukaryota > Metazoa > Chordata > Amphibia > Caudata > Salamandridae > Calotriton > Calotriton arnoldi. The sequence continues at coordinate 1,313,047 of CAWUFW010003186.1, read as the reverse complement.
AAAATGTCAGGATAGGATAACCAGCCCCCTAGGCCCTGGGGGGAGTCCTGCAGGATCACAGCAAAAACAAACAAGCATTGGCATAGCCAATAGGTCTCGCCTTTGGGACTTTATAAGTGTTTAGCCATGCAACAGTTGATGTTGCACCAGTGATATTGTGCTGCATAATTAAATACTTATAAGGTCCCAAAGGCGAGACCTATTGGCTATGCCAATGTTTGTTTAACTTTAAGATGCCTAATTGTACAAGAGCACAAAGACAGATGATGGCGCTTAGTAAGGGTGAGCTGTAAAGCATAGTTTAAGACAGATGATCACACTTAGTAAAGGTGAGCTGTAAAGCATGGTTTAAGACAGATGATAGCGCTTAGTAAGGGTGAGCTGTAAAGCATGGTTTAAGACAGATGATGGCGCTTAGTAAAGGTGAGCTGCAAAGACAAACAGTAAAATACCAGTCGGGCGGCACACTATGCTAAGCACAGATTTTAAGTTTACGTGTTTTAAGCCACGCCCTTAATTTCATCGGCCACGTCCCTCTGAGAGACCCCCCCATTTTTTTTTATCTCACTTAAAGCCCTGGTACATGTACTACTGTTTATCCAATTCTATACTCAGAGCTAAAAGTTTAAGAATATGGAGAACAAAGACAGGACTGGACGATGAGCTGGGAAGCTTGGGAGCAGGACGGTCTTCTACTAGAATACATAAATGTACATGGCATACCCCACACGAGATCCCATCATTTCTTCGCCTCAGCTTGTTTGCCCATTTGGAGACGCAGCGTCCAGGAGAGACCCCAGCAGTTGTCACCTTGCTCCAATAGGCGCTTCTTCTCACTTACATCTGACCTCAGCTCTGGGTTGCAGTGCATACGAGGACTTTCGCGCCAGCCTTGGGAGGGGGGTTCTGGTTTTAAGCCGCCAAGTTGCACACCTCGAGTTACCAGATAACTCCATCCCCTGGGGTGTTTTGATTCCTGTCCCTACTCTGAGCTTGAATTGAATAAATGAATGCATTGTGGGCACTGTAATGTAGGTGCACCTCATTGGTTGGGGAAGCACACCCGAAAACAATGATTTGTATCATGTAAGAACAGGTTCAGAACACGTGTGTTATGGTGACGAGGCACACCTCGAGGGAACCAGATATAAGGTTCTGTGCACTTCACTGTTTTGGGGTCGCCTCACTTTCAGAATAGGGGTGTCCACCCACCCCAACTCCTCCAGCGTGCCTGTGTATCCGACACAGACAGCCAATACACATCCGGCCTGGGAGCCATTCACTTCCAGACACTCTGTGGGGTGACCAGGGCCAGCAGCGATTGACTTGCTAACGAGTGCCATTGTTATTAATTAGCCAATCACCTGCTGTGCCGAACATTATCAATAACAAAGGGAGCCTGGGCTCCCACACCTCAAGGGTCCCAGGGTTGGGGCAGCCTGCCCACCGGTGGTAAGTACCGCGGCCATTATGCAATATTCCGCCAGATTACGCCTTAATTGCAAAAACTAATGAAGCCCCCCAGCTTTAGGGGAGGGGCCCGCCCCCTCTCTTTTAATGGAATGTTTGTGCTCTCAAACGGGTGTTAATGGGGCTGAGAATAGGAAACTTCAGAGATGGGTTTCAGAATGATAAAGTCCGTGCACCTCAAATGGAAACTTAAATCATAGTATCGACGGCGCAGGGAGAAATGTCCGTTCATTTTCATTACAATTTTAGTCTCTTGCCTGAGACCAATTCATCCGTATCGTTGGCTGTGTTGTAAAGAATATAGCTTTAAAAACAGTTGTTGTTTGCTGTCTTGCATTTCTTACGGGGCATCATCAAAACAGAATTTGATAGCAGAAACTCTAAAGCACCTCCATCCCTTGGCTACAGGCTTTCATTTAAGAATGCATTGCATTCTGGGAATTATAGTCTTTCCTGGGCCATTTCAAGTACACCAAATAGACTAAAATACATAATTAAAATAACTGTAGCAAGTAAGGGCACCACGGCCAGCCCACTGCGTGTCACCTGGACACAACATGACAAATCTTGCGTGTATTTATGTCAGCCCAGACCACTGCATGTCAGTGGGGCCTTTGGAACCGACCAACACCTGCACCCTGCACGTCCATGCATAAGAAGCATTGTGGCACAGGGTTGGACTGGCCCGACCCCCTACACGTGGGGGTCGGGGCTTGATATAGAGCAGATTGAGAATCTGAAAAGCGTTTCCATGGAGCGATGCAGGGCTGATTTATCAGAGCTGTGCTCGGCTTGCAGCATGCATCATCGTGAAAAAGGACACACTGATTCAGCGGAAAACGGTCACCGTTGATTCCCCTTTTGAAATGGAGATTTACCCCTTACCCACGGTGCCGTTCCGTTCACACCCTAAGTCCATCCATCAGCAGCACACATCGCTTGCAGAGATCTGTGTCTTCTGCGCCCTACAAAGTAAAACTGCAGAAAGCCAGTTCCAAGTGCAGACAAGCACGCGAGTGGTGCGCGCGCCACAGCGAGACATCTGTTTTCAATTATCGCGCCCGTGTCTGGGCACGATAATTGAAAACAGATGTGGCCCGTGTGGGTAACCGCAAGCAATAGGCCGTGGGCGGAGCAAAGGCGGGACATGCACCCGCCTTTGCCCAATTGTGTGCTGTCTTTATTTGAAAGACGCACGCAAAGCCCATTAGCCTGTGAGGAAAAAAAAAACACACGCACGAGTGTGTGGTGAGCTTGGGGAGCTTTCTGAAGCCCCTTACTAAAAGTCGAGCAAGCAGCGCATGCGCTGCTCTAGGCTCGACCTAAAAAGAAAAAATGGCAACCCGCCATCTTTTTTCAATATTTGCGGGCGTGTGAGTGGCCTCCCCTCCCTGAGTCAATTTAGGACCTGGGGACCTCATCCCCCAGGACCGGGAACATTTAGTAACGGGAAGGGAAATGCAGCCACTTCACCAAGGCTTTGTAGGCCCTGGGGACCCCATCCTGGGGGTGATTGGTTAAAAAAGGGGAGGGTGAGGCAGCGCCCCTCTCCTTCAGCCTTTGTAGGCCCAAGGGACCCCATCCCTCATGGCTGGCTCAGTTACTGTGACCCAGAGAGCCCACCCCCTAGGACACAGTAGTCTCCCTGCCCGCACTGATGCGAACAAGGAAACATATGTTTGGTCCAGCCTGGTGGGGGCATTTCTAAATCTCCCACCGAACGGGAGCAAGCATGCCTTCCCTGTCTTGATTAGTGTGGGCAGTTAAGGCAAGTCTGCTCCCAGTTGATGGAAGAATTAAACATGCTCCGGGTGGCTGGGAGCAGACTTCTGTTCTGTTTCCCTGCCTGCACTCTTGCGGGTAGGAAAACAGAACAGATATTGCTCCCACCTGGAGAGTGCATGCAAAAACTCCGGGCGGGAGCAATGCTGGCTCCCGCACCATGCAGGAAGATGGCAGGGGACCTGGGGCTCCCCCGCGTTCCCCTTCGTGGTGGTTGGTGAGTGAGCCAAAATAGGCTCAGGGAGGGGGGCCATGCCGCCTCTCTCCCCTTTTTTAGGTTTTGCCTGTACAGCGCTTGTGCAATCTGTTGGATTTGAAAAAAATCTTAAAAGGGGCTTAAATTCCCCTCCTTGCTTTCCTTACTTTTCATTGGTTCATGTGCTTGCCACTTACTTTTCCTCTGTTTCTATTGACTGTAGCATACTGTTTCCTGTTGTTCCTGGTGTTTTCCTCGAATGCTTCTCTTATCAGATTCCCATCAACCAAGTACTGTTTCCATTTGCTTTTGTGGAACTATTTTTTTAAGGTTTTGCATGCAAAGCATTTGTTTTGGGTTCTTCTCCCTCACGGCTGCTTCCTCTGTCATCAGCTTGCTCTGTTGTTACTTCGCTCATTTTTCTTGACCCCCTTTCTCACTTGGTTTGTTACTTGTTATCTTCCAGTGCTCTCACGCATTCCTCTATCACCTCCTGTGTTACTCCACACTACCCAGCCCTCCTTCTTTCCCTCTCTGCTCCATCTCTGAGCACCACTCTGTAAACATGAACTGGTAATTCGTGAACGTCAACAGTCTTAAAGCGCACACAATTGTGACAATTGTAGGCAATGGTGTGGAAATCACTGTTAAAGATTCAATTTAGGGATTGCTTTTTGGCAGCAAACGTCAACGTGATAACTTGGTGCACTAGAAACGCCACTATGTAACGCCTTAGTGTAATTAACCTGGTGTGCGAATCACCGCTAATGACTTGCAGACATCGAAGCTTACCAGCAAGATGACTTTGAAAATGCCACCTAAAGAATGCCGATAAAATAGCTACTTCAGTGCAGGTCTTGTCTTTTGCTGCACACTTTGAATGTACAGCCTCAGAAACACTGAGAGCTCCAGGTGCTGTAGCCGCCTCATAATCACTCCGTTGAGCTCTGACATGTTACAGATTCCTCAACCAAGTCACTGCATACGCATCGCTTCTTCACCTTCAGTGCCTTTTTGCCCATGTTCATGCTTTAGTAAAATGATGTTTATACACTTCCAAAGAGGCTCACTCATTCCTATGGTGCCATGCAAATGAGGGAATTTCCAAATGCAGGCACACATTCTATATTACAGAAGAGGACTTCTGCCCAAATCTAAAATATAAAAACGTGATGAGTGCATTCCACATAACATTATGTGTCACATGTGCAGTGGTCGCATTTTCTTTAATGGCCTCAAGGACTCTCTGTGGGTAGCAAGTCATATGCATCTTAGTATGGGGGCACATTGCCATGTGTGAAAGATGAATAGAAACATTGATGGCACTGGCTTCAGATCTGCGTATCCACAGCTCCCACAAAGCAATAGTTCTTTCTCAACATCATTACAAATATGAAATGCTGTTTTTAAAGTTCATTCAGTATTGTAACTTTCTTCATGATCTTTCCTATGCCGCACCCAATGTCAGGGAGAAACATCTTACTAAATTAAGTATATTTATATATGACTGCATATAGGTACTAGATATATAGTACTGTTAACTGCACCCTTCCACACATTTCATGTCATCTATGTGTTCCTCTTTTCTCATTGCCGTCTCTTTCTCCTTTCAATGCAACTCACAAACCACTCTCAAACCACTCTCCTATTTCAACCCTTGTGGTCTCATGCACAGGGGGCCACGCAGCACTGCAACCCTTTTCTATTGCTTTTGCCACTGATGGATAGGGTCCCGGGGGCCTAATAAGGCTTGGGAAGGGGGCCATGTGGTCCCCCTACCATTTTTATTGCATTTGTCCCTGTGAGATGGGGTCCCCAGGGCCTGATAAGGCTTGGGGTGGGGGCTGCATGCCCCGCTCCCTTAGAATTCAGCCCTGGGGGATAAGGTCCCCGAGACCCAAGAAAGCTCGGGGACCTTATCATGCCCCTCTCCTCTTAAGTATGGAATTCATCCCCAGGGGATGAAGTACCCTGGGCCTTATAAGGCTCCGAGAGGGGGGACGCATGCTCACCTCCCCTCAGAACTCACCCCGGGGATGGGTCCCTGTGGCCTAGTAAGGCTTGGGGAATGGGAGGCACGCAGCCCCTCTCCCCTTTTTTATGACATGTGGCCCCAGGGTATAGAGTCCTTGGGGTCACAATGGGCTCAGGAAGGGGGGCCAGGCAATCTCTTCCCTATAGTTAAAATATGGCCCTAGGGGAAGAAGTTCTTGGGACCTCTTAAGGCTCGGGAGGGGGGGGCAACATGCCCTCCTGCCCTATAACTAAAAAATGGCCCTGAGGGATAGAGTCCTTGGGCCCATTTGGGCTTGGTGAGGAGGGCACTCACCCTCCCCTAACATAAAAGTATTTGGCCCTGGGGAAGGGGGCCCCAGGGCCTCTTAAGGCTTGGGGAGGTGGGGCACATGCCCCCTTCCCTAAACGTAAAGTATGGCCCCGGAGGGTGGGAGCCCCAAGGCCCATTGGGGCGGGGGAGGAGAGCCAAAGACCATTCCCTTCCCCAATGTTAATGTATTTGGCCCTGCAGGATGGTTTCTTCAAGGCCTCTTGAGGCTTGGAGAGGGGAGCACGTGACCTCCTCCTCTAATAATATCTTTTTTAGCCCAAAGGATGGGGTCCCCAGGGCCAATAGTGGTTGGGGGGGCCTGCACGCACTTCCTATAATTTTTAAAAATGAAGGGCCTGGGGTCCCACAAGCCAATAGTGGCTTGGGGAGGGAGCTGTGTAACCCCTTTCCCCGGCAGGGGGGTTGACTGCTTGTTGGGGTTGGACGCAGGGCCTATTTAGACAGAATCATCTCAGCATGACCATTTCTACATAAGATAGAAGACTGTGGGGCATATTCACAAGGAGCTATCGCCGAATTAACGGCACTTTATCGCAGCCAAAGTTGTGATAAATTTACCTCCCCATTCACAAGCCCGTGTTAACAGCCCACAGCACCAGTTTACCCTCGATAGCAGCCGCAAAAAACATCGCCACAGAGGACCCCCGCAAATATCGCTAATGAGATGCAGAGTGGGCGTTCCCGTGCCAAAAGGCGAGACAACATGACACCTCAACATTCACAACGACCAGCCACATCGGCGATAAAAACACAAAACCGGCGATAAGCCGCGTTAGCACCAGGAAATCTACACCTGCCCTGACCTGGTGTAAAGTCCAACCATAGCCTGCACCACAAAAGGGAGCACAGCCCAGAGCCACACATGAAGGACAACAGATGCCAACGAGCAACTGAACATGCAGCACGGACACCCAAGAGGGCCACACCACCCACCGACACCACACCCAGGCCCGCAACAACCCCCCCCCCGGGACCACCCCCAACCCCGGACTAAGAAACTGCACACCAACACCACGAATCCCAAAACAAACATTTTGCCTGATGTCGCACAAGCAGGAAAATAAACATACATGCGTGGCCAGAAAATGGAGAATCAGTCATACAGCAATGCAATCACCAACACAAAACACCATACAAACAAAAGCAGAAACAACCCTTTGGATGAGTCCTAGCGGCTCCTCACTGGACAATCCGTAGCACACAGCCAGGAAGACCAAATCCAAGAGAAGAAGGTGTGCCATGCGCCCAACAAAGGAAAGAGAGGGAGAGAGCGAGGGAGAGAGATGGAGTGAGATAGCGCAAGCAGCGCAAGGCCGCTCGGGCACCTGGCTCCACATGCCAACATGTGTGTGTGCATCGCCATCCGTACACCATGAGCCCAAGGCCGTGTCCCAATCTCAGCGCCAAAGCCACATCACATTCCGAAAACGTAAGTAGCAGTCAGACAAACATCAGGGATGAAAGCACCATTGTCCCAATGCAGAAGGCGGGAGGACACCTGCACCTCTGACCTTGGTCCAGAACGCTCCTGGAACACCCTGATAGAGATGCAATGGCAGATGGGGATGACTCCCACACCACGCATTCCGCAAATTAACTATCCGACTTATCCACAGCCCACACATAGAAGCCCCTGCCTGTGGTACCCCCGCATGGGATGCCCTTGACACTCACGGAAACAGCAACCCAGTACCCACAACGTTGCACACACATTCGAATCATTGCTCAGAGCTGTGGCATATCCTCCACACAACTGCCGCAGTTCAGAAGAGTGCCGGTTCACGAGACGCACCAACGCAATGGCAGGCCATACCGGGCACATGCACAACCCCCATCACGTGGAACAGTACCGTGCACGTATGCTGCAACTACTGGGCGCACTGCCACTGGCAGTGCTGCGGATCAGTTACAGGCTCAGCTTCCGCATTGCCCACGTCACCTGCGTCCAGCCCTGGTTCCACTGCTGAACATGCACATTCGAGTGTCCCATGGATGTCTGCCTATCCAACACAACTGTTGATGAATTGGACTATGACCTGTGTCTGCGCCCCCTGTTGGATCACGAACAGGAGTGTAACCGAGACAGCCGTGCATGGGATGCCTTGACATACTGCGTATGTATTGGTAGTTATGCATTGGAGATTACACAATTTCTCGTGTGCAGTGACCACATCGAGGCGCTCCCCTATTGGGCTGTGTTGCGGATCGGTGAGACGGCGTGGGCTGAGCACACCTGCCCAAACCACCTAATGGATTGGCTCACCCTGGTGTTCCTTGAACACGACAACGACGTACTATTGGAGCACATTGCACAGGAAGCTGCACGGGCATTCATGGACGAGTAACTACGTTCCTGCAGCCACATCCGATTGCCACCCACAGCACATGGCCCAATAACTTGTTGCATCGTGGGGATTGCTCACATATTCCACCACAACAGAGGACACGTCTGCCTTCGTTCGGGCTCTGGATGCATGTGCGTGGAACAACGCGTGTGTACACACACCTGTGCAAGGTGACGCAGGTCCATGGTCGTAGATTCACAGCGTCGTTTGGCAACGTTGCCAATTCGGACACACTGCTGGGGGAGAGCACACACATGGCAATGTAGCACGACATGTGAACCTGTCGGACCCTCACACCTGATCACTGTCAGCAGAGCAGACAATCGGCGCACTCCGGAGGCAGAGCACTATGCAGATCCCATGTGCAGTGAGTCGTGCCCCCTCACACAGGGCAATGGGCAGACGCCAAACAACACATGACTCATCCAGCAAGGCAAGGTGGGCTGTGAGCGTTGCCATCCATGATGAATGTTGTACATTTTAGCCCTGACATTGTCTGGACCCCGACATATACCCATGCTGCGTGTAAGTGTTTAAGCATGTCCCTGCCTGCTGTGGACGTTGCCTCGTCCATACTGACACGCACATGCCAATAAAGTCTATGCCACTCCACTGGTGTCTAACTGTGAGGTGTGTTGTTTAGATTGTCCACTCGTGTGCCACAACGAGCATCGTCCCTACACAGGGAGGAACTGACTCACACATGTGCAATGTGGGTGTGTCCCTTTGGCAAGCTACACCTCTGTGAGCCAGACATTCTTTTTGGATATGTGCTGAACGACATGTACACTTACGTGATGTCAGCAATGTGAGTATGGTGTCCAACCACTGATCATGAGGAGCAATGTCATATCTCACTACAGAATGTGTCCACACAGATGTGTGTGAGTAGGTATGCGATGTGAAGTTCTGTTGTCACATGTGGTGTAGGACACCACTCCTGGCCTGCTTTCATTTGGGTCAGTCCTACACACAGCCCTATTCAACACATGGACGTGTGCCTACGTTGGGGGGTTGTGTGATTGTTGTTGATGTGCAATGGGGACACAGCTAGTACTCACCTTCACAGTCATCCAATTGGCCATGTGTCTCAGGGATACACATGCGCATAGATGTCAGTTACCAGGGTATACCTTCATGTGCAATCATCGTCCCCACATCCAGCCATACTTCCATATGTGAGTGAACATAGTGAGGACACATCTGTGTGATTTAGAATGTTTTATTCACATTCAGGTGATTGACGGAGCTGGAGCTGTACATGGCCATCCAAGCCAACATCACATGGAAGCCCGGAGGTGGGCCAACCAGAGTCCTTTGGGGATTGCACAGTGATTTGGAAGAGGGAGAGTACAGTCTGCAGCTGGATTGCTGTGTAATTGGCCAGCGGTGAAGAAATGGCAGTCCGTGTCGGGGTCCGGGTGAATGTCGCAGAGTGTTCCTGGGGTCAGTAGGAGGTATTTCCCAGGGCATGATGCATAGGTCATAACCAGGCAGGGACAGGCCATATGGCGGTGATGGATGCTACTGCCTCCTTCCTCACACAGTAGTTCCCATCCCCTTCTCACTCCCCTAATACGGGTTCTGTGTCCGGTGTGTCCGGTGTGTGTGGCGGGGTGATGGCTGCATCGCTGTGTGCCACTGACACATCAGACTGCGTAGGTGATGGGGCAGCATCACAGTGTGCCACAGACACATCAGGGGTCGGAACTGTGTGTGTCGATGTTCCCGCTGCAGTCATCTGGGAACGGCTCAGTGGCAGCAATGGCAAGATGAAGTACTGTAGGGCATTGAAGTTCCCAGCTACTACTCGCTGGTGTCCAGCCGTGGCAGACATACTTCCAGCCTGCATCTGCTCCATCATCTCCATTGACCTCCGCATCTGTGCCAACTCTGTGCTGTCATGGCTGGTGCCTGCCTGACCTGACAGTTCCTGTATTCGATTCATGGCACCAGCGAGGCCAGCCAAGGTCTGTGGCGGAGCATGGTGCGTACAGGGGGTGTCCGATAGGGACTGTACGTGGTCCCTGATATGACTCAGACACCCACGTATGGCATCGAGTTTGGCTGCCACGAGCTCAAAACCCACCCGCAGCTGATCAGCCAACTCCACCTGGCAACCCAACACACGCCGTAAGAATTCCATGTTTTGGTCGGGGGGGTCCTGGGAGACAGCCGTGGTGGTGTGTGTTTCCTGCTGTGTGGTCTGTGCAGGTGGTGGGGTCACCTCGAGGCAGCTGGCCTGCCCTGCTCCTGGGGGTGGGGTGCAGAGGCTGTCCATTATCCGTTGGAGGGTGTCTTGACATATGTGCAGGTTGTCCTCTTCATCATCAATGATGGGAAGTGTGGTGTGCTCTGCAGTAGGTGTTGTTTGTCCCTCTGCAATGTAAAGGGGAGATGCAGGTTGACAGAATTTCACATGTATGTTGATGATTTGCAGATGTTTACATTCAGACTGCATGCCAATGTACATTGTGAATGTTTTGGGGGAGCTGGCTATTTGATGGCAGTCAGTGTGTTTTTAGAACACATGACGGATGTGTGGTAGTACCCGTACATTATTATCACACAGTGTCAGGCAATGCCAGATGTGAGTGGACAGTTACTACGCACGAGCGGAACCTGTTGTGAGCTCTGTCCTGTGGTGCTGGTGTTGCGCTTTGTACCACATTGCCGTCATTGCTGATGTTCAGTGATTGCTATGTGTGTGTGCTGCATTGTGGGGGAGTTGCCCCTGCAGTTCTGATTTCGTGTAGCCTTCTCCCTTTGAGGCCGGGTGCCTTTGAATTGTTTGCTTCTCGGGGCCTGATTTGCTTTTGACTTGGGTCATATGTGCTCTCGGACAGATTTTGTGGCCTGGTGCATTGTTTGTCTGCTGCGTGTATTGTACGGCATGGGTTGTGGGTGCACGTGGACATGTCGGAGTGTGACCTGCTCCTTTACGGATGTGATCCGCACTGGGCTACCTCCATGTCGATTCGTGGGCCATGTCATTTTATTTTGGCTGCTGCCATGCTATCGGACAGGCAGTGTTGCTTGCATAGTCAGTGTGGGTCACAGAGCTGCTGCTTTGCTGGATTCAGCACATGTGCATGGGTTGGTTGTGATATTGGTGATAGGGGGGGCTCCTCTGTGCACATTGTGGATGGGGGCCTACTTGGCGTTTCTATGTGTGCTGCAGTGTGCCAAGGCAATCAGGGACATGTTCCACGGTCATTGGGGGTGTGCTGTGTGCTACACGTAATTGTGCATGTGTGCCATTGTGCCCATCTCCCCCCGTGCCCCCCGTCCCTAGTCGTTACTCACCCTGTTGCTGTTGGGTCAGGTCGTATCGTGCTGTGTCCAGGCCCCCCAATCCTGCCACAGTCTCCTCACTGCTGACTGTGGCCACCATTTGCTCCAGCTCATCCAGCTCCTCCTGTGTCGCAGGACTCCCACCTCCAGTCGCCGTTGCTGCCTCCCTGTTGGCGGCGAGCTTATGTTTGGTCTGCCTTTTCAGATCATGCCAGCCCCTCTTGACCTCCTCCAGTGACCTCCTCGACACTCCGACTGCATTGACGTTGGTAAGGATGGCCTGCCATATTTCGGTTTGGTTTGCCAGTGCCGCAGTGGAGGTGCCGAATAGTTGTTGATGGTGTTCGGTCACCTCCGTGACGATGATCCGGACTTCCTGCGGACTGAACCCCGTCTTCCTCTTCCTCTTGTCCTTGCCCTTCCCCGAACGCGGGGCTCCTGGCTGGTCCTCCGTGGGACTTGTGGTGTTCGGCTTGTCCTCTGCACTCGGTCCGGGTGCATCCATGTTGCTACGCAGTTTGAATTGTTTTTGGGCTTTTTATTTCCTTTCTTTTATGGTGCTTTTTCCCGCCGGACGCGTGGGATTTGCAGGCCTGTGGCTGGTGTTCGCTGATTTCTGTACCGCGATTGGCCTCATCGCATGTTTTTGGGCGTTCGCGTTTCACATTTTTTCGGCGTGGCGTTGATTTTCACGCTGACATTTGAAGCGTTATCTGGTGACTATCGCATGCTACCACCTTGTTGTGAATTCCACGTTGACACAGGGTTATTTTCCCACGATAGGCTGCGATATGGAAAGTTGCGTTACGCTACTCTTGTGGTAGTTATCACACGTTCTTGTGAATATACCCCTATGTGCGCTGGCTACTAACCTATGTACATGCGCTTTTGTTAGCTTCAGAAGATGAGCTATCTGTAAAGTTTTCACCACAGTATGAAGGCTGCAGGTAGTATGATCTTTAGCACCTGCAGACCTCTGGATTTCTTAATGAATAGTTTTTCTTTGGACAAGTTTGGCGTAGAGTGAACACTGTCCTTAGTAGATACTTTTTAGTATTCTATGGTATACTTCTCATGAGAGTTTCACTATCTGCAAACAGTGTGGTACAGAGTAAACTCTCTCCATAGAGTAAACACTGCTTACAGTACATACCTTTCTACTCATATCCCCTTCATTTCTGACTGTATTTTTAGAGACTATGAGGGGTTTGCTACAGGCAAAGACTGTCTGTAGTAGGTTGTTAGTTATGTAACAGAAGTTGAGTATCCGGAGAAACTTGGCTTTCTCTGAACAGTTGCATACAGATTGAACATTGTGTACAGTAGGGGTTACCCATCTATCTGTGGTTGATTTTTAATATGAACTCGGCTACCTATGAAGTATATTGTATAGGGTCAATGTTGCACATAACACAAGCTTGCATCACCTAAGAAAGTTGTATGTGTGATGGCATTATTGATGAATCATATATAGTTATTTTGTACTTATTTTCAGACCTCTAATGCTATACTCATTTATAGAGTAATGTGTACAAAAGAAGCTTGGATGATGTCATCAGTGATGCAATCAATGATGCCATTTGAGATGTCCTCCGTGATGTAATAAATGATGTCATAGAACATGTCATGAGTAATATAATATATGTGGTAATAAGCAGTGCATGGCGCGGGCACAAATTAGAGTTAGCTCTGCTAACTATAACTTGTGAATTTATGTGTTTATTGAGCTCAAAACATTATGTTGACACTGACATATTCGCCTAACTATAACACCAATTTAGCCTTTGTTTTTTTCACTGAATATAAATAAATATATATCCTTCACATCTTCAGTCCAGTTATAGGCAGCACCCAGCCTGTGCTTTTTTCTTGAATTATGCATTTTGTTTGGGGTGCTCAACTGCATATAATATCAACAAAAAGAAAAATACAAAAACGCACTTGTGTTCTCTGAAAAATGTTTCATTGTCAAACACACACATAAACAAACCAATGCGTTTTGACCACAAAAAGGTCTTGGCCACGGTTGAATGTCAGTCCCTCAACACTGTTTTTTACTCTAGTGAATAGGTCACTTGTGCAAATAGTGTTTATTCAATGCATTCTGGACTTGTATTCCCTTCACTTAAAATCATTACAGCGTCTACAGTCACATTCTTAATGCAAACTTAGTACAATGGCCTGCAGTTAGGCTGTGTTCCCAACAATATATTTCACACCATTTCTGGTTATGTTCATTATCATAGTTCCTCATTTTATACCAGTTCCACACTATTCTTTATAACACTCCTGTAACCCATTAATGGTCTATCATCCACGAGGTTAATGATACTCACAATTATCCTACATTCCTGTCCTTCCATGGACAATGTAATCTCTTATATTGTTGTGGACTATCTGTCCCTCATATTTAAAAAAAAAATGGGTATTTCTTATTCTCAGCAGATGTATATACATCTTTTCATCCTGGTTCAATCATGTCGGGTTTGATTGTTTCACCATTTAAAGTATACCATGATACTAATATTCATAAAACTCTTCTCTATCTCCTCCATGGTCACTGTTTTCAATTTTTTTAATCCCATATGCCTTTAGTTTTTTCCAGTCACAGTGGAGTTCCTTTTCAAAATGCCTTGCCACTGGCTAACTTCTGTTATTCTCTTACGTGTTCCAGTAGCCTTTTCTTAAATTCACATACAATGCTTCTGATATACAATAAGTTACAAAGACATTGCAAAACATATATACCATATTTGCTTTTGTAGGTGATTCTCTTCATGATTTTCCTAATGTGACAGTTTCTCAATCTGAACACTTTTGTTGTATGTCACATATTTTGCAATGATTGCATTTGCGTGATCCTCTCTCTTTGCTCAACCATGGCTCAGGTTTGTTACTTTTAAAATGGTTCTCAAATATATTATCATTAATGCTCATTATTTTTTATAGGTTAAGATGGGATGATTTGCTGATATTTTGTTTAAGGTTAGGTTGCTTGTCAGTATTCCCCAGTGTTAACACAATATCTGTGTTATTTTTGGTGACTCTTTTGTTAGGGTTAGAATCAATCTTATTTCATTTGTCTCACTGCCCTTGCTTCCAGATGATCTTTCTTTTTAGGTTATACGTAGATCTTTCCTGTGTGGTGTTACTCAATGGTTTTATAAGTCCATTTAGTTAATTCCTTTGTCATTGAGCAGTTTTGTTTTTATCTAAATATTACCTACTGGCGGCCGCCAGTAGGTAGTTATAGTTAGGACCTAGTTTCCATAGGAAAAGCGTTTTTTGATTTGCCAATATCTTTGGCCTCATTTGATGAATCTTCGCAAAATTTTCAAAACTAATGGGGCGGTCAGTTGCTGTGTTGAAAGTTTTGGGGTGATTCGTCAAGCGGGGCCGAGAAAAAGGGGGGGGTCCCAAAACGCTTTTTCTCCATGTTAATTCCCATGGGAAACTTTTGACACTGCTACAGCCCAAACTGCTGAATGGAAATACACCAAATTTGGCAAAAGGTAGCTCTTGGTTTAGAAAGCAATCTTTTTGTTAAATGGTGTAAATCTGTTCAGTAATTCCTGAGAAATTTAAATATTTCTCACATATACAAGGATCCGCAAACCCTCCTGATCTCGACCCTGTGATCAGATTGGCTGCCAACACTTCAAACCAGGAAGTATTGGTAGCAACCTTGTGACTCAGTTGAACCAATAAATTTTACTTATATACTCCAACACTCACATATACTGCCTCTCACAGATGCAGTTACTCACCCATGTACCGCTGAGACATCTATTCACTCACCGACACAGCCATACGCACACTCACTCACCCATACAGCCCCTCGCACATGCACTCATGAACCCATAAACCCAGTGATTCACCCACTCACACATCCATGCAGGGAGTCACATACCCCCTCACCCACACACACAGACACTCAGGCACCCATACAGGTACTCAGACAATCAATCAATAACCCATAGAGACACTCATGTAGCTACTCACCAACCCATGCAGCAACTTACACACCAACTGACAGACTGATACAGAGATTCATACAGATTAGTCACTCACCCATACATTCACTGAGATGCGTATAATCACTCACTTACACAGTCAGTCACGCACCCACTGAATCATCCATACAGACACTCATACACCTATTCATTCTTCAATATACCTTGGCATATATATAAATATATATAATATTCTTAAACTTTTTAGAAACACTCACACTCACTGGATGATTTCATCAGTGATGTCATGAGTGATGTCATTTTAGATGTCATCAGTGATGTCACTGACCATGTCATGAGTGATGTAATATGTGACGTCATCAGCAGTGAATTGCGGGGACGCGAGTTTTAGTTAGCTCAGTTAACTATAATGGCTGAATTTCTCTGGTTGTGTATGATTGAAATGTCAGCCTAACTTTAACGTTCCTGTAATCTATGTTTTTTTCAGTGAATATATATATATATATATATATATATATATATATATATATATATATGTAGATACACACACACACACATATATATATATATATATTCACTGAAAAAAACATATGTTTCAGGGACGTTATAGTTAGTTGGACATTTCACTCGTACAAAACCAGTGAAATTCCGCCGTTATAGTTAGTTCAGCTAACTATAACTCGCACCCCCACAATGCACTGCTGATGACGTCACATATTACATCATTCATGACATGGTCAGTGACATCACTGAATGCATCACTGATGACATCTCAAATGACATCACTGATGACATCATCCAGTGTCTGTGTGTTTCTATAAAGTTTAAATATGTTTTATATATATGCCAAGGTGTATTGAAGAATGAGTGGGTGTATAAGTGTCTGGATGGAAGATTTAGTAGGTGCGTGACTGACTGTATAAGTGAGTGATTAAATGTGTCTTACTGAATGCATGGGTTAGTGTCTAAACTGTGTGAATGTCTGTATTAGTCTGCCTGTTGTGTAAGCTGCTGCATGGGTTGGTGACTAGCTACATGAGTATCTATATGGGTTATTGATTGGTTGCCTGAGTATTTGTATGGGTGCCTGAGTGTATGTGTGCGTGGGTGGGAGGTGTGTGACTCTGTGCATAGATGTGTGAGTGGTTGATTCACTGGGTGTATGGGTTCAAGGGTGCATGTGGAAACTGCTGTATGGGTGGGTGAGTGTGTATATGGGTGTGTTGGTGAGTGAATGGATGTCTCAGTGGTACATGTCCAAGTAACTACATATCTAAAAGGCAGTGTATGTGAGAGTTGGAGTATATAAATGACTATATGTGAGAGTCAGTTATTGTGAGAGTGGCTGTATGGATGAGTGTGTACTTGTATCAGTGATTGTATAAGAGAGGAAGTATGCGTTAGTATCTGTATGAATAAGTGAGGTGGTGTGTGTATAACTGTATAGGTGAGTAAATGGAAGTGTGATTGATTCTTTGCATGACTGACTAGGTGTGTGAGTAACTCTGGATGAGTGGCGGTGTGTGAGTGTCTGTATAGGTGTATGAGTGCATATGATAGTGTTGTATTGATGAGTGACTGTATGTATGAGTGACTGTATGGGTGAATGAGTGGATGTGTCTGTAGACCTAGGAATCAGTGAGTGCGTATGTAGTAACTGGTATTGGTGTGTCTATGGTTTCGAAAATGGTAGTCTGTATTTTAGAGTGGGTGTATCAAAGGTTATATTAGGGTGTGAGGAGGTGCATCAAATTTTCACGTGGATGAAGTCATCAGTGATGTCATTTGAGATGTCATCAGTGATGTCATCAGTGATGTCACTGACCATGTCATGAATGATGTAATATGTGATGTCATCAGCAGTGCATTGCGGGGGCGGGAGTTATAGTTAGCTGAACTAACTATAATGGCAAAATTTCACTGGTTTTGTACGAGTGAAATGTCCAACTAACTATAACGTCACTGAAACCTATGGTTTTTTCAGTGAATTTCTAAGGTTTTTTAAATGCTAATTTCTAACTATAACGTGCCTGAAACCTATGGTTTTTTCAGTGAATTTCAAAGGTTTTTTAAATGCTAATTTCTAACTATAACGTCCCTGAAACCTATGGTTTTTTCAGTGAATTTCAAAGGTTTTTTAAATGCTAATTTCTAACTATAACATAGCATTCACGTTTGCAGAGTGGTGGAGAAAGGTGAGCGTGGCCTCCAAACACCTTTTAGCAATCCCACTGTGTGGGATTTAGCGAAGGTAACAGGAGGGATAGTTAGCCCCCAACGTCAACCTTGGGGGCCAACTACCCCTTTTATAACCTCCAGTAAGTCCCACACAGCAGGATTGCTAACTTGTTATATCAGGCCCCGCCCCCTCCCTGCACCACTGTGCAAAGGCACCCCCTGGCGCGTTGTAAGTTGGGGGATTAAGTCCCCTTGAATCTTGAGGGTCCCTGGGGGCCAAATAACCCACCAGGTACCTCCAGTAAGCGCCATTGAGCGGTGTTGCAGAGAGGTGTTCCGAGGCCACGTCCCTTTTTACACCACACTGCAAACACGGCTACCTGGTGGGCTCCCGCCCTGCCATAGCAAACAGCAGTATCCCGGGGGTGGGCACCCCGGGACACTGCAGAAGCCGGCCCTGGGGGGTGGCGGTCCCCAGGACCTTCTTGGGCTCCAGGAGGGGAGCCGCGCGGCCCCCCTCCTATGTGTTTAAAGCCCCGGGGAGGTGGTGGTCCCCGGGGCCAGGGGGTCTGCTACGGACCACCGCATTTTTAATTAGTATGTGCCCCGGGAGGTGGTGGTTCCCAGGGGGTGGGGGGGGGCTCTTTCCCCCACACATCATTTTAATTTTGGTACAGAGCCCCAGGGAGGTGGTAGGTAGGTCGCTCACCCTCTGCACAGCACCACCTGTGTGCCCTTGCCCCAGCTGCCGCTGCTGAGGAAGTTCGAGGCCCTCCTCCACCCGCAGGCTACCACCTGCACCTCATCCCTGGTGGCCAGTGGTAGGCCGTAGGTTTGTATCATCATCTGTATCTCTATTGTATTGCCTTCATTGTTATTTTGGTGTCTGTGACTGCTGTTGTCTGTTTTCCCCCGGTGCCTGTATTGGTCAGTGCCCTCTTTTTCCTTCTGTTCCCCTCGCTGCCCCCGTGTTTCTCTGCCCATTTTGCCTTCTGTTCCCTTCGTTGCCCCTGTGTTTCTCTGCCCGTTTTGCCTTCTGTTCCCTTCGTTTGCCCCCATAATTCTGTGCCCGTTTTGCCTTCTGTTCCCCTTGTTGCCCCCATAATTCTGTGCCCGTTTTGCCTTCTGTTCCCTTCGTTTGCCCCCATAATTCTGTGCCCGTTTTGCCTTCTGTTCCCCTCGCTGCCCCCATAATTCTGTGCCCGTTTTGCCTTCTGTTCCCTTCGTTGCCCCCATAATTCTGTGCCCGTTTTTGCCTTCTGTTCCCCTGTTGCCCCCGTAATTCGGTGCCCTTTTGTCTTCTGCTCCCTTCGTCGCCCCTCACCGCTCCCGCCGCTGTGTCCCCTGCGGCCCGCCCCCCTGACCGCCCATTCGCTGCCCCTGCCCTGCCTCCCGCCTCCCAGCTGCTCCTCCCTCCCACCTCCCCATATATGGCGGCCGCTGCGCGGTGAGGAGAGCGACCCTTGACCCTGCTAGGTAGGTCGCTCCCCCTCCGCACAGCACCGCCTGTGTGCCCTTGCCCCAGCTGCCGCTGCTGAGGGAGTTCGAGGCACTCCTCCACCCGCAGGCTACCACCTGCGCCTCATCCCTGGTGGCCAGTGGTAGGCCGTAGGTTTGTATAATCATCTGTATCTCTATTGTATTGCCTTCATTGTTATTTGGTGTCTGTGACTGCTGTTGTCTGTTTTCCCCCGGTGCCTGTATTGGTCTGTGCCCTCTTTTTCCTTCTGTTCCCCTCGCTGCCCCCTTGTTTCTCTGCCCGTTTTGCCTTCTGTTCCCTTCGTTGCCCCTGTGTTTCTCTGCCCGTTTTGCCTTCTGTTCCCTTCGTTTGCCCCCATAATTCTGTGCCCGTTTTGCCTTCTGTTCCCCTCGTTGCCCCCATAATTCTGTGCCCGTTTTGCCTTCTGTTCCCTTCGTTTGCCCCCATAATTCTGTGCCCATTTTGACTTCTGTTCCCCTCGCTGCCCCCATAATTCTGTGCCCGTTTTGCCTTCTGTTCCCTTCGTTGCCCCCATAATTCTGTGCCCATTTTTGCCTTCTGTTCCCCTGTTGCCCCCGTAATTTGGTGTCCTTTTGCCTTCTGCTCCCTTCGTCACCCCTCACCGCTCCCGCTCCAGCCGCTGCGTCCCCTGCGGCCCGCCCCCCTGACCGCCCATTCGCTGCCCCTGCTCTGCCTCCCGCCTCCCAGCTGCTCCTCACTCCTACCTTCCCATATATGGCGGCCGCTGCGCGCCCACGCGCCGCTGGCGCGCCAAAGGCGTGCCTAAGGCAAGCCCGTCTGTGCCCGTCCGTGCCTGGACCGCGCCCAGCGCCAGTACCCCTGGTCCCCGCGCCCGCCACGACGACCGCCGCCGCTATGATGCCAGCACACTCCACGCCCTCAACTCCAGACTGACCCACACCTGCTTCAAAGCCACCCCGAAACGCACACAGTGTCCCTTCACCTGCCGGAACTGCAGCTACACCAGCCTCAGAGCCGCCGAACCACCCGCCAAGAAAGGCCACAATCACCTCCGATGCATCCTACTGAACACCCGCTCCGCACGCAAACATGCCGTCGAGCTCTGGAACCTGCTCGACACTTCATCCCCGGACGTCGCCTTCCTGACAGAGACCTGGATGAACAACTCCTCCGCACCCGACATCGCCATTGCCATCCCAGACGGCTACAAGATCACCCGCAGAGACCGCACCAACGGAGTCGGAGGAGGAATCGCCATCGTCCACAAGAACAGCATCAGGGTCTCGACCAGCACCGACGACACTCTCAGCACCGCCGAACACATGCATTTCCAGATCCACACAGACCCCAACTCCACCCTCAGAGGCACCCTCGTCTACAGACCCCCCGGACCCCGACCCCAGTTCAGCGACTCCATCGCCGACTTCATCAGCACGCACGCCCTGACCTCCACCGACTACATCCTCCTCGGAGACCTGAACTTTCACCTTGAGAACAACAACGACAGCAACTCCACCACCCTGATCGATAACCTCGCCAACCTCGGACTGAGGCAACTCGTCACAACGCCTACCCACTCCACCGGCCACACGCTCGACCCCGTCTTCTCCTCAAGCTTCCACGTCTCCTTCAGCCACACCACCGAACTCCTCTGGACCGACCACCGCTGCATCCACTTCACCTTCCAGAAACCCACCACACACCACCGCACCCAACAGATCCCCTGCCGCTGCTGGAGCAAAATCAACGAAGACCAACTACACGCAAACCTCGCTCTCAGCCCACCCACCGAACCCTCCAACACCGACGACGCTGCCCACAGCCTCAGACGCTGGATCGACGACTGCGCCAACACCCTCGCCCCACTGAAGAAACCCTCCTACAGAGAAACCAGCAAGAGGGTTAGCTGGTTCACCCCAGAACTCCTAGCCTCCAAGCGCGCCTGCCGGAAACTAAAGAAGAAATGGCACAGTGAGCAGACTCCGGACAGCCACGCAGCCCACAAGGACGCCATGCGCAACCACCATCACCTCATCAGGACTGCCAAGAGGACCTCCTTCAAAGACCGCCTCGACTACAACGCACACAATAGCAAGGAGCTCTTCAACATCGTGAAGGAACTCTCCAACCCCAGCTCCAACACCAACGACATCCCGCCGTCGCAAGCCCTGTGCGACTCCCTCGCCTCTTTTTTTCACCGCAAGATAGCAGACATCCACGACAGCTTCAACACCCAGACAGCCCCAACAGACATCAACACAACAGACTCTCCGCACACCATCGACCACAACCCCCTGCTAGCCTGGGCCAACGTGAGCATCGATGACACGATCAAGACATGAGCACAATCCACTCCGGCTCCCCGTCAGACCCATTCCCGCACCACATCTTCAACAAAGCCAGCAGCTCCATCGCACCCCATCTGCGCAACATCATCAATCTCTCACTCGAGACCGCGACCTTCCCAGAGAGCTGGAAACACGCCGAGATCAACGCCCTACTCAAAAAACCCAAGGCGGACCCAAGAGACCTCAAGAACTTCCGGCCCATCTCTCTGCTTCCGTTCCCGGCCAAGGTCATCGAGAAGATCGTCAACAGACAGCTAACCCGATACCTCGAAGAAAACAGAATCCTGGACCCTTCCCAGTCAGGGTTCCGCAGCAACCACAGCACCGAGACTGCCCTCATCGCCGCCACCGATGACATCAGGACCATGCTGGACAACGGTGAGACCGCGGCCCTCATCCTCCTGGACCTCTCCGCCGCCTTCGACACCGTCTGCCACCACACACTACGCGCACGCCTCCACACCGTAGGGATCCGAGACAAGGCTCTGGAATGGACCACCTCCTTCCTCTCTGGCAGAACCCAGAGCGTCCGCCTCTCCCCATTCCGATCCGAAGCCTCCGAGATCATCTGCGGCGTACCCCAGGGATCTTCCCTCAGCCCGACACTGTTCAACATCTACATGGCCCCGCTCCCACACGTCGCCCGACAGCACGACCTCAACATAATCTCCTACGCCGACGACACTCAACTGATCCTCTCCCTCACCAAGGACCCCCTCGCTGCCAAATCCAACCTCCATGAAGGGATGAAGGCCGTCGCCGACTGGATGAAGATCAGCCGACTGAAGCTGAACTCGGACAAGACGGAGGTCATCATCCTCGGCTCCAACCCCTCAGCCTGGGACGACTCCTGGTGGCCGACAGCACTGGGGGCACCCCCGACACCCACCGACCACGCACGCAACCTGGGAATCATCCTCAACTCAACGCTCTCCATGACCAAGCAAGTCAACGCCGTCTCCTCCTCCTGCTTCAACACCCTCCGCATGCTCCGCAAGATCTACAGGTGGATCCCGACAGATACAAGAAGACCAGTCACCCAGGCCCTCGTTAGCAGCAGACTCGACTATGGTAACGCCCTCTACGCGGGAGCCCCGACCAAGCTCATCAAACGACTGCAACGCATCCAAAACGCCTCTGCACGACTGATACTCGACGTACCACGCCACAGCCACATCACCCCACACCTGAGAAACCTGCACTGGCTCCCCGTCAACAAGAGGATATCCTTCAAGCTCCTCATCCACGCACACAAGGCACTCCACAAGACCGGCCCAGCCTACCTCAACAGATGACTTTCCTTCTACATCCCTAACCGCCAGCTCCGCTCCGCCGGCCTCGCACTCGCCACCGTCCCTCGCATCCGAAGAACAACCACCGGCGGGAGATCCTTCTCCCACCTCCCCGCCAAGACCTGGAACACCCTCCCACTGAGCCTACGACAGACCCAAGACCTGCTGACCTTCAGGAGGCTACTCAAGACCTGGCTGTTTGACCAGTAGCAGCCCCCCCCTCCCAGCGCCTTGAGACCCTCGCGGGTATGTAGTGCGCTCTACAAATGATTGATTGATTGCGGTCCCCGGGGCTGCGGGGGGCCGCGTGCCCCCCGCATTTCATTCTCAAAGCCCCGGGGAGGTGGTGGTCCCTGGGGCTGCGGGGGGCCGTAGTGCCCCCCGCATACAATGAAATAAGCCCCGGGGAGGTGGCGGTCCCCGGGGCTGCGGGGGGCCGTAGTGCCCCCCACATACAATGAAATAAGCCCCGGGGAGGTGGCGGTCCCCGGGGCTGCGGGGGCCCCCATGGGCCCCCGCAAATGAATTGGCGTGTGCCCCCGGGACCTGGCCCACCCGGGAGCTTTTTGGAAACGAAGCGCGGGAGGCCGCGCTTTGTTTTTAAAAAATTTTCACGGCAGGATTCGTGATCCCAACTCGAATTCTGCTGGGTTTTTTGGCCCTGGGGGTCCTTGTGGGACCCCCTGAGCAGGCCTAGGGGGTCAGGGTGTTTCTACCCTGCCCCCTTTTCTTGTTTTTCAACCTTTTTCCCACTCTTTTCTTGTGACTCGGTTACCGAGTCACAAGATGGCTGCCAACACGTCCTGGTTTGGAGTGTTGGCAGCCAATCAGAGTGAAGCTCGTGCCCGGGAGGGTTCGCGACTCCTCCTCGGTGCTCAGATATCGATATTTGTCTTTTTCTAATTTCTCAGGAACTACTGAACGGATTTACACCATTTAAAAAAAAAAGGTCTCTTTCTGAATCAAGGGCTACCTTTTTGCCAAATTTGGTGTAATTCCATTCAGCAGTTCGGGCTGTAACCTGTTTCAAAATTCCTATGGAAATTAACATGGGGAAAACGAGTTTTGGGACCCCACTTTTTTCTCGGCCCCCGCTTGACGAATCACACCGAAACTTTCAAGACAGGAGCTGACCGGAGCTCCCCACTAGTTTTGAAAATTTAGCGAAGATTCGTCTAACGGCACCAAAGATATTGGCAAAAGAAAAAACGCTATTTAAATAGATACGAGGTCCTAACTTTAACTACCTACTGGCGACCGTCAGTAGGTAATATATATATATATATATATATATATATATATATATATATATATATATATATATATATATATATATATATATATATATATATATATATGTATATATATAAAACCAGTGCAATGCACAGTTTACAGAATAAGTTAGGAAATAAGTTGAGTCCTTCGGGACTGAAAAGGTCAATGGGAAAAAAGACTATCCTGGCCAATCAGAGGCTCCTAGTGTTTAAATTAAGGGTACCAGAGACCAACCGTCCAGATATCGCTAACATTTTAACCGCTTCATGACTACCCTGAGCACCTTGTTAAACACAAGTTTCTCACAAACAGCTGGACAGTTTGACACTAGATATCGACAAGCACGCTTTCTGAGTAAAGTTCGAACTTTCTACGATATTTGGAGTAATTCTATTAAGTTTTTTGTATATCACTTCCATAAATTTGCTATGGAAATGAATATGGAAAAACAACGTTTTGGGACAACCCTTTTTTTATGACCTCCACTCAATGGATTAACACCAAACCTTCCAGGAAGGAGTTAAGATAGATGAACATTTTTGGGAAAATTTTGAAAATATTGATCAAAGTTAAGAATAGTAACTCTATAACTTCCTCTTAATGCTTACCTTCATGATATTTTGATAGTCAATATTCTGTGTAAGATATTGTGTACCTTCATATACACATGCACTGCTCCACAAGCAGCAAGCTTTAATCTGGTCTGGTCCTTCATGAGTTTCCTTCATATTCAATATTTTGTGGCAGTAATCTGGGAAATTGTGTGATTTAAGCTAATTATATCCAGCTTTGTGATGGTGATAGTTTTGTCCAGCCATAAGAAAGGGCCATAATACATATCTGTATATCATGTTTCTGGCCATTGGTGAAAATGTGATAAAAACTGGACTAGCAGTGAATGAATCCCTGATGTTGATACAAAGAACATCTACACTGAATCTTTGTCTAACATATGATGTTGTTGAGCTATTCGTTAACTTCTCTGTGAGATTATGGGAACCAATTAGATTTCTCCATATTTAGAGCTTCAGACCAACTCTGCAGGGATTATTTCAATGAAAGTGCTCTATAACAAATTGGGTTGTTGGTTGACTGGGGTGTGAGCCCTGGTAAAGCAGCAACCACAATCTTTCTCAGGGTGAGGTACAAGCCAACCCAAAATTAACCTATGCTCAACCCTATGGTAGCTTGTCACAGAACAGTCATGCTTAATTCAGAGGCAATGTGTAATGGAATTGCGCAGCACTTCAAACAGTAATAAAGTGAAGTAATTTTTAATAAATAAAACAAGACCAAAACAATAAAAATCCAATCAGTAGGAAAGGAGACATGCAATTTTAAAGACATTGGTGAACATGCCACCATGTGTCAGTTCCAGAGTGCAGTGAAGCTGTGATGTGAGGTCCTGCGTTTTTGTCGAAGATCACGTTGATGAGGACTTGAATTGTGAAGTCTGTTGTCGAGGATGCATTGTGCAGTTGGGGCGATGTGTCTGTTCCGAGGAACTGTGATGTGGAGTCTGGCATAGTAGTAGGGTAGTAGTCTTTCAGAACAGGAGACCATCAGAGTGCAGTCCTTTTTCCTGTATCTACAGGTCCAGAAGTATACTGAAGAGGTGGTGTGTGAGGTCCAATATTTATAACCGGGGCCCTTCCTCTGGAAGGGGCAGATGCTTCTAGAATTCCATTTGAAGTCCCCTTGCATCCTGCCATCCCTGTCGTGGCTCCAGGCTAAATACAGGGGGTAAGCAGCCCTTTATGTGGAGACAGGACACAGCCTATTCAAGTGTCAGTAGAGCTGGCTCTAGCTCTGTCCTTCCATCCTGACAGTGATGCCCCACCTAGGCACACCTCAGCTCTCTTTTGTGTGTGGCTGTCTAGGAGGCTTTTGTGTGTGGCTCTCTAGGAGGAACACACAAAGCCCAACTGTCAGCTACACCCAGTCATGTGACCCAGAAGCAGGCTACAGGCACTAAATGGCTAAGGACGGAAAATGCCAACTTTCTGATAGTGGCATTTTCAAAATTGTAATTTAAAATCTGACTTCACCATAAGTTAGGATTTTTCATGACAATTCCAAAGACACCAAACTTGAAGTGGTCATCTGCTCCCATTTGGAAATTACAGCTTATTAAATGTAATAATGTAACTCAAATGTTATTCTTTGGGAGAGGTAGGCCTTGCTGTAGTGGAAAATGAATTTAACAACCCGGACTTGTAAAACTTAAAAGTATATGTCCTACTTTTTAAATACACTGCACCCTGCCTCTGGAGTGTCCATGGCCTACCCTAGGGGTGACTTATATACATTTAAAAAGGAAGGTTTGGCCCTGGCGAAAGGTTTATTTTGCTAGGCCAAAATGGCAGCTTAAACTGAACACACAGGCTGCAATGGCAGGCCTAAGACAGGTTTGCAAGGCTACTCAAGTGGAGGTGCAGACCAACCAGTAGCATTTAATTCACAGGTTCTGGGCACAGGCACTTGCCACTTTACATGCTACTTACAAGTAAATTCAATATGCCATTTGGGTATAAACCAATTCTACCATGTTTTAGGGAGAGAGCACAAGCACTTTAGCACTTGTTAGCAGTGGTAATATCTACAGAGTCCTAAAGCCAATAAAAACGAATTCAGCAAAAATAGTAGGAGTGAAGTCAAAAAGTTTTTGGGTGACCCTGCAGAAAGTCCAACATGGGTCCTCTGAGGTGGTGGGAGAATTTACAGCAAAAATGTAAAGCAAGATTCTCATAATGTCATGGAAGCTGGTTGCCACAATTGTTTTTTCATAAACAATCCCCAAAGTACAAGAAATCAACAATGCATGGAGTTTTCCCCCTTTACTCATGTGCCATTGATGATTTTCCCTGCTCCATTCATCCATGCCTCACAAAGAGATCTGGTGCAGGAACAATTGGATCATAAAACCTGTCATAATTATCATAGGCCTTCCTATGCATTTTTGCCTGTAGCTCCAATGCTGATGGGATACCTGACAAATGTTTCTGATGGCAGAGCCAGGTGGGGGCTCTGCCACACCTCTAAATGAAGGGATAAGAGAATTGAGGATTTATAGCAGGTCTTCAGTTCAGTCAAACTCTAATTGCTGCCCTATGTAATTCTGTTATTAAGTCAGTCAATGGCCTATTTGTAGTATAGTGCAACTGTAACTTGTGTCACACATCGACTGTCCATACAGTACATTTGTAATTTCAGTCCAATTCCAGCTTCATTTCATCGGCAACCTCATCTACAGTGCTTGAAATTAAGACAACAATTTGAGTGACACCCATAAATATTAAAGAGCGTCGGGCTCAATGATGACCCCTGGGGGACACCGCAAGGCAGAGAGAAGGGTAATGAGTTAAACTCTCCAATGCCCACGATCTGCTCTCTGTTTGGCTAAAAGTGAGGAAAGAAGGTCATGAGCCGATCCAACCATCCAAATTCCTGCTAAAAGCTCAAGCAAAACTTCTTGGCTCATAGTGTCGGAGGATGCGGATAGGTCCAAAAGGACCACCGCAGCCCTCTCACCTCTGTCTATGATGTGTCTTATCTCCTCGGAGACTATTACCAGAGCTGATTCTGTGCAGTAGCTTGACCTGAAGACAGACTGTGCCTCATCTAGAAGCTCATTATTCTCTAGGTCCTTTAAGAGAATATTGTTAAAATGCTCTTCCAGGTCCTTTGCTGGGAAAGGCAGATGTGAAATGGGTCAGCAGTTTTTCTCTTCCTTGGGGTTGAGTGACAGCTTTATCAACAGAGGAAGAATAGAGGCTTTTTTCCATTCAGTGGAGAAAGTGCAGCATTGATGGTGGTGTTTAACAAACTTGTTAAAACCTGGGCTATTCACCTTAAGATTGGAGTAGGTTGAAAAAATGCCATCTAGCCTGTGTCCTGTAATGTGCATGGCAGTGTTCATCAACTGATTTAGTTGAAGCTACTCAAGTTCTCAATTAAGAGTGCTAAATCTTTGTTATTAGGATCTTTTAGATGAATATTAAAATCACCAAGTAAGGTGTAATTAGGGTAATGAACACTTGTCTCTATAAAAACTTCATTTTAGGGCCCACAGGGCTGTAGATCAGGAGCCCATAGAACATAGAATTGTTGGTCAGTTGGTCGTGAAGACTGTTTGGGTACCAGGATGACCTGTGTCATCTCCCAGCCAGTGATTCACACCTGGCCGTGTTCTAGAATGTCCAGCCCTCAGGTCTCCAAAGATCCTGTCCCAACTCTAGTCCATGACCATGTCCTCCCAAAAGAGATCTTCTTTCCCCTGCCACTCATGCAGGGAGTGAAATGCTGGGGACCTACTGGCTGCCCTGCTAGAGGTTCACCTGTATGACCTCAGTCTCCAGACAACTCTACATCTGACAGATTGAAATATCAGAACAGTATGCCCTCTCTCACAATTAAAGACTCCCCTGAAAGCTCTCACACAATGTGGCAGCTCTAGGTACCAAACCTCATCCAATACCTCACCCTTATTTATTTATTTATTTTGGTGTTTTATAGAGCGTGAACTTGACCCGTTAGGGTATCAGAGCGCTTTACAGGATTAATAGGTTGCACACAAAAGACATGGGCGCCGGGGGGGTAGAAACATTTGGGATAAAGACAGGTACATACATTTTACAAGAACGAGAAGTCCAAGAGCCCAAGGGTGGGCTGCCCGGAGGTGCTGGGTGGTTAGCATCCGGTAAATCCAAGGTGTAGCAGTCATAGGATATAAAGCAAAGTCGCTGAGGGGAATGCAATGCAGGAATTTAGGCGAGGAATTTTCCCATTAGGAAGGTTTTGGCCTCCTTTTTAAAACGTGCCAGAGACGGAATTCTTCTAATAGCGGGCGGGAGTGAGTTCCATATTCTTGGTGCGGCACCGGAGAAAGCCTGATTGTAAGTTTTTTTCTTTCGCAAGCACGGAGGCTGGAGCAAGAGGTCTCTGGCGGACCGGGAGTTTCTGGCTCCTCCGGGTACCACGAGTTTCGTGGCGAGAAAGGCAGGGGATTTTATCTAAAGAGCCTTGTGAGTGATGCAAGCCAGTTTAAGTTGGATCCTGGCCTCAAGAGGGAGCCAGTTCAGAGCTTTCAGGTGTGGTGAAATGTGGTCAAATTTCTTTGAGCCTGTTAGGAGTCTGGCAGCGGCGTTGAGGCAGGCTTTTAAGGGGGCCAGAGAGATCTTGGGTAGGCCCGAGACGGTAGAGCATCCATATTCGAGTCTGGAGATGACTAGTGCCTGGACTGCCATTTTTAGGTCAGGAGTGTTGAGGAAAGGTTTCAGTTTTCTT
Organism: Calotriton arnoldi; assembly: GCA_963921515.1. NCBI lineage: Eukaryota > Metazoa > Chordata > Amphibia > Caudata > Salamandridae > Calotriton > Calotriton arnoldi. The sequence goes on along the minus strand of CAWUFW010003186.1, from coordinate 1,283,798 downwards.
AGATAGCTCAGGTGAAATCTGGCGGTTTTGGCCATCGAGTTGATGTGGCCAAGCATATTCAAGCTGCAGTCTAGGGTTATTCCAAGGGATTTGGCAGAGTCCACTATGGTCGGTGGGCAGTTTAAAACTGTGATCGCCTTAGTCCATTCCTGTATGTCAGGGTTGGATTTGGGTGGGGAGATTAGAAGAAGCTCTGTATTTTTTGTGTTAAGCTTGAGCTGTTAGAGGTGAGCCATTGGACAGTTAGATTCAAGGCCTCATTCAGGGAAAGAATCTCATCAAGAGACGAGATTTTGATGTAGATCTGGGTGTCGTCGGCATACATGTGGTAGGAGATATTGGCGGTATGTAGAACTTCTGCTAGCGGTTCGAGGTAAAGATTGAAGAGGGTAGGGGACAGGGTTGATCCATGGGGGACTCCGACCGTGATCGGAGAGGGAGCGGACAAGTTACCATTGATTAGGAATCTCTGACAGCGGTTCTGGAGGAAGGACCTAAACCATTCGAGAACGGGGCCATCCAGTCCCATCCTGAGATTGAGGCGTTCGAGGAGTATTTCGTGGTTGACCGCATCAAATGCCGAGGATAGATCTAAGAGGATAAGGAGACAGGTTTTGCCTTGGTCAAGGGCTTGGAGGGCATCATCCACGATGTGGAGAATGATGGTTTCAGTGCTGTGCTCAGGCCTGAAACCGGATTGGAAGTCGTCTAGCAGGTGGAAGTTGGTGATGTGTTGGCTCAACTGCTGTTGCACACATTTCTCCAGAACTTTGGCTAGGAGTGGGATATTGGATATAGGTCTAAAGTTGTCAGGGGAAGCAGGGTTCAGCGTAGGTTTTTTAAAGATGGGGGTGACTTGACTGGCTTTTAGAGAGTCAGGTATCGACCCCTGTAGAAGGGAGGCGTTGATTATTGCAGTCGAACTAGGAATGATAGATCGGGAGGCAGCGGCTAAGCAGTTTGAGGGGAGTGGGTCATTAAAGTGGTTGTTTGGGTTTAAGGAGGATAGAATTTTCGAGACGGAAGGGTCGTCGTAAACCTTGAAGTTGGACCAGTGCGCTTGGTTTTTGGGTGAAATCTGGGGGGGGGGGGCAGCGCAGAGAGATGAGGCAGTTTCGGAGGGGGTTGGGAGTAGGAAGCTGATCTAAGTTCGTTTCCTAGGGCAGTAATTTTGTCAGAGAAGAAAGAAGAAAATTCCTCGCATGTTATTAGAGATTTGGGGGTTTCTTTGGAGGTTTTAGCCAGTTTGTTAGATTGGTGTTTGACCATTTCGAAGAGCTTGCTAAGTCTGTTCATGGCGTTCCCCAGTTCTGATCTGAAGAATTCTTTTTTTGAATTGAGGATGTTCCTATTATAGGCATTTCTGGTCTGGCGGAGAAGTTTTAAATGGGATGCTGAGGGGTGTTGTCTCCAGTTTCTTTCTGTCTGCCGGAGGGTTCTCCTTTCATTGTTGAGGGATCCGTTGAACCAGGGGTTGAACCCTTCCTTCCTGATACACCATATACAAGGCTTTTACAACTTCCTGGGCACATTAACTGCTGCCACCTTGTGCAAGCTCTAGAAAAGTGCTTCCCAAACTTTTTAGAACCATGACCCACTTTTTCGAATGACAATTGTTCGTGACCTACCGAGCTTTAATGGCTATGAGGCGGACAATTTTTTTATGTAACTAAAGCATCGTATGGCAGCATACTGTCATTTAAAGACAGCACATTTTTTATTAAAATGGCCACTATATTTGCACAGACATACCGTTTTACTCATAAAACTGTATCATGCGCAAAAAATGTCTGAAAATCAGGTTTCAGTGAATATTTATCACTTGTACATCACCAAGTAAAGTGCCTTGATTTGTTTTGAACTTAATGAAATCTTTCCTTCCATTACACTTCAGAATTACAAAACATGTGCTTCATTTTTGCTTTCCTAACTGCTGAATGTGTACAGTTCATTTACAGGTATTTACATTTTGTTTGGTGTTACAAAAAAGGACATCCTACAGCCTTTCTGTTCAGTGTTCACACGCTGTACCCCAACAGGATTGTCACAGAATTCACTTTACTTTTCTTTCTCTGACGGCAATGTGAGAGGAGTTTGTAAACGTCAATCCGCATGTTAAATAAATTAAGCAGCAATTTGTCAGAAGACATAGCCTGACTTTTGACCTCTGTATTTGAAACACAGCAAATGTTACAAGTTAAATACCGAGGGCCCGATTCACAAAGGTAAACTGAGACAAAAGTCTAACTTTACAACTTTCGGCATTCACAAAGGGCTTTTATGGTAGTAAAGTTAGACTTTTGTCTCAGTTAAACTTAACCTTTGGTCTTAAGTTTAACTGAGACCAAAAGTCCTTAGGGCCTGATTCACAAAGTTAAACTTAGACATTTGGTCTTAACATTAGACCAAACGTCTAAGTTTATGACTGTGGGAAGTCACAAAGAGCATTTACGAGTAGTATCTTTATGTCCGCTAGTCCGTTAGACCAAACATCTAAGTTTACCTTTGTGAATCTGGCCCCTTAGACTTTTGGTCCCTGTTAAACATAAGAAAAAAATGTTTGGTCAAAGATGATCTGAGACAAAAGTCTAACTTTACTACTTGTAAATAGGGGTGGGCAATGAACTCCGCTAGCGGAGTTTACGGAGAATTGTTAACTACGCATTCCATTGAAAACACAGAATTCAAACAAAAACTCCATTCCTCCGCATAGTGGAATCAGCTACTAAACTGCACCCACAAATGCTTTGATAAAGCAACTTTACATGCTAAAAGCATATAACCAAGATTTTGGGATCCCCCTAACCTAGGGGGAGGACCAAGCAGATGCCTTGAACACAAAGAGCACATCATACTGAACGATTCAGTGGTGGTCCCATCCTGTTAGGACCACCCCAAGCAGTTATGGGCAAAAATACAATCCCAACCAAAGGCCCTGCAAAGCATTATGGGATGAGATTAGTAGTGGGCAGTGAATATTATAGTATCCAATATCAAAATAATTCTACAAAGAGCTGCAGTTCAACTCGTCGTTACTAGGTGTCCCTCACGAGTCAAATGCAAAAGCATTGAAATTATTACATCAAGCTGCAGTTCCACTAGTCGTTACTAGATGTCCCTCATGAGTCAAATGCAAAAGCATTGAAACCCTTTCATGAAGCTGCAGTTCCACTAGTCGTTACTAGGTGTCCCTCACGAGTCAAATGCAAAAGCATTGAAACCCTGAGCTGAGAGCTAATACTATAAATTCTACAAAGAGCTGAACTGCAGCTTCATGAAAGGGTTTCAATGCTTTTGCATTTAACTCGTGAGAGACATCTAGTAACGACTAGTGGAACTGCAGCTTGATGTAATAATTTCAATGCTTTTGCATTTGACTCGTGAGGGACACCTAGTAACGACGAGTTGAACTGCAGCTCTTTGTAGAATTATTTTGATATTGGATACTATAATATTCACTGCCCACTGATAATCTCGTCCCATAATGCTTTGCAGGGCCTTTGGTTGGGAGTGTATTTTTGCCCATAACTGTGCTTGGGGTGCTCCTAAGAGGATGGGACCACCACCAAATCATTCAGCAAGATGTGTTCTTTGTTTTCAAGGCATCTGCTTGGTTTTCTCCCTAGGTTAGGGAGGATCTCAAAATCATCACCTCTCTCACTGCTTGCTAAATTTTCATTTTCACTTTTGTGAAATGACTATATGCATTTTAGCATGTAAAGACAGAGATACTTGTTATTTTACCCAAAGTGTATGAGGTCTCTGCTTTATTAAGTGGGAAGCGGTTCAACTTTGTGGAATTCTGCGTAGTAGTACTCCGCCATCGTAAAGTTAGACTTTCGTATCAGTTTACCTTTGTGAATCAAGCCCATTGGTTAGAGGCATCATTACTCATTTCTTGGAATTTCACGACCCACAAAAAATCAGCTTGTGACCCACAGTGTGGGAAAGACAGCTCTAGAACATAAACCTGGTTTTCAAACCATTGGTCTAATTCTGTAAGAAACGTTCTACAAAAAGAAGATCCAAACAAATCTTAGAAAGTAGTGGGGCATATGGAGAGCCAGACCTAAACAAGTGAAAGAAGAAACATTCAACACTGGTCAACAATTGATTAATGAAAGGAATACCTGATACCGGCCACTTTGGGCAGAATTTTATATTGAGTAGGAAAGAGAGCAAATGCTCTTTTTAAAGAGGGAAAACGCACCTTTAAAACAAAGACAAAGAGATTGAATGGCATTCTTGAAGCATCTGAAATGTACAAAAAGATGTAAGACCAAAAAAGGAGCACCCAAGAAAGATGTAGAATAAAGGGGAAAGATTATCAACATAAGGAAGGAAGTGGCAACTAGAATGCAACAAAGGAAGAAAAACAAGGCTGAAGCTGCAACTCACCTTCGAAAATTAACCATTATTACAGCTGTTTAATGAAATTAACATATTTTATGTAAGGCCTATTATTATAGTATTATAAAGTCAAGGAGTGAAGCTAAACATTGGGAGGTTCAGGTTACAGAGGTCACCCCCTATGGAAGCCTGCACAATAAAATGATGTCATGATGAGTTTGACTTAAATTAATTGACCTTGTTATCTGTCTAGGTAATCCCTGACATTGAATTCTGCTGCATGGATCTACATCTCACTGGGCTTCCCCTTCAACTACCAACCTCCACTCAGCTGCTAGACATGAGCTTCAATCACCTCATCATATTATCACCAAAATACTTCGGCAGACTGCTGTCACTACAAAGACTAGATCTCACCAGGTAAAAGCCATGTCCTATCTAAATCATGATGTTAATCTGATGGGGAGATGTGTGAAATCTGGGATGTGTACAGAGTACATGGATTGGAAGTTAGGCTTTTAAGGATCCCAAAAATAATACCCATGACTAGTTTTAAATACTGTTTAATAAAACAGAAAACATATCACAATAATCTCATAAGCAATATCATGGCATTTAGGCATATACAGGGGAAAGGGCCTAATACATATTGCACTCATTTAAAAATAAAGGGCCAGATATAGATCCTGGAGGTTTGACCCTCCATTTATCAGGGTAGTGGAACTCATCCCCTCCATACCCCAGCGGAACTGTCGCCTGACCAATTAAGACATCACCGCCAGCCCTGAAAAGATTGCTGTGCCTTCACAGGAGCTGTGACAAAGGTGTTTCCTGTAAAGGTACAAAAAGTTTGGTGTTCATCTACCATATTTCTGATTGTCATATACCTAACGTTTTTTATATTTTTATGGATCACACTCTTGGAAACAGGAGTTTGCTTCTGAAAAACAAAAAATGAATGGCCCCCACACCCTGGGAGGCTTCTTCTATTGTGTGTGGGCCATTTTGTTTTATTAATGACTGCCAGTTTTCTCCAGATAGTGGCATACAGAAAAAAGGAAATCACACCATCAGCTTTAAATAGGGCGGGCGGTCTTATGACTTTACTCTGACTGCTCAATGTTTTTCAATGACAAATCCAGTGGTGGCACTAGTGCTGAGGAAAACTGAAGGTATGCCGGACTCAGAATTAAGTAGACCAAAGTTTGGCGGAGAGGATACTTCATCAATTTTGTGACGGAGTACCCTGTCCACCAAATGCTAAATAAGGTACAACTAAAGTTTAATGATGAAAATTCAAGAAAATAAGTTAATTTATCATCAAATTAATTGCATATCAAGTTAACTAAAGTTTATTAACATAGAGAGCATTTTACTTTTTGCCAGGGATATTTAGCTTGACTTAGATAAATAAATAGCAAATTATTATACGGAGCCAAACTGTTCTATGAGTTGCTAAATAACTGGAATTGGAGTTTCATATTCAAAATTTGTTAATTGCATATCATCGGCCAAAACCAATGCTTTATACTATTGTGAGCCTATGTACACATTTAATTGCTGTTTTTTGTTTTATCAGCAATGACTAAGGGTTCTAACGCTGGGTTGAACCTGAAGGGACATAAATTAAAGTCCAGTTTAGTGTCTTCTTTAAGGCTATGGGCCATATTCTCAAGAACGGCGATAACATTATTGCCGCTTTAGCGGCAGGAAACTGCCGCTAAAGCGGCGATAAAGCCCCTTATCGCCGCTTTAGCGGCAGTTTCCTGCCTCTAAAGCGGCGATAATGTTATCGCCGTTCTTGAGAATATGGCCCTATGGGCATATTACTAAGGTCCGGCGATAATTATCGCTCAGCGCGGTTAGCGCGAGGATAATTATCGCCTGACTAACGCTGAATTTTATCACTGAGATAGCGTGCTATCAGCAACGCTCATCTCAACAGTGATAAAATTGCAAGCGCTAACTGCCAAATGTGCGATTATCGCTGGAAATCCAGCGATAATCACACAACTTTTGGCGATAGCTTGCTGATAGGGCAGGACAGACTCAGCCATGATATCCACCTTCCATTGGATATCATGGCTAAGTCACTACTGAGAGCAGGCGTTAGAAAAGTAGCGCTAACCGCGGTTAGCGCTACTTTTCTAATCGCTCTGCATGTTCGCCTGCAGCTTGATAATAGGAGAAATGTCGGTTAGCGACATTTCTCCTGTTATCCTGGGAAGGAACGCCCACTTTGCATCTCATTAGAGATGCAGAGCGAGGCGTGGGGAAAACGGGTGCTAACATGCGTTAATGCATGTTAGCACCCGCCTTGGTAATAGGGCGGTAATATTATCTCCGCTTTTTTGGCTCTTAAAGCCGAAAAGCGGAGATAATGGCCCTTGCTAATATGCCCCTATGTCCTTTAAAAGCAAGGCATTGGTGTTGACACAAACTTTGGAACCCTAATGAAAAGACATTATATAAGTGCAGAAGGAGTATAATAATTTATTTCTTAATACCTCAAGCAACTTCATTTTAGACTGTCAAAAGCTTTGGTGCCATTTAAACTCACCAATAAACAAGGATCTCATCTATCTCTAGAAATATATATTAAGGGGCAGATTTACGAGAAAGTGACAAAGTGCATTCCGCAAGTCATTTGGCTGCACCGCACTGAGTCACTTTCAGAGCACAGGAATGCGACATATTTACAATGATATGTTGTATTCCTGTGCTCTCCCCTGCGCTGGCGCACAAACAGCTGCCATGCGCTGGCGCAGGCACACTTGCACCATGGTGCAAGAATGCCTGTGCCATGGGGAGATTGTTTTCGTGCAGGAAGGGGCCCCTTCCTGCACGAAAACAATCACTGCAGGAATTTTCCTCTTCCAATGCGTGCTGTAGAATGCAGCACGCATTGAAAGAGGAAAAAACGAGGAGAAATGAAAACATTTCTCCTCATTGCACCTCGCTACGCCACACCTAGGGCGGTGTAGCATACTGACGCATTTCCAGATTTACGATTCCTCTTAAATATGGAAATGTGTCTGGTTCCATGGGTGTTGCGTGGGAACACCCACAGCAACATCCATGGAATGCCCCTTTCACGCAAAGTGCTCCGTGTAAAAGGACCATATTTACAAGGACAGGAAAAGCCACACAGAGTGGCTTTTCCTGTCCTTGTAAATATAGAGCAGTGAAATACGCCACCAGTACGTCACAAAAAGTGACGTACTGGTGGCGCAGGGGGCTTGTAAATCTGCCCCTAAGTCGATATTTTGCCAGGTATGTTTGTTCCAGATATATTTTTAACAAAGCCAGATTGTTGTGTATGCACAAATTGTTTTCTATCCAGACACAGCCTAGTTTACCAACTTTTTGTGCACATCTTAGACTTGAAATTGATTAATGATATGATTCTGTAATTGACACAATCCGAAAGATATTCACCTGGATTTGGAAGCAAAATTAGCTGCGGCTCTTTCATTGAACTTGGAAAAATATTGTTGATGTCACACACCATATTCAAAGACTTGTGGTACAGTAGATGTGATTTCTCCCACATTTATTAAAGAAAAATTACATTTAAGAAGGTCTCACATTTGCATACAGTGAGGCCCCACACAAATGAGTTAATACAACGTCACATGTTATTAGGATTTGTAACATTGTTAGCATTAAGCTAAACAAAGATAAGGAAATTGTTTCTTACCCATCTCCAAGCTTGAGTTGTTTGAAAATATAGCACAATTTCCAGACAAACATTTTTCTCTTTCATTACCTGGTTGAGTAGTTACTATGACTGAAACATGATATCATAGATAAATGAAGTCACACCTTTAGGTCAGAGCATAATTTACATTCTATTCTGTAAGAAAATGGTGTGCGTGATGGAGAAGAATGTATAATCCCGTTCTGTCAGATTACATAAACTCCCAGAATCAGCAAAAAGAAGATTACTACGAAACAAATGCAGCATAAACCTTTCTTTACCAGTTAATTCTTTACTCTCACCAATATGGACTAGAAAAATGATAGGGCATGATTTTGACGTTGCTTCCCAACAAAAGATTCTCTTAAGGTGATGTAACTAGCAGACTCCCCATTACCAGCCTATGCAAATTATGACTGGGCGGACCTTGCAATATTTCACTCAGTGTAATTCTGCAGAGTTACAGAAAAACTCCACGAGATTCCACAGAGTTCCGCAAAGGGACAGAAAATATGTATGTCGCACTGCTCGTACTGCAATTTAGAACCAGTAGAGTGAGCAGCACTGAAAATTCAGCATGAATGGCACCATGCTGTGCGCAAGTTCACCCAGCCATTCAAGTTGATTTTGCTGCAGCTCGAGTAGAAAATGTACTCAAGCTGCAGCAAATCTACTCAAGAAGCAGCCCTCTGACTACGACCACTTGAGACCGCCCATGTTAGAAAACGGCACTCAAATCTCACTCATGCAGGCATGCAGGAGAAAATTCCGCAACGTAACGATTGGTGGAATTTGGCCAGAACTCTGCATCACAAGAGTAATACAGAGTTGCCAAGTTATATATATATAAATATATATATGAATATATATATTTATATATATACATATATTCACTGAAAAAACCATACGTTTCAGGGACGTTATAGTTAGTTGGACATTTCTCTTGTAAAAAACCATAGAAATTCCCCCGTTATAGTTAGTTCAGCTAACTATAACTCGCGCACCCGCAATGCACTGCTGATGACTTCACATATTACATCAATCATGACATGGTCAGTGACATTACTGATGACATCACTGATGACATCTCAAATGACATCACTGATGACATCACTGATGACATCATCCACGTGAAAACTGATGCACCTCCTCACACTCTAATATAACCTTTGATACACCCACTGTAAAATACAGACTACCATTTTCGAAACCATAGACACACCAATACCAGTTACTACATACGCACTCACTGATTCCTAGGTCTACACACACATCCACTCATTCACCCATACAGTCACTCATACATGCAGTCACTCATACAACACTATCATATGCACTCATACACCTATACAGACACTCACACACCACCACTCATCCAGAGTTACTCACACACGTAGTCAGTCATGCAAAGAATCAATCACACTCCCATTTACTCACCTATACAGTTATTCACACACCACATCACTTATTCAAACAGAAACAAACACATACTTACTCTCTTATAGAATCACTGATACAAGTACACACTCATCCATACAGCCACTCTCACAATAACTGACTCTCACCTATAGTCATTTATATACTTCAACTCTCACATGCACTGCCTTTTACATATGTAGGTACTTGGACATGTACCATTGAGACATCATTTCACTCACCAACACACCCATACACACACTCATCCACCCATACAGCTGTTTCCACATGCACTCTTGAACCCATACACACAGTGAATCAACCACTCAAACATCTATGCACAGAGTCACACACCTCCCACCCACCCACACACACACTGAGGCACCCATACAAATACTCAGGCAACCTATCGATAACCCATATAGGCACTCATGTAGCTACTGACCAACCCATGCAGCAGCTTATACAACAACAGACAGACTGATACAGACATTCACACAGTTTAGTCACTAACCCATGCATTCAGTAAGACACATGTAATCACTCACTTAAATAGTCAGTCACGCACGTACTAAATCCTCCATCCAGACACTTATACACCCACTCATTCTTCAATACACCTTGGCATATATATAATACATATTTAAACTTTAAAGAAAAACACCGTCACTGGATGATGTCATCAGTGATGTCATCAATGATGTCATTTGAGATGTCATCAGTGATGTCATCATTGATGTCACTGGCCATGTCATGATTGATGTAATATGTGACGTCATCAGCAGTGCATTGCGGGTGCGCGAGTTATAGTTAGCTGAACTAACTATAACGGGGGAATTTCTATCGTTTTTTACAAGAGAAATGTCCAACTAACTATAACGTCCCTGAAACCTATGGTTTTTTCAGTGAATTTCAAAGGTTTTTTAAATGCTAATTTCTAACTATAACGTCCCTGAAACCTATGGTTTTGTCAGTGAATTTCAAAGGTTTTTTAAATGCTAATTTCTAACTATGCCTACAAAGGTAGGACATGTGAAGAAAGAGGAAGAAAAGCGCAGAAAGAAGCAAGACAAATGCAGACAGAGGCAACAGAAGTCCAGAAAAACTAAGAAAAGTGCAGGAAGAAGCAAGAGATGTGCAGAAAGAACCAACAGAGGAGCAGAAAGTCCTCCGGTGCCCCCAACGTTTTGCTGACGGGTACTGGTGGTAACTGACTCTGACTAACCAGGCCTAGAGCCAGTGCTATGCTAAAAGACACTTAGAATACAGTGAACACACCTACATACACTAGGGAACACTATGCGTTGGGGTACCCCTGTGATTAGCATGACCTCCTCTGTATTTGCCATGAGTTAATGTCTGGGTCATTGCATGAGTACATGAGTAGTGACTGGATGATTAGAGTGCTACAAGGAGAGTGCATGGTAATTTTATAAGTGCTTGGGTTTTGGCGGAGTGATTGGATAAGTACACACATGTCACATCAGGCCACACCCCCTCCCTTCACCACTGTGCAAACGCGCCCCCTGGCGGGTTTTAAGTTGGAGGATTAATTCCCCTTGAATCCTGAGGGTCCCTGGGGGCCAACTAGCCCACCAGGTACCTCCAAGTAAGCACCACAGAGCTGCGTTGCAGAGAGGTGGTCCGAGGCCACGCCCCTTTTTACACCTCTCTACAACGCAACTCTGTGGCGCTTACTGGACGTACCTGGTGGGCTAGTTGGCCCCCAGGGACCCTCAGGATTCAAGGGGACTTAATCCCCCAACTTAAAACGGCCACAGGGCGCGTTTGCACACTTGTCACATCAGGCCATGCCCCCTCCCTGCACCACTGTGCAAACGCACCCCCTGGTGTGTTGTAAATTGGGGGATTAAGTCCCCTTGAGTCCTGAGGGTCCCTGGGGCCAGCTAGCCCACCAGCTACCTCCAGTAAGCGCCACAGAGCTGCGTTTCAGAGTGGTGTAAAAAGGGGCATGGCCTTGGACCACCTCTCTGCAACGCAGCTCCCTGGAGCTTACTGGAGGTACCTGGTGGGCTAGGTGGCCCCCAGGGACCCTCAGGACTCAAGGGGACTTAATCCCCCAACTTAAAACACGCCACAGGGCGCGTTTGCACACTTGTCACATCAGGCCACGCCCCCTCCCTACACCTCTGTGCAAACGCGCCCCCTGGTGCATTGTAAATTGGGGGACTAAATCCCCTTGAGTCCTGAGGGTCCCTGGGGGCCAACTAGCCCACCAGGTACGTTCAGTAAGCACCACAGAGCTGCGTTGCAGAGAGGTGTATAAAGGGGCGTGGCCTCGGATCACCTCTCTGCAAGGCAGCCCTGTGGCGCTTACTGGAGGTACCTGGTGGGCTAGTTGGCTCCCAGGGACCCTCAGGATTGAAGGGGAATTAATTCCCCAACTTAAAACGCGCCACGGGGCGCATTTGCAGAGTATTGCTGGGAGGGGGAGGGGCCTCCGGCGCGATGCATCCTGTTGAACACCCGCTCCGTCCACAGGCACGCCGTGGAACTCTGGGACCTGCTCGACGCAACAGCACCGGACGTCGCCTTCCTCACCGAAACCTGGATGAACGCCTCCTCAGCGCCCGACATCGCCATAGCCATCCCGGACGGATACAAGATCACCCGGAGGGACCGCGTCAGCCAGACGGGAGGAGGCATCGCCATCGTACACAAGAACACCATCCGCATCTCGACTAACTCCGACGAGACCTTCACCGCCGCCGAACACCTACACTTCCAGATACACACTGACCCCAAGACCACCCTCCGAGGCACCCTCATCTACAGACCCCCGGGACCACGCACACTATTCAGCGAAGACATCGCAGACTTCATCAGCCCGCACGCCATGCCCTCCGCTGACTACATCCTCCTAGGGGACCTCAACTTCCACCTGGAGAACAACAACGACAGAAACACCACCGCCCTGCTGGACAGCCTCGCCAACCTCGGACTCAAGCAACTGGTGAACACGCCCACCCACTACGCCGGCCACACGCTTGACCCCGTCTTCTCTTCCAGCAAGCACATCTCCTTCAGCCACGCCACCGGACTCCACTGGACCGACCACAGCTGCGTCCACTTCAGCTTCAGAAAGACTGCGACCCACCACCACCCACAACAGGCTCCCCGCCGGAGCTGGAGCAAGATCACCGCCGAGCAGCTCACCGCCTCCCTCAGCCAGAACACACCCACCAACACAACGGACCCAAACGAAGCAGCCAGCAACCTCGCCAAGTGGCTGACCGCCTGCGCCGGCGACCTCGCACCACTAAAAAACCCTCCCAGCAGACCCGGAAGCAAGAAAACCCCTTGGTTCACTGACGAACTCAAGGAATCCAAGAAGAACTGCCGCACTCTCGAGAAAACCTGGCGACTCGACCAGACCACAGACAACAGGACCGCCCTCAAGCACGCCAACCGCAAACACCACCAGCTGATCCGTGCCACCAAGAAGTCGGCACTCAAAGAACGACTGGACAACAACGCCCACGACAGCAAGGAACTTTTCAGCATCGTCAAAGAGTTCTCCAACCCCAGCGCCGGAAACAACGACATCACCCCCTCGCAAGACCTCTGCAACTCACTCGCCGCGTTCTTCCACCGCAAGATCACCGACATACATAACAGCTTCGACGCACAAACCACGCACCCTACCGCCGAACCAACGCCCGCCACCACCACCCTCTGCAACTGGACCCCGATCAGCACCGAAGACACCACCCGCACGATGAACTCCATCCACTCCGGATCACCAACCGACCCCTGCCCACACCACGTCTTCAACAAAGCCGACGCCACCATCGCACCCCATCTCCGGGACATCATCAACTCCTCCTTCCACACCGCCACCTTCCCGGAGAGCTGGAAGCACGCCGAGCTTACCGCCCTCCTGAAGAAACCAACGGCGGACCCCACCGACCTCAAGAACTACCGTCCCATCTCGCTCCTTCCGTTTCCGGCCAAAGTCATCGAGAAGACCGTCAACAGACAGCTTGCCGCCTTCCTCGAGACGAATGGATCCCTCGACCCCTCGCAGTCCGGGTTTCGGGCCAACCACAGCACCGAGACCGCCCTCATCGCAGCCACCGACGACATCAGAACCCTAACCGACAACGGGGAAACAGCAGCCCTCATCCTCTTGGACCTCTCCGCGGCGTTCGACACCGTCTGCCACCGCACCCTAGTGAAGCGCCTCAGCAACATCGGAATCCGAGAGAAAGCACTGGAATGGATCATCTCGTTCCTCGCCGGAAGAACCCAGAGAGTCCGCCTCCCCCGTTCAGATCCGAGGCCACCGAAGTCATCTGCGGCGTTCCACAAGGATCTTCACTCAGTCCAACCCTCTTCAACGTCTACATGAGCCCCCTCGCAGCCATCGCACGCCAACACAACCTCAACATCATCTCCTACGCCGACGACACCCAGCTGATCCACTCCCTCACCAACGACCCCACCACCGCCAGAGCCAACCTACACGACGGGATGAAAGACGTCGCCGACTGGATGAGGAACAGCCGCCTTAAACTGGACTCAGACAAGACGGAAGTCCTCATCCTGGGCTCATCACCCTCCGCCTGGGACGACTCCTGGTGGCCCCGGCCCTGGGCACCGCGCCCAAGCCAACGGACCACGCACGAAACCTGGGCTTCATCCTGGACTCCTCCCTGTCGATGACCAGACAAGTCAACGCCGTCTCATCTTCGTGCTTCAACACCCTGCGCATGCTCCGCAAGATCTTCAGATGGATCCCCACTGAAACCAGGAAGACCGTCACCCAGGCACTCGTCACCAGCCGACTGGACTATGGGAACACCCTCTACGCCGGAACCACAGCCAAACTTCAAAAAGACTCCAGCGCATCCAGAACGCCTCCGCACGACTCATCCTGGACATCCCCCGACACAGCCACATCACCGGACACCTGAAAGACCTGCACTGGCTCCCCGTCAGCAAGAGAATCACGTTCAGACTCCTCATCCACGCACACAAGGCCCTCCACGACCTGGGCCCAAAGTACCTCAACGACCGCATGACCTTCTACACGCCCACCCGCCAGCTACGATCAACCAGCCACGCCCTCGCCACCGTACCACGCATCCGCAGAACCACCGCCGGAGGAAGATCCTTCTCCTACCTGGCAGCCAAGACCTGGAACTCCCTCCCCACTCACCTTCGGCGAACCCAGGACCATCTCTCCTTCAGGAAGCAGCTCAAGACCTGGCTGTTCGAGCAGTAACTTACCCCCTCCCCAGCGCCTTGAGACCCTCCCGGGTGAGTAGCGCGCTCTATAAATGCCGTGATTGATTGATTGATTGATGCCGTTTTTTTTTTTTTTAGAAGGGGGGCTGTGTGGCCCCCTTCTTTTTCTTTTTTTGAGGACCTGGGGACCCCATCCTCCAGGGCCTGACCACTTTTTAAAAAAAAAAAAAATAAAATGGGAGGGGGCCACGTTGCCCCCCTCCAGAGGCCAATTATGGCCCCGGGGACCCCATCCCCCGGGGCCTGGCCACCCTGTTTATTTATAATTTTTTGTTGGCCTGTCTGTTGGGGACCGTGGGGGGAGCCCCAATGCCCCCACGGTCCCTTCCGGCTCCCCGCCTCCTGCGGGAGCCGGCATTGCTTTTCCACACGGGGAGCTGCTGACATGCAGCTCCCCGTGTGGAAAAGCAATCTGCTTTGGATTTTGGAAGCGAGAGCAGGAACCCTGCTCTCGCTTCCAAAATCCAAAGCAGAGTTTGCTATGACAGGGCGGGAGCCGCACGTCTCCCGCCCTGCCATAGCAAACAGCAGTGTCCCGGGGTGGGCACCCCGGGACACTGCAGGAGCCGGCCCTGGGGGTGGTGGTCCCCAGGGCCATGTAGGGCTCCAGGAGGGGGGCCGCGCGGCCCCCCTCCCTACTAGTGCACAGCCCCGGGGAGGATGTGGTCCCCGGGGCTCAGGGGTCCGTAACGGATCCCCGCATTTACATTATGAGTGCCCCGGGGAGGTGGCGGTCCCCGGGGCGTGTGGGGGGCTTGAGCCCCCCCACACATGTTTTTTTTTTTTTTTTAAAACAAGCCCCGGGGGGTGGCGGTCCCCGGGGCAGCGGGGGGCCTTGTGCCCCCGCGAATATTTAAGAAAAGCCCCAGGGGGTGGTGGTCCCCAGGGCTTAGGTTCTACCGAGTCACAAGATGGCTGCCAACACTTCCTGGTTTGGAGTGTTGGCAGCCACTCACAGTGAAGCTCGTGGTAGGGAGGGTTCGCGAATCCACCACGTCCATAGATATCGAAACTTTTATTTTTTGAATTTCTCAGCAACTACTGAACGGATTTACACCATTTAAAGAAAAGGTCGCTTTCTGAACCAAGCACTACCTTTTTGCCAAATTTGGTGCAATTCCGTTCAGCAGTTCAGGCTGTAGCCTTGGCTAAAATTTCCTATGGAAAATTGATTTTGACTACTCTTTCTGAACCAAGGGCTACCTTTTTGCCAAATTTGGTGTAATTCCGTTCAGCAGTTCAGGCTGTAGATTTGTCTAAAGTTTCCTATGGAAAATAACATGGGGAAAGCGTGTTTTGGGACCCCCCTTTTTTCTCGGCCCCCGCTTGGCGAATCACCCCGAAACTTTCAAGACAGGAGCTGACCGGAGCTTATCACTAGTTTTGAAAATTTCACGAAGATTCGTCAACCGGCGCCAAAGTTATTGGGAAAACAAAAAACGCTTTTCCTATGGAAACTAGGTCCTAACTATAACTATCTAGGTAATATATATATATATATATATATATATATATATATATATATTCCAAACGAAGGTTGCCACCACAATGAAGAGCCACTCAGGTAAGTTTGTTTGTCCTTCAATTTACTTGCAGCTACAATCCGTTGATGCAGTAGCCAAAACCACCTTTGTTGTTGCCAGACGCGTTTCGGGTAAGTTCTCCATTTATCAATGGCACATTTATTTCTGCGAGACTCAGTTTGTTATTTCAGCTCTTTTTCAGTGGGCGTGGCCAGCACGGCCTTCTGGTACATGTAGTCCATTACAGTGCAAACTCATAGTGAGAAGGTCTCTGCTTACTGTTATTTTTCACAAATAAAACACTGCAGTGGGCCGGTTTTGGGTTCTGCACCTTCCGGACCATATTGCTCCTGCTGCAAGTATGGCTTACCTCCCGCATAGTAGAGACTTTGTTTCATGTCTCACCGAGTCCGCTGTTTTGCGGTGGGGCTCTCCGCGGCTGTGGCCAGCCGCTAAATATTCCAAACGAAGGTTGCCACCACAATGAAGAGCCACTCAGGTAAGTTTGTTTGTCCTTCAATTTACTTGCAGCTACAATCCGTTGATGCAGTAGCCAAAACCACCTTTGTTGTTGCCAGACGCGTTTCGGGTAAGTTCTCCCTTTATCAATGGCACATTTATTCCTGCGAGACTCAGTTCGTTATTTCAGCTCTTTTTCAGTGGGCGTGGCCAGCACGGCCTTCTGGTACGTGTAGTCCATTACAGTGCAAACTCATAGTGAGAAGGTCTCTGCTTACTGTTATTTTTCACAAATAAAACACCGCAGTGGGCCGGTTTTGGGTTCTGCACCTTCCGGACCGTATTGCTCCTGCTGCAATAATGGAATATTTAGTGGCTGGCCACAGCCACGGAGAGCCCCACCGCAAAACAGCGGACCCGGTGAGACATGAAACGAAGTCTCTACTATGCGGGAGGTAAGCCATACTTGCAGCAGGAGCAATACGGTCCGGAAGGTGCAGAACCCAAAACCCCAATTTATTTTAATTAGTTATTCAGCTCATTATTATAGTGAAAGCTATAGATCAACGCGTTGATCGTGAACAAGGTCTTGTGCCAAGACCGAAACGCGTTGATCTATAGCTTTCACTATAATAATGAGCTGAATTTGCGGTGTGCGACCCTGATCCCTTTCAGAGGAGTTTGGTGGATACATATATATATATATATATATATATATATATATATATATATATATATATATATATTACCTACTGGCGGTCGCCAGTAGGTAGTTATAGTTAGGACCTATTATTCATAGGAAATTCGTAACATTCTTTTCCCAATAACTTTGGCGTCGTTTGATGAATCTTCGCGAAATTTTCAAAACTAGTGGGGCGCTCCGGTCAGCTTGAAAGTTTCGGGGTGATTCAGCAAGCGGGGGCCGAGAAAAAAGGGGGGTCCCAAAACATGTTTTCTCCATGTTAATTCCCATAGGAAACCTTAGCCACGGCTACAGCCCGAACTGCTGAACGGAATTACACCAAATTTGGCAAAAAGGTAGTGCTTGGTTCAGAAAGCACCCTTTTTTTTAAATGGTGTAAATCCGTTCAGTAGTTGCGGAGAAATTAAAACAAATAAGAGTCAAAAAATCAATTTCCCATGGGAAACTTTATACAAGGCTACAGCCAAAACTGCTGAACGGAATTACACCAAATTTGGCAAAAAGGTAGTGCTTGGTTCAGAAAGCATCCTTTTTAAACATGGTGTAAATCCGTTCAGTAGTTGCTGAGAATATCAAAAATAAAAGTTTCAATATTTAGAGGCACGGAGGATCCGCGGACCCTCCCGACCACGAGCTTTATTCTAATTGGCTGTCAACACTCCAAACCAGGAAGTGTTGGCAGCCATCTTGTGACTCGGTAGAACCGAGTCACAAGAAAACAGAAAAACAGTTGCGTAAAACAAGAAAAGGGGGCAGGGTAGAAACACCCTGACCCCCTAGGCCTGCTCAGGGCCCAAAAAAGCTTTTTTCTTTTATAAAAGCACCGAGATGCGCGGAGGATCCGCAAATCTGGCCGCGAAAATAAAAAAAACGAAGCGCGGGCTTCCGCGCTTCGTTATTAATTAGCCCCCGGGTGGGCCAAGTCCCGGGGGCATGTAAAAAAATGTGTGGGGGACCCCAATCCCCCCACACTGCCACGGGGACCACCACCCCAAGGGCTTTGCACAAATATTTGAGGGGGGCACATGGCCCCCCCGCAGCCCCGGGGACCGCCACCCCCCGGGGCTTTGTTTTTTTATGTGGGGGGCCTCCAAGCCCCCCCAAGCCCCGGGGACCGCCACCCCCCGGGGCTTTCATTAATAAATTTGTGGGGGGCACACAGCCCCCCGCTGCCCCAGGGACCGCCACCCCCCGGGGCTCCTATTTTTTTAATAATACCTGTGTGGGGGGGCTCGAGCCTCCCCACTCGCCCCGGGGACCGCCACCTCCCTGGGGCTCTAATTATTCAAATTTGGGGGTCCGTGATGGACTCCCAAGCCCCGGGGACCACCACCTCCCAGGGGCTTTGCCAATGATGGGAGGGGGGCCACGGCGCGGTGCAGAGATGTGGTCCAGGTCATGCCCTTCTTTACACCTCTCTGCAACGCAGCTCTGTGGCGCTTACTGGAGGTACCTGGTGGGCTAGTTGGATCCCAGGGACCGTCAGGATTCAAGGGGACTTAATCCCCCAACTTAAAACGGCCACAGGGCGTGTTTGCACACATGTCACCTCAGGCCCCCCCTCCCTTCACCACTGTGCAAACGCGCCCCGTAGCGCGTTTTAAGAGGTAGTTTTAATCCCCCTGCCCTATTATGTACTAGGGCCTTACAGAGGAGGTCATGCTAATCACAGGGGTACCCCAATGCATAGTGTTCCCTAGTGTATGTAGGTGTTTTCACTGTATTCTAAGTGTCTTTTAGCATAGCACTGGCTCTAGGCCTGGTTAGTCAGAGTCAGTTACCACCAGTACCCGTCTGAAAAAGTTGTGGGCACAGGATGATTTTGCAACAAGGCCTCTTTCTGCTCCTATGTTGGTTCTTTCTGCACATGTCTTGCTTCTTCCTGCACTTTTATTCGTCTTTGTGGACTTCTGTTGCTTCTTTCTGCATTTCTTTTGCTTCTTTCTGTGCGTTTTTTCTTCTTTCTTCACATGTCCTACCTCGTAGGCATAGTTAGAGACTAGCATTTAAAAAACCTTTGAAATTCACTTAAAAAACCATAGGTTTCAGGCACGTTATAGTTAGAAATTAGCATTTAAAAAACCTTAGAAATTCACTGAAAAAACCATAGGTTTCAGGCACGTTGTAGTTAGAAATTAGCATTTAAAAAACTTAGAAATTCACTGAAAAAACCATAGGTTTCAGGGACGTTATAGTTAGAAATTAGCATTTAAAAACCTTAGAAATTCACTGAAAAAACCATAGGTTTCAGGGGCGTTATAGTTAGTTGGACATTTCACTCGTACAAAACCCGTGAAATTCCCCCGTTATAGTTAGTTCAGCTAACTATAACTCGCGCCCCCGTAATGCACTGATGATGACGTCACATATTACATCACTCATGGCATGGTCAGTGACATCACTGATGACATCACTGATGACATATCAAATGACATCACTGATGACATCATCCACGTGAAAATTTCATGCATCTTCTCACACCCTAATATAACTTTTGATTCACCCACTCTAAATTACAGACTGCCATTCTCAAAACCATAGACACTCCAACACCAATAACTACATACCCACTCACTGATTCTTAGGTCTACACACACATCCACTCACTCACCCGTACAGTCACTCATACTTACGGTCACTCAGTACAGGACTATCATATGCACTCATACACCTACATAGACACTCACACACTGCCACTCATCCATAGAGGTACTCACACACCTAGTCAGTCATGCAAATAATTAATCACACTGCCATTTACTCACCTATACAGTTATACACACACCAGCTCACTTACTCATACAAATACTAGCACATTCTTATGCTCTTATACAATCACTGATACAAGTACACACTCATCCATACAGCCACTCTCACAATCACACACTCTCACTTATAGCCATTTATATACTCCAACACACATATATACTGCCTCTCACATATGTAGTTACTCACACATGTACCACTGAGATATACATTCACTCACTGCTGCTTTCTTTGTTGGACACCCCACTGAGCTTCTATTTTAAGCGGCCATTCTGCCGCTGAGCAAGCACCACCCCAGATCCAAAGGGGGCCACAGAGTCTAAATGAGGACTCAGTAGTGGAACGCGCTTCTTGGATGAGCATAACATCGCTTCTTGGGGCTCATGGTGAGCTTCGAATCCAGCATTCATTTTAAGGGGCATCCATTTGAGGACAAATGGCGGACTACATCTCCCATAAACACTACATAAGTCTCATTCAGAGCAGCTGCATGACAGCGTAGGATATCGTTTAAAAGGGAGGCGTGACCCGAAATGCCTCTTTCGACCGCTCAGCCTCTGATGAAGTGAAGCCACGAAACGCGTAAGGCTGCGGTCGTATGCTTTTACAAGGACTGAGAATGGATGACATGCATACCAATAAGGGCTTTTATGGGGAAAAAGCGAAGCTGCGTTCGAGTGCTGCTTTCTTTGTTGGACACCCCACTGAGTTTCTATATATATTCACTGAAAAAGCACAGGTTTCAGGGACGTTATAGTTAGTTGGACATTTCACTCGTACAAAACCAGAGAAATTTGGCTGTTCTAGTTAGTTGAGCTAACTATAACTCGCGCCCCCGCAATGCACTGCTGATGACATCACATATTACATCATTGATGACATGGTCAGGGATATCACTGATGACATCACTGATAACATCTCAAATGACATCACTGATGACATCACTGATGACATCATCCAGTGACTGTGTGTTTCTGTAAAGTTTAAATATGTTTTATATATATATATATATGACAAGGTGTATTGAAGAATGAGTGGGTGTATAAGTGTCTAAATGGATGATTTAGTAGGTGCGTGACTGACTGTATAAGTGAGTGATTAATCGTGTCTTACTGAATGCATGGGTTAGTGACTAAACTGTGTGAATGTCTGTATTAGTCTGTCAGTTGGTGTGTAAGCGGCTGCATGGGTTGGTGAGCAGCTACATGAGTGTCTATATGGGTTATTGATTGGTTGTCTGAGTATCAGTATGGGTGCCTGAGTGTCTGTGTGGGTGGGTGAGGGGTGTGTGACTCTGTGCTTAGATGTGTGAGTAGGTGATTCACTTGGTGTATGGGTTCAAGAGTGCATCTATGAAAGGCTGTATGGGTGGGGGAGTGTGTGTATGGGTGTGTTGGTGAGTGAATGGATGTCTCAGTGGTACATGTGTGAGTAACTATGCGCCCGAGGGTCGTTGCTGTGGGTATGCTTAAATAAACATTGGCTGTTCTATCCGTTCTCTGTCGCCAAGGCAAGTCCCAGGTGGTCCTGCCCGTCACCTGCCTGTCTATGTGAAGCCACAACTTCTCTGACTCCCTCAATGACCATTCGCCCAGGACCCGCAGCTGGGCCGCTCTATAGTATAGTAAAAAGTCTGGGAAAGCAAGGCCCCCCTTGAGGTGGGGCCTCGTCAAGAGGCGGTAAGAAAGGCATGCTCTCTGCCCCGGCCATATGAAGTTGATAATCATAGACTTCAGTTCTGGAAATAACCCCTTTTCAGGCGTAATAAGGAGCCCCTGAAAAAGATAGAGGAGGCGTGGAAGCACGTTCATCTTTACTGTGTTGATTCGGCCTATCCAAGAAACGTAGGCTGCGCTCCACTTCTTGAAGTCGGTTTTAAGCTGTCTAAGCAAAGGAGGAAAGTTAGCTTTATATAAATCGCTCAATTTGGGGGTGATTTGTACCCCAAGATATGTAATTGCCTTACGTGCCCACCGGAAGAAAGACATCTCCGCAACCGATCTTTGCACCTCTGGGGGCAATGTTAAGTTTAGCACAAAGGATTTAGAGAGGTTAACCTTGAAGCCCGAAACCCTTTCAAACTGTGCTAGCTCCTGGTGTATTTTGGTCAGGGGGGCTACCGGGTTAGTGATTGGCAGTAACACATCGTCAGCAAACAACGAGATCTTGTGGTCATCTGTTCCAAACAGAATCCCACTAATCTGCGGGTTGGCTCTCACCCTAGCTGCGAAAGGTTCGATGCTGAGAGCGAAGAGCATCGGGGAGAGGGGGCAGCCCTGTCTGGTACCTCTCGCTAAGCTAAAAAATCAAATGCCACTCCGTCCACCAAAACCCTAGATCTCAGGACACTAAAGTTAGCCCTTACCATTCCCAAGAAAGACTCGCAGAACCCAAATCGGCACAGCGAAAGCTGTAAAAAAGCCCAATCCACCCGGTCAAAGGCCTTCTCTGCGTCGTGCGATAAAAGGGCCGCCGGGATCCCTTTTTTCTGGGCTTTATCTATAAGGTGAAACACCCTGCGAAGGTTGTCGTGAGTCTGGCGCCCTTTGATGAACCCTGATTGGTCGGGGTGAATAAGATTGGGCAGGATCTTCTCTAGCCTACTGGCCAGGATTTTGGAGTAAAGTTTTGCGTCTAGATTCAACAGAGCGATAGGCCTATAGGAGGAACATTGCTGAGGGTCTTTGCCCACCTTCGGGATTATCGATATCAGGGCTTCCCCCATGGAGGGTGAGACCGCTTGGGTTGCTGCAATATCGTTGAATAAGATAGTGAGCTGAGGGGCTAGATCAGTGGCAAAGGTTCGATAGAACTGCGCGGTAAACCCATCTGGGCCCAATGCTTTATGCCGCTTGAGTGAGTCGATGGCTGCCTGCACTTCCTCCTGGGATATGGCGCAGCCCAACTCCTCATTAGTAGATGCTGGGACCTGAGGAAGTTCTAAAGCACCTAGGTAGTCCGTCTGGTCCGATACTCGCGAGGGTTCTGCCTGGTATAGTGTGCTATAAAAATCGTGGAACGCTCTGGCTTTCCCCTCCTCACTAGTGTGAGTGACCCCATTCCTGTCAGTAATTTGCTTTACAAAGTCTTTTTTCCTGCTTAGCCCTTAGCTGTCTCGCCAAGAGAGAGCCTACCTTGTCCCCTCCCCCGTACCCACCAGCCTGGAGCCTCAGTATCGTCTTTTCTGCTCTATTAGTGTAGATGGCGTTCAATTTTCCTCTGAGGGCTGTGACCCTTCTAAGGGCCGGAGCTGAGGGTGTGGCTTTATGTGTATCTTCCGCTTTCAGCAATTCTTGCTCCAACTCCAAGCGTTCCTTCGTCTGGAGTTTCCTGAGGGAGGTGGCTAGGGAGATGCAATAACCCTGTATATGCGCCTTAAAGGCATCCCAATTGTTTGCTGCGGACGGGTCCGCGGGGAGGTTAATAGTGAAGAAGTCCCTAATAGCTTTACGGATGTCATCTCTGTGTAATCTATCCCTGCACAGCACCTCTGGGAAATACCATCTGGTCAGTTTATAATGTGGGGCCGGCCAGTTTAATACGCAGGTCACGGGAGCATGGTCTGAGATAGCTATGGGGAGGAAGAGGGAGGTCGTACATGCATGAACGAGAGATTGACTAATAAAAATGTGGTCTATGCTCAAGTATGACCTATGGGCGTGTGAGAAGAAAGAATAGTCACGCATTGTGGGATTGAGGGTCCTCCAGATGTCTAGAAGGCCCAATTGTTGCATGGATGCTTTCAGTCAGTGCCTTGCTGAACACCCCCCCCCCAGCTCTCGGTGGATGTGTAGTGTCCATCTGTGGGTCCCAGATGAGATTAAAATCACCCATGAGGACAATTTCCCCTGATGCAAAACCCGCTAGAGACCGGAGAAAGGCCAATAGAAACTCTCCCTGTCCCAGATTAGGCACAAACACTGCGGCTATCGTGCAGGGCCTTCCTGAGATCAAACCCCTAACCATAATATATCTCCCCTTCTAGTCGCTTTTCGAGGCTTCAAGGTGAAAGTGGGTTGAGGAATGGAACAAAAGGGCCACTCCATTTTGTTTTTTGGGGTTAGCTGCCCAAAATATCAAGGGATAGTGTCTATGCTTCAGAAGCTCTTTCTCTCCCCTTTTAAGATAAGTCTCTTGCACGGCCACCACCTGCAGACCCTTATCCCCCAGAAACTTCCAGAAGCGTTGTTTCTTGTTAGGGGAGTTAAGGCCCCTAACATTCCATGACATTAATGTAACCCCCATCTACCCCCTCGTCCCGATTTAGATAGTAATGGGGTACCCCTTGTCCTCGCCCCCTGTTCCTCCCCATCATGTTTAGGTTGTGATCCCTGGGAACAACATGTATCAACATAACTACATAAACGAAAAACATAAACTGTTCAAGATGCTGCAAGGTCCCTTGGGATCGAATCCTCGGAATGCTACTGGGGTAAGACCACTCCTGCACCCAGAGGTCTGCGATAAATCTCTGGAAGATCCTTGTCCCTGGCATTGACAATTCTCAGATCCAGCCAGCAAGCAGCGTATGTCAGTCAATTTATAGCAGTGTCCGATCATAGGAGTCAGAGAGTCAAACCGAGGGTGAAGTCTTTTCATCGGCCCTGTCTCCCCTTACTAGGGGGGATCTAAACATCCTGGGGAGGGTTCTATGTTGTCCTCCGTTTGCTCGGGCAGGCAGATGTTACTGTAGTTTGAGCAAAAATTGAGATGGGCATGAAGTCTCATTACGAAGTTTTCTTGTTAGCTTTCCTAGGTGTCTGCCAGGCCCCCTCAGCTCCCCGTCCTGTGGGCCTGTCGGTGGGGCCTTCTTTCGGCATTGTCTCAGTTTGTGACAAAGGGCTGTCCAGACCAAGTAGAGCCGCCGCCCCCTCCACCTCCGTGAAGTGCTGTTGCCTATTTTTGAAGGAGAAAGCCAGGCCGAAGAGGTAGGTCCACCTATACCTAATGTGGTGCTCCCTGAGGGCAGACGTGATCAGTTGGAATTGTTGGCATCTCATCAGCGTGGCCCGGGCGACAGCCTGGTATAGTGCACAAGATGCACCTTGAAATTCCACCAAGTCATGGTCTCAGGCCTTCCGGAGCACCAGTTCCTTGACCTTGAAGGAGGCGAATTTGGCTAGGATGTCTCTCAGGCGTTGAGTTCTCCCCTGTAAAGCCGGGCCCACCCTGTGGACACGTTCCAGTTGCACTTCGCACGACCCCTTGCCTAAGATGCTGGTAAATAGGCCCACCATATAAGCCTCCATGTCTGCTCCTTCTTTCCCTTCTTCCAGGGCACGTACCCGTATGTTCTCTCTTCGAGAGCGGTTCTCAGGTCCTCACATTTTAGGAGTGCTGAGTTCAACTGAGCAGTAAGGGATTCCGCCCCCTCCTCTAGCGGTTGGATTCGGCCATCTCAGTCTTGACATTTTGCATCTAGGTCAAGGGTGCGTGAGAGAAAAGGTTGATTCGGGCCACCGCTCCTCCGCATCGGTTGTCCAGGGAGGATCTGTGTCGCTCAGACGTCCAGTCCCCGCTCTCCTTTGGGCAATTGCTCAGGGCTGGACTCCGCTAATCACATTCTCGCCGGGCTCTGTCACAGAGCCGAGCGAAGTCACGTCTTTGCGGCCATGATGGTTGGCTACGCCCCCGGCAATGCTGTTTTATGTAGCGGGGGCCCGCGGGGGCACCCGCAGCCCCAGGGACCACACCTCCACGGGGCTTTAATATTTATGCAAGGGGCACGCAGCCCCCACACAGCCCCGGGGACCGCCACCTCCCCGGGGCTTCATTGTAAAAATGCGTGGCGGTGGCTGCTGCCCCCCCCAGGCTGCCCCGGGGACCGCCACCTCCCCAGGGCTTTATTCTAATCAGGTGGGGCCTCACGGGCCCCCCAAGCCCCGGGGACCGCCACCTCCCCGGGGCTTTATTAAAATGGGGTGGGGGGGCCTCACGGGCCCCCCAAGCCTCGGGGACCACCACCTCCACTGGGCTTTTTAATTAATGGGGGGTCCTCGTGGGCCCCCCAAACCCTGGGGACCACCACCTCCCCTGGGCTTCCGTCTTTAATGAGAGAGGCCTTGTGGGCCCCCCAAGCCCCGGGGACCACCACCTCCACTGGGCTTTTTAATTAATGGGGGGGCCTCGCGGGCCCCCCCAAACCCCGGGGACCACCACCTCCCCGGGGCTTTCTTCTTTAATGAGAGGGGGGCCTCGCGGGCCCCCCAAGCCCCGGGGACCTCCGCCTCCACGGGGCTTTGTACTCATTGGGAGGGGGCCGCGCGGCCCCCCTCCTGGAGCCCTCGATGGCCCTGGGGACCGCCACCCCCGAGGGCCGGCTCCTGCAATGTCCCGGGGTGCCCACCCCCGGGACATTGCCGTTTGGAATGACAGGGCGGGAGCCGTGCGGCTCCCGCCTTGTCATTGCAAACACTGCTTTGCTTGTTGGAAGCAAGAACAGAAAACCTGCTCTCGCTTCCAACAAGCAAAGCAGAATTGCTTTTGGGCAAGGGGAGCTGCATGTTGCAGCTCCCCTTGCCCAAAAGCAATGCCGGCTCCCGCAGGAGGCGGGGAGCCGGCAGGGACTGTGGGGGCAATGGGGCTCCCCCCACAGTCCCCAACATATGGCCAGGCCCCGGGGGATGGGGTCCCCGGGGCCAGAAGTGGCCCAGGGGAGGGTGGGCCACACGGCCCCCCTCCCCAATGAAAAAAATAAAATAAAAAAAAAGAAGAGGCCAGGCCCCCGGGGATGGGGTCCCTGAGGCCAATAGTGGCCTAGAGAAGGGGGGACACGCGGCCCTCCTTCCCAAAAATAAATTTAAAAAAGGAGGCCATGCCAAGGGGGATGGGGTCCCCGGGGCCGAAATTGGCCTCCGTTTTTTTTATTTAAAAGGGGTCAGGCCCCCTTCTAAAAAAATATAAAAAAGAAATGCCGGCATCTCGCCGGAGGCCCCACCCCCTCCCTGGCACATTCTAAGTTTGGGGATTAAGGACCCCTTCACTCCTGAGGGCCCCTGGAAGCCAACTAGCCCACCAGGTACCTCCAGTAAGTGCCACACAGCTGGATTGCAGAGAGGTGGGCCGAGGCCACGCCCCTTTTTTACACCACTCTGCAAACCCACCTCTTGGCGCACTGCTGGTGGGGCAATGAGGTCCTCTTGTGTCCTGAGGACCTCAGGACACAAGTGGACTTTATCCCCCGAGCAGCAGTGAGCCAGGATCCGGGTTTGCAGAGTGGTGTAAAAAGGGGGCATGGCCTCGGACCACTCTCTGCAATCAAGCTGTGTGGGGCTTACTGGAGGTACCTGGTGGGCTAGTTGGCCCCCAGGGACCCTCATGAGGAAAGGGGACTTCATCCACAACCAAGAGCGCGCCAGGAGGCGCGTTTGCAGAGTGGTGGAGAAAGGGGGTGTGGCCTATGTCCACCTCAGTCTCAGCAATCCCACTGTGTGGGGCTTACTGGAGGTAAGAGGTAAGCTAGTTGGCCCCTAAGGACCCCCAGCAGTGAAGGGGACTTCAATCCCCATCGAAGAGCGCACCAGGGAGCGCGTTTGCAGAGTGGTGGGCAAAGGGGGCGTGGCCTGGTATGAGAACTTAGCAATCCTGCTTTGTGGTACTTACTGGAGGTAATAGGAGGGGTAGTTGGCCCCCAAGGATGTCCTTGGGGGCCAAGTACCCCTCTTGTTACCTCCAGTAAGTCCCACACTGTAGGATTGCTAAAACGTCATCGGAGGCCATGCCCCCTTTCTCCACCACTCTGCAAACACGCCTCCTGGCAGACTACGGGATGGGGGATAAAGTCCACTTTACTCCTGAGGGACTTTGGGGGCCAAGAAGCCCTCCTGGTACCTCCTGTAAGTCCTACGCAGTGGAATTCTTGAGCACTGGTCGGAGGTCCAGCACCCTTTCTCTACCACTCTGCAAACGCGACTACTAGTTAAAGTAGCATGTTTCTGCACCTCTGACTTAGAGGTAGTTTTAATCCCCCTGCCCTATTATATACTAGGGCCTTACAAGGGAGGTCATGCCAATCACAGGGGTACCCCAACCCAAAGTGTACTCTAGTGTATGTAGGTGTTTTCACTGTATTCTAAGTGTCTTTCAGCATAGCACTGGCTCTAGGACTGGTTAGTCAGAGTCAGTTACCACCAGTACCCGTCAGCAAAACGTTGGGGGCATAGGATGACTTAGCAACAAGGCCTCTTTCTGCACCTCTGTTGGTTCTTTCTGCATATCTTTTGCTTCTTTCTGCACCTTTCTTTGTCTTTCTGGACTTCTGTTGCCTCTTTCTGCATTTCTTTTACTTCTTTCTGCACCTTTCTTCCTCTTTCTGCACATGTCCTACCTCTGTAGGCAAAGTTAGAATTTAGCATTTAAAAAACCTTAGAAATTTAAAGAAAAAAACATAGGTTTCGGGGGCGTTACAGTTAGAAATTAGCATTTAAAAAACCTTTGAAATTCACTGAAAAAACCATAGGTTTCAGAGACGTTATAGTTAGAAATTAGCATTTAAAAAAACCTTTGAAATTCACTAAAAAAAACACAGGTTTTAGGGACATTATAGTTAGAAATTAGCATTTAAAAAACCTTTGAAATTCACTGAAAAAAACATAGGTGTCAGGGACATTATAGTTAGTTGGACATTTCACTCGTACAAAACCAGTGAAATTTGGCCGTTATAGTTAGTTCAGCTAACTATAACTCACGCCCCCGCAATGCACTGCTGATGACATCACATATTACATCATTCATGACATGGTCAGTGACATCACTGATGACATCTCAAATTCTAACTATAACATCCCTGAAACCTATGTTTTTTTCTGTGAATATATATATAGTGATGTCACTGACCATGTCATGAGTGATGTAATATGTGACGTCATCAGCAGTGCATTGCGGGGCGCGAGTTATAGTTAGCTGAACTAACTATAACAGGGAAATTTCATGGGTTTTGTACGAGTGCAATGTCCAAGTAACTATAACTGTCCCTAAAACCTATGGTTTTTGCAGTGAATTTATAGGTTTTTTAAATGCTAATTTCTAACTATAACGTGCCTGAAACCTATGGTTTTTTCAGTGAATATATATATATATATATATATATATATATATATATATATATATATATATATTCCAATAGGGTTATCCCATTCAAAAAAATAACCATCCGGCACTCCAAAAGGTACTGGCCACTCGGTAATTTATTTTTATGACGTTCTAACATCTACGCGTTTCGGCAGTCTCACGCTGCCTTTTTCATTAAAATACTCAATACAACAGTGGACATTAACGAGGGACTTCAAACACAGTGATCTACATGCAGTCGTATTTTTCATATAAAACGGCTGCCATCTTGGAACATGTTTTGTTTAAACCCATAATAATTTATACAAACAGTTCAACTTGATATTTGACCTTCGTAACATTGCTTTAAAAGAAACGGATATTTAAACACCATTACAGTTCTTGCAACACTAATTGTTTAAACAGTCAACTAATTTGGATTAATATAATTCGCAGAAATATTCATTCCTTGCGTTTTTAGTCCAGTATTTCTGTTGATCAGTTTATAATTACATCATTATCCATGATTTTAATTTTTGTATCCGTTTCATATATTCATTATTCGTGCAATTAGTTTCTGAGTCAAAGTGCAAGTGCAAAACTCATTCAACAATTATTAAAGAGAATACTTTTTTTGCCAGTGCATATACAGTACAATTCTTGGTCATAAAGTGCTAATGCTTAAGTGCAAATCAATCAGTTTCCCTACCTGAAATTTACATATCTTTTTCTACAGTACTTATTTAAAGTGCAAGTGCTTATAACTATATTATATTATAACCTCTCAAGGAAAATAAAAACCTCATATATTTAAAAATGCATAAAGGAGGAGACTATTTCTAAACATAAACCATATTACTTACAAATATCTTATCTATGCAAAGTGCAAGTGCTTTAGTATACAAGAAATGGTTCATTTCATCACCAATCTTGAATATTTATCTACAGTACACAACTACAGAAAGTGCAAGTGCTTCACAGTATATTATTTTTCTAAAAACTAATAATTATTTCAAAAAACATATTTCATATACCTTCTAAAAACACTTTAAAAAATATATATTCCAAATATCACAAAATAATATGTTTTTAAAAAAGTCTTGCATTCCTTTTCCTATAAGCAAACTCTAGCACTCTTAACACCCAAGACCTATATTGAAAAAAATGTTTTTGTCCCATCCAAATGTGTGTAGCCACGTCCCTCATTTTACATTCCACCAACAAATAATACAATCTAAAAAAAGAACAAATGGTTTCGCTATGTGCTGATTTATCCTCATTCTCTTATTTCCATCTTCCTTTTAATACAAGCAAGTATACAGGTCCTCATCTACGTTTAAACCATGAGGTTCCTTGCTATTGAACTCCAGTATAAAATATGTTTCTAATTTTCTGAGTTCTTTTTCTCTATCCCCACCTCTTCTCTTCCTGGGGATTTCTGCTATACAGCTATACTGCAAGCTAGAGGGATTGCTTTGGTGATGGATTTCAAAGTGCCTTGCAATCGGATATGTTCTATCCTGATTTACAATTGCTCTCCGATGTTGCAAAATTCTCTTGTATACAGGTAAGGTTGTACTTCCTATATAAATATTTAAACATGGGCACTGTAGTAGATAAACAACAAAACTAGATCTACAGGTTAGGAAGCTCTTAATAGTAATAGTTTTGTTAAAAAATGTCCTAAAATCCGTGTGGTTCATGCCAAGTTGGCATGCCTTGCACTTAAAACATTTTTTAAAACCCGGTTTCTGTTGGAGACACGTAGGGGCTCCCCCTTTCCTTTCCTGATATTCACTTTTTACAATCAAATCTTTTAGTGATTTGAGATTTTCTGTAAGTGATATCTGAGTGTTTTTTCACCTTATAACCCAGTACTGGATCATCCCTTATCAGATGCCAATGTCTGTTTAAAATGGATCTGATTTCTTTATGTTTGATGTTAAAGGTTGTTATAAATCTAAGATTCTCCAGGATTTCTTTGCTGTTTCATATCATTCTTCCTCTTTAGTGTTCTAGATGGTTCGAACAGCACTTTTTGTCTCTCTAGCTTCCTGGCTTTCGTGGCTGCCCCCTTTATAGCCTCAGGTGAATACCCTCTCTGGACAAATCTATCTGTCATCTCCTGCTCTATTCTGTAGTACTCTTCCTGGCTGCTACATGCCCTCCGTGCTCTGTAGAACTCCCCAAAGGGGATGCTCCTGATCAGCGGTGCCGGGTGGGCACTATCCGCGTGAAGGATATTATTGCCCGCTGTAGCCTTTCTAAAAACAGTGGTCTCTAGTTTCTCTCCTACAGGTTTTATTCGGATGTCTAAAAAGTCTATTGTGGTTTTACTATACTGCCCCACAAACATTAGATTAAGAGCATTCTGGTTAAGGTCCTTGATGAATAATTCTATGTCCGTTTCCGTGCCCTGCCACAGCACGAAGACATCATCAATGAACCTAACTCACAGTAAAATATATTCTGACCACTGTTCCAGGGGCGGCCCTCCGAGCACCTGCTCCTCCCACCAGCCAAGATGTAAATTAGCATAACTGGGGGCGAAGCAGGTGCCCATTGCCGTACCCTGTTCTATGTTGGAAAAGTTCCTCTCCAAATAAAAATATGTTCTTCGTCAGGCACCACTCCATTAATTCTAAAATCATTTGATTATGCTTCAGGAATCTCAATGGTCTCCTATTCAAAAAATGTTCAGTTGCTTTCAGACCATCAATATGCCTTATACTAGTATACAACGTGGAAATATCAAGGGTTAACAGTATCATGGTGGTTTCATTCCAACGTATATCATATATGCATTTAAGAAAATCCGTAGAATCCTTAATAAATGAAGTCAAAGTTCCATCTATTGGATTTAAAAAATAGTCAATGTATCTAGACGCATTTTCGAACAAGCTGCCACATGAAGAAATTATCGGCCTCTCAGGTGGTGTTGTGGTGCTTTTATGCACCTTTGGGAGCATGTAGAAGACCGGTATTGCTGGCTTTTCCTTTTTGATGAACTTATACTCATCCCAGCTCAGCAGTTCTTCCTGTTTCCAAACATCCAATCTTTTAAAGAATTGTTCCTTCACTCCTTCATATTCCTTCATACTGATCCTGCAGTAGCATTCACGATCATTTAGTTGGCTGAGCGCTTCTTTCTTGTACAATTCGCGACCCCACAGCACAACATTTCCTCCTTTATCAGAAGGTTTAACCAGTATTCCCTCCTCTTTTTGTAATTTAATCACAGTTTTGTGAAATAAAGCTTTTTTGGGTTCATTTTCTTTTTCTTATAACTGGCCTCATAGTACAATTGTTTGAGATCTTTTGTTACATTTTCACCAAAGATATCCAAATTGTCTCTTGCCAGCTGTGGAATAAATCTGGAGGGTGGTCGAAATGGGGTATGATCTTCTCTTTCTAGCCCTGCGGTCATTAATTCTGCATGTTCATTGCCTTCAGGTACACTGTTTATATTCTCCATATCCAAGTTATCATCATTTAATAATGTTAGTAAGTCTGTCAAGAAAGGTGCATCATTCACACTTAGGAAATTAGATTCATTAGGAGGGTCCATTGATGTTCCTTGAGTCGGTGGGTTGAGTGGAATCCGATTTGCATGCATTTTAGATCATTTGAGTTTCCGAATGAATCGATATAAATCCATTCTACTGTTAGGATAATTAAAATCATTATCATCGCAGAAGGACAGTTCTAATCCCAATATCGATTGTTCCTCTTCTGTTAAATTCACAGTACTCAAATTTATAATCGTGTTATCATTGATTACTTTTTTGTGGATTTCTTCACATTGGAGCGCAGAGATCTTTTTGTTTGCCATTCTTGAGCTCCTCCTATATCCCTCACCTCCTCTTCTTTGCTTCCTCTTCCTCGGCTTCTTCCTCACCCGCGCCCTCTCCCGGTACGATGGTCCGTTTGTTGCTCCAATAGCATAACACGGAATTCATCTGTAATGGCAAGTCTTATATCTCTGATCCCTCTTCCACTCTGGTCTTCCTGTTCTTGTTCGGAGCCAGTATCTGAACTGGCTTCACTCTGAGAGATAACCTGTTGATCAATGAGGCCGCTTTGGATCTTTTGTCTTCTTTCTGAATCAAATTTTTTGCGAATGTATAAATTCGCCCTGATTCATAATCCAGGCCGATTGCGCAGGAACTTAGTAGCCTTTCTATCTTTTATGCGCTCTTTCATATTTTTCCAGCCTGATTTTCATGTCACTCCTGAATTTGCTCACTTTGGCTTTGTCTTCGCTTTTCTCTAAAATATCATTAATTTCCTTTATCTTAATAATTACATCCTGTCTCTCCTTTTCTGCATATTTAACTAAAATGCGAATCATATTCGTAGAGCTGGTCGCACTGTTCTCAGCCCATTCACATAACATCTCTGATTGCAGATTTTCATACGTGGGGGTAATCATTATTCGTAATCCTCGAGGGACTCGCCCCACTTGTAAATACTGGCATAAAGATGCCACTTCCCACCATCGTGAAATCTCTCTTTTCTTGAGCTTCTCATACTCTTGTAGTTGTCTGCTTAAATCATTAGTACCCCTAGGGGCTAGAGCCCCCTTCTCTTTTTGCGATGGTAGAGCGGTTTCCTCAAAGAGTTTCAAGGCTTCCTGTTGCCTCGCTGCACATTCCTCGTCACTCATTATAAAATCCGGTGATTTCCCTTTTGCTGGGATTCGTCTTTACTGAACTCGAGTTTAAACAACTTCTGAGTCTCTTGTTTATATTTCGCTTTACTCCCCAGCCCGACTCCCGCTGCTCACTTTCGCCCGCTTACCGGAGTTTTGCCGCGAGTCGTACACCACGATTCCGAGATCCTCCGACCATCGGCTCCAGGTTCTTACTTGCGGTATGTATATATATATATATATATATATATATTATCTACTGGCGGTCGCCAGTAGATAGTTATAGTTACAACCTATTATCCATAGGAAATCCGCGACATTCTATTTGAAATAACTCTCTTGCCGGTTGACGTATCTTCGCAAAATTTTCAAACTTTATGGCCCGCTCCGGTCCGCTCCTACCCTGAAAGTCTCGGGGGATTCGTAAGCGGGGGCCGAGAAAAAGGGGGTCCCAAAACGCGTTTTCCCCATGCAATTTTCCATAGGAAACTTTAGACACAGCTACAGCCCGAACTGCTGAACGGAATTACACCAAATTTGGCAAAGAGGTAGTTCTTGGTTCAGAAAGAACCCTTTTTGTTAAATGGTGTAAATCCGTTCAGTAGTTGCTGAGAAAATCAAAAGTAAAAAGATAGTGATATCTAGGGCCGCGGATCCTCCCGAGCACGAGCTTTATGTTAATTGGCTGTCAACACTCCAAACCAGGAAGTGTTGGCAGCCATTTTATCCCTCGGTAGAACCGAGGGACAGAAACAAGTGCGCAAAGCGCACAAAGGGGGCAGGGTATAAACACCCTGACCCCCTAGGTCTGCTCAGGGGTCCCACAAGGACCCCTGGGCAAAATATATATATATTTTTTTAAAATCGGCAGGATGCGCTCAGGGAGCGCGAACCCTGCCGAAAAAAAAATCGAAGCGCGGTCTCCCGCGCTTGATGTTAATTGGCCCCGGGTGGGCCAAGTCCCGGGGGCATGCTGGGGGGGTAATTTTATGTGTGGGGGGCCTCTAAGGGCCCCCAAGCCCTGGGGACCACCACCCCCGGGGCTTTATGTATAATGGTGCGGGAGGGCTCTGAGCCCTCCCGCAGCCCCGGGACCGCCACCTCCCGGGGCTTCTTTTTTATTTAAAAAAACCTGTGTGGGGGCTCCAGCCCCCACACGCCCGAGACCACCACCTCCCGGGGCACTAAGAAAAATTAAAATGGGGGTCCGTTTTGGACCCCAGAGCCCGGGGACCACCACCTCCCCGGGGCTTTCAAAATGTAGGGAGGGGGCCGCGCGGCCCCCTCCTGGAGCCCTTGATGGCCCTGGGGACCACCACCCCCAGGGCCGGCTCCTGCAGTGTCCCGGGGTGCCTACCCCCGGGACACTGCTGTTTGCAATGACAGGACGGGAGCCTCGCGGCTACGTCCTGTCATTGCAAACTTGCTTGGATATTGGAAGAGAGAGCAGGAAACCTGCTCTCTCTTCCAATATCCAAAGCCGACTGCTTTCCACATGGGGAGCAGCATGTTAGCAGCTCCCCATGTGTAAAGCAATGCCGGCTCCCGTAGGACACGGGGAGCCGGCGGGACTGTGGGGGTTTGGGGACCCCCCACAGTCCCCAACGAGAGGCCAGGCCCCGGGGATGGGGTCCCCGGGGCCATAAGAGGCCACGGAGGGGGCCACGCAGCCCGCCTCCCCAAAGTAACAAAAATTTAAAAAAAAAAAAAAAGTGCAAGGCCGGCCCCGGGGATGGGGTCCCCGGGGCCTTAAATGGCCTGAGGAGGGGGCCACGCAGCCCCCCTCCAAATAAAAAAAGAGGCCATGCCCCGGGGATGGGGTCCCCGGGGCCAATACAGGCCCAGGGAAGGGGGCCACGCGGCCCCCTTCCCGTTTTTTAATTTATTTTAATAAAAAAAGGGGAAAGGCCCTGGGGGATGGGGTCCCCAGGGCCTAAAAATAGGAAAAAGGAAGGGGGGCCACACAGCCCCCTTCAGAGAAAAAAACAAAAAAAAAACGATCGGGCCCGTAGGCCCCGCCCCCTTCCTTCACCACTCTGCAAACGCGCCCCTGGCGCGTTTGCAGAAGGGAACAATTCCCCTTGAATACTGGGGGTCCCTGGGGGCCAACTAGCCCACCAGGAACCTCCAGTATGCGCCAGGGAGCTGCCTTGCAGAGAGGTGTACAGAGGCCACGCCCTTTTACACCTCTCTGCAACGCAGCTCTATGGCGCTTTGGAGGTATATGGTGGGCTAGTTGCACCCCAGGGACCCTCAGGATTCAAGGGAGTTAATCCCCCGACTTAAAACGCGCCACGGGCGCGTTTGCACAGTGGTGAAGGGAGGGGCGGGGCTTCAGGTGACATGTGTGCAAACAGGCCCCGTGGCGCGTTTTAAGATGGGGAATTAAATCCTCTTCAATCCTGAGGGTCCCTGGGGGCCAACTAGCCCAACAGGTACGTCCAGAAAGCGCCACAGAGCTGCGTTGCAGAGAGGTGTAAAAGGGGTGTGGCCTCTGTAAATGTCTCTGCAACGCAGCCCCTGGCGCATACTGGAGGTTCCTGGTGGGCTAGTTGGCCCGTAGGGACCCTCATGATTCAAGGGGACTTAATCCCCCAACTTAAAACGCGCCACGGGCGCGTTTGCACAGATGTCACCTCAGGCCCCGCCCCTCCCTTCACCATTGTGCAAATATTCCTCTAAAATCAGCCGAAATATGAATTCTGATTTACTCACCTGTTATCAGGAGAGACCTCAGTGCTGCATCTTTCAGCCCAGTACTAATCCTGAAAAGTAATTTTAACCGTACTTACCAGTAACTTGAATTTCCTTCCATAGGCTAACATTGACTGGTTTCACTTGGAAATTCTTCTAAGTGTGGAGTTTTGGAACTTTAAAATATTCCTCTAAAATCAGCCGAAATACGAATTCCGATTTACTCACCTGTTATCAGGAGAGACCTCAGTGCTGCATCTTTCAGCCCAGTACTGATCCTCAAAAGTAATTTTAACCGTACTTACCAGTAACTTGAATTTCCTTCCATAGGATATCATTGCCTGCTTTTTGCTGGAAAAGTTTCTAAGTGTTGATTTTTTAAACATACAAATATTCCTCTAAAATCAGCCGAAATCCGAATTCTGATTTACTCACCTGTTATCAGGAGAGACCTCAGTGCTGCATCTTTCAGCCCAGTACTGGTCCTGAAAAGTAATTTTAACCGTACTTACCGGTAACTTGAATTTCCTTCATAGGCTAACATTGACTGGTTTCACTTGGAAATTCTTCTAAGTGTGGAGTTTTGGAACTTTAAAATATTCCTCTAAAATCAGCCGAAATACGAATTCCGATTTACTCACCTGTTATCAG
Source organism: Calotriton arnoldi (assembly GCA_963921515.1). Classification (NCBI taxonomy): domain Eukaryota; kingdom Metazoa; phylum Chordata; class Amphibia; order Caudata; family Salamandridae; genus Calotriton; species Calotriton arnoldi. The sequence continues at coordinate 1,246,566 of CAWUFW010003186.1, read as the reverse complement.
GAGAGACCTCAGTGCTGCATCTTTCAGCCCAGTACTGATCCTCAAAAGTAATTTTAACCGTACTTACCAGTAACTTGAATTTCCTTCCATAGGATATCATTGCCTGCTTTTTGCTGAAAAAGTTTCTGTGTTGATTTTTGAAACATACAAATATTCCTCTAAAATCAGCCGAAATCCGAATTCTGATTTACTCACCTGTTATCAGGAGAGACCTCAGTGCTGCATCTTTCAGCCCAGTACTGGTCCTGAAAAGTAATTTTAACCGTACTTACCAGTAACTTGAATTTCCTTCCATAGGCTAACATTGACTGGTTTCACTTGGAAATTCTTCTAAGTGTGGAGTTTTGGAACTTTAAAATATTCCTCTAAAATCAGCCGAAATACGAATTCCGATTTACTCACCTGTTATCAGGAGAGACCTCAGTGCTGCATCTTTCAGCCCAGTACTGGTCCTGAAAAGTAATTTTAACCGTACTTACCAGTAACTTGAATTTCCTTCCATAGGCTAACATTGACTGGTTTCACTTGGAAATTCTTCTAAGTGTGGAGTTTTGGAACTTTAAAATATTCCTCTAAAATCAGCCGAAATACGAATTCCGATTTACTCACCTGTTATCAGGAGAGACCTCAGTGCTGCATCTTTCAGCCCAGTACTGATCCTGAAAAGTAATTTTAACCGTACTTACCAGTAACTTGAATTTCCTTCCATAGGAATCCATTGTCTGGTTTTCAGCAGAAAAGTTTCAAAGTGTCGATTTTCACAAACTACAAATATTCCTAAAAAATCGCCTCTATGACTTAAACGCATTCTTTCAACTGTTTACAGGAGATGCACCAGTGCTGGATCCAGGATCCAACACTGAGTAAGAAAAAGTAACGATAACAGTTTTTAACTTCTAAGTGAATTTCCTTCCATAGGATAACATTGGTGATTCTATGAGAAAAAGTTTCTAAGTGTGAACTTTTAAAGTACAATAATATTCCTTAAAAATCACGACTGTAACCAAAACGCTTTTACTCAACTGTTTACAGGAGATGTCCCAGGACTGAATCTAGGATCCAGTAATGTGGTTAGAAAAGTAATCCATAAAGTAACTAATTGCATTTAACTAGAAATTCACATTGAGCTGAATGTTGCATTGTGTTTGAAAATGTGTTGCCCATTGCAACAACTGTAACTACTGTACTTAAAAGTCTATTGCCTATGTGCAAAGTAATTAAACTAAAGTAATTCATTCTGAGAAAGTATTTTTTGTAATGTAATGTATAATGTAATTACAATGTAATTTAAAAAATAAAATATGTAAAAAAAAATTGTTTCTAAAAAATTTGGAAATCAGTATGAAAAAAATTATATAACAATTAATACATTTAAAAATTGTCATTTACAAAACCTTTGAAATTCACTGAAAAAACTGTAGGTTTCAGACATGTTATAGTTACAAATTAGCATTTAAAAAACCTTTGAAATTCACTGAAAAAACCATAGGTTTCAGGGACGTTATAGTTACAAATTAGCATTTAAAAAACCTTTGAAATTCACTGAAAAAACCATAGGTTTTAGGGACAGTTATAGTTAGTTGGACATTGCACTCGTACAAAACCCGTGAAATTCCCCGTTATAGTTAGTCCAGCTAACTATAACTCGCGCCCCGCAATGCACTGCTGATGACGTCACATATTACATCACTCATGACATGGTCAGTGACATCACTGATGACATCACTGATGACATCTCAAATGACATCACTGATGACATCATCCACGTGATAATCTGATGCACCTCCTCACACCCTAATATAACCTTTGATACACCCACTCTAAATTACAGACTGCCATTCGCAAAACCATAGACACTCCAACACCAATAACCACATACCCACTCACTGATTCTTAGGTCTACGCACACATCCACTCACTCACCCGTACAGTCACTCATACTTACGGTCACTCAGTACAGGACTATCATATGCACTCATACTCCTATATAGACACTCAAACACCGCCACTCATCCATAGAGGTACTCACACACCTAGTCAGTCATGCAAATAATTAAACACACTACCATTTACTCACCTATACAGTTATACACACACCAGCTCACTTACTCATACAAATAGTAGCACATTCTTACGCTCTTATACAATCACTGATACAAGCACACACTCATCCATACAGCCACTATCACAATCACTCACTCTCGCTTATAGCTATTTATATACTCCAACACACATATATACTGCCTTTCACATATGTAGTTACTCACACATGTACCACTGGGACATACATTCACTCACTAACACACTCTTACACACACTTACCCACCCATACAGTCTATCACAGTTGCACTCTTGAAACCATCCACCCAGTGAATCACCCACTCACACATCTATGCACAGAGTTGCACACACCCCTCCCACACAAACACTCAGGCACCCATACAGATACTCAGACAAGCATTCAATAACTCATATAGACACTCATGTAGCTATTCACAAACACATGCAGCCACTTACACAGCAACAGACAGACGGATACAGACATTCACCCAGTTTAGTCACTAACCCATGCATTCAGTAAGATACGTTAAATCACTCACTTATAGAGTCAGTCACGCACCTACTAAATCATCCATACAGACACTTACACACCCACTCATTCTTCAATACGTCTTTTCCTATATATATTAAAAATATATAAACTTTACAGAAACACACAGTCACTGGATGATGTCATCAGTGATGTCATTTGAGATGTCATCATGACCTGACCATGTCATGAGTGATGTAATATGTGACGTCATCAGCAGTGCATTGCGGGGCGCGAGTTATAGTTAGCTGGACTAACTATAACGGGGGAATTTCACGGGTTTTGTACGAGTGCAATGTCCAACTAACTATAACTGTCCCTAAAACCTATGGTTTTTTCAGTGAATTTCAAAGGTTTTTTAAATGCTAATTTGTAACTATAACGTCCCTGAAACCTATGGTTTTTTCAGTGAATATATATATGTGTGATAAAGGCGGCTTGCCGTCGAAACGCGTTGTGGCTTTTTCCTTGTAAATAAATTACTTTCCTGCTTTATACTCACGGAGTCTGCGCCTGTCATTTCGCTAAGACAGGACTGGTTGCACATATATATATATATGGTTGCTGTGAGTCCGTGAAAATAAATATGTTGGACTCGCCCCGAGAGTGCTTTCCTTTACGTTCTGATGGAATGTGGAATTAGGAGCTGGTATATATATATATATATATATATATATATGGAGGGCACACAATGGGTGGCCATGTGATATAGGTCAGTATTGCCATTGAAGGGTGTTCTAGTGACAAAGTAAACAACAAGACTGAGGGATGAGTGCTATGTAAGTTTCAACAAAAACGCAAGATGGCAATATTGCATCATATCATTGACATTATGCTTTATGTATTTTTATATTACTTGCTTATTTTCAGATAGTTTTCTTGAAAAAAGCTGTTTCCTTTAAGTGCAGTTAACAATGGGCACATGGTGAAATTAGAATATTGAAGATATGTTTACCATATATTACCGTACATTTATAAAGTGATAATAAAACAATGGGCAGTGAGGAGAAAAGTGGATTTACTAGATTCTGTGGCTACAGCGTTTACTCCATAATTATTCATTTATAATTTTTGGCACTTAATTTGCAAAATAAAGTAAAAATGTTTCTGGTTCAAATGGCTGAATATATTACTGCAAGAGAATGTGCCACATAGTTTGGCTTTTTTGCCACATGTTAGAAAGTGGACTATTAGTTGGGCTGGATGGTAGTCGACCACAAATAATGTCAGCGTTCTTGTTAGGTCAAGCAAGCATTTTAGCAATTTAAACATGAGTTCAAACCCTGGCAGCTATGTCACAGAGCTTACAGGCTTAACTTAAGAAAATATGTAAAGTATTAGAAGTACCAACACAACACAATAAACATCCCAGTCTAATTTATGAAAATAGAGAATACTTTAATGAAACAAATTACGCCAGAACAACCAAAATCTAATAAAGGGAACCGGAGAAATGGATTTTTAAAGTTTTAAATACAAATAGCACCAAAATGTGTTAAGCACCAACAACGATCATCTGGCTACACTTGACCAGGACCTAGGTGCAATTTAATGCGGACATTGATGGAGCATAGGTAGGATACAGCAATCAGGTTACCTTCTGACTTAGGCCCTAATTACGAGCTTGGATTTCTGCAGCAGGGCTAGGCTGCAAGCTGCAGCAAGCTTAGCAAGACTGGATACCCTCTCTACGACGTCCCGGTCAAATGGGTTTGCTGCTGCGGAAAAGCTCGTTGCAACCTGAATCTTTGACCCATCAGCAACACAACTTTGTTGGATTGACTTGGCAGATTTGTCCTCGTCCTCCAGATGTCTTTGGAGAACAAAAGTTTGTAAGTCCCAGTTTTTTTTGGGGTTGTTAGGAGTACACTTTGACACAGCTAATGGTTTAAGGACCTCAGGAACAAGACTGGGGGTCAAGATTCACTTCATTAGAAGCCACCAGCATGGTCCAGGGAAGGTCCAGTTGGAACAGGTCAGCTGTACTCTTCAGGAAAAGAGGCTTCTAGCAGCTTGTTCTGTCCCATTAGCTTAACAGGAGTTTAGTCGACTGACTCTTGGAGTGCACTTTCTTGTCCTAGGTTTGAGTAGGAGCAGTGCAGCCTTTCAGGTCTCAATAGCAGGTACAGTCCTTCTTCTGTCTTCCACAGATCCAGTAGTGTTCTGAAGAGGGTGCCCTGCGGTGGCACATTTATGCCTGGAATTAGCCTGTGGATGTGGGCAATTCCTGATCCCTTTCTAACTAATAGGAAAAACGGTCCTAGGGGTAACCTTACCCGCTTTTGCAGCAGTTTCTGTGTGATCTAATGCAAACAATCCCACAGTGACCCTCTACACAAAACCAAAATGGTAGAAACTTTCTTCACCTGTGCAGCGTTCCTGTGCTCACCCTGGCGGTGAGGCCAGGGAAACAAGCAACCCTCTTCTGTGGTCATGCAAAAACGAGCTCTGTGGGCAGGTCCACTCCCACTGGGCTTGGTGCCTAGCTGACTAGAAGGGCACAGGATGGGACTGGCCCAGATTTTAGCTACATCTGCCTCTGACAGGGTAAGCTTCTGTTGAAGTTAAATACGTTCCTGGGCACATCCCGGAAGGCCATCCTGTCAAAGGATAGATCGCCTCCTCACACCCAAGGCCTTTTTCTTAGCCCTGGGAGTAAATTCACACCTCATCAAGGGCTATTCACCTCCTGTATGACTACTGGAAGCTCAGGCAAAAAGGCTTCTACAGACTTTAGGCAGGCAAAAGGTAGTTTTTTAAAAGTACCTTTTCCAAAATATTTATTACTAATCCGACTTTACCAGTGAATTGGGCTTGTAATAAATATTTTAAAAAGTCCGAAAAAGAAAATTTGGAGCTGTTTCTTAGGCAGAGATAACAATATTACATTTAATATTGTATCCAAATGCTTTCCTATGGAACAGCTAACCCTGCTACTGTGTATATAGCATTTGGGGACTTGTTACAGTAAGGACATGTTTAGCATAAAACCTTTACATGTCCTACTTTGAAATACCATGCACCGTGCCTCGTGGAAATTAAGGTCTACTTAGGTGTGACTTATTAATATTTAAAAGGAGGGTCTAGGCCTGTCTAATGGGGGTTATATTAACAGGTTGAATTTGCAGTTTAAAAACTTCACAGCCAGGCTGCAGTTGTAGGTCTGCAGTCATGTTTGCAGTGGCACTGGAGGGCATGGCATTTTGGGTGCTGCAGTTCACAAGTGCAGTGCTTAATTTGAGCCTGTGATTATTGGTGGGGTCTACTGTAACTTATTTTTGGGGGCTGGCACTTATTTTTCTGTGTCAAACAATTAGAGAAATTTAGAGTGGAAAAAACACACAAATTGGAAAGACGGAGGAAGAAAAAGATGGAAAAAATGTCATTAAGGGAGAAAGCTGCACCATGCAAGAGTGATAACAAGAGAGACGGATTGTCTGGTAGTGGATTAAAGAGCCATGAGGTGAATTGAAGACTACCAGCCTTGGTATTCAGCACGCCAATTTTCAAATGCACCAGCCTCAGGCTCCTGAACTGAGTGTAGGAGAGTAGGATCTGCTTCACAGGGGTACCCCCACTTTTTGCTGATACTTCACTGGTTTTCGACATTAGTCTGGCTGGGGCCCTGCTATTCAGAACCCCAGCCTAGCTGTTTCCTCTTTAAAAGGGTCTCCCTGTGCCTTAGGCACATCTCTGATTGGGATCTGGAGTGCCCTTGTAAGTCCCTAGTATATGGTATACTATGTACCAAGGGCATAGGTACCTCAGAGGCCTGCCAGGGGCTGCAGCATATATTATGCCACCCCTGGTAGGCCATCCAAACTGACACCACAAGTCTGCTACTGCAGCCTGGGTAAGGTGGTGCATGCACCCCTTGCTGTGGTATAGGTTACCTATATCACTAAATGCATACACACATATAAACCTATAAGTCACTCCTAAGGCAGGCCTTATCAATCCTGAAGGCAGAGTGCATGGTTCCTATGTGAGAGGGTGCCCCTGCATGAGCAGGGCCCCTCTGCAGCGTTCGGAGACCATCTCTGATGCTGTTTGTAGTGCAGCCTGACCATATACTCTTAAACGCATTATATCCTCGCGGTAAAATGCTAACTATGGAATGGCTGCACCGAAACATGTCGTGTTTGGTGTCAAACATCTTGGAATACTACCCCCCGCCAATTCTGGCGGCGGGGGTAGCATTCCACCCTTCTAGAGGAAAGGCATGTTAACTCTGACGAGTCCGGTAGCTTCTTTCCAGAGCCCTGGCATCACAAAATGGATGCTGCTGCCACAGACACGCAGTCTGGCCTCCTGCTGCTGGACGAAACTCCGGCAGGGGAGGCCTGGACAATAGGTTTCCTGTCCCAGGGAGGTGTGACCACCTCCCCAGACAGGACAATGTGTATTGGGGCTGGGCGGGAGCACTTTCGGGTGCTTTGAAGTCCTGCACTGGGGGCACATTTGGTGTCCCTGTGCATACCCCAGTTCAAACCGGATCAGGGGCTTGCAGCCCCTGCTTTGGCGCGAACTGGACAAAGGGAAAGGGGTGTAGCCACCCCTCTGCCCTGACCCACCCATAGGTGGGGCCACAGAGTAGTCCATCCCCTATTTTTGGAATAAAGGTAGGAACCCAGTCCTTAGGACTTTAGATTATACCTGGACGAAACTCTGAAACAGAATCCTGGACCTTCGACGCTCTACTCACGATTAGAGGACTGAAGAATCTCCCTTGGGGTCAAGGAGTGACTCCCCTGCTTGGCAGGCACCAAAGAAGCATCTGTCCGGTTCGCATCACTGAAGCTCCCGTCGGACGCCGAAGTCATCGCATCACCAGAGGTGGATTCTCAGACTTCCCCGAGGCTACCCTGAGTCCCCAGCAAAGCTGAGGCCCGTGGCTATCGTGGGTAACGTGAGACCGTGACCCCTGGACACCGAGCACACTTGCAAGTGCACCATCTTCTGGGTCTCCCAAGAAGTCGTGCTTTGGGCTCCGAGTAGCCCTAGCCTCCAGCACCACCTGCACTGAAGATCACTGGCCCCCACTCCACGAGTGTCCTGTAAGCCAGCTCCACGTGCGGCGTCACGAGGCTCCTTCGCGGTCGCTAGCCCGTTGGCTAGTAGCCCTTACCGAAGGCCAATCTTTTCTTTACTTGGCAGTCTGGTTGCTCCAGGCCTGCCCTCACTTACCCTTGCTGGGTGAGTTCCCCAGACCTTGCTGGTCTGCACCATCGACGATCTTCAGCTACATCGAGACTTGCCGTTGCCAAGGCTTGTTGGGTCCAATCTGGTCGCCGACACCGCAGCACTCGACAGACATCGTGTACCAGCCCGAATCCTGCTCCTGGTCGCCGACAACGCCTCCTGGACCTCGTGGCTGCAGAAACAGAGACGACCGTCAACGCACCTGAAGCACTCGACATCGGTGGGCATCTGTCCATCGCCTCCCTGGTCACTGGCTAGTGACCCAGACTCTGTCCCCTCTGCTTTCAGGTTCTTCAGAACTCCGATCCACTCTTGGATCCACCCGGACACTTTTCTCCTGGTCGCCAGCAGCACTTTGCAGCAGATCGCCATAAGAACCGACGACGAAACCCGACCCCGAAAGGCACCTATGCACCCGGCTTCCCTGGGTGAGGTAACACGAGTACTCCGGTGCTCCCGTGGGTAGAGACTCTTCAAAGTCCTAGATCTCAAAGGGTTTTGTCCTAGTCCTCTTTTAAGTGTCCCTTTCCTCTATTTTCCCGATCCCGACTTTCTCCATAGAAGTTAACGGCGTATCGCGGTTGTGTATTTACACTGCACGCGTCTCCCGTGGGTCCCCTGTGTCACTACCTTGGGTGGTTCCTTGTGGTCCAAGCACTTCTAGAGGCTCTAGGCCTAGTGTCTAGTTCAGTCGTGGTTCGCATACCACTTTATTGGTATATGGTTTGAGTACGCCCCTAGGGCCCAAACGTGTATTTGTGCTATTACTGTGACTTAAGATCTTATAACCTATGTACTTCGAACTCTAGCCTCATAAAGAGACTAGAGGGGTGTGTTTAGTAATAAATACATATATTTTGAATATATACCTGGTGTGGTGCTCTTTCATTTGGTCACTCAAGAGATTATAGACTGGTAAAACAAGCTGCTTTACATTCCTTCAAGACTTAGCCTGAAGGCTGCTCTCCACAGCTACCACTAGGATAGCTTTCAATAAGGTTGTCTTTAACCTACCTACCATAAGAGTCGATTTGGACTGGTGCAAGGTGCCCACTATAATTAGTGGACAGCATATGCCAGGCCAACTTCTCACACTGAGTATAGGGCACCAACGCTCTTTCTTTTCCAAATTAAGCACTGCACTAGTGACATTTAACTTACAGGCCCTGGGTGTATTTTGTTCCACATACTCTGAACTTATAGGTAAGTTAAATATGGCAATTTGGAATACAGCCAATTTCAACATGTTTTAGGAGTGACAACATATACATTGGGACCCGATGAGCTGAGTCCAATCAACAAAGTAAAAAAAACAGTCCAAATAAATGGGGTTTATCATGCAAAAAGAAGCTTATACCACCATATATATATACTTCATATCATTTAGATCTCCTTGCCACATAATCCTAGTAACTCTGATAATAGTAAAGCTCTACAAAGTGGTGTCGGGCTGTCATTATGAGGAAACCTGTATTTCACAGGGCACTGTGAAATATGTTTAATGTTATTGTATCCTGCTAAATATGAGATTTAATATCACTATATTTTGTACAATAGGAACATCTATAATGCAATTATGATTTCAAACCAAATTCACAAGTTATGGTTAGGAGCATAATCCATAGCTTGCATAGCTTGCACAACAGCCATGCAAAGCATTACTCACACACCAAATGGAATGCTCCCGACTTCACCCTTAATGCAACAGATGTAATAAAAGGTGTTATAAATAATCTTACAGATGAGATTATTAATACATTAACCTTACCACTTTAAAAGTGACTTTAAAAGCGACAACGATAAATGTAGTATTATCTATTAGTTCGAGTATGTTTTGGTACTTAATTAAATATTGCTTTTAGGTGTTAATGCAACTAAACATTTTGCTATGCAACCTATAAGTATATAGGTTGCATCACAAATTTAAAAACTGGTCACAAAATGTGATCGTCCAATTTTGAATCACTTTTTGTGACAAGTCTTTTCTACATCTGGCCTTTTTTACATTAAATCTTTGGCAGCCCGGAGAGAATAAAATAAGAAGGGGGATTAGGGACCCACCATTTAAAAGCAGAAATTTCCTCTTATTCCACCAAATAACGTTTTTATAACCACTGAGGCTTTGCTTGACTACTTGGACAACTAAACACGAAACACACACAACTCTCTTCAAAAGGTTTCTGTGTTCATAAGTTTTATGGTTAGTGTCTACTGAGCATGGTCAACAGATGTGACTACCTGGTTTTGGGGCCAAAGGATTTGAACTGACTGGAATTGAGTGCAAGGTGCAGCTGAAAGTTCTTGAAGCACCGATGTTGTTGCTCACAGAAGGACACAATTGATTCTACTTCTGGTTCACCATCCAGTTCATCAACTGTTGTACTGGTTTGGAGACATAGTAGATAATTTTTAGTAGGGATTAAAGGACAGCTCTTCCTTTCAAGTATGTCTTCTTGCTCCTCTCCACTTTCATGTTGCTCGCTTCACCATCTCAGACTTTTTTTCCCACAGCGTGAATTTTTGAGAGCACTACAAAAACTGCTGACTTCACTTAAGGGCAGATGTGGAAACAAGTGAGCGCAACTGCTGCAAGCTTGCATTCTAGGTAACAATAATTAAGGACTCAAACGTGTAATACCAAGCAATATCAACGAGGCACGTATGGCTACTACATGAAAGTTTACTGCATTTTGATTACTGTTGGACCTGACATCCTTTGTGTGGTTTTCCCCATACTTTTGGCCTTCCATCCTCCTGTTTTTGCTGACTTCATTTTTGCTGGCTTTAGGATTTTGCATACTTTACCACTGCTAACCAGTGCTAAAACGCTTGTGCTTTCTCCTTTAAATATGGTAACATTGGCTTACACCCAACTGGCACATTTACCTTACTTGTAAGTCCCTAGTAAATTGGGTTTAGATGTACCCAGGGCCTGTAAATTAAGTGCTACAAGTGGGCCTTCAGCACAAAATGTCCCACACACTTAAGTAGCCCTTTAAAATTGTCTCAAGCCTGCCATTGCAGTCTGTGCTTGCAGTTTTAAACTGCCATTTTGACCTGGTATAATAAACCTTTTGCCAGGCCTAAATCTCCCTTCCTAATACATATACGTCACCTCTAGGGTAGGCCCTATACAGCCCAGATGGCAGGGTGCAGTGTATTTGAAGTTGGACATATACTTTTAAGTTTTACATGTCATGGTAGTGACAAACACCTACATTTCTCTTTCACTACTGTGAGGCTTACCTCTCCCATAGGATAACATTGAGTTAACTTGTGACATTTAATAAGTGATAATTTTCATTTGGGAGCAGAGTGAAATGTCGAGTTTGGTGTCTAAGGAATTGTAAGTTAAAACCCTCTGTAATGGTAAAGTCGGATTTTAAGTCACAATTCTGAAAATGCCACTTTTAGAAAGTTGCTATTTTTCTTGTCCTAACCATTTAGTGCCGGCACCCTGCATCCTTGGTCACATGACTAGGTGTAGCTGCCAGTTGGTCTTTGTGTATTTCTCTCAGACAGTGAGACAAAGAGAAGATAGGTGTTGGTGGCAGGATGGGCCATCTCTCACTTGATGAGGGGCATGAGCTGTCACCTACCACACATGCATATCACAAAGACTCTGCCTGAGCATTCTCACCAAGGGTTTGACACTCATCTTTTGGGACCCTAGGCAATCTGGGATGAACGCAGGGTGGCAGGTAATTTCAGACACCTCTGGGGGTGGAAGCCTCTAGAATCTTCTCCTATTTCAAAGTGAAAACCAAGTATAAATGGTGGACCCTCAGACCCAACTCTTCAGTACACCTCTGGACCTGTGGAAGACTCAGAAGGACTGCTGTGCTGTTCTGCAGAAGGACTGCTACTCTGCTACCCGTTTGCCCTGCTGTCTGATTGATAGGACTGCACCTGTATCCTGAACCCAGGTCCACCAGAGTGACTTCAAGTGCTAGGCTGGCCTCCTGATATGAGCTTAAGGGACAGAAAAGGCTCCAACCACCCTGAACGCAGCACCTGGACTCTGTCTGCTTTGAGTCCTACACCTCAAGGGGTACCACCCCAGTCCTAGACCCTTGGAAGTGGGCTTGAAGGTGCTATGCCAACCCAGATGTGGTCCTGTGAGCAGAACCGTTGCATCTCCTCGCAGCCGCATTGGAACCTCCACGTCATGTATCCCCAATGCCAGACCTAGCATCCCAGCCCGCAGTCTCCTCAGAACTGCTGCTGTGCAATGCATCCTCGACGCAGGCCTTTGCATCACAAGCCCTTAATCAACAGCCTCCTCGATGAGATCTCAGGACTCCTCATCACAGTCCTGCGTCTTTTTCAGAATCCACCGGTGCGCATGCACATCTTCGGCGCAGGACTTAGCATCGCAAGCTGCTTGTCCACGCCATCCTTAACGACGATGCAGAACTCCAGATTGCAGCACCACAGCTCCACAACACCGTCACTGCATGACGCATCTTCAAGGCGGAATCGCGCAACGTTCCACAAACCAATATTTAAGGTACTTTGTTCAGCAAGCCTAACTGGGCCCCTGTATCTGGCCCTCACCCCATCTTGGGTGGCCTGAACTTGTGACTTCGTCCCGGTCCAGTGTGACCAGATAACCACAGTTGTTGCCTTGTACTTCCAAGCACTCTTTTCACTTAAAAGGTTGAAATTGCATATCTCTGGTTAATTGATTGGATTTTTGTTGTTTTAAGCTCAAATAATGTATTAGATATTATTGTGTTATTTTAAATTAGTGTGGGATTTTTCTTGTGTAGCAATTTCACTTTATTACTGTTTGAAGTGCTGCATAAATACTTGTTGTATCCAAGCAGACACAAATGCTGAATAGAATCTGAAGAGATTTATTCAAAGATAAAACTAGACAACACACAACATTCCTAGTGAACGATCTGGCCTCAAGCCAACAACTGCCTTCAGGCATGAATCCACAGTACTGAACATTCTAACACATACTTAAAGTGACAGCAAATATAACACACACCCCCATTACGAGCTCAAAACAACTAACACATACTATACAAAAAAATTCTTGTGATAAAGTGTGAACACCATTATTAACAAATACAAATTTGCTGCTGAAGAAATTAATCGAAAAAAATAAACAACCAATAACGTATAGAAATACATTTTACAACATATATCCCATAAAATGAGCAAAATTGCACTTACATGTTAACTCAAGACATAATCTTTCAAATATCCTAGCACAGAAGTATGCCTTCTGTTTCTTCCAAGAAACTGGAACCTTCCAAACCTCCAGTAGCAATCACCACCTCGCTATTCACTTCTCCCAAGCCTGACACACCATGATCACTCACTTGATCAGAATCACCAATTCATGGGTTTCTCCCCATCAAGCCACCAATAACCTGAAAATGTGCTCCTCCACAACTCCTCTCATACCTCTTACTCATGAATGCAACATTCCTTTTACTCCACCATTTGGCATTTTCCACCATAACGGCATGCTTAGACACCGTCACAACATGTGTTTTAGGAAAAATCTTTGACCTCCCCTTCTTAGAGCCCTGTGGCTTTCTGATTTTAATCTCATTACCCACCTGAAATTGCACGTCCCTTACTTTATTTACTTCATAATACCTCTCTTTACTTTTCCACTGAGCATCATCAACTCTAAAACATACTTCTCCCATTTCAGGCATCTTTGTTCTGGTATTTGTGTGATCTGTCACCCAGGCAGGATTACGCTTTCCAGAAGAGTACCTACCCGTCAACAGCACAAAAGGAGCCACACCACTTGTGGAATGTGGAGTATAATGATATCTCCCCAATCTTTCCTGTAACCATCCACACATCTCCCCCCTGACAAAATCATCATTTGTATCATCTCTTTCAATATTCTATTCACCCTTTCCACCATACTGTTGCCTTGTGGACTATACAATGCCATTGACAAATGCTTAATCTCGAAAGATGACAAGAATGACACCATGGCCTGAGATCTGAGCAGGACCCCATTGTCCTTAACAATTACTTCTGGAACACCTTCCCTTCAAAATAAATCCTTAAAATCATTCGATGACCACACACATACTGGGTTCCTTTAATAATGTGCACCCTACCAATTTAGAAAAATAATCTACCCACATCAACGCATAACTCAAACTAGGAACAAGGTTGTACATTGGCCCTATAAAATCCATACCCAGTTTCTCCCACACAACACCATGACAAAGATGTGTGTAAACATACAAACCATTTTGTCTGCCTCTCTACAATTCAAACAACTTCTAACAAATGCTTTTACCATCTGCATCCATACCTTGCCATCAATAATACATACAAAGCCTTTTCTGGTACCAAGAGAGGAGACCACAAGCCATTGGCTTATTTGTTGTCTAAGAAAAGTCTCAACAGGACAAGTCCTAAATTGGTGAGATTATTGGCTAAGATGACTTCGCGGTCAAGCACATTGTGTGACGGGAGAGGAGTTGGCCTAACGTATGGGCGGTCGACCTCGAATCTGGGGAACTGGGTTCGAGTCTCGGCAATGACGCTGAACATCCTGTGATTCTGGGCAAATCACTTAATCTCCCCGTGCCTAACAAAAATGAATGTGTCCTCATGTAATGCAACTGGTGCTATGTAAAGCGCTCTGATACCCGATTCGGGTCAAGTTCGCGCTAGATAAAACTCTGTAAAATAAAAAATAAAATAAAAAATGTCCATATGACCTCGATGAGCTAATCTTAATAACCGTGATCTCAGCTCCAATGGCAGAAACAACAAATTTCCCCTCAGAACCAAATCTCCTTCAATAGTGAGCTCATCATTCACCCAGCGAAATACCTCAATTGCTTAATTCACATTGTTCTCTTTAGGCCAGTCTTTGAGAATATAATTCCTCAAAGCCACTTGACAGTCATCTTACTCTGCATGCTGTTTCCATTCCTGCAAACTAATGGCATTAAACACAATGACAAATCCATCAAACAACCCTACAACACACTCCCAGCCTTCCAAACCTAGCTGCTAGCTTGCTCACTCAAGGGAAACCTGGAAAGAAAATCCGCCCTGGTGTTAGACCCGTCAAACTTAGGGTGGTCTTCCCCCAACCTTTTTGCCTGCTTACCTCCACTTTTTGCTGATTCTTTTTGCTGGCCTTAGGACTCTGAGCTCTTTACTACTGCTAACCAGTGCTAGCGTGCATGCGCTTATCCCCTACACAATTGACATCATTAATTTACTTGTAAGTCCCTTGTAAAGTGGTATACCATACATGCAAGGCCTATAAATTAAATGCCAAAATTGGGCCTGCAGCACTGATTGTGCCACCCTCACAAGTAGCCCTTTAAACATGTCTCAGGCCTGCCACTGCAGAGCCTCTGTGTGCAGTTTTACTGCCACTTCGACTAGACATTTAAAACCCTTTGCCAAGCCTTAAATTCCCCTTTTATTACACCTACATCACCCCTAACGTAGGCCCTAAGTAGACCATAGAGCAGAGAGCTGTGTAAGTAAAGGTAGGACATGTACTTTTAAATTTTGCATGTCCTGGTAGGGAAGAAACCTAAATTCATTTTTCACTATTGTGAGGCGTGCTCCTCTCATAGGTTAACATTGGGAATTACTTAATACACTTTTAAGCTGTAATTCCTGGTTAGAAAGGAGTAGCTGTGTCATGTTTTATATCTTTGGAATAATAATGATAGATCCTCTTTACTGCTAAAGTTGGAATTAACATTACTGTTTTAGAAATGCCACTTTTAGAAAGTGGACATTTCTCTGCTTTAATAGCTCAGTGTGCCTGCAGCCTGTCTCCAACACATGTCTGGGGTGGGTGACAGCTAATCATTCTGCATTTCCTCCAGACAGCAATAAACACAGGAAGGCTAGGTGTGTCCGAGTACTCATCTCCATTCTGGAAGGGGCTGACACTTACATCTAAATAGGCAGTGCCCTATCCCCACACAAAGGGATGATTACCCCCTACTGATAGTTTGGAGCTATGGCTAGGGAGAAAGAACCTCTGTGCACTTAAAAGACCCTTTTTCTTCTCGCTGTTGCAACAAAGAATCAAGGTACTTTGCTTGCCAGGCCTGCGTGGGTCCTGTAGCCAGTCTGTGCTTCATCGCATGCGGCCTAAACTTTTGACTTTGCGCCAGACCAGCTTGCCCAGATAACCCCCATAGGTGCCTATTGCTTCTAAGCACTAGAAACACTTTTACTCTTTAAAAATGTATATCTCTACTTCTACCCTTTGGATTGTTGTCATTTTTATCTTGATTTATTTATAAATGTTATTGTCCATTTTTTCAAAACATGTGTGGAGTCTTTTTGTGGTGTTTTGACTGTGTACTGTGTGTGTGTTGCATAAATGCTTTACACTTGCCTGTTCTGTGCCAAGCTACCAGAGTGTTAGCACAGGTTATCTTTTGGTGTGCACCTGACTTACGCTGACTAGAGTGATGGTCGCTACTTGGACAGGGTGCATAGCTATGCCAACTAGAGACCCCATTTCTAACACCTGGTATATTCCGTCACACAATGTGCTTGACCGCTAAGTCATCTTAGCCAATAATCTAACCAATCTAGGACTTGTCCTGTTGAGACTTTTCTTAGACAACAAATAAGCCAATGGCTTGTGGTCAGTTACTAAGATGAACTTCTTCCCCCACAAAAAGGTACAGAAATATTTTGTAGCCCAAACACAAGAAAACACCTCTGTTTCTATGGTGCTTTAGTTAGCTTTAGAAAGACATTTCGATGCAAACATTATGGTGTACTCTTTTCCTTCCATCATCTGAGTAAGAACTTCTTCCAAACCAACTTCACTGGCATCAAGAGTCACAACTGACTGAACATCATCTCAGAGAACGTGAAGAGCTGGGGCTTTGCTAACCAGGTCTTTCAAATTTGCAAAATGCTGTACATTTCTCAGCTCCCCAAACATGCTGAACACCTTTGCGTAAGAATCTCCTTAGGGGTTCAGTCTGCAATACAAATTATCTATAAAGCGTGAATAATACTCACAGAGTCCTAAGAAAGATCTTAACTGGTCCTTATCACCAAGCGAAGGACTACTCTGAATGGCATCCACTAAGTCAGCGTTACGTCTAATCCCATCTCCTGATATGCAATGACCCAAGCATTCTACTTCCTCAACTATAAACAAACACTTTTTGGTTCATACTGTGAACCCATACTGTTCCAAAATCTCAAGCACGCTTCCCCACACTGCAAATGTTCTTCAACTGTGTCCGAGAAGACAAGAATATCATCTTGGTATGCAAGTACATTTTTTAAAATCTTGAAGTGTAGACATTAATTTTTGAAAGGCAGTTGCCGCTGAAGCTAGCTCAAATGACATACATAGAAATCTGAATGCACCAAAGGGAGTGGTAAATACCATGAAGGATTGCGATTCTTTAGCCTACTCTACCTGATAATACGCTGCTCTTAGGTCAAGATGAGAAAACACTTTCGCCAACCCCACAACTTTGCTAACATTTCATGAATTTTTGGCAGCGGGAAACAATTAACTATGATCTTCCTGTTCAATGACCTGAGATTTTCACTTAACTTCTTCTTAGCCATTACAATGAGAGAGATCCACTGAGAGGATTCTCTAGGATCTATGACCTCTTCCATACATAACTAATTCAAATGATGTTTCAATTGATCCTTGATAATAAATGGAACTTTTCGAACTCTATGTACCACAGGGTTGGCTTACTGTTTGAGTATAATTTTATGTTTATAGCCCTTCACAGATCACAAGCCATTTTCAAATAAGGATTTATGATCTTCCAACAACTGTGGAAGCGTCTTAGTCTGAGTAGGGACCTCCACCAATGAAAGCAGTACCTGGTCTTGAAACCATTCCAAATTCTCCTTGATCCTTCCAGCTCAAAATGTTGTAACCGCTATTGGTGACATAAACTTTGTTCCAGATTGACCTATCTTTGTATGAGATCTTTTTAGAAAAATAACCCATTATGTCTATAGCATGACACCTAAATGTAACAGTATGAATGTCAGGAGGCAATAGCTGAACTGTATTCCACTCTCTCATAAACAGCTCAGCGGTCACAAAGGTGATGGGAGATCCAGAATCCACTGTGACTCTGACCTCAGCATCACCAGTCTGTATAGTGCAGAGTGGATCTTCACCTTTCACCATACTCCATTGAATCACTACCATCTTAATGTACAAAACGACTGTCAGCAGCTTGGCCAATATTGTCCTTAAATCTTATCAAGGACTCTGCATCAGTAATCAATGCTACTTTCTGAAAGTTTTTGCATACTCTAGCAAAATGCTCTACTTTTTTGCACTTCAAGCAAGTTTTACCCAAGGGCAGGACACCCTTTACAATTTGCCATATGAGTGTTGATCCCACACCTAAAGCAAACATTTGTGACAAGTCTATCAGACTTTTTGTTGTCAGTAGAGGAATTGAAATTGGTGCTTTATGGTAACAGCATTAACATTTTCCAAGTGAGAATGTTTTTTAAGTCTTTTTAATTCCTTGGACACTAACATTGACCTTTCTATGTCTATGGCAATTTATAAGGTCTCTTTAGGGCTGGGATTCGTGCAACACAACAATTTTTCCTGGGTTCTTTTTTCCAAGCAGTTGACAACCAACTAATCTCCTACGTGATTATCAATATTACCATCAAACTCACAAGTATCTGCCAAAATGTGAAGTTTAGCTAAAAGATTGTCAATTGCTTTATGTTGCAATTGATGTTGTGTGAAAAATCTGTGCCTTTCAACAAGTATACTTGTGTCATCCTTGAAATGATTTTGCATTCTTTTGACAGCCTCCAAAGATATGTCCCAATCCACCTCAGCTGAATTGCCCTTTTGAACCCAAGCAATTATAAAGGAAAGCCATCTTCCTTGCAGGTTTAATTTTATCCCATCAATCGCAATTAAATAGCTGTCAAATTATTTAAACCATTGTTTCCATTTAAACTTTTGAACACCTAGTTCTGAAAGAAAAAGTGTAAGTCAATTGTCATTCTGCATGTTTATAATACAGTGGTGAACAGTTGTGTAAAAATATGTCCAAACAGAGACAACTAAATGAAACAATCAGTGCCAGCCTTGTAACCAAGAGTATGGCTTAACGAAGAACCAATCACTAGTCCTGTTCCTGTCTGATGAACATTAACTCCTAGGGCAGAGTACAGAGTTTCAGTGTTGAGACCTTGAGAGCACCGTGGACAAACTCCAATTAAAGGTGAGCTGTGCTTCAAAATTAAGAACAGCAGTCAGGGATCAGAGCGAGCTGATAGCTCAAGTGCAAAAACAAAGCACCAGCCGCTCCCTTGAGATCAGTGCTGTGGTAGCATGAGCTGCCGCTTGAAATTATTGCTAGGCATATGGGCTCTTGGCACCATCTCAGCATCACCCAGGGAGAGTAGGGTAAGCTTTGCACAACCCTCCATACTAGCTGGGGCAACTTCCTCCACAAGCGCTACAATAGCCGGTCCCGGTGTCTGCCCACCAGTGTGGGGCTGTGCCTGCTTGGAGACTTGGTATCACCCTTGAAGTGCCCAAAGTGATGTCACTCATGGCACTTAGGCGTGAATTACTCAGAGGATTTATGGTTAGGGAACCTATTCTGCTTCTGTTCAGGTGGTGATTGGGATTCCTGCCCCATTGAACTATTTTAGGGACCTTCAGAGAACTTCTTGATTATATTTTTAGCTCCTCCCTCTTTTTGGGGTTGACCCTGTCAACCTTGTGGCGACCTCCCCAGATACCTTCTTGTGGACCCTGGTGCTGAGCTTTCAAGGGTCAGTGAGCTTGCTATGAATCAGATGTTGGTACAGCTCTGGAAAACAAAGACTAAACATGTGCTCTCTTGACACCAAGTTTTGCAGCCCCTAGTAATCTTTCAGTTCACTGCCCTTCAGCCAATCATCCAGTACCTTGCGAAATTAACCCAAACAATCCACCCAGGACCGATGAGTCAGTTTCTGTCTGTCCCTAAACATCTACTTATGCTTTTCTGAGGTGAGGCCGTACTTCCTGACACGGGTGTCCTTCATGGGGGGATAGCTCATCCTGTCCCCTTCTCTAGAAACAGCAGGACAACCCTCCATTCAAAAAGGCATATGCTTCCAGGGACTTGCTCCCCAATCCTCCTCAGGGACCCTATGCATCTCCAGAGCAATATTATAGATCTAAAAAACACTTGAAGATATCTCACACAACAAAGTTAGGCACCAGATCTTTGTGATGTGGATCATCTTGTCTCCAGAGGACACTGTGAGTATGTGCCACCACTATTTCTGGATTCCACTTGCCTTGCTGTTATGTCCGGCTCTCCGAGACTCCTTTCATGAGCCATTTTCCTCTCCTCTACCTCCATGGCCAGTTTCTCCTTCCCCATCTTGATCTTGTCCATCTGCAGCCTAAACTCTCTCTGTCTCCCTGCCCGCCAGCTCATCTGCTGACCGGCCTTGTGAAAATACACTTATCTCCACTCTGGCAGGGAGTTACAATTCAGGAGACAAGTCATCCCCTTCCCCTGAATGCTGCATCTCAGGACTAGTATCCAGGTTGTGCTCCTGTACATCATCCTTCCCATTCTGATTGCCTGTTACTCTCAGCCACTGGTGATCTATCGCCTAGACCCTCAGAGGTTTCTGGAGCTCCAACTTCTTGGTACCTTTCCTGATTGGAAGTCTGTTTAAACTCAACCACAGTGTAGCTCTTCAGGTTGATGAGCTCAAATTCCATTCTTGCAGGTTTAGCCAAAGACAGTCAGGTAGAATGAGAGTGAATTTGGAAAAAGCGTAAGGGCCAAATTAGGATAATTTAGAAAAAAAACTCAAATTGGTGTCAAATTATTTACCTGGGATTTTAGTGTAACACAAAATCACTGTATGGCACTGAACAAACACAAGTCAAATTTCAGCACTGAACACCAATGTAGGAAATGGTGTTACTGTTTGAGGGGGTGAAACCTTACTCAAGTTCAACCACAATCACTGTCAGGGTGAGACTAAAGGAAATCCCAAATTAACCTGTGCTCAACCCTCTGGTAGCTTTGCTAAATGCAATCAGACTTAACTTAAAGGCAATGTGCAAAGTATTTATGCAGTATTTCAAACAGTAATTAAGTGAAAATACAATTCAAGAAAAATCCCACACCAAGGTAGAAGAATAGAGTAAAATTTAATAAATTATTTGAGACTAAAATGACAAAAATCCAATTAGTATATCTGGAGATAGGCAGTTTAAAATGTTTAAGTGAAAATAGTGCCTATAAGCACAAAGCACCAACTGTGGTTATCTGCTTGTTTGCGGACCAAGACAAAGTCACAAGTTCAGGCCAACTACAAAGGAGCGCGGGCCGGATACAGGAACCAAGTTAGGATGGCAGAACAAACCTTAAGTCCTGTTTGCAGAGAGCTGCGAGGATGCATCATGCAGTGGCGGTTTTGAGGAAGCTGTGGGGCAGCAATGTAGAGTCCTACGTCATTGTTGAGGATACAATCGATGAGGGTCTTGCGATGCAAAGGCCTGATTCAAGGATGTGTCATGCAGTAGTGGTTCAGAGGAAGCTGTGGGGCTGTGATGCAAAGTTCTGTGTCTTCGTCCAGGAAACCGTCAACCAGGGGCTTGCAATGTACAGGCCTGCGTCAAGCATGTGTTGCACAACGGCCATTCCAAAGAAGCTGTGCACTGCGATGTGAGATCCTGCATTGGGGATGCGTTGCACAGCAGCAGTTCTGATGTGGCTGCGAGGAGGTGCATTGTGCTGCGTTGGTTCTGCTCACTGGACCACAGCTGGGCTGGTAAAACCCCTTCAAGCCCACTTCCAAGGGTTCAGAACTGGGGTGGCACCACTTGGGGTCAGTAGGACTCACAGTGTACCAAATCCAGGTGCTGGGTTCAAGGTGGTTGCAGCCTATTCTGTCCCTGATGCGCTGATCAAGAGGGTAGCCAAATAGTCCTTGGAGTTACTCTGGTGGTCCTGGATTCAAGATACGGGTCCAGTCCTTTTTTTACTCAGGCAGCAGTGCAGGAGGGCAATAGAGTAGTATCCTTTTGCAGAGCTGCACGGAAGTTCTTCTGAGTCTTGCACAGGTCCAGAAGTGTACTGAAGAGTTGGGTCTGAGGGTCCATTATGTATACCTGGTGCCCACATTTAAATAGGAGAAGGTTCTGGAGGCTTCCAACCACAGAGTTGCTTGGAATTTATTGCCTTCCGTCCCCTTGCCTGTGCATCTCAGAGGTCACAAAACACTAGTGTCAAACCCTTTGTGAGTGTGCTCAGGCAGAGCCTTTGTGATGATCAATTGACAGCTCATTCCCCTCATGAAGCCAGAGATGGCCCATCCTGCCAACAGCAATTCCCCTTTGTTTCACTGTCTGGGAGCAATACACAAAGACCAACTTCCAGATACACCTAGTCATGTGACCCAGGATACAGACTGCAGGCACCAAATGTTTAGGACAAGAAAATGGCAACTCTCTAAAAGCGGCATTTCTCAGAATTGTGTCTTAACATCCTCCTTTACCATTAAAGAGTGTTTGAAATTATAATTACACAAAAGTCAAAATTACTACCTGCTCCCAATTGAAAGTCACCACTTAATAAATGTAATAAGTTAACCCAATGTTACCCTATGGGAGACATGGGCCTCACAGTAGTGGGAAATTAATTTAAAGGTTTTTTCACTACCAGGACATGTACAACATAAATGTACATATCCAACGTTTTAAATACACTGCACCCTTCCCTGTGGACTGTTTTTGGCCTACCCTGGGGTGACTTATATTTATTGCAAAGCAAGGTTTAGGCCTGCCAAAAGGGTTATTTTTCCCGGTCCAAACAGCAGGTTTGAACTGCACACAGAGGCTGCAATGGCATGTTTAAAAAGCTACTCAAGATGGTGGCACAATGAGTGCGATAGGCCCTCTAATAGCATTTAATTTATAGGCCCTGGGTACATGCAGTACCAATAGGGACATACAAGTAAATTAAATGTGCCAGTTGGGTTTAAGCCAATATTACTATGGTTAAAGGTGAGAGCTCAAGCATATTATCACTGATTAACAGTGGTACAATGTGCAGAGTCTTATAGCCAGCTACAATGAATTCAGCTAAAACAGGAGATGGAAGGCAAAAAGCTGGGGGAAAAACACCCTAATGATGTGAGGTCCAACAAATATCATCTGCACTGACTTGGCAAGTGGCATCTCTGCGCCATCAATTAATAAATCAATCAATCAATCTATCAGGATTTATAAAGCGTTGCTAATCACACAATAGGGTACCAAGGTGCTAACAGTTCCTGGCAGCTCATTCGAACAGCCAGGTCTTGAAGGCTCTTCAGAATTCCAGAAGTTAATTGATGGTCCAGAGTTGCATATGAAGGCTGTTCCAGGTCTTTGCTGCGATATGGGAGAAGGAGCGTACTCCACATCTGCTTCGGTAGATGCGAGGAGTATGGACAAGTGATAGAGAGGCAGAGCGTAGTTTTCTCGATGGTTGGTGGAAGTTCAGACGGTGGTTAATTTAGGTGGTTCCTTGGTTGTGTAGGGCCTTGTGTGCATGGGTCAGCAGATTGAATTGGCATCTCTTCTGTACGGGGAGCCAGTGGAGTAGCCTTAGGTGGGGTGTGATGTGGGTTCGTCGAGGATGAGTCTGGCTGCGGAGTTCTGTATGGTTTGAATCTCTGTAGGAGGTGAGCAGTGATTTCTATGTAGAGGGCCTTGCCATAGTGCAGTAGGCTGGTGATGAGGGCCTGTGTCATGGTGCGTCTCGTATAGAGAGGTAGCCACTTTAAAATCTTACGTAGCATGCACAGAGTGAGGAAGCAGGCGGAGGAGACGACGTTGATCCGTGATTTCATGGTAAGCTTGTTGTTAATGTTGATTCTGAGGTTTCTGGCCTGGTCAGAGGAAGTGGGTGTGAGTCCTAGGTCTGATGGCCTACAGGAATCATTCCATGTGTTGCTGTTGTTGCCGAAGATTAGTACCCCTGTCTTGTCCATGTTCAGCTGCAGGCAGTTCTCCTTCATCCAGTCAGCGATGCTTGTCATGCATCTGTGAAAGTTGGTCTCAGTGGTGTCATTGGTGAGTGAGAGGACGAGTTGTGTGTCATCTGCATAGGAAGTTATGTTGAGACTGTGGGATCTGCCAATGTTGAACTAAGCAAACACAAGGAGATGATGGACGTAGCGCTGAAACTTTTCAGACACTCACCCCCAGTCACAGATCTGGGATGAATCCATCATCATTCTTTAGCTCACTTCGCCACCTCAGTTCAGACCCAGCTAAATGCAAATCAGTCTGTGACTGGGGTTGAGTGCCTGAAAAGTTTCAGCGCTCCGTCCATCATCTCCTTGTGTTTGCTTTGTTCGCCCTAAGTTGGCAGGGTATGCCCAGACGTGGGTCCCTTGCTCACTTTGCCACTGGATTCAAGCTAGCCTGGCTGATGAAGGGTGTTACCCAGAAACCGGTCCCAGGATGTTTGTTTCCGGTTCAGGGAAGACCTGGCTTTGCAGTTCGGGCTGGACTGTTCCCATGAGGCACAGGGTCAAGACTGATTTGCATAAAGCTGGGTCTGAACTGAGGTGGCGAAGTGAGCTAAAGAATGATGATGGATTCAACCCAGATCTGTGTCTGGGGAAGAGTGTGTGAAAAGTTTCAGCGCTCCGTCCATCATCTCCTTGTGTTTGCTTTTATCTGCCAATGTTGGCCAGCAGGCCTATATGTACATTGAAGAGCATGGGGCTGAGGGATGAGCCCTGGGGATACCGCAGGTGAAATCCTTGGGTTCAGAAGTTAAAGGTGGGCTTTGGATCCTCTAGGTTCTTTGAGTGAGGAAGGAGGTGATCCATCTGAGTACATCCCCTTGGATGCCGATGTAGTGGAGTCGTGAGTCATATGTGTGATGGGATACGGTGTTGAAGGCTGCAGAGAGGTTGAGGAGGATCAGAGATACATTTTTCCTTGGTCGAGGAGGGTTTGGATGTCATTGGTGGCTGCGATCAGGGAGGTCTCAGTGCTGTTATTGCTGCAGAAGTCAGATTGGGAGGCATTGAGTAGCTGGTTCTGCTCCAGGTGTGTAATGAGTGGCTTATTGATGATCTTTTCCAGTACCTTTGCTGGGAATGGGAGCAGGAAGTTTTTGAGTTTGCTGGGGTTGGCGGAGGGTTTTTGGGCAGAATGTTTCCAGGTATCAGGAAAGGTTGCATTGGTGGTAGAGGTGTTAAGCAGGGTGGTGAGTTCATGGCCGATCCTTTGGTTTTTGAGATTGAAGATGTGGTACGGGCATGGGTCTTTGGGAGCTCCAGAGTGGATAGATTTCATGGTGGAGATGGTGTCCTGGGTGGAGAGGAGGTGATCAGTCTGTGGCTCATGTCAGTTGCGGTGATGGTGAGTCTGTCGCGGAAGTCTGAAGGTAAAAGTTGGGGTTTGAAGTTTCTGTATATGGTTGCGAGGAAGTCGACAAGGTTGTCACACAGCTCTTGTGAGGGTGTGATGTTTTCATTGGCAGCCGGTTTGAAGAATTCCTAAACGATGTTGAAAAGTTCCTTGATGCTGTTGCCGCTGGTTTTGATGCATGAGGCTAGGGCTATCAGTGATTGTTCTGGCAATTTTCTTTTGATCTTTCTTGAACATTACCTGATATTCTTTGAAGCTGACCTTTGCTTTTGCATATCTTTTCTCATGATTTTTGATGTGCCTTTCATGTTTTTGTCTTTCTTGGGTATGTTCCTTTGGGCTTAGCCATTTTGGTACTCGTCTTGCTTGGGCAGTGCTCATAGGCTTGTTACCATTTTCTGTAGGTGGTTTATTTTGATTGGCTGATTTGAAATGCATATCATTGGTATTTTCCGGTGACATAACTCACAATTTCTTCCATCAAGTCCATACTAGCTTCATGATGTTACACATTTTTGGAATCTTTTGAGCTTCTGATATTCTGTCATTCAGATCATGAATGTTAGTTATTTTAGGTGCTTCTTGTTATAAATATTATTTCCATACTTGGTATAGCGCAACGACTCACTCTGAGGAGTATCTTGGCGCTTGCTTGTTTCCTGTTCATAAAGTCTGTACGCCTTTATTTTATTCTTCCATCTAATCTTTCTGGTTCATCATTAGAGTCACTCTCAATGCTAGTGGATAGTTGATGCAAATCGTTTGCAAGTTGTTTGCTTTTTTCTTTTCTATCCCTTCTTTTTTCTGGAATCAAAGTCTTTTTTCTGTTTTTGTTGGCAAAGTGCTGGACCTTTGAGTGCAATTATATTTCTTTTGTTTCATATACTTTTCCCAATTCAGTTGGCAGCAAAATGTCTTCGTTTGACACATTTTGAAGGATTACTGTTTGTTAGAGCTGTGTGTCTAGCATGATTTTGAGCTTTTGGGTGTGTGTGTTTTGCATGTTGCAACACCCAGATTTTTGTTGCCCATCTCAAATCGCAATGCTATATAAGAATTGTAGCTTTCCTTTCTGTTTTCTACCTTTGCATTTTCCATAGTGACATGCAATATTATGAAACTTAGCATCCTTATCACGTTTTGAGCAATACATATTAAGATAGAATTCTTTGCATTTATTGGAGACATGTTTTTAAGTTCTCTGAATGTTTCCATTATGTCTCCACAAAAATCACAGTTGTATTTTTCATTGCGATATTTCCAGTATGTGACTGTCTTGGTGAAGTCACTTTTCTTTTGTAATCAACCTCATATATCTGACAGTTTTGTAAGCCTTGATGTGACTTTCACTTTTTGCTGATGAGGCTATAAATCCAATGCTTTTACTGAGGTTGATAATTTCCTCATTGTCGATTATTATGATGGGTGAACAGGGTGACAAAGTGTGATTCAATTTGTTGTTATTCCTTGTGTTGCTAGAGCTAGCTGTAAAGCTCACAAAATTGGTGAGGAGATTAATGATTTGTGGAAAAGACAGCACCACGATTTGCCATTTTAACGGGGTTTTTGTAATCCAGGAACTACTCCATCTGAAATTGGGATTGTTAGCTTAACCATTTCTCGCTATCATGCTCTCTGCCATGATAGACACCTTGTTTGGCCTATCTCTATAGACGTCTCCTCAAGGAGATTAGTGATATAGAGATAGTTATCAGCGGGACCCCTTGGAGGTAAAGGCCACTATGACTGAGAGGAGGTTAAGCGAGTAAAAGTTACTCCAGCCATTTATCCACAATTCATTGAATTTCTTCACTTTGACATTAAGAACACTGGACATCACATCGCACCAACACCCTCCTCTGGAATTTGTGATAATCTGTTTTAATTAAGGGAAGGGGCATGGGGAGATGAAACCATTGCAGCTGGGGCAATCCACAGGAAGGGCTCAGCTCACCTCCAGAGTCACCGCCACCCCAGAGGGCGATGCCTCTTCAAGCTGTGGCATGCACGCACTAGGCCCGGGCGGAATTCGCTTAGCCACGCTACGTGGAACTCCGCAAAGTTGTAAAAAAACTCTGCTGCACTACGTGGAGTTCCACGATCGGGCGGAGTTCCCTTGTCCTGCCCTTTTGCATGACGTTTACGCCGTATGTCAATGTGAAGTGCGTTCTCGGGCGGAAATCTCACGCAAACTGCACCATGCGGTGCGCATGGGCGAGGCCATCTTGTTTCTCACTCTGTTTATGGTGCTGGGGTCTATGTTTTCATCCTTTCTCAATCTTTTTAATCCTTGCTCTTTTAACCTTTTTTCCCCTCAAATTTATTTATTATCTTACCTGTTGTCTTTGTGAGTGTGTATTTGATGTTTTGTCTACTTTTTGGTGCATTTATTTCCGTTTTTTTTAGCATTACATCTTTATTTTTTTACCTTCTTTAGTTCTTTTTCCTGTTTCTTTTTATACTCTCACCCCCCCCACGCGCCATGCCAGGGCAGAGCGCCAAAAAAAAGGGCAGCAGCAGCCTTCCTTGCTGATGGTGATGCCAGGAAGGGGTGCAGCCCCACCCTTGTTTTCAGAGGTTGAGGTGGCAGTGCTGGTCTTTTATGTCTACTGTCACTTCCCCTCCACCCTGGCAGCAGGTGGCAGGTCTGGGTACGAACTACCGGAGCGCTGGCAGCATTGGGCAAGGGTGAACCGGTCAGTGTAATGCCGCTGCTGTCTGGTCGGCGCACTGAGCAGCAGCTGATGCACCCGTGGTGCTACGTCCTGGACCAAGACCAGGACCTGCTGAACCTGCTAGGAGGGGAGGTTGCGGGACTCGGTGAGTAGTTATTACCATTATTATTACTTGTATTCTATGCTATTGCTAATATTTTTTTCCCAAACAGCAAGCATGCTGCTCACACGCAGGTAAGTTAAGTTTACAAATATTATGTGATCATTATTCTAGACAGGTGCTCGGTGCTATCTAATCGTACTTGTTGGCACTCAATTTGGCTGTTTATGTAAAAAGTAATGAACAGACTCCTTTGTCCTGTCACTAAGATAGTAGTAGTTAGTATTAGTAACTCACTTCAGTTGTTAAAGCCTATTTTGTTCCTCGCACAGTGGCACGCAACCAATTTGATATATACATGCATGTATGTATGCATTTAAAGAAAAATGAAGACTTTGTGAATTTGCCTGTCAAAGGGGTTGAGATTGCAAATGATTTGAGAAGAAGCAAACATCATTTGTTGCAATTTATTAGTAATTCCAAAATCTAGTTTAATACATTTAGAATAGGGCCAGGTAGGTTTAGGAAGTTTGGAATAGGATAGGACAGTCAACGATACTACTAGTCAATCTGATTTAGAAAAGTTCAATGTTATTGCAATTACCTTTTCCAGCCCAAAAATATTTTTGGAGAGATTATTTATTTACCACCAATCCTTTTTTGTCTTTATGTCTCACATCAGCATCCAGGGGCAAGAAGAGGGCTGAGGCGGGTGGGGGAGCTGGAGGTGTCTCCCAGTCCCAAAGTTCCTCGGCCAATGATTCTGCTGGCCCCAGTAAGTCCTCCTGTTGTTAACAATATCTATTTCCCAAACTTTTACAGCTCCTTATTTTGAATTATTATTTCTACCCATTTCCTAATTTTTTTCCAAATCCTCTTCGACCTATTCGTTTCTAAATTCTTGTTATCCCCGCATTATCCTATTTACTTATTTTCTATATTCCAAGTTTTTGTTCTTTACTTCAAACGGTGTCTGTGCTAGTCTGCCTGTAGCTTCCTTTCTTCTGCTTTGTTGGTCAGCTTTCCCACTCCCCTTCTATATTTTGTGGACTGCCTAGTGGTGGTACTGTAAGACTCAGATAATCCATTGGTCATGTCCTACTACTCTGCCATTAAGATTGTAGGCCCTAGTAAGGTATTCTATACTCAGATGAGAAGGCGTTCTTTTACTTGCTCATGCTCAATCAGTAAAACGAGAGAGTGCCCAAGGTCAGGTTGGACACCCCAAGGTTGTGTCTTAGCTAGGCCTAGTATTATTAGCAGCAGTTGGTGAACTGATGATGGTGCATCATGGCTGGAATGAAGTATGAGGAGGACAGCCCCATTGCATTTGCCAACCAAGACCATATGTCCAGTTGTCCACTCTTTTGTTTCTTTTCAAAAACTGAGTTTCATCAATAGCTCTGACACTCCATTACAGTTTGTCTTGAGGCTTTTAACAAATTGAGTTAGCTAAATAACGATGATGGATTCAACCTAGATCTGTGACTGGGGGTGTGTGTCTCAAAAGTTTCAGCGCTCCGTCCATCATCTCCTTGTGTGTGCTTTGTTCGCCCTAAGTTGGCAGGGGATGCCCAGACGTGGGTACCTTTCTCACTTTGCCACTGGATTCAAGCTAACCTGGCTGATGAGGGGTGTTACCCCAAAACCAGTCCCAGGATGCTTGTTTCTGGTTCAGTGAAAACCTGGCTTGGCAGTTCGGGCTGGACTGTTCCCATGAGGCACAGGGTCAAGACTGATTTGCATATAGCTGGGTCTGAACTGAGGTGGCGAAGTGAGCTATAGAACGATGATAGATTCAACCCAGATCTGTGACTGGGGGTGAGTCTCTGAAAGTTTCCGTGCTCCGTCCATCATCTCCTTGTGTTTGCTTTGTTCGCCCTAAGTTGGCAGGGTATGCCCAGATGTGGGTCCCTTGCTCACTTTGCCCCTGGATTTAGGCTAGCCTGGCTGATGAGGGGTGTTACCCCGAAACCAGTCCCAGGATGCTTGTTTCCGGTTGATGGAAGACCTGGCTTGGCAGTTCCGGCTGGACTGTTCCTATGAGGCACAGGGTCAAGACTGATTTGCATATAGCTGGGTCTGAACTTAGGTGGTGAAGTGAGCTAAAGAACGATGATGGATTCAACCCAGATTTGTGACTGGGGGTGAGTCTCTGAAAAGTTTCATTGCTCCGTCCATCATCTCATTGTGTTTGCTTTGTTCGCCCTAAGTTGGCAGGGTATGCCCAGACGTGGGTCCCTTGCTCACTTTGCCACTGGAGTCAAGCTAGTCTGGCTGATGAGGGGGTGTTACCCCGAAATCAGACCCAGGATGCTTGTTTCCGGTTGAGGGAAGACCTGGCTTGGCAGTTCGGGCTGGACTGTTCCCATGAGGCACAGGGTCAAGACTGATTTGCATATTGCCGGGTCTGAACTGAGGTGGCTAAGTGAGCTATAGAACGATGATGGATTCAACCCAGATCTGTGACTGGGGTGAGTCTCTGAAAGTTTCCGTGCTCTGTCCATCATCTCCTTGTGTTTGCTTTGTTCGCCCTAAGTTGTCAGGGTATGCCCAGATGTGGGTCCCTTGCTCACTTTGCCCTTGGATTTAAGCTAGCCTGGCTGATGAGGGGGTGTTACCCCGAAACCGGTCCCATGATGCTTGTTTCCGGTTGATGGAAGACCTGGCTTGGCAGTTCGGGCTGGACTGTTCCCATGAGGCGCAGGGTCAAGACTGATTGCATATAGCTGGGTCTGAACTGAGGTGGCAAAGTAAGCTATAGAACGATGATAGATTCAACCCAGATCTGTGACTGGGGGTGAGTCTCTGAAAGTTTCCGTGCTCCGTCCATCATCTCCTTGTGTTTGCTTTGTTCGCCCTAAGTTGGCAGGGTATGCCCAGATGTGGGTCCCTTGCTCACTTTGCCCCTGGATTTAGGCTAGCCTGGCTGATGAGGGGTGTTACCCCGAAACCGGTCCCAGGATGCTTGTTTCCGGTTCAGGGAAGACCTGGCTTGGCAGTTCGGGCTGGACTTTTCCCATGAGGCACAGGGTCAAGATTGATTTGCATATAGCTGGGTCTGAACTGAGGTGGCGAAGTGAGCTAAAGAACGGTGATGGATTCAACCCAGATCTGTGACTGGGGGTGAGTGTCTGAAAAGGTTCAGCGCACCGTCCATCATCTCCTTGTGTTTGCTTTTCACAAATTGCCACCAACAAAATGCCCAACCTGATATATATTTAAAAAATATTTTTTTTTATTAACATTGGTTTGTGAGACCACAGCTCGAAACATGTTTGATAAAGGAGATATGTAGCTTCCTACATTAGCCAAGTAATGAGCCAAGAATCTGAGCTTTCGCTTCCTTTCACTTCCTTTCGCTTCCTGACTAGCCAGTGCTCTAGATTCCCGTCGGGTAACTGCTATTTGATGGAGTAACTGTGGGTCCATATTCGGGTAAAGGCGTCCTTCTAGGTTTAATAGTTTATGTTCCAGAGCTTCGATCTCTTGTATCTCCTTCCTTTTTTATGTGCTATAATGTTTTGTGCTTTGTCCCGAAGAACTGTCTTGTAAGCGTCCCAAAGGGTCATTAGCCACGGTATGGTCCCATGTGTTTAGTCTCCATTCTTGTCGCTGCGCTTCTATTCTACCCCCACCATCAGCCAGAGTGGCAAATGATCTGACAGGCCTATTGCTAGGTATTCTACCTTATCTATCTTTCCTATTTCCCACACCGGGGAAAGGAGATATTCGAGCCTCAAGAACCCTTTGTGCGCTCCTGAGAAGAAGGAGTATGTACGGTCCATAGGATGGTGTCTACGCCAGAGGCCTGTTAAACCTAGATTGTGTAGGAACTCGGCTAGTGGGGTCGTCCTGTGTAGACAATGGCCTATATTACAAAGGTCAATGTGCTGATCTACTAGGTCATTAAAGTCTCCTCCAATAATGTGTTTCGAGGGTCCCTACTCCAGCAATATCCCACTACTTTATCTAGTGTTTGTTTTTGCAATCGTCCAACCTGATATTTTTGATAGACGATACTGTAACCGAATTGTAGTGATGTGTGTGGTTGTATTTTGCTATACATTTTTTTTATATGGGGAGGCATATATGGCATCTAAAAAATGTGTAATGTTTTTCTAGCCACACCGACCACCAGTGCTTAGGCCAGCAGTGACGGCGCCAGCCAGTCAGCAGATGCGGCAGAAGTAGGGGGTGAGCCAGTGGCGGACGGTGGTAAGTCGTATTGCTTGCTTATTGACAATTAATTATATACTCACTGCAAGGGTGTTCTGTTGACTTGGGAACAGTTGAACACACCCCTCTTTAGCACATACAGCGGGAGTTGAGTGATGGCCTATTCTTTCTGCAATTCAGCAGACCTTTAACTATGTTGGGTTGATGGAAAAGGGAAAGAAGGATGGAAGGAGAAAGTATGGATGAAATGTAATATGATTGGAAGAGAAGGATGCGTGGGTGAAAGGATGCATATAGGTGGCTGATAGGATGAATGGGTGGGTGAAGGATAGATGAAAGGGGTATGGGTGGAAGGATGCCTGCCTGGGTGGGTGAAAGGAATCCTCAGGTGAGTTTGATGGGGGAAAGGATGCATGGGTGGGTAAATATATGTTGATGAAAGGTTCATTGAGACTGAGAGCCATGTTTGAATAGATGGATATATGGATGGATGGATGGTTTTCAATGGTGAAGACTGGATTGAGAGAATGTTAAACTTAAACAGGGAGTGGCAAAGCCAAGGGTGGAGAATAATAATACTAGAAAAACAATGCAATGATGAATGGAAAAATCCTTGGAATGAAGGAAAAAAGAGGGACTAAGGTGCTCCTCAGTAGGGGCATTCTTCTCACCTTTACTTGCTTGGAATGGTTTTATCAAGGTTTTGATTCAAAGGGTTGAGGTCGTATTTCAGACTGCTCCCTTGACTCACAGTAGTTTTCAAGCATGACATATATTATGTATATTCCTACCTACCCACTCATCATCAATCACTTCCCTCTCTCCTTAGCCATGATATTTCGCTAGTGACACCCATGGTGACCTATTGGCTGCATGGTTACATCAGCAGCACTGCATTGTTGGCTGTGCAATGTGCGTCTGCCTCAGTAAATGTGTAGGCACATTCACAAATTTCATGGCAATGCGAAAAAAAGTTGTGCTTCCCTTCACTCCCGGTGCCCACTCAGTCACTTTCTAGTACATAAATCCTTTCCTAAGTTTCTTCTTTCTCAGTCTTCCGTAAAATAAAAATAAAAACATTCTTTGCATGCGTCACATTCCTCTGGCCAAGAGATATATTTTATTATGGCTTCCATAACAAATTACGTCTGTTCAAATGTTTCCCTTTTAACAAATGCTGAACAGGGGGGTGTGGTTTGAGCCGCCGCAAGATGGCCACGGCTCTGTGAGGCTCCGCGGGTCGGCTGGGGCCGTTTTCTTCTTGGAGCGGCAGTTTTCCATTTTAGACCCCATGGAGTGAGGAATGTTGGAGCGCTGACGTGGGGGCACAGGTAGATGTCGTTTTTTTGTTGTTGTTTTTTTATGCAGTTTTTAGCCCTGTTTCCCCCGCATCGTATTCGCCTCATAAATGCCGGTTCCGGACACCATTTTGTATGAAGCGGGAGGCGGTTGTGAATGGCAGGAATTTCTCTGACTTCTGGAATGTTTTGGGTCGGACTCACAACTGCTCCTCATTTTGTACTGGGCTTTTATTGGCTAAATTACTTAATCTTCAAATCATTTCAGCTGTATTGGAATAGAGTGGCTTTTCAGCTGTTAAATTGAGGAGAGACGCTTGTTAACTGATCTAAAAGGAAATGGTTATCAGTATCACACTGCTCGACAAGCAATTTTTTGAGGTTGCGTTACAACAGTGACATACCCACTCTGCATATTTATGGAGCCTACTTCCCTCCTTAATGAGAAGGGTGCCTCTGCAACCATGTCTTCCCTCCTAATGCTGCTTCAACAAAACATCACAAGAAGGATCCCAGCTCCCCTACAAAATCTCCATTACCCATCACGTTGGACGATCTTATGGAGGAAATTAAGCTTATGAAACCCTTTGTTATGGAAACCAACGCTACTCTTCAGAGGCTTGAAGAAAAAATGGTCCAACTTAGAATCAAGGGTACCTGTGGTGGAGCAGAGGATCAGCGACGCTCAGGATGTGCTCCCTAAAGTTGAAGTTATGTCCAAAGAAATAGCCCTTCTCAAACATCAGACGGAGGACTTGGAAAACCGCAATAGGCGCAACAACCTTAGAATTTACGGTATTCCTGAGGGGGAAGAGGGGCCTGACATGCTTGCCTTCCTTAAAATCCATATCCCTAAAATAGTTGGCCTCAAGGAGAATACCACAATTAACCTGCAACGTGCTAACCGTATTGGACCCAGGCTTGGTGGGTCTCCTTCTACATCATCAGTCAGTCACCCTAGAGGGATAATTGTCCTCTTTTTGGAGTATACCGAGCTGTTAATGGTGCTGTCTGCGGCTAAGCAAAGACAGAAGATGTTGTGGTCTGGCCAAATAATTTTTCTCTCTCAGGACGTGGCCCGTGCCACCGCCGCATGCCCTAAAGAGTTCCTTTCACTTCGCCCCACTCTTCGTTCCATGAATGTCAGGTATGGTCTGGTACATCCGTGTTTTTTTAAAGTTACCTACAAGGAAAGGAATCATTCATTTGTTTGCCCAGAGGACTTACGACAGTTTATTCTTCGCCACAAAGGAGAAGCAATGGACCTTGGGAAAACATGAATACTGACTTCTCTACCAAGTTTTATTTCCTCTTTTCTTAACCTTTCTTTATTTACAGGCTCTGTTTGACCGCCCTTGGGACTTACAATGGTTTATTACTCGCCTTAAAGGAGAAGAATTGGACTTCCGGAAAACCTGAATACTGACTTTTTCAATAAGTTTTTGTTCCTTTTGGCTTATCCTCTCTCAATTTACAGGTTTTTGATGGTCCTTGCCAGTATTTGTGTTTGTTGTGTGTTTGCCTTCTCAGGAAGTTATTCCCTCTTAATTATGTGGTTTCTTTTCACAGATGTCTCATGTCCAGTGCGGACACCTCTCCTTGATGTTGTCTCCTTTCCGTTCCTCCCTTCCCGCCCTTGGTGTTCATAGCTCTTCCTCATGTGTGGTACGTGTTACTCCCTCTATTAAGTCTGTTTGTATTATATTTTTAATATTTATCTCTTTATACAAATTCTGTTCACTATCCTCCCTAGCTGCTGCTCCTTTCCATATTCTCCTTTTTCCTGCTCATTTTTCTCATGGTCCTCGCCGTTTCTTGTTGACTCTGCTGTCTCTCTTTCTTTCGCGGCTCCCCGCTTCCTCATGCTGTCCCTTTTAATCTGGAAATGTATTCTACACGCTTTGACTGAAGTCTCCCGGCTTCCTGTCAACTTCTCTTCTTTTATCATCTACATCCTTTTCTCTTTTTTTCCTTCTCTTTCTATCCCATTCCTGTTTCTTTTTGTTCTCTTTTCTTTTCTGTTTTGTAGCCCCTCTCCTCATATCCCTTTTTCACATTTATTTCCTCTACACAGTTACTCATTTATTGACTTCAAATTCTTGCATGCTGAATTTTTCATTTTTACCAATTATAGAATACCCATGGTGCTGTTTAAAGCCTTTTCCCTCTTGTGATGACTGATAATGTTCGCATTGTCTCCTGGAATGTAAAGGGTTTACGTAACCCCATCAAGAAGTAAAGGGTTCTTACCCATCTTTCTAGATTACGATGTAACATTGCGATGTTGCAAGAGACACATCTTATTGACAATGATATTAATTCCCTTAAAAAACAATGGGTTGGTCAGGTGTATTGTTCCCCAGCTAAGGATAGGAAAAATGGAGTGGTGATAATATTTCATAAATCCCTTTCCCTCACTATAGAGAGGGAAGAGAAGGATACAGATGGACGATGGCTTCTTCTTCATACACGCATAAATGGTTCCCCTATCTCTCTCCTCAACATTTATAGTCCCACTGGTATTGATTCACTGTTTTGGCACTCCATGTCACGTACACTTCATTCACTATGCGACTCAAACCGCATAGTGGATGGGGATTGCAATCAGGTTATGGACCCTTTCACTGACAGGAAATCTTCTTCCAGGTACATTCCAAACAAAATGCAAAAAACCTTTGCTAATACGATCCGTTCGAGAGGACTGGTAGATGCCTGGAGGGTATATAACCCAGATTGCTTGGAATTTACCTTTTATTCCCCCACACATAATTCTACTTCTAGAATTGACTATATTTTTCTAAGTCCACATCTTCTCCCACATCTTCATCATGCTGAAATTGATCAATACTTATGTCCGATCACACGCATATCTTTATTAATTTAGATCTTCCTTCAATGCCTTTCAAATCACGTAGATGGCGTTTCAATGATTATCTTCTCAAAGATCTTACTTTCGTAGGGCGCTTCAAAGATTCCGTGTCAGAATTTTTTCTTTTTAATGCCAATCCGGATGCACCCTTTCACACCATTTGGGATGCTTTCAATGCGACAGCCAGGGGTTTTATCATTGATTATGTGGCCGTTATGAAGAAACAATTCCTTAGGGAATCTGCTTCCACACTCTCCTATATCAAACAATTGAAACATACCTATTTTTCCTCTAATGATGAGGCTACCCTTGAGAAATTGGTCCGAGCGAAATTGAATTTTAACAAGAAATCTACTGAGGAAGCTTCTGGGACTTTACTCAAAATCAATTCCAAATTTTATGGCGGCCGCAACAAAGCGGGTAAATTGTTGGCGAATTATTTGAAGGTCAAATCTCAACGGTCTAGAATAGTTAATATGGTGTTAATCATTTTAAGGATGAGGAAATATTGAAATGCTTTACAGATTTTTATATGTCCTTGTACACTCCGGAATCTTCTCCTTCTGATGTTGCCCTAGATACTTTTTTTGATTCGCACCCCCTCGATCTCCCCCCCAGACTGTTCTATTCTAGACAAAGATGTGTCCCTTTCTGAGATTTGGTCGGCTTTAGCTAAGCTACCTAGGAATAAGGCCCCTGTCCCAGACGGCTTTACCGCCGAATTTTATTCTTGTTTTTCACAAATTCTTTTGCCATACCTTTTATCTCTTTTTCAATATTTTATCTCCCATAATGAGGCCAGTGGCACCTTCCTTGAAGCCATGATTTGTTTAATCCCAAAAAAAGATAAAGACCCCTCTTCATGTGCAAAATATTGCCCTATTTCATTAATCAATTGAGATTGTAAAATTTCCGCTAAGTTTTGGCCCTCCGTATTAATCAGGTACTTCCAGAATTGATTGGCCCTGAACAGACGGGGTTCGTTAAAGGAAGGACGCTGGCAGATAACTCCAGAACCTTTCTTAATTTCATTCATCTTGCTTCAAAGAGTTCCTCCCCTGTTGCGGCCATAACCCTTGATGCGGAAAAAGCTTTTGACCGCATTCACTGGCTTTTTATGATGTGTGCCCATAAATGGCATGGTTTTGGTCCCTCTATCATGTCTCTTATAAATCTGCTGTATTCTTCCCCAACTACTTCAGTTTTTGTTAATGGATCCCAATCTTCCTATTTTACTTTACAACGAGGTACCCATCAAGGCAGCCCTCTTTCCCCCCTGCTCTTTATCCTATCTCTGGAACCTTTTCTCCACTCTTTACACCATTCCTCTACTTTTCGAGGTTTTCAACATAATGCAATTGAAATCAAATTTACCGCTTATGCGGATGACATTCTATTATATATATCTGATCCCCTTACTTCTTTGCCTGCCTTTACAGACCTTTTATCTTTCTTTGCCGCTTTGTCGGGTTATAAATTACATTTTTTCAAATCCGAAGTACTTCCACTAAATAAATATTGTTTAAAAAGCGTGTTTGACGGAACTGGTTTCAAGTGGAACATCAATAGTATTACCTGCTTGGGAATCAAGTATTCTAGGGGTGGGCGGAATTTGCGTAGTCGCGTTACGCAAAGTTCCGCGAAGATGTAAAAAATCTCCGCGAGCTACGCAGAATTCCGCGAGCACGCGGAATTGCTTGTTCCGCCCGTTCGCAATGCGTTTTTCCTGGTCGGGGACGCTGTTTGCGTGCTCGGGGGGAAATATCTCGCGAACTTGCCCATGCGGTCGCCAATTGGCGCGGCCATCTTGTTTCACTTGTCCCGCCCGTTCGCGATACGTGTTTCCTGTTCGCGAACGCGGATGTCCGATGGCGCGTCCGAATGACGTGTTTGCGAGGGATCGCGCGGCCGGATAGGAAAACTCGTCGGCGAACGCAGGGATCCCGGTAAGTCACTACTGCGTGCGCGAACACGCATTTTGAAAGCGCGAACAAGGAAAAAATTCCGCTACGCCGCGGATCGCTGAATTTTCGGCAATTCCGCATTCTCCGCGGAACTGCCAAAATTCCGCAAATTCCGCGAGCGGAGCGGATTTTACTGCCCAGGCCTAGTATTCTTCCTCCATTGCTCGAACAGTTCAACTTAATTTGGAAGACGTTCTATCAAAGGTGAACAGCATGGCTGGAAAATGGTCTGCCTTATTTTTGTCATGGCGGGGCAGATTGGACTCAATCAAAATGATGATGCTTCCTGTGATCAATTTCCCTTTGTCCATGTTACCAGTAAAGCTTCCATTAACATTTTTCAAAACTCTTAATGGTATTTTAAGTAAATTTCTTTGGACCAATCGGAAGGCTCGTATTTTTTTATCTTTCCTGTCTGCTCCTAAGGACCGGGGAGGTGTCCATTTTCCCAATTTTCGTCAATATCACTCCTCCTTTTTAATTCGCCAAGTGTTACCTTTCTTGTCATCTTCGGAAGAACCCCTATATCGATATGGCACAGACTGGAGGAATCCCTGATTCACCCTTTTCCTCGCTGGCTAATTTCTCTCATCCCTCTCGTTCCTTTGGCTCTCCAACCATTTCACAATTTATTTCTACTTATAATCCGATCATTAGCAAATCTCATACGCCTCTACAAATGTTCCTTAATTCATCTCTTTGGCATAATAAATCTATTAAACTTTCTAACCGTACTATCTTTTGGAAGGTTTGGGCGGCTAAGGGGATTAGTCAGGTTAAACATTTACTAAAAGGTTCACATTTTCTCTCTCCTCAGGAAGTTCAGACTAAATTTAGCCTGCCTGCCCTCTCTCTTCTCAAGTACGACTCTTTGCGATCGCTTTTAATTCACCAGTTTTCTCTCCTCTCTGGATCCTCTTCCTCCTCATCAGACCCTCTTTTAGAACCTTTGTCTACTTCTCCTTTTCTTCGGACCTCTCATATTTACAGATATCTTCATTTCTCTTCCCCCAACCGCTCTTAAACTAAAATTGAACTTCTATGGGAGTCAGATTTGCAGCGTGCCCTTTATACTCATACATGGAACTCCATTTGGGCACGGATACACCACACCTCCTGTACTGCCAGTACCACCCAAACTCTTTATTATTTTTATCAGAAGTTGTATTTAACTCCAGTGTCTCTCTCCAAATATAGGGGGTCATTACTTTGTCCGCCCGCCACCGCAACGGCCAAAGGGACCGCCTGCTATAGGTGCGGCGGTCCCGCAGCTGCAATTATGATGCCACCGTGGCGGTGGCATCCCCTATTCCCAGCATTGTGGCGGGCGGTGCTCACAATACCGCCCGCCACAATGCTGGGAATGCACGTTGTGCATTGACATGCACAAGGTGACAGGCACCGCGCGGTGTCTGCCACTTTGTCCATGCCAATACAGGGGGGTACCACCCCCCCAACATCCTGGGGGCCCGCTACGGGCCCCCAACAGCAAAGACCGTATGCCTTTCCATGGCGGCAACGCCACCATGGAAAGGCTGTTCTCTGCCACCATCCTAATATGGATGGCGGTGTCTTGCAGACACTGCCACCATATTATTGCCCTTTTCCGCCCGGTCCCCTGTCAGACCGCCGGAAAACGGCGGATGGTCTTTCCGTCCGCCGGGTTCCCGTCCGCCATCGTAATATGGCAGGGGGGAAATGGCATCCGGGCGGTGGAATATGGCGGGCGGATCGCCACCGCCATAGGGGCGGTGGCGATCCGCCCGCTATTGTAAAGACCCCCTTAGTTCTGACCTGTCCCCGGACTGCTGGTCTTGTAAAAATACCCCTGGCACATTCCTACACTCCTTTTTCCTTTGCCCTAGTATTACCTCGTTTTGGACCAGGGTCTGTAAATCAATTTCCTCCATCTGTTCTGTTAATTTTCCTTTTGATATTTATTCCATCTTTCTGGGCAGCAATTCTGTACATTGGTTGGGCGCTCACAGGATGGGCTTGTTTGTAGATCTGTTAATTGCTATTGCTTTTCAGGTAATCACTTCTAACTGGAAGGATGCCACTAAGGTATCTTTTTCTGCTTGGTGGAACCTTCTCTGCTACCATCACAGGATGGATAGGGCTTCTGTCACCACATCTCAGCAACTCCTTCGACGGGACGCCTTGTGGTCTCCACTCACTAACTATTTATCCTCCTCTGCATTACGTAATAAGGACAGATCCTTTGTTTTTCAGCCGCCTTGAGTATTATATTTTATTTCTCTTATATAATTCTTATAAGTCAATGTTTGCTTCTTACTTGATATTACTAACTGTGTAGTGATCGCATTTAGATTTTCGCATATATGATATCTGGTTAAGATGTTGTTTTCATTTTGCCCCCTTTTGGTTGTTTTTCTCTCTTCTCTCCCCCTCTTTCTCTCTTTCCACCCACATTGAAACATTTTAAAATGCTATTTGTTAAGGTGCTTAACTAGTTATCATTGCTTTTATACTCTGGTTTTAGTTTTAGTAATAGTTGATGTTTTGAGTTTCCATCCTATTTAGCTTATACACTCTGTTTGATATTTTTTGCAATTTTTCTACAAATGTTATTGCAGTGTTGCACCTATGTTTGTATCTGCTTCAATAAAGCAACAAATGCCGAACAGAGTGACTCACTATTAGCAAAAGCTTAGACTCTTGATGATGATGATCAGTGAAACGTCTCCCTACCCGGCCTAATCCCTCTAACTTACCTGCAGTAGAGTAAATTAATAATTATTTTTCTTACTGCCAAGCAAATCTATTTTGTTTGAAAAAAGTAATGTCAAAGTGTGGTGATGGAGGGTGAGGCCAGGGAGTAAAGTGGGACTAAGAGTAAGTGCCTTTGCATTTTGTGGATGGGCTAGTCTGTGACGAACGTGCTAAATACAATATCCTGTTCCTTAATCCTTTCCCTGGACTGCATTGCTTTTCCCACTGTCTACTTATGGGCAGACAGGAGGATGTTCGTCTGCTTGATTGTTTTTATATAGTACCTCATGTGACGTATATCATTCATAGTAACTATTCATCTGCCTTGTAGTAGTCAGGGTGAAATTGAAAGGCATTTAACGGAGAATGGCCATGATAGGAATAAGATAATTGTGTAGTACAGCTGCCCCACCTGCAGACAGTAGCAAAGTAACTTGAGTATCTCTAGGGTGCCAGCTGACCTAACATGCCACCATTAATTTAGCTCTACAAGAGAGAGAATACTTCTGTACTCCATAGTACATAATGCCTGAAACTCTAATCACATCAAAAATCGAATGGCCCGTGGATACCAGCCAATGAACTGATACTGTGCCACTATATATTTTAATGTGTTTTGCTAAGAGCATTGTTTACAATTTGTCTTTCTTCTTTCTTGATATAGCTACTCCTGCTGATCCGACTCCTAACAGGCAGGAGATAGCAGCCCGGACCCAGCAGAGGAACCTCGGTGGCATCAGGGCCAAATACCAGTGGCTGGTGGTCATGCAGGAGGCAGCAGCAGCTGCAGATGCCCCGGGCCCCAGCCAGGCCCCAGTGCCTCCAGTACACCGTTGCTGCGGTTTGATGGCAGCCGCCCGCCCCATTCCACCACTGCTGTTCCCCCCTATTTCCGTGCATTTCGGCGCTGCATTATGCAAAGGCTGACGTGCATGGAAGCCAGGCAGGAGGAACGGATGGAGAGGCACATGAACACCATTAAGAAGCTCATTGCCCGCCATTAGTGCCCTCTTCTGCCCCTTTTCTAATCCTTTTTTTGATGGGTGGGACTTGTTGTAGGGAGAGGGTGGAAATGTGGGAGTTGGGGCATTTTGGGGATTTTCTTTATGGACAATTTCATTTTTGGAAAATGGATTTTCTTTATGGACAATTTCGTTTTTGGACTTTACTTTGGACACTAGTTGGGACATTGGTTGGGTACAGGGAGAGGGGTGGACCAGTTGTGGGTTTAGTTTATATTGTTAGGGGAATACATTTTTTATAGTTTTACATTATGATTTTAAAACAATTTTGGAGTGTTACTGTTTTACTTCGCACTGCTGCCTTTGCTGCAGCCAGTTTTTTAAATCTGCTGATAGTGTAACAACAAAATAGTTATGCGGTACCCTCCCTTTTCCTACTACTCTCTCCTCCTAGTCTCTGCAGTCTGCAACTATATTAACTCAGAGTGGGGGGTGAATTTCCATTGAGTATAGATTGCAGTTCAACAATAAACCACATTTCTCTTACCTGATTAGATTAAGTGAGGGCTGCATGGATTCCCAAGGTGCCATAGTGGTGGTAGTAGTAGCTTGCTAGCACACTAACAGTGAAGGCATCAGAAGCGAGGTCCCACTCCCTCCTAGGTGAACTCAAACTGTAGGATAAGGACTATTTATCACAGTTAACTAACTAAATTTAAATAAAAACTGAATTAATGCCGTTTTTATATGCAAGCTTTACAAAAGATTGAGACACTCAGCAGACTAGAATACTAGTACACAAGAAGAGAGGCAATAGAGAAAATATGATAAGCAATGGAAAATTGAATTAATCAGAACAATGGTGAGCTAGTAAAAGTTACAAAATGAAGTCGACTCAAACTATGTAGTGGATAAGAGTAAGCTTCCTTTGATGCAATACAGTGCCTGAATGATGATGCT
The DNA here is from genome assembly GCA_963921515.1 of Calotriton arnoldi. NCBI lineage: Eukaryota > Metazoa > Chordata > Amphibia > Caudata > Salamandridae > Calotriton > Calotriton arnoldi. The sequence goes on along the minus strand of CAWUFW010003186.1, from coordinate 1,203,633 downwards.
GGCAATGATGGTCCTCTGAAAATTTCGAACACTGTTTTTATAATGAGTATGGCCAGTGTGGGCTATACTTAGAGTTGAAGATCCTCATCCTGCACTGAGTTGATGTTGCTTTTACCACATCCACCCCACCAAGTGTGTGATCAATTAATGGTGTAAATTATTAAGTCACACCTCAATAAATCACACAGCCCGGGGGTAGATGGTTAGGGGTTTGATGAATGGATGCGAAGGGGGATTTGGGGAAAGGTTTGACAAAGAAAAACACTACACAAGGACAACATTCATCTTGGGAATGAGCAGTCGACTATCATAAATCTGTCATGGGAGGAAAAGGAAACGAAGGAATGATGAGTACACGTGAACCAAACCAAATTGTCCGCCTGCCCCCAGAGAGCCCCAAGTTAATAATATATCTAAATGTTCCGTGTTACCGAGCTTTGAAAGATAGCAAATATATTAAAAATTTAATTATCTGTAGGAGTCAAGTGAACAACACACACAGTTCTAATGATTACTAAAAGAAAAAATGATACTGTATTGCCAAGTTGGGAGTTGCATCTGCATTCCTCTTGTACTGTCCATCAATCTTGGGTGCCTGGCGGATGTGGTCCAGTAAGGTAAGCATGAGTGTTATGTTGGTTTTCCAGTTTGACGCAGAGTAAGAGGGCCTGTGGATTGAAAAACAAAAATGATATTGTAGAATCAAGGAGAAAGAAAGAAGTTAAACTTCGTAGGGAGTGCACCGAGAAGATTCAGAGGCAGTGCAAGAGAGAAGAGAAGAATTGTCCTTTTTGTACTCATCTATTTATGCATGGTGTATGAACAATTAGGTGAGAACAATTTTACAACAAACACAAATCACAAAAAAGTGGTTGTTTGTAACTATCGATATCGGCTGATAAAACTCTTAACTCTCATCATGATCATCAACTCATCATCATGAATCATATAACAATAATATGTAGCACATGCATAATGTGATGATCATTCATGACTAAATGTTTGTCTCCAGTTACCTTCAACAACAGGCCCCCCACCCTACCACCACTTAGCTTCAAATTTGAGCCAGACAGCACTGAGCACACACACACCCAGCATCATTGCATTTTCCCAATCAAGTAAAATCAACGCACCGCTGTCACCACTTTAGGCCATTTTAAAGTCATCACCAAATTGGTTGGTTTCAGTGAAGTTGAAAACTTCCTTCTTCTGGTGGCAGTTCTCGAAGTAGACACGCCCTTGCCGTGAGTCATTCCCTGATCCTCCTGACTCCGAGTAAGGTGTCCAACTCCGTATCGACTGTGTCCAGTCTCAAATGCAATAGATCGACCTGTAGTACAATTTAGTTGTTGCACAACAAGAGCAACATTGAGTCATTTTGTGTAGACTTCATTTGTGTTTGCGTTATATATTCTAAAGGGACTGGTCAGGTCTGACTCTTTTAGGAGTATAAAGCAGAAAAGAATTAAACAAAGCAGTGTGGAGTGGACCCATTGAAGAAATATTGCTATCTCTCAAAGGGGAAAGTAAAAAAAATCACATTCAGGGAAAAAATTATCAGCCGTCGGGAGGCCACCAACATTGTAAATCATCTCAAACATATTTAAGCATAGATAAACAAACACCTGTGTCACTGCTTGACAGCATATGAATCATCTCAACACACTCACAAAGAACAATCACTCAGTGTGCAATGCATGCCCTTTAGCTGTTGTTCTAATTCAGGCATGGTCACCGTGACCATGGTACATTGTATATCCATTGTTCACGAAGCAGACATTGGCCAGTCTAAATCAAATAATGTGGGACAGTCCGGCTAGGTTAATAAACTAGGAAAGGATAGAAAGTCATGGCCCAGCGTTGGAGGCAGGCACACATTTGTTTGTATCTCTCCATCCAATGTCCTTGAGGTAAATGGGTGTGGTGGGGGGTACTTCTTCACTGCGCACTGTTGCCACTCCAACCCTGCAATAAAATGTGTCTAAGAGTAAGACGATGGGGATGAATTAGTCAACCAGACACAAACAAATAACATGAAACAATGCTCCCCTAGCTATATCTTATTTTTTTTGGGGGGTGCCAAAGAAAGAAAGCAGATCAGCGATAGAAACCGAGAGAGAAAGTTTTATGGTTGTTGGCCTAGGCCTAGTAGTCAAGGAAGTAGAGCTCGTCCTCAAATTCCTCATTCAACGCACTACTTACATTACCTGAGTCCTCCTGTTGTACTTCAGGTATGGAGTAATCTGGTGGTATAAAGTGCTGATTCATTTTAATCATGGTTAATATCTCCACATTTTGGGGTGAGAGACTGGTCCTTCTCACTGTGACAATGGCACCAGCAGAAGTGAAAACATGCTCAGCAGAGACACAGGATACTGAGCAAGCCAGATAGTTTATTGCCAGCCTTCTGAGCACTGGCCATCAGTACCACTTCCCATACCAATACACCAATGGGTTTTGATCAAGGTAGACCTCTGTTGGATCATCCGCTCAATGTTCATTGGTGCTCCACCTTGCTCACCCTCTTTTGCCTTCACCTCCGCACTGGATTTAAGCCCTGCCAGTAGAAACCATTCAGTTGCAGATGTTGGGGCTGATGCTCCTGTTCTTGTTGGTGATGGTATTCTTGTTGTTTGTTTTGGCTGCTGTGAGCCAACAGCACTGCCCTCAAGCTCTGAACTTGAAGGCTGCTCCGTAGAACTTGTGTCCTGGTGGAGTGGGCCTCTAATTCCCTGCCGTTCTTTTTCTAGCTGACTGGCTTGCTCATCTATCCATGTTTTGTATTTTGCAACATCCCAGTCTGAAAAAGGAATGAAAGTGGACAGTAATGGTTTGTACCCTGGATCAAGAATTGTGGCACAGAGGCAATGTTTGGATGACACAATGTCTCTTTGCACCCTTGTACTAACAGATAAGCAAAGAATTAAGCTCTCTACCAACACATACGCATCTTTTTTCCTCCACACCTGTGTACATTGCAGACACATTCTTTAGCTGTTCCCGTAGCATGTGCAACAATGGGATAGCTTGGCCCCTGGTACTGTCCTCCTTGCTGACTTCCTGTGTGCACATCTCAAAAGGAAGCAGCATCTCTGTCAGGCATTTGACTAGGCCCCATTGGTCCATCTCAATGATCATGCCTTTCACAGTTCCCCTCTTTGCATGACATAATCATTGATTGGTCTGTACTGCTCAAACAGACATTCAAGCATGTAATAAGTCAAATTCCAATGTGTTGGCACCTCCTGTATGAGTGCTTTAACTGGCATTATATTATCACGATGAATGACCCTCAGCTGTTTCCGGGCTTTAAATGAATGGCTGAAATGAGTGCAGATTCTTCTGCAGGAGGACAGTAAGTTGCTTACTTGGTCTTCTATTTTGTGAAGGTACTGTACAATGATGGTGATGCAGTGCGCCAAACATAGGACCCTGAAATAGCCACCATCGGCCATGGCCTTAACTATATTAATGCCATTGTCCGTGGCAAAAAATCCAATGTCAAGACCTCTTGGTTGCAGCCATTCAAAGACCTTGTTGTTAAAGTCTTCCAAAATGTTTGCAGCAGTATGGGATTTTTCCATGGCGAACATGGCTACTGTCCCATGCTTCCGAGCGCCATTAAAAATCAAC